>OZ024824.1:79073846-79673846 GCA_964016985.1 Anodontia alba | reverse complement strand
TAGCAAGTTTGGTGAAAATCCCTTGTTATTTACTCAAGTTATAGTCTGGAAACGAAAATATGGGCGTGTCTCGGGCAGATAACTCTGTCAAAAATTGACAAAATTTGCCCATTAGCAATCCTAAACCAGATCTCCACAATATCAATGCACATACCAAGTTTGGTGAAAATCCCTTGTTATTTACTCAAGTTTTAGTCCCGAAACGAAAATATGGGCGTGTCTCGGGCAGATAACTCTGTCAAAAATTGATGAAATTTGCCCATTAGCAATCCCAAACAAGATCTCCACAATATCAATGCACAGACCAAGTTTGGTGAAAATCCCTTGTTATTTACTCAAGTTATAGTCCGGAAACGAAAATATAGGCGTGTCTCGGGCAGATATCTCCGTCAAAAATTGACGAAATTTGCCCATTAGCAATCCCAAACCAGATCTCCACAATATCAATGCACATACCAAGTTTGGTGAAAATCCATTGATGTTTACTCAGGTTATCATCCGGAAACAAAAAAAAGACGGACGGACAGACAGACGGATGGACTCACGGACGACCAACGTGATACCATAATACCCCGCCACTATTGTGTGGCGGGGTATAAAAACATTAATGTCTCTAAATCTGCAAGATAAGTAGCATTCTAATGCACTTGCATATGTAATGCTATGTCTGATAGGACAACGTCAAACATTTGCAACAGGATATTTTGACATATACTGTCAGAAACAGCATATCATCACAAATGTGGCTGGCCTTTGGTTTTACACAGCTCACAGCACTTGCCACTTTGTGCAAATAGTACAACTTTTTTGACAAAGCAAATAAATAAATGCATTAGAATGGGGATAGCTGCATTGAAAATTGTCATTTGGGGGAGTAAATCATCGGTTTTACAATTGCAAATTACGTTTTACAGCTCCACTGATGCATTGTCCTAAAACATTTCCAACCATAAAACTACTGATTTGCCTCCCCAAATGATAATTTTGAGTACATCATCCCCTAAAACAGTGTAGGCCATCATCAGATGCCCATTCTGTAGTGCCTGATCTAAGCATACACTGTTTACCATCTGATAATGATAATAATAGGATTGTTTGGTGCTTTATGTCCCTTTCAAAATAATGTTGACCTTATGAATCATTTTGAGTTGATGGAAGAGTCATAATGAAAGGACTTTTGCAATGAATCGCCATACAGTCAAGCTGAATTCTACCTCCAGCTGGATTCAAACCCCAAGGCTTGGTTTGTTTATTTGTTTGTGCTGAGGCTTTATGGCCCAGTCAACCAATCAGGGTCATGTTGAGCGGAGTCAGTTTGCCTAACCACATATTTACTGGGCAAGCTTAGTCCTCTAAGCGGTTAACCAGTATTATGCACATTCTTTTGCTCTCTTCTTGAATCAGCAGAAGGGAGAGAATGACCTTAGAAAATATTTAAGGATCAATCTCCTTGAAAGAATGTAGCCAACCCAATGGGGGTTGAACCTTCAACCTCCTGATCACCAGTCAGACACACATCCAACTGAGCTTCCGAGGCCGGCCCCAGGCTTGGACGTGTGATCTGGGGAATGCTAACCACTTGCCCATCTGGAAGCTTCCACAAACATTTGAATTCAGCAAGTTAAGTGTTACGATACATATCAACCTGAATCACTACTTGCCTCATCTAGAGTTGTCTCTGAATTACACATGAGAACCTCATCTGACTGTGGTAGTGGTTGTCCATCGTCCACCATGTAGATGGTCAAAACTGTGTTTATCACATCCCCTGAAGAAAAAAGTTCCTTTTGAACCTTTATTCAGCAAATGACAAATTGGTGATATTTTTTCTTTGTCGTCTGCTGAATTATAGGGCCACACACTGCAGTACCACTCCCTAGACACATTGACCTGATACTATTACCACTCAAATTGTAGTGACACTTGTTTAACCTGACTTAGTTCTTCTTCCTACTGCTGAGCATCACGAAAACCGACCTATATAATTCTGACCTCCTTAAACCCCACTTTTATATAGTAAAACTGGGGTTTACAGGGGTGTACATTATTTTTCTTATATCTGCTCAAAACCATAGATTATGGGTACTCATTAGAACTGCCTCATTGAGGCAGTTCTAACAAGTACCCACGATCTATGTTTTGGGCAGAAATATGAAAAATATCAGTATTTTTTACCTGAAAATTCACCTTTTTTGGTTGTAAAATTTTCAGTATATTTGGATGGGCACGTTTTCATAATGCAAGTAAAAGAGCAGGGCCCAGTTGTTCAGAACTAACGATGTCGTTAGTTAAATTCGTTAAAATTTACATCGAGTGATACGCAAATACACTGAACTTTTTTGCTGAAGAAATGTGAGTGGCTTTTGATCCAAAGTTAGCATGTTTTATTGTCCTCCTTTGATCTGTACTTCATTAGTTTGATCCCCAGCAGATCAATGTGTATGGGGAGTGATACTGCAGTGAAGAGCATAAATTTTCACCATCAAATCCAGACACCATCATAACATGACTGAAAGACTGACAAAAATTTCAACCCAAAATATAAACCACTGAGCTCCAATAGGATATCTTTTTCATGCAAAATTAATAAGACAATGTGACCAGTATGACACCTATACCCCTGAATGGTGCCAATCCATTAAAAGGCTTTGAATATAAAAAAATCCTATAAAGATGCAAAAACTTTTGACACAGTTGTCCAAATATTTTATTATAGAGAAAGACAAATGGACAAATAAATGGGAAAAAAAGCAGGAGCAGGCCAGTTCTCTTCCCCAAAGTACAAGTGATATCCAACATTTGTACCAAATTTCACATTACGAAAACATGTCTATCCAAATATACTGAAAATTTTACCGCCAAAAAATGAAAATTTTCAGATAAAAAAATCTGGTATTTTTCATATTTCTGCTCAAAACATATTGTGGGTACTTGTTAGAACTGCCTTGACAAGGCAATTCTAACGAGTACTTGCAATCTATGTTTTAGAGCAGAAAGAAGGAAAATAGTGCACACCCCTGTAAACTCCAGTTTTACTATATAAAAGTGGGGTTTAAGGGGGTCAAAATTATATAGGCATGGTTTCGTAATGAAAATCCTAGGTGCAGTAGTTCCAGAGAAATGAGCAACAGAAAAAAGTTTAAACACAGACACAAACATAGAAAAGACACAAACTACACATTCCTTTGACATACTTTGTATGCCATGGGCATAGCTCCAGATAAAAGGTTTTTTTCAGCCCAAAAGCATCAACATTTTTCTCATTTCTTTGAAACAACATATGTTGTGGGTACTCATTAGAAGCATCATATATTGTGGGTACTCATAAGAAGTGCCTTATTGAGGCAATTCTAATAAGTACCACAATGTACGCTTTCATGGAGAAACCCAATATCCCTCTTGTATGGTGCTACGGCCACGGGTACCACAAATACCTGTACTCACCTGTAGGAACTATCACTAAGTTGGGAACGCCAGTTCTAAAAGCTCTTAAAAGAGGTCTGTCGATGTAGAGGGTACCTGAAAGTTATTCTAATAGATAAATTCTTTCAAATAAAGACATGAGAATAGAGCTAAATTGATGTATAGAACAAAATTGATTTGGGCAAAAAATGCCTGAGTGCAAACTCAATATATGTGGATTTACATCATCCTGTGCATTCTCAAGGTCTCATCTGGGTCTTTGCGCCCCATAGAAACATTCTATAGTATCCAATGACCATGTTTGCAGATAGCATGACCCTGATCAGACTGTGCAGATGTGCAGGCTGATCTGGGCCTTTGCTGTCTGCATATAACAGAACACACATTTTCGCATGGCACAGCCAATTTATTACTATTTAATGCAACTTTTACAAAACTTGAGCAAGTCAGCAGGGGCTGACATACATCCTACATGTTTCTTGTAGACTGGAAGTTGGGGAATGGGGGTCCAATGGTAGGTATTAACCCTGTCGTGCTGAATAAACTAAGATGCCACACCCACTTCTTATTGTCAGCCAATCAGATTACTTAATCCAGGTTGTTGATACAAATTTGCATACTTGCATGATGACAAACAGTGCAGATCCAGATCTGTTTGCTTCTTCAGAAGCCAACTGATCTGGATCTACACTGTTTGCAAAGGCAGGGCATATCCAGGATCAGCAGGAAATAGGTGAAGAGTGGTCATTATAAAATAACTTGTTTGGTGTTATTATGAGAATTAGCCCCAGTCACAGTCAACAATTTAATCTTCTGGGCCCAGTTGTTTAAAGCATCATTAGCTTAACAAGCTCGTTAAGGGTCATTTTGTTAACTGTTTTAGCAGATTCAATATACAATATTCTGATATTTTTTCAGCAAAAAATTTCAGCATATTTGCGTATCACTTGATGTAAATTTTAATGAACCGTTAACTAACAACGTCATTAGCTTTGAACAACTGGGCCTTGGCCTTTGTCAGGACTTCATACACTTTGTACAATTTTCTGTCCATTTTTTGGCATGTACATAAAATATGCATATATCATTATCATACGATAAGCTGCAGACAAAATTCTGATTTGTTATTTTTCAATGAAAATAAGAAAGACTTGCCAAGTAAAGGATGCACATGTAATAAAAAAAACAAAACAAAAAAAAAACAATGTAATTTTAGAAAATCTTCTTCTACTATTTTGCTTGGCACTTTACCAGTTAATATCGATAATGGTATAGGATTATTGCACTGATTGTGAATATTGTCCCTAGTTTGGGATAAGGCTGGCACGATTAATCGGATAATCGATTAATTGATCGATAAATTCCATAAAAATGACTATTATTACAGATTTGCTAATAATCGATCATTTTATTCATGTGTTTGTTACTTTACCATATTTACCCTTAGTATTCAGACACCTCAACTCCTTACCATACTTCATCTAAAATTTGAACAAGTTCAATTTACTACCCACTGTTGTGTCTTAAATAGCTGGGTGAGTGCCAAACAGTGTAGACCCTGATGAGATGCCACATTTGTGACGTCTCATCTGGGTCTACACTATGTGTTCAGGCCTGTCTGACAAAAATACATACAATAAAGTATAACATATGATAGGGTCATGCTCAAACAGCTAAAATTATGATCAAATCTTCCGCGATTACTAATCGTTTAGTAATCACAATGGCAGGACTGATAATCGATTTTATTATATAGCTACAAATATTAAATGATTAAAATGTTTGATAAAAGCTGAGGAGCTATCGGGCCGATATCACATGATATTGGCACACTTACTTGATATTGCACACTTGCTCGGATGCCTTCTCATATTACCGTTACATTACGTTGTTTTTGATGACGTCGTAATGCAGTGATGTCGCGCCAAACCTTGTCACGCACATTGGTAGAATTCACATTTTTGTTATTAAAACAGCATTTAAAAGGCTAGAAACACCAGGAAACGAAATAATATTCATAGCTATATAATAAAAGGACGATATTGGCACACTTACTTGATACTGCACACTTGCTCGGATGCCTTCTCATATTACCGTTACATTACGTTGTTTTTGATGACGTCGTAATGCAGTGACGTCGCGCCAAACCTTGTCACGCACATTGGTAGAATTCACATTTTTGTTATTAAAACAGCATTTAAAAGGCTAGAAACACCAGGAAACGAAATAATATTCATAGCTATATAATAAAAGGGTTATTACACTGATATTGGTGAATATTGTCCCTTGTTGGGAAATCTAAGGATGCTCGCAAGCTCGCGTTCTTCAATATCCCAACTCTCGACAATATTCACCAATATCAGTGCAAGAACCCTATAATCTTTTCAGCTCTGATTAGCCAGCCTTAGTTGGGATATCAAAGGACACTCCAAAAGACACTTACATCCTTCATATCCTAACAAGGGGGAATATTCACAAATATCAGTGTTTGTTTGTTTGTGTTGAGGTTTTATGGCCCAGTCAACCCAATGGGGTCATGCTGAGCGCGGTCAGTTTACCTAACCACACTTTTACTGGGCAGGCTTAGTCCTCTAAGTGGTTAACCAGTTTGTGCACTTTCTTTCGCCAGAAACTGACAACTACCTTATTGAATCAGCGGAAGGGTGTGAATGACCGTAGAAAATATTTCATGATCAATCTCCACGAAAAAATGTTGCCGACCTTTGCGGTGGTCGAACCCGCAACCTCCTGGTCTCCAGTGGGACGCGCATCCAACTGAGCCACGGAGGCCAGCCAAATATCAGTGTAATGACCCTTTAATATAATTATATAGCTATAACCATTTTTACCATTTTCATTTGTTTGTAGCCTCAAAGAAGCCATTTTAATATCAAAAACTCAGAGTCTGCAAAAAAGCATGATAAATTTTGGCACGACATCATTGCCCCAAGATGTCATTAAAGTCAACATCCTGTAATGGTAACATTCAAATGCTTCCAAGTAAGCATGCAGCATCAAGTAAGCTTGCCCATATTTAGTGAAGTCTGTAAGCTTGCTCCTTGGATTTTATCTCACTTTTTTCAATCATTCAATATTTAAAGCTACATGTATACAAAAAAAGAACATTTCAATAATTTACAGAGCTCTTAAAAACATTTTTATTACAAAAAAAAAAAAAAAAATTGGTATTTTTTGATGAACATAAGGTGTGGATGCTTATTAGAACAGCCTGCCAGAAGGCTGTTCTAATGAGTATCCACACAATGTGTTCATCAGAAAATACCATTATTTTTAGGTGATAATGACGTTTTGGTGATTGTATGGTTCTAATGAGAACCCATTTGTTTGTTTTTTGGAAGAAAAACAAATACTACATGAACAATCTGATCTTGAGATTTGCTATGACTTACATCTTTTGGACAAATTCTTCAGGATGAGTCCAAGATGTTCGAGACTGAGATAGTCTTTCAGGTTTGATGATATAGAACCTATAAATGCTTTCCATAATTCTTCAAGGCTCTTTATGAGAGGTTCAACTCCAAAATCTCTGCAAAACAAGAAAATTGATGACTCCATCCAAGCGTATTATTTTCATTGATATTTATTCAAAATACAAGAAATCCAATGTATCTTCTGGAAAAAAAAAAGCATATTCAAAACACAAGAAACGCAGTGTATCATCTTAAAAAAAAAAAAACAAAAAAAAAAAAAAACACAAGAAATCCAATGTATCTTCTTAAAATGAAACACAAGCCTAAAATTTGATGTATGTATGGCAAACAGTGTAGACTATGATCAGATACTGCATTTTGTAGCATATGATCAGCATGTACACTGTTTGCTTGATCAAGACAGGTTTGACTGCTGTCTCTGAAGAAAATGAAAAATATCTCCCATTTGTAGGCTGCCCATTATGCAAGCTCAGTGCTAAAGGGTGGTAACTCAAAATCATGACTCTACAAAATGACCTGACTGTGCAGGCTGGCCATAGTGTTTTCTGTTGGCTCACACCAGTTTTAGTTTTCCCCAGTATACCTCATATCATGACTACTTCAGCTATATAACTTTACCTTTCTATAATCTGAAAATACTATGTTATAATGAAATGCAGCTGATCATAGTTTGATATTAAGTGCTACTGAGATGATGATGATGATGATTTGGTGTTTAATGTTCATTTTAACATGATTTATAACATATCAAGACAACAGAAGGTCCTGAACACTAACATGCCATACAAGCATGAATTGAATTTTGCCTCCAGTGGGAGTCAAACCCAGGAGTTCATGATCTGAAGTTGAGAGCATTAACCACTTGGCCACCCATACACTTCTTTGAGACCTGGACATCAAAAGAATATCACAGAAAATAGTTGACAAAATATTATGCTATGCAGCCAAGTTGTTTCAAGGGAGACAATTATGAATCCTGGTAATGAATGCCCTTCTCAAAAAGTGCTGCTCTTAATAGGAAGAATTTGCTCCCTCTACAAGGATTAGTCTCAAAGGAAAGCCTTTGCTCCTAGAGTAGCCCCATTTCAGAAGGCAAGCAAATACTTTCAGAGCAGAATGATCTTCCTTAGAGGTGTATCCACTGATCTAATTCAAATACCGTATTCGACCAAATTACCGCACATACCCCTATAAGGGCAATGTCAAGTAATTTCATACTCTTCAGGTTACAGCACATGTCCTTTTATCTACTTATTTATAACAAGAGGGCCATGATGGCCCTGTAACGCTCACCTGAGCATCATAGCACTTTGAGAATCTGATCTAGAACTGATCAAGGCAAACATTCTGATCAAAATTCAAAATGATTATATTAACAAGTAAGACAATGTAGCATGTCTAATGGACTGTGAAATAAAGGTCAAGGTCAAATATGGATGACTGCACTCAAGAGGCCATGCTAAGATGTATGCATGTACCAAGTATCACTGGCTGTAGGAGCAATAGTTATTGAGAAACTGACCTAAACACAAACACTTCACAAGTACCAAATATCACTATGTAGGACCAATAATTACTGAGAAACTGACCTAAACGGAAAAATTTAAGAAAGTCACTGGATAGAAAAATATACATCACACCTTGAAATCATCAAGACAAACATTTTGAGCAAGATTCATGATGATCACTTCAAAAATGTGACCTCTAGAACATCAACAAGGCTTTCGTTTGATTTGACCAGGTGACCTAGTTTCTGACATCAAGTGACCCAGTTTTATACTAGACCTAGAAATCATCAAGACGAACATTTTGAGCAATATTTATGATGATTATTTAAAAAATGTGACCTCTGGAGTGTTAACAGTTTTCTGCTGATTTGGCCTGATGACCTAGTTTTTGACCCCATGTGACCCAGTTTCAAACGACCTAGAAATCATCAAGACAAACATTTTGAGCAAGATTCATGATGATTGCTTCAAAAATGTGACCACTAGAGTGTTAACAAAATTTTCCAATTTGGCCTGGTGACCTAGTTTTAGACCCCAAGTGACCCAGTTTCAAACTTGACAAAGTTTCAAACTAGAACTCATCAAGACAACAATTCTGAGTAAGATTCATAATGATTGCTTCAAAAATGTGACCGCTAGAGTGTTAACAAGGTTTTCTGCTGGTTTGGCCCAGTGACCTAGTTTTTGATCCCAAGTGACCCAGTTTCAAATCTGACCTAGAAATAATCAAGACAAACAGGTTGAGCAAGATTCATGATGATTGCTTGAAAAATGTGACCACTAGAGTGTTAACAAGGTTTTCCACTGATTTGGCCAGGTGACCTAGTTTTTTACCCCAGGTGACCCAGTTTCGAACTTGACCTAGAAATCATCAAGACAAACATTTTGAGCAAGATTCATGATTATTGCTTAAACAAAGCACCCCGATGCTTCCTAGCAAGTCTGGAGTCAATTGGCCTTTCGGTTCAGGAGAAGAAGCAAAAAATAGATGTTCAAGATGGCTGTCATGGTGGCCATCTTGGATTTCCAATTAGAATGATTTTAGCTATTTTTGCTCTATAAGTCACCCAAATGCTTCCTACCATGTTTGGAGTCAATTGGCTTTTGGGTTTAGGAGAAGAAGCAAAAAATAGATTTTCAAGATGGCTGCCATGGCTGCCATCTTTGATTTCTGATTGGCACGATTTTAGCTATTTTTGATCTACATGTCACCCCGATGCCTCCTAGCAAGTTTGGAGTCAACTGGCCTTTCGGTTCAGGAGAAGAAGCAAAAAATAGATTTTCAAGATGGCGGCCATCTTGGATTTCTGATCGGTACGATTTTACTATTTTTGATCTACAAGCCACCCTGATGCTTCCTAGCAAGTTTAGAGTCTATTGTCCTTTCAGTTCAGAAAAAGAAGTGGAAAATAGATTTTCAAGATGGCGGCCAAGTCACCCTGATGCTTCCTTCCGAGTATCCAGTCAAATGGCCCAGGGGTGTAGGGAAAGTAGGCTTTTAAAGCAATTGTTGACGCCACATGACGGATGAGGAACATTGACTGACCACAATAGCTCACCATGAGCACTTCGTGCTCCGGTGAGCTAAAAATACATGCTGTGGATACTCATTTAAATTGCCTTGGCTTGTTGGGACAATTCAAATGAGTATCCACAACATATGCTTTTATAAAGAAAATCAGAAAAATATAGCATAAACATCATAAAATACGCTCCTCTTTAGAGCGTGCCTTTATAAGGTGGATATTTTACTACAAGTTTTTTTTTTCCAGTTATTTTGAAAACTCTAAGCACAGTGTAATTAGGTCCAATATGGTATTAAATTTTCAGAATTCTAGATAAGAGGGCATATCAGGCAACTTTTTTTCTTATTTCTCCACGCTAGCTATGTAGTGGGGTGCTTCTACACATTTTCATGGAGAAATAAGAAAAATATACATCACAAAAACATACCTACATAACTTTGACCCCATTAAACCCCACTTTTATATAGTAAAACTGGCGTTTACAGGGGTATACATTATTTTTCTTATTTTTGCTCTAAAACATAAATTGTGGGTACTCGTTAGAACTGCCTCACCGAGGAAGTTCTAACAAGAACCCAAAATCTATATTTTGAGAAGAAAAATGAAAAATATCAGAGTTTTTTTTTATCTGAAAATTTTCTGTTTTTGGAGGTGAAATTTCCTACATAATTGAATAGGCATGTTTTCGTTATGGATACATTTTGGTCAAAACAAAAAAAAAAAAAAAAAAACAACCAAAAAACAAAAAAAAGCAAACTACCTTATCTGCAACCTTAATTTTGTATCCTACCTTCGGTCACCTGGAAGGTCTCTGACATAACTTGATGCCACTGATAACACAGTACTCTCAGAGTGAGACCAAGGTGCTGCAAACTTCACTTTTCTTGCCGTGCCGGTACTATCTGGCCTGTTTCCAGCATGCAGTGCTTTAGTTTCCATGTCATTGTCATCAGAATCAGAGTCATAATTCATACACCAAACTATTCCTGAAACAATGATACAAACAAATAGCACTGGAATAAAATCAATTAAGGCTGTCCACACATGAAAGAATAACAAGAGCTCCGCCAAGCGGGGCATTATATGCCCGTGGCAAGTAATAAGATGTAGAACATAAACTGGCTCCTGTATAATTCAGTCCTCCGGAAATAAACTGTAAGTGGAATTACAAAAAAAAAAATTTTTTTTAAATTTCATTGGGGCATAGCACTGCTGTTATTTGGTGAACTGTAACTTAAGGGTCCAAGCTGGCCCAGAAATTAAGGGAGAAGTGACTTCTCCCTCCTGGGAAAATAGGGAGAAGTTTGCTGCGTCTAGGGATAAGTGCTTTCTGACGGAGGACACACCACAGAAGCACGGTTATATAAGCTCATAAGAGCCTTTGGCTGTTTGTTTTTCCTATACTTCAATATCGGACCAAACAATAACAAAACAAAAATAAACAACCAAAAAAAAAAAAAAACTCTGCAAATATTTGGTGCATTGTAACCTCGAAATAATATGTGCTGCTCCACATCATCGTGTATTTATTTATGAAGTTTCAGCTTGATCGGATGTAAACTGTAGGAGGATTTAGCCGGAAACAAAAAATTAATAGAAATTTCAAAGGGGTTTAACCCTGCTAATATTTGGTGGACTGTAACCTTGAAATAATATGCGCTGCTCCACATCATGGTCTAACTACAAATCAAGTTTCAGCTTGATAGGATGTAAACTGTAGGAGGAGTTAGCCGGAAACGAAAAGTCTACCGAAATTTTCAAAGGGGCATAACTCTGCTAAAATTTGGTGGACTGTAACCTCGAAACAATATGCTCTGCTCCACATCATGGTGTAACTATACATGAAGTTTCAGCTTGATTGGATGTAAACCGTAGGAGGATTTAGCCAGAAACAAAAAATTAAATAGAAATTTTCAAAGGGGTATACCTCTGCAAATATTTGGTGGACTGTAACCTTGAAATAATATGCGCTGCTCCACATCATGGTCTAACTACGAAACAAGTTTCAGCTTTAACTGGATGTAAATTGTAGGAGGAGTTAGCCGGAAACGAAAAGTCTACCGAAATTTTCAAAGGGGCATAACTCTGCTAATATTTGGTGGACTGTAACCTCGAAACAAAATGCGCTGCTCCACATCATGGTCTAACTATATATGAAGTTTCAGCTTGATCGGATGTAAAATGTAGGAGGAGTTAACCGGAAATGAAAAGTTTACAGAAATTTTCTAAGGGGCATAACTCTGCAAACATTTGGTGGACTGTAACCCCGAAACAATATGCGCTGCGCCACATCATGGTCTAACTATATACCAAGTTTCAGCTTGATCGGACGTAAACTGTAGGAGGAGTTAGCCGGAAACGAAAAAGTTTATGGACGGACGCCATACCCCGTAACATAATACGTCCCGTTTTTCAAACGGGAGTATAAAAAAAGAAAAGGCGTGTCCGTTTTATTAGTTTCTACATATAACAGCAATGCATTTTGCCTGACTGGTGATCAGGAGGCTGTGGATTCGATCCCCTGTGGAGACTGATCAATGTTGCACTAGTCGAGGTCTGTCTGTCTTACAATATGGTCTTATAATGGTAAAAAAAAAAAACACTGACGGAAATTGTAAGATAACAAATAGATTCCACAGTCATAAAACAAGACTTCTAAATATGCAGTGCTTATTAGATGCCACCCACTCAGAAACCACAATGTAATAGACAAACAGTTGGACAGACATACGGATGGATGTAGAAACATTATACTCTCACACAGTTTGTGTTTGTGTGTGTTTGGGCGGGGGTGGTGGGGATGTAACTTAAAACATAGCTCCAGATGAAAAGGTAAATCATTTTCTTATTTTCTGCATGTACTCAGAAGCAACACACTGAGGCACTGCTAATGAGTACCAATAACATATGTCTTTATGGAGAAATAAGAAAAATATCACTACTTTCCAGGAGAAAAAATGACTTATCTAGAACTATGCCCTCATCAGATTGGGTGGATACTCAGACTGATCTGGGCCTTGCTATCTGCCTATGCTTGATGGCCTCAAAAAGGGGAAAAAATACTACCGTACATGCATTATCTTTTACCGTGCTCTGGGCTGATTCAGCAGATGACAAATTAATATGTTTTCTTATTTTGTTCCCAGAAAATAGTCTTTGGCATTTTATGCAAATTGTCTCCTTGGAGACAATTTCCATGAAATGCCAAAGCCTATTTTCTGGGAAAAATCAGAAAAACAAGAACTTTGCTAAATGGCTATGTGGTGACTGCTGGTGGTGTTCAAAAAATGGAGCTAAACGCATACTGTTCAGCCAAAAAGGGAAACGTAGGCCAAGGTCAGTAACAGTTAATGGCAATGGGCAGAGTGCATCATGGCAAATCTGTATGGAGCCTAGAAACAGAGCTAAAGGCACAGACTTAACATTCTTGATGCTGACAACGCCAACACCAATGCTGATCCCTATGTCGCACCTGCCTGCTAAAGCAGTCATGATAAAATACCAATGTGTCATCTGCTGAATTGTTTTCCCAGCTTGCAACAACAAATAACTAGGTGCAGGTAATATTTACCTTCATCTATCTGGTCTGGTTTAATGACTTCAAGAGCCCTCACTGCCATATTTTTGTCAAACCCAGCATTAATCATTTCATCAATAAACTTCTGTCTTAACTCATCTTCTGAATCTTCTATTTCTTCTTCTTTTTCATCTTGCTCCATCTCAACATCAATCTATTGGAAATTAGTAAAATAGCTCCAAATTCAATGAAATATCATTCCAACTTCATCTTTATACACATTTCACAAGCCTCCTAGTGGCCCACTTTGAAAATATAGGTTTCTATATAGGTTCTTCATACTCAAAAAATAGGTTATTTACAGGTTATTCAATAAAAATATAGGTTAAAAAAAGGTTCTTCCAAACTCATGTACAGATTTAAAACTGAAGAAAAAATACTTGATGAATTTTTGCACCACAATTACTCAGATAAAGTTGATCTGTATTTTACAAAGTCCGAGCAAGCGAAGGGAGCGAGGAAAAATATTAAAATGTTTTGACAGTTTTAATCACTTTTTTGTAACTAAAAAGTAAAAATAGTAGGACATTTTTAAGAAAAGTTAGAAGGTTCAAAAAGTGAAAAATATAGGTTTTTTATAGATGAGGATGACTTGATGTTTTACATCCCTTTCAACATTATTTAAGTCATATCGAGATTATGAAAGGATGACAATGAAAGGCTCTGTGCAATGAAGCACCACAGTCATGAGTTGAATTCTTCAGCATGACTGGAACCAGGGACCTTTTGATTTGATGTCGAGAGTGCTAACCACTTGGCCACCCTGACACTTCCCAGAGCAGGAATCTCCTTGATCTATTTTCCTTCTGAGGTACGAGGGTTGTGCAAAAAGTTCTGTCACTAATAGGTTTCCTTGTTATCCCAGGTATATTTTAAAATGCTTCACTGCACTTGAATGGTGTGTTGAATAGCTAACTATACCTGTTTATTTCATGCAAATTGCTTTCCAACTAACCGAGTTATTTCAAATTGAAATAGATGCAGTCATATACACTGACCAATTTACTTGTTACATTAGAACATGGAGCAGAAGACTGAAATTTGTAACTATATTAAATGCCGCATTAGGCTTAATATAGATTCAAAGCAGATATTTAATGAATTGTGTGGTATATATGGACCTCAGACCATTTCAATGCGCACAGTTTTTAGGTGGGTTAAAGCTTTTAAAGCTGGGAAATTTTCTATTGAAGACAAAACCCGTCCTGGAAGGCCTAAAACCTCTGTTACCAAGGCTAACATTGCTGCTGTAAAGATTGTGGTCAAACAGGATGCGCGATTGTCTGTCAAAGATATAGCTAGTTGTACTGGTATATCAGAAGGCAGTGTGCAAACAATTCTGAAAAAGCGTTTGGACCTGAGAAAGGTTTGCACTAGGTGGGTACCTCATTTGCTCACTGAGGAGCAAAAGACACAACGCCTTAAATGTGCCCGGGAACTTTTGAAACATACAAAGGCTGTAATAGTCAGGTTATTTCTAACTTGCTAACAGGTGATGAAACCTGGGTGCACATATTTTAGCCACAAAGAAGGGCTGATAATAAGCAATGGAAGCGAGAAGATCAAAAATGCCCATTTATTGCCAAGAGAACCATAAGTTCGAAAAAGATGTTGTAAGCAATTTTCTTTAATTCAAGTGGGCCAGTCATTCAAGTGCCTTATCCATCTGGTCATACAGTCACTGGCCGATTCTACAAGAATTCTGTATTGAAGAAAGTGAAAGAGTTTTACAAAAAAAAACGACCTAGCAAAGGATGGTCAGGAGTCCACCTTTTACATGACAACACCTCCTCTCATAAGTGTGAGGTTGCTAAGGTTTTTTTTGGCTTCTGAAAAGGTGAAAGTTTTAAACCATCCATCTTATTCATCTGACCTGAGTCCCTGTGACTTCTTTTTATTTCCAAGACTTAAGAAAATGCTTTCTGGAAAAAGGTATATGTCTAGAAGTTCTCTTGGCAGTGCTATTATCAGTGTCTCCAACAGATACAAAAAGAAGACTATTTATCTGCTTTTTGCGACTTGGTAAAAAGGTTACAAAAATGTGTTTCAGTAAAGGGGGAATACTTTGAAGGTTTGTAATAAAAATATGTTTGATAAAACGTAGCACTGAAGTAATCCAAACCCAGTGCCAAACTTTCTGCAGGACCCTCGTATCAAGACTGACAGTTTCAGCAACATTTGTAACATTTTGATGACAAAGACTGAATAGTAAGGTAAGAACCATTATTTCTGTGGATTTTATGGATGTGTTAACTTTGAAGAACTAGCAGAAAGTTAACATTAACCCATTTAAACCCAGAGGATTCTTCTGCCTTAACTCTTTAGACCAGTCCATTTCCAGTAAAAGGGGTGTCTGGTTAGTTTTTATTATAATCATGTTTTACAGATAATCCTGTACTTAATGTAAACAGTGTAGACCCTGATCAGACACCGCATACTGCGGCGTCTGATCTGGGTCTACACTGTTTAGCAATGTCCCTTTTATGCAATGCTAGGCATATATAATGGTTTAAGCCCAAAGCATTTTGGGCTTTATTCAAGTTTGTGAGTGACTCACCAGTTTACACATCGATAAAACCCACACAAAAAAACAAGAGGACCATGATGGTCCTATATCGCTCACCTGAACAAACAATTTGCATATTTACTATTGAAGTTCAGCCAAGTTCACTGCTCTAGGATTTTTGTACAAATTTTATAGCACCAACCCCCACCACCCACCCCCCACGCCCGGCCATGTTTTTTTAAAGCATCTTGACAACTTGAACTGAATCTTAAAAGAGGGTCACCAAAGGAACATTTCTGCCAAGTTATACTGAAATTGGTCCAGTGGTTTAAAGTGTTTTATATAGCTATAAAGCCCTACCCCCTAACAGCCATGTTTTTTGACGAATCATGACAGCTTGAACAAACTTGGTAGAGGGTCACCAAAGGAACACTCCTGCCAAGTTATATTGAAATCTGTTCAGTGGTTTCTGACAAGAAGATTTTTAAAACTTTCTATTTAGATATATAGGGAAAATAAGCCCCACCCCATGTTTTTTGACAAATCATGATTGCTTGTACAATCTTGGTAGAGGGTCACCAAAGCAACATTCCAGCCAAGTAATATTGAAATCAGTCAGGGGGTATTTGACAAGAAGAATTTTAAAGTTTTCTATGCAGATATATAAGAAAAATGAGCCACGCCCCCCTGGGGGCCATGGTTTTTGATGTATCATGAAGGCTTGAACATTCTTGGTAGAAGGTCACCAAAGCAACACTCCTGCCAAGTTACATTGAACTCGGTCCAACTGTTTCTTACGAGAAGATTTTAAAAGTTTTCTATATAGATATATAGGGAAAATAAGCCCCGCCCCTTAGCGGCCATGTTTTTTGACGAATCATGACGGCCTGAACAATCTTTGTAGAGGGTTACCAAAGAAACATTCCTGCCAAGTTGTATTGAAATCAGTCCATTGGTTTCTGAAAAGAAGATTTTTAAAGTTTTATATATAGATATATAGAGAAAATAAGCCCCTCCCCCCGGCAGCAATGTTTTTTGACGAATCATGATTACTTGAACAATCTTGGTAGAGGGTCACCAAGGAAACATTTCTGCCAAGTTACAATGAAATCGGTCCAGTGGTTTCTGACAAGAAGAGTTTTAAAGTTTTCTATATAGATATATAAGGAAAATAAGCCCCGCCCCCTGGCGGCCATGTTTTTTTTACGAATCATGATGGCTTGAACAATCTTAATAAAGCTTGAACAATCTTGATAAGAAACATTCCTGTTTCCTGTTATACTGAAATCGGTCCAGTGGTTTCTGAAAAGAAGATCATTAAAATTTTCTATATAAATATATAGGGAAAATAAGCCCCGCCCCCTAGCGGCCATGTTTTTTGACAAATCATAACGGCTTGAACATCTTGGTAAAGGGTCACCAAGAAAACATTTCCGCGAAGTTATATTGAAATCAGTCCTGTGGTTTCTGACGACAAGATTTTTTTCAAGTTTTCTATATAGATATATAGGGAAAATAAGCCCCGCCCCCTGGCGGTCATGTTTTTTGACGAATCCAAATGGCTTGAACAATCTTGGTAGAGGATCACCGAAGGAACATTTCTGCAAAATTATATTGAAATCGGTCCAGTGGTTTCTGACAAGAAGATTTTTTAAGTTTTTAGTTAAAAAATCTATTTTTAGCTCCTGTGACCTAGATATGCAACGGACCGGAACCATTTGAACAACTTTGAAAGAGGACCAACCAAGGATCATTCCTGTGAAGTTTGGTCAAAATTCAATTAGTGGTTAAGGAGGAGATGTTGTTTAAAGATTGTGGACGGACGGACGGACATACGGAGTGATCACAATAGCTCACCTTGAGTCTTCGGCTCAGGTTAGCTAAAAATCATTCCTATAATGAAACTAGAATATGACTTTGGATAAGTTAATATTTAAGGGGAATAATTGCCCCCTGTCTGAAAATAGGTCTTACAGAAAAGAATTTGCTCCAGAGGTCTACTCTAAAAGTAAAGAATCTCCTCTAAAAGGCCTAGTCTAAAAGAAAAGAATTTGCATCCAAGGACCTACTCTAAAAGAAAAGAATTTACTCCAGAGGGGTCTACTCTTTAAAGAAAGAATTTGCTCCCCAGAGTCTACTCTAAAAGATAAAAATTTGCTTCAGTGTAGAACTCTATTCATAGGGTGGGGGGTGGAACTGATGTACAGAAACTCAAACAGAAAGTCACAAAAAACTGTCTCCCATGCTCAAATGGCAGACACCTACCATGTATATCCGGTCCCCTTAAGGAGAAATAGTCATACTTATATCATCTTTTTATCTGCATGACAGACTCTCTATTCTTAATGACAGAATCTTGCATTCAAAGTTCAGACTGTTAACTATTTATGCTATTTGTCTACCTATCTGGAATTTCAAATCTCCCTCTTAAATCTCCCGCTCAAGTAGTTTCCTTGTTTATCTGGTATTTTACAACTTTATAACAAGAATTCACATATGGAACTGCAGCTTGGGACTGGGTTGAATGACATAGTCAAGGGTGAATCTTAAAATATAAAATACAAATGGTAGCTGCTGATCATACTGGTTGACACAGCAGAACTGGTTTTGTTTAGACACAACTTGATCCAAAGGGAAAATTTCCCTACTTTTGACTAAGTCTGTCCAGTGGTCTAGAAGAAATGATAACAAGAATGCAATACAGGCTGCAAGAGGCTGTTTTCAGTTTTCAAGACATCCCTGGTACAGCCATTTCAGTAAGCTGACTGGAACAAATTTTGCTATAAATACAAAGCTAGAACATGAGAGGATTGTGCAAGGTTTCAAAAATAATTTCTTCAGTAGTTCCAGAGAAGAGGTGATAACGAAACTGTAATATTGGAAGCAAATGGGTGACTTGCAGTTTTTCAAGAAATCAGCTACATGTATATGACTATTTTGGGTGGTTGACTAGAACAAATTTGTTTTAGATACAACTAGAGATTGAGAGGAACACATGTGTAGGATTTTGGCAAATTCCTCCGGTAGTTCCAGAAGAAAATTTAAGAGGACTGACTACATTAGCTGACCTTGATTGGAACACACAGCTTATGATAACAGGTTGGGGTATCCACAATATTTTTCTTATTTCTTCACAAATACTTATTAGAAGAGCCTTGGCAAGGCACATCTGAATACTACAACAAATGTTTTCCTAGCATCATAAAAAAATATCATTACTTTTCAGTGAGACACTTCTAATAAGTATCCACAACATATGTTTTTGTGGAGAAATAAGAAAATTATCTTCACTTATTTATAGCTCAAGCTAAGAGAGGGTATCAGGAAAACATTTTTCTTATTTCTCCACAAAAACATTGTTGTGGTACTCATTAGAAGCGCCTCTGTGGAGAAATAAGAAAAATATAAATAATTTTCCGATGAAAAAGTGTCTTATCTGGAGCTATGCTTATTGGTGAGAAAATTGCACCATTTCTAGAGCTCTTTACCTGGTTCAATTCCTGCTGAGCCTGTTTCATGGCTTCACACAGATCAGCCGGAGTACAGCCTTTCTTCACGGCAGATAAGAGTGGATATATCATCACTGACGGCTCTTCTTCCGTGCCAAGCTTCATGAGCTCTCTCTGTAGAAGGACCAGCTGGTCAATGGTGAAATAGTTCAGATGAAGATATTTGTTTCTTTTCTCATTTATATACTTCAGCCAGTCCTCTAAACAAGATTCTAGGAACTTGGCAAGTCTGTGGATTATGGAACCTGTGTCATCATCTTTAGTTCGTCTTCCCTTTAAAATACATACAGAGGAATTTTAGAGGGTCATCTGTTTGTCTCCCCTTTTCAATATACATGCAGAAATTGTACAGGGACATTAGTTAGTCCTCTTTTAAAATACACACAAGGAAATTTTGTAATAAGGCATTAGTTCATCTCTCCTTTAAGATATCAGCAAATCACTCACAAACTGAACAGAGGGCCAAGATGGCCCTGTTTTGCTCACCTGATTACCAGACAAGTTTTGAGTCAGTTGGCCTTTTGGTTCAGGAGAAGTTCAAAACAGATTTTCAAGCTGGTGGCAATCTTGGATTTCCAATCACAAGGATTTTGGTTACTTTTAATCTTCAAGTCACCTCGATACTTCCAATGAAGTTTCGAGTCAGTTGGCCATTTGGTTCAGGAGAAAAAGTTCAAAACAGATTTTCAAAATGGCAGCTACGGCAACCATCTTGGATTTCTGATCAGAACATTTTTAGCTATTTTTGATCTACAAGTCATCCTGTTACTTCCTATTGTTTTGAGTCAAACAGCCTTTCTCTTCAGGAGAACTTCAACATAGATTTTCAAGATGGCGACTGTGGTGGCCATCTTGGATTTCCGATCAGAACAATTTTAGCTATTTTTGACCGACAAGTCACCCAGATGCTTCCTACCAAGTTTCATGTCAGCTGGCCTTTCGGTTCAGGAGAAGACGTTCAGAATAGATTTTCAAGACTGCTGCCATGGCGGCCACCTTGGATGTCCAATTGGTACAATATCAGTTATTTTTGTTCTGCAAGTAACAGTGATACTTCCTACCATGTTTTGAGTCCAGGGGAGGAGAAGCACAAAATAGACTTTCAAGATGGCTACTAGCTTGGATTCCTGATTGGAACAATTTAACTATTCTTGATCTACAAGTTGCCCTGATACCTCCTATGAAGTTTCCAGTCAATTGGCCTTTAGGTTCTGATGAAGGGCAAAACAGTTTCAAGATGGCAGCAATCTTGGATTTATGATGGGAATGACTTTAGCTATTTTTGATGTCACCCCAATACTTCCTACCAAGTCTCACGTCAATTGGCCTTTTGGTTCAAGAGAAGAGCACAAAATAGATTTTCAGGATGGCCACCATGGAGCCATCTTGGATTTCTGATTGGAAGAATTTTAGCCATTTTCGATCTATAAGTCAACCTGATACTTCCTACCAAATTTCAAGTTATCTGGCTTTTTGGTTCAGGAAAAGAAGCCCAAAATAGATTTTCAAGATGTTTGCCTTGATGGCCATTTTGGATTTCCGGACACAACCATTTTAGCTAATATTGATCTCAAAGTCACCCTGATACTTCCTAAGAAGTTTGGAGTCAATTGTTCTTTCGCTTCAGGAGAAGAAGAGCAAACCATGGCAAGCCATCTTCAATTTCTGATGGGAACAGTATCAGATTTCAGCCATATCGAATTTCAGATTGGAACGATGTTAGCTTTATTTAATCTACACCCCAATAACTCTTACCAAGCTTCCAGTCAACTGGCCTAGGGGTGGAGGAGGAGTAGTCTTTTGAAATAAATTGTTGATGTTGCACAACAGACAATGCACAACAAACACTGACTGATTACAATAGTTCTTCGTGCTCAGGTGAGTTAACTAGAATTCTGAGAATAGGACGTGCCGCCTGCTTAAAGCGCCAACCATTTGATATGAAAAAAGAAAGAAAAACACTGGTCCTTATAATTGCTACTATCCTTAATGGCGACTAAGTAGAAAAAGGGCCATAACTTGCCAAAATTTTGCAGATGATCACCAATATCGAACTTGACCTGTATTTTACAATAATATATCCTTCTGCAAACTTTCAATAAAATCAATACATCCCTGCAAAAGTTATTGAGTGGAAACCAAAATCAACACAACAACAAAAACTAAGTCAAAAAAAGGGCCATAACTCAACCAAAATTTTGCAAATGATCAGTGATATCGAAACTGACCTGTATTTCACAATGATATCTCCTTCTAAAAACTTGCAATAAAATCAATGCATCCCTGCAAAAGTTATAGATTGGAAACCAATATCAACACACAAATAAAAACTAAGTCGAAAAAGGGCCATAATTCAGCCAAAATTTGTCAGATGATTACCAATATCTAACCAGACCTGTATTTTACAGTGATATAAGGTTCTGCAAAGTTTGAATGAAATCAATGCATCCCTTCAAAAGTTAATGGGTGGAAACAAACAACAAAAACTAAGTCGAAAAAGGCCATAACTCAGCCAAAATTTGGCGGATGATTACCAATATCCTGTATTTTATAATGATATATGGTTCTACAACATTTAAATGAAATCAATACATCCCTTCAAAAGTTACTGAACAAAAACTAAAAGTCTGACGTTGACATCGCAGCCGCAACCGTTGCTGCAGCCGCTGCGGACGACGACGCCAATGACGCTGGCGGACAACATGATCTCTATGAGTCTGCCATGCTATGCAGGCGACACAATAAAAGACAAGAGGCATTTTCTAAGTTTAGTTTGTGAGTGATTTTATACATGAATAAAATCCATAAAAACAAGAAATCCGCGGAAGGAGTCATCGCACCTGCTGGGGCAAAAGTCACAGGAGCCACAATCAGAATGTGGTTATTAAATAAGTTTATTTCATTCTTAGCAGTGCTTAGTTGGAAAACTGGGTCGAAAAAAATGAAGACAAAGTGCCTAGTGGGGCACATATATTCCAGACCAGTGCCATTCCCTCTAATAGCTATATCTTCAGCACTGAATTTTTTCGTATTATACAGCCCAATGATAATGGAACATCGACGTAAAATGTGTAAAAGTCACTGGAGCGTGAAATATAGGTCAAGGTCACGGGTCAAAGTACCTGCTAATTCAGTACATCAAAGAGAAGCACTATGCAAGGTATGGTGGTTGTAGGCCTTATAGTTGAGGAGTTATCAAACATCAATGTAAAATGTGTCAAATATAGGTCAAGGTCACCGGGTCAAGGTACCTGCCAAGCCAGTGCAATGAGGTGAAGCACTATGCAAGGTTTAATGGTTGTAGGTCTTATATTTGAGGAGATACCGAACATCAACATAAAATGTGTCAAAGTCACTGGAGTGCAAAATATAGGTCAAGGCCACCAGGTCAAGGTACCTGCCTAGTCAGTACATCCAGAAGAAGCACTATATAAGATTTGGTGATTGAAGGCCTTACAGTTGAGGACATATGGAAGGGCGACGTAAAAGGTGTAAAAGTCAATGGAGCGCGAAATATAGGTCAAGGTCACCCAGTCAAGGTACTTGTGGAGTCCGTACATTGAGGAGAAGCACTACGCAAGTTTGATGATTGTAGGCCTTATAGTTGAGGAGATATTGAACGTCGACGTAAAATGTGTAAAAGGCACTGGAGCACAAAATATAGGTCAAGGTCACCAGGTCAAGATACCTGCCAAGTCAGTACATCTAGGAGAAGCACTATGCAAGGTTTGGTGGCTAGAGGTCTTACACTTGAGGAGATCTGGAACGTTGACGTAAATTACGTCAAAGTCACTGCAGCCAAAATATAGGTCAAGGTCACCAGGTCAAGGTATCTGCTGAGTCAGTACATTGAGAAGAAGCACTTTGCAAGGTTTGATGGTTGTAGACCTTATAGTTGAGGAGATATCGAAGATCGACGCAAAATGTTCAAAGTCACTGGAGGGCAAAATATAGGTCAAGGTCACCGGGTCAAGGTACCTGCCGAGTCAGTACATCTAGGAGAAGCACTATGCAAAATTTGGTAGCTGTACGCCTTATAGTTGAGAAGATCTGGAACGTCAACGTAAATTATGTCGAAGTCAATGGAGCGCAAAATATAGGTCAAGGTCACTGGGTCAATGTACCTGCCAAGTCTGGAGGTCAGGGAGATGTGTCATGCAAGGTATGATGGTTTTTGTAGAATTGTAGTTGATTAGAATACTAACTTCGACGTAAATGTTGAACTCGACATAACAGAACTGTTAACAGACAGACGGACGAACAGACTGACGAATGGAAAAGCAGGCACCTATGTCTCAAAGTCAGGAGGTCAGGGAGATGTTTCATACAAGGTTTGATGGTTGTTTAGTCTTGTAGTTGATTAGAATACTAACTTTGACATAAATGTCGAACTTCGACATAACAGAACTGTTAACAGACGGACAGACAGACAGACGAACGGACAGACAAATGGAAAAGCGGGCACCTATGTCGCAAATTCTGGAGGTTAGGGAGATGTTTCATGCAAGGTTTGATGGTTGTTTAGTCTTGTAGTTGATTAGAATACTAACTTTGACATAAATGTCGAACTTCGGCATAAATGTTGACAGACGGACGGACGAACGGACAGACCAACTGAAAAGCGGATACCTATGTTGCAAAGTCAGGAGATCAAGGAGATGTTTCCCGCAAAGCTTATTTTAGAAACATATGCAAAGAAAATACTTACAAGATTCAAACAAAGTGGGTTTATCATAGTATAAATGCTAGTTTAGATTTGCTCTGGACCAACCAAACTGCACTTTTTCACCTTAAACCTTGTTAGTTTGAATTACCATATTTGACCTAATTTCCAGGCTGTGTACTTAGGTTTTTAAACAAGAGCTCCGCCAAGCGGGGCATTATACGCCCGTGGCAAGTAATGTTGCACATAAGCTGGCTCCTGTATAATTCAGATATAAACTGTAAGTGGAATTACAAAAAAAAAAAAAAAAAATTAAACAAATTTCATTGGGGCATATGTCTGCTGATTGTTTGTGAACTGTAACCTAAGGGTCCAAGCGACCCAGAAATTAAGGGAGAAGTGACTTCTCCCTCCTGGGAAAATAGTGAGAAGTTTGCTGCTTCTAGGGAGAAGTGCTTTCTGACGGAGGACACACCACAGAAGCATGGCTATATTATAAGCTCATATGAGCTGATTTGTTTTTCCTAAAATTCAATATCGGACCAAACAATAACAAAACAAAAATAAACAACCAAAAAAAAAAAAAAATGCTGCAAGAAATTTTTTTTGTAAACCTTTAACTTGCTTAATACTGATTTTATTTTTGTTCTTCAAGGGAGTCAAATCAGAAGAGTATTAAAAACAAGAGGGCCATGATGGCCCTGTAACGCTCACCTGAGCAACATAGCACTTTAAGAACCTGATCTAGAACTGATCAAGGCAAACATTCTGATCAAAGTTCAAAATGATTATATTAACAAGTAAGACAATGAAGCATGTCTAATTGACTGTGAAATAAAGGTCAATATCAAATATGGATGACTGCTCTCAAGAGGCCATGCTAAGATGTATGCATGTACTAAGTATCAATGGCTGCAGGAGCAATAGTTACTGAGAATCTGACCTAAACACAAACGCTTCACAAGTACCAAATATCACTCTGAAGGACCAAAAATTACTGAGAAACTGACCTAAACGGAAAAACTTAAGAAAGTCACTGGATAGAAAAATATACATCACCTTGAAATCATCACGACAAACATTTTGAGCAAGATTTATGATGATCACTTTGAAAATGTGACCTCTAGAGCATCAACAAGGTTTTCCTTTGATTTGGCCAGGTGACCTAGTTTCTGATATCAAGTGACCCAGTTTTAAACTAGACCTAGAAATCATCAAGACAAAAATTTTGAGCAATATTTATGATGATTATTTCAAAAATGTGTCCTCTGGAGTGTTAACAGTTTTCTGCTGATTTGGCCTGGTGACCTAGTTTTTGACCCCATGTGACCCAGTTTCAAATTTGACCTAGAAATCATCAAGACAAACATTTTGAGCAAGATTCATAATGATTGCTTCAAAAATGTGGCCACTAGAGTGTTAACAAGATTTTCTGCTGTTTTGGCCAGGTGACCTAGTTTCTGACCCCAAGTGACCCAGTTTCAGTTTCAACCTAGAAATCACCAAGACAAACATTTTGAGCAAGATTCATGACAACTGCTTGAAAAATGTGACCACCAGAGTGTTAACAAGGTTTTCTGCTGATCTGGCCAGGTGACCTAGTTTTTGACCCCAGGTAACCCAGTTTCGAACTTGACCTAGAAATCATCCAGACAAACATTTTGAGCAAGATTCATGATGATAGCTTAAACAAGAGGGCTATGATGGCCCTGTAACGCTCACCTGAGCAACATAGCACTTTGAGAACCTGATCCAGAACTGATCAAGGAAAACATTCTGATCAAAGTCAACATGGTTATATTAACAAGTAAGACAATGTAGCATGTCTAATGGACTGTGAAATAAAGGTCAAGGTCAAATATGGACGGCTGCACTCAAGAGGCCATGCTAAGATGTATGCATGTACTAAGTATCACTGGCTGTTGGAGCAATTGTTACTGAGAAACTGACCTAAACACAAACACTTCACAAGTACCAAATACCACTCTGTAGGATCAATAATTACTGAGAAACTGACCTAAACAGAAAAACTTAAGAAAGTCACTGGATAGAAAAATATACATCACCTTGAAATCATCAAGACAAACATTTTGAGCAAGATTCATGATGATCAAAAATGTGACCTCTAGGGCATCAACAAGGTTTTCCTTTGATTTGGCCAGGTGACCTAGTTTCTGATATCAAGTGACCCAGTTTTAAAATAGAAATCATCAAGACAAACATTTCGAGCAATATTTA
The DNA here is from genome assembly GCA_964016985.1 of Anodontia alba. NCBI lineage: Eukaryota > Metazoa > Mollusca > Bivalvia > Lucinida > Lucinidae > Anodontia > Anodontia alba. Next base: position 79,647,444 of record OZ024824.1, on the reverse strand, counting down.
TGATGATTATTTAAAAAATGTGACCTCTGGAGTGTAAATAGTTTTCTGCAGATTTGGCCTGGTGACCTAGTTTTTGACCCCAAGTGACCCAGTTTCAAACTTGACCTAGAAATCACCAAGATAAACATGTTGAGCAAGGTTCATGATGATTGCTTGAAAAATGTGACCACTAGAGTGTTAACAAGGTTTTCTGCTGATCTGGCCAGGTGACCTAGTTTTTGACCCCAGGTGACCCAGTTTCAAACCTGACCTAAAAATCATCAAGACAAACATTTTGAGCAAGATTCATGATGACTGCTTCAAAAATGTGACCGCTAGAGTGTTAACAAGGTTTTCTGCTGGTTTGGCCTGGTGACCTAGTTTTTGAACCCAACTGACCCAGTTTCGAACTTGACCTACAAATCGTTAAGACAAACATTTTGAGCAAAAGTCATGATAATTGCTTGAAAAATGTGACCGCTAGAGTGATAAGATTTTCCGCTGATTTGGCCAGGTGACCTAGTTTTTGACCCAAGGTGACCCAGTTTCGAACTTGACCTAGCAATCATCAAGACAAACATTTTGAGCAAGATTCATGATGATTGCTTGAAAAATGTGACCGCTAGTGTGTTAACAAGGTTTTCTGCTGATTTGGGCCGGTGACCAAATTTTTGACTCCACGTGACCCAGTTTCAAACATATCCTAGAACTCATCAAGACAAAGATTTTGAGCAAGATTCATGATGATTGCTTGAAAAATGTGACCGCTAGAGTGTTAACAAGGTTTTCTGCTGGTTTGGCCTGGTGACCTAGTTTTTGACCCCATGTGACCCAGTTTCAAACCTGACCTAGAAATCAACAAGATAAACATTTTGAGCAAGATTCATGATGATTGCTTGAAAAATGTGACAGCTAGAGTGTTAACAAGGTTTTCTGCTGATCTGGCCCTGTGACCTAGTTTTTGACCCCAAGTGACCCAGTTTCGAACTTGACCTAGATTTAATAGAGGCAAATATTTTGAGCAAGTTTCATCAAGATTGGGTCAAAACTATGACCTCTAGAGTGTTAACAAGTTTTTCCTTTGATTTGACCTGGTGACCTAGTTTTTGACCTCAAGTAACCCAGTATCAAACTTGACCTAGATTTCACAGAGGCAAACATTCTGAGCAAGTTTCATCAAGATTGGGTCAAAACTGTGACCTCTAGAGTGTTAACAAACTAATTGTTGACGACGAACGACGGACGACAGACGCCGGACGACGACGGACGACAGACAGAGGGTAATGACAATAGCTCACCCTGTGCTTTTGCACAGGTGAGCTAAAAATGACACCACTTGAGTGTTAACAAAGTTTTCTGCTGATTTGGCCCAGTGACCTCGTTTTTGACCCCAGGTGACCCAGTTTCGAACCGGACCTAAAAATCATGAAGACAAACATTTTTTGAGCAAGATTCCTGATGACTGCTTCAAAAATGTGACCGCTAGAGTGTTAACAAGGTTTTCTGCTGATCTGGCCTGGTGACCTAGTTTTTGACCCCAAGTGACCCAGTTTCAAAACTGTCCTAAAAATCATCAAGACAAACATTTTGAGCAAGATTCATGATGATTGCTTGAAAAATGTGACAGATAGAGTGATAACAAGATTTTCCGCTGATTTGGCCAGGTGACCTAGTTTTTGACCCCAGGTGACCCAGTTTCAAACTTGACCAAGAAATCATCAAGACAAACATTTTGAGCAAGATTCATGATGACTGCTTCAAAAGTGTTAACAAGGTTTCCTGCTGATTTGGTCCAGTGACCTACTTTTTGACTCCAAGTGACACAGTTTCAAACTTGACATAGAAATTATCAAGACAAAAATTTTGACCAAGATTCATGATGATTGCTTAAAAAATGTGACTGCTAGAGTATTAAGAAGGTTTTCTGCTGATTTGGCCTGGTGACCTAGTTTTTGAACCCAAATGACCCAGTTTCAATGACCTAGAAATCATCAAGACAAACATATTGAGCAAGATTCATGATGATTGCTCCAAAAATGTGACTGCTAGAGTGTTAACAAGGTTTTCTGCTGATCTGGCCCGGTGACCTAGTTTTTGACCCCAAGTGACCCAGTTTCAAACTTGACCTAGATTTAATAGAGGCAAACATTCTGAGCAAGTTTCATCAAGATTGGGTCAAAACTATGACCTCTAGAGTGTTAACAAGTTTTTCCTTTATTTTGAACTGGTGACCAAGTTTTTGACCCCAAGTAACCCAGTATCAAACTTGACCTAGATTTCATAGAGGCAAACATTCTGACCAAGTTTCATTAAGACTGGGTCAAAACTGTGACCTCTAGCATGTTAACAAACTTATTGTTGACGACGAACGACAGACGGTGTCGGACGAGAGGGTGATGACAATAGCTCACCCTAAGCTTTTGCTCAGGTGAGCTAAAAAACAAAATAAAAAAGAATTTTGTATTTATAAAGATTTAATAATGACAACCTTTCCTTGCAAATCTAATAAAAGAAGATGTTAAAAAAAAAATCAGTATCTTGCCCATATGACCAAAACTTTAGTTATTTGCAAAAATATACCTATTATAAAATAAACTTTGCACACTATTACCTCTAAACAATATGCTGCGAAAAGTATAAAAAAAGTTTCAAAGGGGCATAAATCTGCAAATATTTGGTGCACTGTAACCTCGAAATAATATGTGCTGCTCCACATCATCGTGTAACCATTTATGAAGTTTCAGGTTGATCGGATGTAAATTGTAGGAGGATTTAGCCGAAAACAAAAAAAAAATAATAGAAATTTTCAAAGGGGTTTAACTCTGCTAATATTTGGTGGACAGTAACCTTGAAATAATATACGCTGCTCCACATCATGGTCTAACTACAAATCAAGTTTCAGCTTGATAGGATGTATACTGTAGGAGGATTTAGTCGGAAATGGAAAGTTTACCGAAATTTTCAAAGGGGCATAACTCTGCTAATATTTGGTAGACTGTAACCTCGAAACAATATGAACTGCTCCATATCATGGTCTAACTGTATATGAAGTTTCAGCTTGATTGGATGTAAACTGTAGGAGGATTTAGACAGAAACGAAAAATAAATAGAAATTTTCAAAGGGGTATAACTCTGCTAATATTTGGTGGACTGTAACCTCGAAACAATATGCGCTGCTCCACGTCATGGTCTAACTACAAATCAAGTTTCAGCTTGATCGGATATAAACTGTAGGAGGAGTTAGCTGGAAACGAAAAGTCTACTGAAATTATCAAAAGGGCATAACTCTGCTAATATTTGGTGGACTGTAACCTCGAAACAATATGCGCTGCTCCACATCATGGTCTATATATATATATGTGAAATTTCAGCTTGATCGGATGTAAAATGTAGGAGGCGTTAACCGGAAATGAAAAATTTACAGGAATTTTCTAAGGGGCATAACTCTGCAAACATTTGGTGGACTGTAACCTCGAAAAAAAATGTGCTGCGCAACATCATGGTCTAACTATATACCAAGTTTCAGCTTGATTGGATGTAAACTGTAGGAGAAGTTAGCCAGAAATGAAAAAGTTTATGGACGGACTGACGCCATACCCCTTAACATAATACGTCCCGTTTTTCAAACAGGCGTATAAAAACTACTGATTTTCTTTATATAAGCATATGTTGTAAGTACACATCTAAATTGCATTGACAAGTCAAAGTCATTGTGCATATACAAATAGGAAACTTCAGGAAAGCCTGGGCATCTTAGCATCTACACAGTCTCACTAGAATGTATGCTGTTTGCTCACGTAAATGGTACGCAAGGGGAAACTTTATACAGGATAAGTAAATTCGCACTTTTGTCATGATTTAATGAAAAACCATTTGTCGTAACTGCCTATGCACAAAAAGTTTTATTTTAATTGTTGGTTTTAAAAAACTTAAATATTTTCACTCTTTCCCATAGTAAAAATGAATGCAAAATTGAATGCGGAAATCTGTACGGAAGTTAACTTGGCAGCAGAATGTCAACAAGTTTACTTATTCAATTTTTCTGTTCACAATAGTGTTGTGAATCAACAATAATTCAAATTCTACAAACAAAAAATATTTTCTTTGACAAAAATTCCAAAAAATTCACTTTACCATAGGTCAGATCAATTTTTGGCAGTAAATCTAATGTTTGGGTACATATTTCAGAACAAAAACCAGAAACAGAGAAGTCAAATAGTTTGTAAAAAGATATGGTCAGTCAGAACAAAGTATTTTCATTTAAAAAAAAACGCTAAGGAAAAGCTTTCTTTCCAAGTGATGATGAAAGGACAGCAGACATGTGGCCTCCTTAAGGGGTCTGGTATGAGCACTGAAAAGTTGATTCCGACAAAATTCTGAAGAGCTTTTTTCTAACAATGCAGCATGTTATGTATGTTGGAATAAACATACAAACCAGGGCCCAGTTGTTCAAAGCGTCATTAGCTTAACGAGCCCGTTAAGGGTCATTTCGTTAACTGTTTTAGCAGATTCAATATACTCTGATATTTTTTGCTGAAAAAATGTGAGTAGCTTTTGCACTGCAAAAGCTACTCACATTTTTTCAGCAAAAAATTTCAGCATATTTGCATATCACTTGATGTAAATTTTAACGAATCGTTAACTAACGATGTTGTTAGCTTTGAACAACTGGGCCCAGTATATTTGAATTTGATGAAAAATATGAAGAGGTTTTTTTCTTGCATTGCAGATCATGTTAAGTATGTTGAAATAAATATATATAAACCAATATATTTGAAAACTTACCTTCAGTTTTTCCACACCTTGACCAAATTCTAGTATGGCACAAACTGGCTTGGTGTGATCACAGAAGAAAGAGGACTGCCATGTTTTAAATAACACACACCCAGCATCATGCAACTTGATATATACACTCGACAATCGTTTTACTCCATCAAATACCTAAAATAGATATTATACCATAATATGTCCAAATACTTGGCCAGACTGGCTTCAGCTACCTAGAGGAGCAGTCTGATGAGGATCTACATTGTTTGCCATTCTATCACAACATTTTAGACACGCCAAGAAATTGTCAAATGGATTTGTTCAAAATTGAGGATAAGTAAGAGGAGTTGCTAATAAGAGGCCCATGGGCCACAATTCACTCACCTGCACATTTGCAAATGCCATGCAACAGTCTTCCAGTATTGCCACAGCAACTGGAACACAAATTTGACCTTACCATAAAAAGGTCATCTCATCACTTTAACAAAGTTGGTAGACCTTGAGTCCCCTATGCTGTATACCAAGATTCAGCCTCAAAGCATTCTTAGTACTGGAGAAGGTGAGTTTTAAGTGTTTTTACCATATGCATGTATGGGCATGGCAGCCATCTTGTTCAATGATGTAGAACTATTTGAACAAAGTTTCAATATCACTTCGACAGAAGGCCCCAAGTGAAATCTGGTGAAAATTAGTCAAGTGATTTTAGAGAAGAAGACGTTTAAAGATTTCATAGTTTTATACCTGTATATAGCACAGGGGCAAGGGCAGATAACAAAAGGGGGGGACAAAGTTTGATCCTAACTAAAACATTTATCTACTTTAATCATACATTGTAAATTTCAGCCATTAGTCTTAAATACATATTGAAAATAAAAGCACCACAAGCATAATACCCCGCCATAGCAATTATTTGTTTATGTATTAAAGTTATCGTCGTAAAAATGTCTGGAAAGAAAATGATGGAGGGACAGATAACAATCATAAACCAGATCTTGATAATATCAATGGACAGATAACAATCCTAAAGCAGATCTTGATAATATCAATGCATATAGCAAGTTTGGTTAAAAGGCCTTGTTATTAACTTATCATCCAGAAATGAAAATATGGACGTGTCTCGGGCAGATAACTGTAAAAATTTTGCCCATTAGCAATCCGAAACCAGATCTCCTTAATGTCAATGCATATAGCAAGTTTGGTGAAAATCCCTTGTTATTTACCCAAGTTATAGTCCGGAAACGAAAATATGGGAGTGTCTCGGGCAGATAACTCCATCAAAATTTGACGAAATTTGCCCATTAGCAATCCCAAACCAGATCTCCACAATATCAATGCACATACCAAGTTTGGTGAAAATCCCTTGTTATTTACTCCAGTTATAGTCCAGAAACGAAAATATGGACGTGTCTCGGGCAGATAACTCCGTCAAAAATTGACGAAATTTGCCCATTAGCAATTCCAAACCAGATCTTTACAATATCACTGCACCTACCAAGTTTGGTGAAGCTCCATTGATGTTTACTCAAGTTATCATCCAGAAACGAAAAACGAATGGATGTACGACGGACGGACTCACGGATGACCAACGTGAAACCATAATACCCCGCCACTATTGTGTGGCGGGGTATAAAAATGATTTCTCAACTTTTCCCCCATACAAATCTCTAGACACGCAAATTGGACCTTGTCGTAAAAGGTCAAAGGTCAACCTATGATCATCATTTGAACAAACTTGGTAGAGCTTCAGTCCTCGATGCTATATACCAAGATACAGCCCAAAAGCTTTTTTTGGTTCTGGAGAAGAAGTTTTTCAAAAGTTTTTACCATATAAGGACAGGGAGGCCATCTTGTTCAATTGCGCCGAACCATATGAACAAACTGGCAATACCCTTTCGAAGAAGGCCCATGTGAAATCTGGTGAAAATTGCTCATGCGGTTAAAGAGAAGCAGACATTTAAAAATTACACAATTTTATACATTTATATAGCCCAGTGGTAAGGGCAGATAACCCTCAAGGGACAAACGTTTAATTATAATTAAAATGTTTTACTTCTTTAATCACACATTGTAAGTTTCAGCCATTTGTCTTTCATACATTCTGAGAAAATGACTTTTCAACATTTTTCCCATACAAATGCATGGGGACGAAAATTTGACCTTGCAGTACAAAGGTAATCATTTGTACAACTTGGCAGATCCTGAGTCCTTGATGCTTTATACCAAGATTCAGCCCTAAAGCTTTCTTGGTTTTGGAGAAGAAGACTTTTAAGTGTTTTTAGCATATATGGGCATTGTGGCCGCCTTGTTCAATTGCCTGCAACCATTTGAAGAAATTGGCAATACCCTTTTGACAGAAGGTCCCATGTGAAATCTGGTGAAAATTGCTTGAACAGTTTCAGAAAAACAGACATTTTAAAATTACACAATTTTATACATGTATATAGCCTAGTGGCAAGGGCAGATAACTCTCTGGGGACAAAATTTTGATTATAACTAAAATGTTTTAATACTTCAATCATACATTGTAAGTTTCAGCCATTAATACATTTTTCAGTCTTTAATACATTTTGAGAAAATGACTTTTCAACATTTTGCTCATATAAATGTACAGGGACGCAAATTTGACCTTGCCATAAAAACGTCAGATGTCAACCTACAGTCTTCATTTGAACAAACTTGGTAGACCTTCAGTCCTCGATGCTATATACCAAGAATCGGTCCAAAAGTTTTTTTTGATTCTGGAAAAGAAGATTTTTTAAGTGCTTTTACCATATATGGGCATGGTGGCCATCTTGTTTGATTGCACGGAACCATCTGAACAAACTGGCAATGCCCTTTTGACAGTAGGCCCCATGTGAAATCTGGTGAAAACTGCTCACGCAGTTTAAGAGAAGAAGACATTCAAAAATTACACAGTTTTATAGATGTATAAAGCCCAGAGGCAAGGGCAGATAACCCCCAGGGGACAAAATTTTGATTATGACTAAAATGTCTTACTATTTTTATCACTCATTGTAAGTTTCAGCCATTAGTTTTTAATACAATTTGAGAAAATGACTTTTCAATATTTCCCCATTCAAATGCATGGAGATGCAAATTTGACATTCCAGTAAAAAGTACATTAATCTAGGGTCATCATTTGAACAAACTTGGTAGACCTTGAGTTCATGAGGCTAAATACCAAGATTCAGCCCAAAAGCTTTCTTGGTTCTAGAGAAGAAGATTTTTAAGTGTTTTTACTTTATTTGGCATGGTGGCCATTTTGTTCGATTGCTTGGAACCATTTGAACAAACTGGCAATACCCTTTTGACAGAAGGCTCCATGTGAAATTTGGTGAAAATTGCTCATGCGGTTTAAGAGAAGAAGATATTTAAAAATTACACAATTTTTAGATGTATATAGCCCAGGAGCAAGGGCAGATAACTCCCAGGGGACAAACTTTTGATTATAACTAAAATTTCTTACTACTTTAATCACTCGTTGTAAGTTTCAATTAATCTTTAAAACATTTTGAGAAAATGACTTTTCAACATTTTCCCATTCAAATGCATGGGACGCAAATTTGACATTGCCGTAAAAAGGTCAGTCAATCTAGGGTCATCATTTGAACAAACTTGGTAGACCTTGAATCCATGATGCTATATAACAAGATTCCGCCCTAAAGCATTCTTGTTCTGGAAAAGAAGATTTTAAAGTGTTTTACCATATATAGATATGGCGGCCGTCCTGATTAATGGACCATGACCATTTGATCAAATTTTCAATGTCCCTTTAACAGAAGGCTCCAGGTGAAGTTTGAAGAAAATTTGCCCAGTGGTTTCAGAGGAGAAGTTGTTCAAAGGTGTGGAGGGCGGATGGATGGACAGCGGACAGACGGACGACAGCGGAGGGCAAGTGATCACAAAAGCTCATCCTGAGCCTTGCTCAGGTGATCTAACAAGAGGCCCATGGTCCACAGCTCGCTCACCTGAGTGATATAGCCACTGCAGATATGCAACGTTTTTCCATTCCTATCATTGCAACTAGTGAAAAGATCATCATTTGAGCAGTTCTTAGTTTTGAAGAAGAATATTATTTGGGCCTGACAGCCAATGGAGCATAATCATTTGAACAAACTATCAGTCACATTTTAACAGTAGGATCAATGGGAAATTTGGTGGAATTTGGCTAAGTGGTTTCTGAAGAATCATGATTTTATACAAGTAAACAGCACAGTGGCATGGAAATATAATAAACATAAACAAGATGCGGCCATCTTAGATTTCCCATCAGAACGATTTTAGCTACTGTTGATCTACAAGTCACCTCAGTACCTCCAATATGAATGTATAGGGCCCATACAAATGCATTGGGAAGCAAATTTGACCCTGCCATAAAAAGGTCAAACGTCTCCATAGGACCATCATTATAGCAATTTTGGTAGATCTTCTGTCCCCCATAATCTGTGCTAAGATTAGGGCCCAGGGCTAATTTGGTTCTGGAGAAGAAGATTTTTAAAAGTTTTTTACCATATATGGGCATGGCAACCATTATGATCAATGGACCATGCCTATTTTAGCAATCTTTCGTTCTCCTGCCCCAAGGAGGCTCCACATGAAATTTGAGCAACCCTGGCCCAGAGGCTTAAGAGGAAAAGTCATTTAGAATTTTGAACATTTTTTCCATACAAATGTATGGGGCCCATACAAATGCATACAAAAGCAAACTTGACCTCGCCCAAAAAAGGTCAAATATCAATGTACGACCATCATTTTAGCAACTTTGGTTCCCTAATGACTTGTGCAAAGTTTCAGCCACAAGGCATACTTGGTTCCGGAGAAGTAGATTTTTAAAGGTTTTTTACCATATATGGGCATGGCAGCCATCTTGGTCAATGGACGGCAACCATTTTAGCAATCTTTCATTCCCCTGCCCCAGGGAGGCTCCAAATAAAATCTGAGCAACACTGGCCCAGACAATCCAGAGGAGAGTCATTTGAAATTCTCAACATTTTTCCCATACACATGCATAGGGAAGCAAACTTGACCTGTCCGTAAAAAGGTCAAATGTCAATGTATGACCATTATTTTAGCAACTTTGGTAGACCTCCCGTCCTCGATGATTTATGCAAAGATTCAGCCAAAAGACTTTGTTCTGGAGAAGATGATTTTTTTAAGGTTTTTACCATATATGGGCATGGCGGCCATCTTGGTCAATGGACCGCAACCATTTTAGCAATCTTGCATTCCCCTGCCCCAGGGAGGCTCCAAATGAAATTTGAGCAACACTGGCCCAGAGGCTCCAGAGGAGGTCATTTGAAATTCTCAACATTTGGGATGTATTCGAACAATGAAGGCCAAGAACAGTCTGTGCCTATGCAGTCTAATCAGGATCTTTGGACTTACACATTGAGTCTGTATACCAACATAAAAAAAAGCCATAATCAGACTGTGTGACTAGGCTCTTGTCTGCAAATGCCCTAAAAGCCCAGCTTAAACAAGAGATGTCAATAAGCAGTGCTAATTAGATGCCCCCAAATCAATGACCCAAACATACCAGACGGACAGACGAATAGACATATGGACTGACGTGAAATCAATATCCCCCGCACAGTTTGCTGGGGGATAATACCACGATAACCCTAAGTATTAGGACAGACAGGTGTGAGCAAACAATATAAACCCAGATCAACTGCAGCAGAAAGCAGCATTTGATCAGAGTCTACACTCTTTGCCACTCAGTCCAAAGATTTTAGACACATCAACAGGTATTAAAATGTTAAGTATGGTAAGGAATGAAGTAGTCCCAATATCTAGGGTAAACAGGGTATGTCGTAGACAATGCTTTATACTCATACAGGGAAGACTTAGACCAGCCTTTACAGCTGAGGAAACTAGTCAAGGTGTTTGGTGTTAGGGATTTTTATTTTAAATTCTTCGAAATTCATTAAAACATGTCCCTATAAGGAGACAATGCGCATAAAATGTCAGTATATTTTCTAGGAAAAATAAGAAAAAATATTATCAATTTGTTGTCTGCAAAAAATGCCTAGAGAGCGGTAAAGATTGGCTGGTTAACTGTTTTATATCAATAGCAAAGAAAAGGGTTTAACCCTGCACTGACAAAGTCTCTGCTGGTCTAATTCATTTGCATTTTAGATTTTAGAAGTTCAGATTTGTATCAGAAAAAAATACACAGATGCCAATCAGACTGCTCAGATGTGCAGGCTGGTCTGGTCTAAGCACCTCCTTTGAGCTCAGATAAATCCATAGCTCCAAATAAGGTGCTTCATTCAACCAAAAAGTATTGGCATTCTTCTAATTTCTCCATGAAAACATACATGTGTATATTGTAGTACTCATTAAAAGGCCTTGCCATGGCATTCTTATGAGTATCCACAACATATGTTTTCATGGAGAAATTAGAAAAAAAAAATGTGGATAACCCCACCCCTCATCCCCACCCACCCACCTGCCCCACTTATCTGGAGCTATGTAAATCTTCCAATATTACCTCTGTGAACATTTCTACTTCATCTTTTCCCTGAGTTTTTTCTTTCTCAGCTCTACCAGCCACCAACATTAACCGACTCTGTAGGTCTTGAAGCTGATCGTGAGTATAATTCCGTGATTCAGAGGCATCCTGCCCCCTTACACATAGTTTCATGACTTTTGATGGTTCCTAATTAATAAAGCATAACTTTAACAATAAATAGCTGTGACGTTATGTTTAGCACTCTGGGTAATATTTTCAGCTGATGACATATTAAAATTCCTAATTTTTCCTACAAAACAGGAGTTGACATTTCATGCAAATTGTCTCAAATCCTGTCTTATGGGAAAAATTAGGACACTTGTCACTAATTTGTCATCTGCTGAATTAGCCAAGAGAAAGGTAAATGTTAAAGAATAAAGCTCAGGGCCCAATTGTTCAAAGCGTCTTACCTTAACGAGCTCATCAGTGGTCAAAATGTTAGCTGTTCTAGTAAGTACAATATCTAATTCACAGGTATTTTTTGCTGAAAAAATGTGAAAAGCTACTCACATTTTTTCATCAAAAATATTAGCATACATGCCATATTTAATGATCAAAGTTTAACAATAGGTTAACTAATGACAACGTTAGTTTTGAACAACTGGGCCCAGATATTTGACAAGAGCTCCGCCAAATGGGGCATTATACGCCCGTGGCAAGTAATAAGATGTAGCACATAAACTGGCTTCTGTATATTTCAGTGCTCCGGATATAAACTGTAAGTGGAATTACAAAAAAAAATTAAAAAAAATTTCATTGGGGCATAGCTCTGCTGATATTTGGTGAACTGTAACCTAAGGGTCCAAGCTGGCCCAGAAATTAAGGGAGAAGTGTCTTCTCCCTCCTGGGAAAATAGGGAGAAGTTTGCTGCTTCTAGGGAGAAGTGCTTTCGGACGGAGAACACATGGCAGAAGCATTATGAGCGTTCGGCTGATTTGTTTTTCCTAAACTTCAATATTGGATCAAACAATAACAAAACAAAAATAAACAACAACAACAAAAAAAAAATGCTGCAAGTAAATTTTTGTAAAGCTTTGACTTATTTTATACTGATTTTATTTTTTGTTCTTCAAGGGAGCCAACTCAGAAAAGTATTAAAACAAAACAAAAACAAAAAAAAAAAATCCAAAAGGTGGGATAGTGCTGAATAAAATTTTGGACCAATATCTATAACCATGCCGAATATTAAAGTAAATCCATGCAAGGATTTAGAAATAATGAGATCTTAAAAACTTTGACGCAAAACTTAAACATGAAATTTCTAAGTCCGTGACCTTGACCTCTAGGTCATGAGCAGGCGTGTGGATTGGGCTCAATAACATTTTTGGACTAAAAATAATTTCATACCAAGTATACACTAAACCCATCTGAGGATTTAGAAAATAAAGGTCTTAAAAACTTTGATGTAAAACTTTTACATTTTTTTAACGCCCACGTCAATGCCGACACTTGGGGTAGCACAAGAGCTTTTTTGTACTTTCATACAGGTGAGCTAAAACGACCAAAATCCATGCACTCTCACAAGATTCTGAGTGGAAATGAACTATTAGGACTAAACAACAGTTAGAAAACATACAGCATATCTGGTGAAGTTTAAGAAAGCCAGGGTTGTGTAACAGACACAGAGAAAATATAGGTCAAGGTCATAAAATTGTGTTGTATTATATGTCGATGCCAGGGAGGAAGGGTAGCCAAGGTCTGATGACAGTAAGTCTTATAGTTGCTAAGCAATGTGACAAAGTTGTTTACCATGAAAATAGGTCAAGGTCATAAAACTATTCCAGTTTTTGTCTGTGAGGAAAAGTAAGATTCTGTAACTGCAGTTCATATAATTGATCAAAAATGGAACTAAATACAAATGCTGAAGGATAGAAGAAGGCATGGATTGATGGAAACCCTAATCCTATGTCATCTGTTTAGAACAACAGGCTCTACAAAAAGAGCCTTAGCATATATACAAAACGTAATGGTCCAGATAAACCTGTCAATCTGCAATCTGCAGAGTATTAGGCCAGAGTTCTTTTACGGGAGATTTCTTAAAAAGTTTCTGTCGGGATGTAGGAATAATTTTAAAAACAAAAATATAAATAAAGATTGGATAATTTTCTAACAAAAATAGTAAAAATACATGTAACTAGAGATTGTGTTTGTAAAATACTATGCCCCAACCATATGCTTGCCTCTAAAGATAATACAAGGTAAAAATGGCCCAATCTACAAAGAACCAGAACTCCTGAAATATTTTTTCAGAATTTATTGAAAAGATAATCAGGTCATTTTCTCATCACAACCAATCTAATGATCAAGTTATGGGGCTCTAGCTCCAACAGTTTTTGAGATATTTTGCTGACAAGGGAAAATGCCCAAATTTACAAAGGGTCATTACTCATGCCTTGAAGCAATAGGCCTCTCCAACTTCCTTCTCATCACTACCAATCTATTTATCAAATTATTAGGATCTAGTTCAAACAGTATTTGAGATACTGACAAGTGAAAAATGCCCAAATTTACAAAGGGCCATTACTCATGAAATATTTTTTCAGAATTTATTCATAAGTTAACCAGATCATCTACTCATCATTATCAATCAACACCAAGTTTCAATGCTCTAACTCCAACAGTTTTTGAGATATTTTGCTGAAAAGGTAAAAATGCCCAAAATTAAAAAGGGCTATAACTCAGGAAATATTTTTCAGAATTTATTCAAAAGTTAATCGGGGCATCTATTCATCACTACCAATCTATTCATCATGCTTAAAGGTTCTAGCTTCTCTTGTTTTTCAGATATTTTCCAGACAAGGGAAAAATGCCCAAATTTACAAAGGACCATTACTCATGAAATATTTAGCAAAAGTTATTCAAAGGTTAATCGGGTCATCTACTCATCATTAACAATAAGTTCACTAACTTTCAAGGCTCTAGCTCCAACAGTTTTAGAGATATTTTGCTGACAAGGTAAAAATGCCCAAAGTTACAAAGGGCCATAACTCATGAAGTATTTTTCAACATTTATTCAAAAGTTAATCAGGTCGTCTACTCATCACTACCTGTCTATTCATCAAGTTTCAAGGATCTGGCTTCAATAGTTTATGATATATTATGCTGACAAGGGATAAATGCCCAGATTTACAAAGGGCCACTACTCATGATTTTTTTTTCAGAATTTATTCAAAAGTTAATCATGTCATTACCAATCAATTCACTGAGTTTCAAAGCTCAAGCTCAAATAGTTTTTGAGATATTTTGCTGACAAGGTAAAAATGCCCAAAGTTACAAAGGGCTATAACTCATGAAGTATTTTTCAACATTTATTCAAAAGCTACTCATTACTACCAGTCTAATCATCAAGTTTCAAGGTTCTAGCTTCAACAGATTTGAGATATTTTGCTGACAAAGGAAAAATGCCCAAATTTAAAAAGGGCCATTACTCAGGAAATATTTTTCAGAATTTTATTCAAAAGTTAATCAGGTCATCTCATCATTTCAAATCAATTTATTAAGTTTCAAGACTCTAGCTCCATTAGTTTTTTGAGATATATTGCTGACAAGTAATATGGCAATAAAAATTGCCCAAAGTTACAAAGGGGCATAACACATGAAGTATTTTTCAACATTTATTCAAAAGTAAACCTGGTCCTCTACTCATCATTTCCAGTCTTTTCATCAAGTTTCCAGGCTCTAGCTTTAATAGTTTTTGAGACATTTTGCTGACAAAGGAAAATGCCCAAATTTACAAAGGGCTATTACTTGTGAAATGTTTTTCAGAATTTATTCAAAAGTTACCCATGTCATCTACTCATCATTACCAATCTATTCACCAAGTTTCATGGCTCCAGCTACAACAGTTTGTGGGATATTATGCAGACAAGGTAAAAATGCCCAAAGTTACAAAGGGCCATAATTCATGAAGTATTTTTGAAAAGTTATTCAGAAATCATCTACTCATCACTTCCAGTCTCTTCACCAAGTTTCAAGGCTCTATCTAGCTTCAATAGTTTTTGAGATATTTTGCTGACAAGATTTCATCCATGTTTTTTCAAAGGTTCATAACTCGGGAAAGGGGCATTATCCTGTCGAGAAAAAAAATATGTTTTCAGCTATTTTTTCATGAGGAATCGTATAAGACATTTCAAAACAGTAGTATGCACGGTTCTTAAGTCATGCATTGTGTCAACAAGTAACCCAAGGGCAACGATTGCTCACCTGAGTACTTATACCTACATTCATATTTTAAACTACAATTCTTCTTGAAAAATGGATTATTTTACCTTTTTCCCATTCAAAAGTCCAAGGGACCATATATGCCCTGAAACAGGTCAACCTTAGGTCATCATTTGAACAAATTTTGCAGTTTTCAGTCACCTCATAGTACATGCCAACTTTCATAGGAATCAGCCCAGCAGTACTGGAGAAAAAGATCTTGACCTCTTCAGGTTAATACCATATACTGACTGGATGTGGTCTTGGTCATGAGACCTGAACCATTCAAATAAAAATCCCGCCCCTTCCCCAACTCTTTGACATTAAGTGAGATTCATATAAGACCTATTTCATTTCATAAACATCAATAGTTTTGGATGAATGCGCTGTTTTACATTTATCCCTATTCAAAAGTCTAAGGGAACAAATTTGACCTTGCCATAAAATAGGTCAAGGTTAACCCAGGATCATCATTTATATATCTTTTGTAGGGCTCGAGACCCTTTTGCTGTCTATAAAGTTTCAAGGTCATCTGACCTATGGTTCTGGAGAAGAAGATTGTTTATGATTTTTACCATATATGGGCATGCCTGTCATCTATGTCAAGTGACCAGGACCAATTATATAAATGTACATTCCCGTGAGGCATAAATGTTCTATATAAAATCTGACTGAAATTGCCCCTTTGGTTTCTGAGAAGATATTTGAAATTTTGATGGACAATCAAGCCTAGTGACCTTGAGCCAAGGTCACTGAATGACCATGACCTTTAACATTCATAGGGATTCATATAAGACCTATTTTCATTTCTTAAACTACAACTGCTTTGGATAAATGCACTGTTTTACATTTTCCCATTCAAACATTATAGGGACCAAATTTGACTTTGTAAAATAGGTCAAGGTTAACCCAGGGTCATCATTTATAGAACTTTTGTAGGGCTTCAGTCATTTAAGCTTTCTTCCAAGTTTCAAGGTCATCTGACTTACTGTTCTGGAGAAGAAGATTTTTAAAAGGATTTTACCATATATGGGCATGCTGGCCATCTTGGTCATGTGACCAGGACCAATAACAAACTTTTGTTCCTGCGAGGCATAAATGTTCTATATGGAATCTGACTCGAATAGGCCCTGTGGTTTCTAAGATGTTTGAAATTTTGATGGACATTCAATCCTATCACCAAATTACACTAACCTTTGACATTCATTGGGGTTCACATAAGACCTACTTTCATTTCACAAAATACAACTGTTTTGGCTAAATGCACTGTTTTACCTTTTTCCTATTCAAATGCCTTAAGGACCAAATTTGACCTTGCAGTAAAATAGGTCAAGGTCAACTCAGGGTTATCATTTACATAATTTTTATAGGGCTTAAGTCCCTTTCGCTGCTTTCCAAGTTTCAAGGTAATCTGATTTATGGTTCTGGAGAAAAAGATTTTAAACAAGTTATTACCCTATATGGGCATGACAGCCATCTTGGTCATGTGACCAGGACCAATTATATAAACTTTTGTTCCTGTGAGGCATAGACGATCTATATAAAATCTTACTCGTATTGGCCCTGTGATTTCTGGGGAGAAGATGTTTGAAATTTTGACGGACATTTAATCCTAGACAACTTGAGCCAAGGTCACTGAATTATCTTGACCTATGACATTCATAGGGGTTCATATAAGACCTACTTTCATTTCATAAAATACAATTGTTTTGGCTGAATGCACTGTTTTCCCTTTTTCCTATTCAAACAATTCAGGGACCAAATTTGACCTTGTCGTAAAATTGGTCAAGGTCAACCCAGGGTTATCATATATATAATTTCTGAAGGGCTCTTATCTGTTTTGCTGTCTGCCAAGTTTCAAGGTCATATGACTTGCGGTTCTGGAGTAGAAGACTTTTAAAGGGTTTTACCATATATAGGCATGGTGGCCATTTTCGTCATGTGACCGGAACCAATTATATAAAGTTTTGTTCCCAGGAGATATAGATGATCCACATAAAATCTGACTTCAGTTGGTCCAGGGGTTTCTGAGAAGAACTGTGGATGTACGACGGAAGGGGGACGATGGATCATTGGTATACTATAAGTTCACCTTTTGGGCCTTTGGCTCAGCAAATGTCCTGCTGCAAGAATAGAAAATGGTTAATGGTCAATATTATGAATTTTGAAATGACTGTTCAATAGGAAAGTCTATTAAGTGATAAACTATCTTTCTGAATGGAGGAAGTGGGGATGGGGGTGGGGGGCAAGTTGCCCAGACAAGGGTACCTTCACCCCCATGGGGCAAGCTGCCCAGGCCATGGTATCTTACCCCCACCCCTTTCTGTTTAGAGAAGAATGGTTAATGGTCCATTTTATGACTATTCAAATGACTGTTCAAAAGGAAAGTCTATTCAGTGATAAACTATCTTTTGGAATGGAGTCTGCCAGGTTTTCTGGCATAGTTGCTAGCTTCTAAGGCCACTATATTCTGGACCCCAATTTCCTCCTATCAGGTGAAAGATGCATATGCACATAAAAAATTAGTTTTTCCATGTATCTATCATAAAGATTTTTATTTAAAAGGAATAAAATCTTTCCGAATAAAGTTCTGTCAGGTTTTCTAGGGGTGGGGGGGGTCAAGCTGCCCAGGCCATGGTATCTTACTCCCCGCCTCACCTCCAGCCATAGAAAAATAGTTGATGGTCAATATTATGAATATTCAAATGACTGTTTAATAGGAAAGTCTATTAAGTGATAAACTGTCTTTTAGAATGGAGTCTGCCAGCTTTTCTGGCATAGGTGCAAACTTCTAAGGCGACTATATTCTGGCCCTCAATTCCCTCCTATCAGGAAAAAGATGCATAGGCACACACATGTAAAAATCAGTTTTCCCATGTTTCTATTATAAGGATTTTTATTTTAAAAAAATAAAATCTTTCTGCATTAAGTTCTGTTAGGTTTTCTTGGGTGGGGGGCAAGCTGCCCAGGCCAGGATATCTTCACCCCGGGGGGGTGGGGGGGGGGGCAAGCTGCCCAGGGTGGGGGGGCAAGATACCCCGAGGTATCTTCACCCCCAGGGGGCAAGCTGCCCAGAGGCAGCTTCACCCCCGGGGGGGCAAGCTCGCCAGGGTGCAAGATAAACCGGTACACCGGACCACTCATCACGAAAACATGCCTTTATAGTTTTGACCCCAAGCTGCCCAGGCCAGGGTATCTTCACCCCCGGGGGGGCAAGCTGCCCAGGGTGGGGGGCAAGATACCCCGAGGTATCTTCACCCCCAGGGGGCAAGCTGCCCAGAGGCAGCTTCACCCCTGGGGGTGCAAGCTCCCCAGGGTGCAAGATAAACCGGTACACCGGACCACTCATCACGAAAACATGCCTTTATAGTTTTGACCCACTTAAATCCCACTTTTATACAGTAAAACTGGGGTTCACATTACTTGTAGTTTTCTTATTTCTGCTCAAAAACGTACATTGTGGGTATTTGTTAGAACTGACTCACTGAGGCAGTTCTAACAAGTACCCACAATCTATGTTAAGAGCAGAAATATGAAAACTACCAGAATTTTTCATCTGAAAGTATTCTTTCTCACCAGTACAGTGTCATCCTGATTCTTCCTATGAACAAAGCCGCAGCTGAAAACACCATTAGAGTTGATAGCTTCTGCTTGAGCCAGGGAGCTCACTTCTACTGATCCATGTGCTTTCTGTATACTCTTCAACCACTCTAAGTGTCGGTTTGAATCAACCTTATGAATAATGAGCATAGCTCCAGATAAGAGGAAGTAGCCACAATATATTTTTCTTATTATTCTACAAAAAATGTTGTATTGTGGGTACTCATTAGAAACACCTCACAATATATCTTTTTGTGGAGAAATAAGAAAAATATCAGTAATTTTTGGATGAAAAAAGCACCTTAGCAGAAGCTATGAAATGAAGTAATTATTACTTTTAAAGCTTTCAAATTACTGTAATAGGAATAGATAAGCATGTAGTTTACAACGCATAATTTTTGGCAGGTCACAAAAGGAAGGCATTTTGTAATGCCAGAACTTACAATAACATTTGACACAAAGTACATAAATGAAAAAAAAACACCTAGGAAATAATTTTGGTAAATTGCAAGTTAATATTGTCTTTCAGAAGAACAGAATGTAAACAAGAGGCCCACGGGCCACGATTCGCTCACCTGAGTGACATAGCCACTGCAGACATGCAGATGTTATGCAACATTTATCCAATCCTATCATCGCAACTAATGAAAATATCATCATTTGAGCAGTTCTTAGTTTTGAAGAAGAATATATGGGCCTGACAGTCAATGGAGCATGATCATTAATAAACTATCAATCAGATTTCAACAGAAGGATCAATGTGAAATTTGGTGGAAATTGGCTAAGTGGTTTCTGAAGAATCGTGATTTTATACATGTAAAAAGCACAGTGGCAGGGACATATTATAAATATAAACCAGATGATGGCCATCTTAGATTTCCAATCAGAACAATTTTAACTACTGTTGATCTACAAGTCACTTCGATACTTTCAATATAAATGTATATGGCCCACACAAATAGGGAAGCAAATTTGACCTTGGAGGTAAAAAGGTGAAATGTCAACATAAACCATCATTTGAGCAATTTTGGTAGATCTCCTGTCCCCTATAATTTGTGCAAAGATTAGGACCCAGGGCTTATTTGGTTATGGAGAAGAAGATTTTTAAAGGTTTTTACCATATATTGGCATGGCAGCCATTTTGATCAATGGACCATACCCATTTTAGCAATCTTTCATTCTCCTGCCCACGGAGGCTCCGCATGAAATTTGAGCAACACTGGCCCGGAGGCTTCAGAGGAAAAGCCATTTGAAATTATCAACATTTTTTCCATACAAATGTATGGCGCCCATACAAATGCATACAGAAGCAAACTTGACCTCGCCGTAAAAAGGTTAAATGTCAATGTATGACAATTATTTTAGCAACTTTGGTAGACCGCCCGTTCCAGATGATATATGCAAAGATTCAGCCACAAGCCATCCTCGATTTTGGAGAATAAGATTTTTAAATGTTTTTCCCATGCAAATGCATAAGGAAGCAACTTGACCTTGCCGTAAAAAGGTCAAATGTCAATGTATGACCATTATTTTAGCAACTTTGGTAGACCCCCTGTCCCCGATGATTTATGCAAATATTCAGCCCCAAAGCATCCTCTGTTCTAGAGAAGAAGATTTATAAAGGTTTTTACCATATATGGGCATGGCGCCCATCTTGGTCAATGAACCGTGACCATTTTAGCAATCTTTTGTTCCCCCTACCTAAGGAGGCTCCATATGAAATCTGAGCAAAATTAGCCCAGAGGCTCCAGAGAAGAAGTTGTTTGAAATTCTGAACATTTTTCCCATACAAATGCATAAGGAAGCAAAATTGACCTTAACGTAAAAAGGTCAAATGTCAATGTACGACCATTATTTTAGCAATTTTGGTAGCCCTCTTGTTCCCGAAGATATATGCAAAGATTCAGCCATAAGGCATGCTCAGTTTTGGAGAAGAAGATTTTTAAAGGTTTTTCCCATACAAATGCACAGGGAAGCAAACTTGACCTTGCCGTAAAAAGGTCAAACGTCAACGTACGACAATTCTTTTAGCAATGTTGGTAGACCTCCCGTCCTCGATGATTCCTGTAAAGGTTCAGCCCAAAGGCATTCTCGGTTCTGAAGGAGAAGATTTTTAAAGGTTTTTACCATATATGGGCGTGGCGGCCATCTTGGTCAACGGACCGTGACCATTTTAGCAATTTTTTGTTCCCCTACCCTAAGGAGGCTCCATATGAAATTTGAGCGAAATTGGCCCAGAGGCTCCAGAGGAGAAGTTGTTTGAAATTCTGGTCATTTTTCCCATACAAATGCATAGGGAAGCAAAATTGACCTTAACGTAAAAAGGTCAAATGTCAATGTACGACCATTATTTTAGCAATTTTGGTAGCTCTCCTGTTCCCAAAGATATATGCAAAGATTCAGCCATAAGGCATGCTCGGTTTTGGAGAAGAAGATTTTTAAAGATTTTTCCCATACAAATGCATAGGGAAGCAAACTTGACCTTGCCGTAAAAAGGTCAAACGTCAACGTACGACAATTCTTTTAGCAATTTTGGTAGACCTCCCGTCCCCGATGATTCCTGCAAAGATTCAGCCCCAAGGCATTCTCGGTTCTGGAGAAGAAGATTTTTAAAGGTTTTTACCATATATGGGCGTGGCGGCCATCTTGGTCAACGGACCGCAACCATTTTAGCAATTTTTCGTTCCCCCACCCTAAGGAGGCTCCATATGAAATTTGAGCAAAATTGGCTCAGCGGTTTCAGAGGAGAAGTCATTTGAAAATGTTAACGGACGGACGCACGGACGGACGGACGCACGGACGGACGGACGGACGGACGGACGGACGGACGACGGACGAAAAGTGATCACAATAGCTCATCCTGAGCAGAGCTCAGGTGAGCTAACAAGAGGGCCATGATGGCCCTGTAACGCACACCTGAGTACCATAGCACTTAGAGAACCTGACCCATAAATGATCAAGGCAAACATTCTGACCAAGATTTATGATGATTATATGGACTAGAACAGTGTTTTCTAAGTAGAAACGTATGTCCCTCACCAGTTTGAATAGACCTATCATTGAAAAAGGTTGTATCTATAATTTATCTTTTTTTTGTGTGTGTATGTGGTCGATGGGGGCCATTTTCCAAAATCTAAGCTCAAGTGTGACCTTGAAAATGGGGTCAAGGTCACCAAGATCTAATCAGCTCTTGTCCCTGTCTCAACAATATAGCTGTACATGTTTGGTCAAAATCCATCGTTTCATTCTGGAGATAGGGTGCAGATAAGCCATTTTCCAACAATCTGAGCCCTCCTGTGACCTTGAAAATGGGGTCAAGGTCACCAAAATCTAATCAGTTCCTGTCTCTGTCTCAGCAATATAGCTGTATGTTAGGTCAAAATCCATCATTTGATTCTGGAGATTTGGTGCAGACAAGCCATTTTCCAACAATCTGACCCTCCTGTGACCTTGAAAATGGGGTCAAGGTCACTAAAATCTAATCAGCCCTTTTTCATGTCAAAACAATATAGTTGTGCAAGTTTGGTCAAAATCCTTCCATTTCTTCATGAGATAGGGTGCAGACAATCCATTTTTTAACACTCTAAGCCCTTGTGTGACCTTGATAATGGGGTCAAGGTGACCAAAAACTAATCAATTCTTTTCCATGTCACAACAATATATATGTGCAAGTTTAGTCAAAATCCATCCATTCATTCTGGAGATAGGGTGTAGACAATCCATTTTCCAACAATCTGAGCCCCCTGTGACCTTGAAAATGGGGTCAAGGTCACCAAAAATTAATCAGTTCTTGTCACTGTCTCAACAATATAGCTGTACAAGTTTGGTCAAAATCCATTCATTCATACTGCAGACAGGGTGCAGAAATGTCATTTTCCAACAAGCTGAGCCCTACTGTGACCTTGAAAATGGGGTCAAGATCACCAAAATCTAACCACTTCTTTTTCATGTGAGGGCAATATAGTTGTGAAAGTTTGGTCAAAATCCATCCATTCCATCATGATATAGGGTGCAGACAAGCCATTTTCCAACAATCTAAGCCCTTGTGTGACCTTGAAAATGGGATCAAGGTCACCAAAATCTAATCAGTTCTTTTCCTTGTCCAAGCAATATATATGTACAAGTTTAGTCAAAATCTACCCATTCATTCAGGAGACAGGGTGTAGACAAGCCATTTTCCAACAATTTGAGCCTTCCTGTGACCTTGAAAATGGGGTCAAGATCACCAAAATCTAATCAGTTCTTTTCCATGTCTCCACAATACAGATGTATAAGTTTTGTAAAAATCCATCCATTCATACAGGAGATAGGGTGCAGACAAGCCATTTTCCAACCATCTAAGTCATCATGTGACCTTGAAAATGGTGTCAAGGTCACCAAAATCTAATCAGTTCTTTTACATGTCCCAGCAATCTAGATGTGTAAGTATGGTCAAAATCCATTTGTTCCTTCAGGAGATAGGGTGCAGACAAGCAATTTTCCAACTTTTTCCAACAATATAAGTCTTCGTGTGACCTTGAAAATGGGGTCAATGTCATCAAAATCTAATCGGCACTTTTCCCCCACCCAATGATAAATTTGTGTAAATTTGGCCAAAATCCATCCATTCATTAAGGAGATAGAGTGCAGACAACAGGCTACGCCGACAAGGACGCCGATGCTGACAGGATCCGCACTAAAAACAATATGCAACCCCCATGGTGGGGGACATAACAAGTAGCATGCCTAATGGACCATGAAATATAGATCAAGGTCAAATATGAATGACTGCACTCAAGAGGCCATGCTAAGATGTGCTAAGTATCACTGGCTGTAGGACCAATAATTATTGAGAAACTGATCTAAATGCAAAAACTTTACAAAGTCAGTGGACCATGGTCAAGGTCAAATATATACGACTGCATTCAAGTGGCCATGCTAAGATATCTGCAAGTGCCAAGTATCACTGCCATAGGATCAACAGTTACTGAGAAACTGACTTAAAAGGAAAAACTAAAGAAAGTCAATGGACCATGAAATATAGGTCATAAGTAACCAAGATCCAAACTTGACCCAGAAATCATAAAGACAAACATTCTGAGCAGGATTCATGATGATTGCACCTGCTTAGGATCTTTAGTTTCAGAGAAGTTTTTTTTCTTTAAATTTTAGCTATATAGCTCTATATTAATAAATGACCCTAGGGCATGGCCAATTTCGACTTCGGGGACATGGTTGGTAGGATTTATGTAGGAGACTACTAAACATTTTTACATACAAAATATATAAGCTGTGGGTCTCATGGTTTCAGAGAAGAAGATTTTTTAAGTTTTTCCCATTATAAGTCTGTTGGAGCTTATGACCCCCTGGGTGTGACCAATTTGGAGCCCAGGGCCATGGTTGGCAGGACGTACGTAGGAGACCACTAAACATTGCTATATACTAAATATGTTGCTTTGGGCCTCATGGCTTCAAAGAAGAATTTTTTTGGGGGTTTCTTTAGCTATAAAGTTCAACATAAACAAATGACTCCCTGAGGCATGGCCAGTTTAAGCCCTAGTGGCTAGATTGGCAGGGTTCATGTAGTGGACCACTAAACATTGCTACTAAATATATAAGCTGTGGGCCTCATGGTTTCAGAGAAGAAGATGTTTTAATTTTTTTTTTTAAATTATATAAGTCTATGGGAGCTAATGACCCCCACCACCCCTGGGCATGGCAAGTTTGAACCCCAGGGGCATGATTGGCAGGATTTATGTAGGGGACAACTAAACACTGCTATATACTAAATAAATAAACTATGGGTCTCTTGGTTTCAGAGAAGATTTTTAAGTTTTTCCCATTATAAGTCAATGGCAGTTAATGATCCTGGGGCATGGCCAATTTTGATCTCAGAGGCATGTTTGGCAGGATTTATGTAAGGGACCACTAAACATTGCTACATGCTAAATATATAAGCTGTGGGTTTCTTGGTTTCAGAGAAGATTTTCTTAAGGTTTTCCCATTATAAGCCTATGGAAGCTAATGACCCCTGGGGCGAGGCCAATTTAGACCCCTGGGGCTTGATTGGCAGGATTTATGTAGGGGACCACTAAACATCGCTACATACTAAATATACAAGCTATGGGCCTCATGGTTTCAGAGAAGAAGATTTTTTTTCATTTTTTTTTTTTTTTCAATTATAAGTCCATTTTGGATCCCTGGGGCATGGTTGGCAGGATTTATGTAGGAGACCACTAACCATCACTACATACTTAATCTGTAAGCCCTCAGTCTCATGGTCTCAGAGAAGATTTTTGAAGGTTCTTTAGCTATATTGCTCTATATAATAAACATATGACACCCTTTGGTATGGTCACTTGGGCGCACAGGGGCTTGATTGGCAGGATTTAGGTAGGGGACCACTACACATAGCTACATACTAAATATATAAACTGTGGGTCTCATGGTTTCAGAGAAAAAGATTTTTTAAGCTTTTCCCATTATAAGTCTACGGGAGCTAATGACCCCGAGACGTGGCCAGTTTGGATACCACTGACTGGAAGGGCAGGATTTATGTAGGGGACCACTAAACATTGCTACATACTAAATACATAAGCTGTTGACCTCATTGTTTCAGAGAAGAAGATTTTTTAAGTTGTTTCCCATTAAAAGTCTATGGGAGTTACTGACCCCTGGGGCGTGGCCATTTTGGACCCCGGGGGCTTGATTGGCAGGTTTTATGTAGGAGCCACTAATCATGACTACATACTTAATCTGTTAGCTCTCAGCCTCATACTTTTAGAGAAGATTTTTGAGAGTTCTTTAGCTATATAGCTCTATATAAACATATGACCCCTGGGGTGAGGCCAATTTGGACCCCAGGGGCTTGGTTGGCAGGATTTATGTAGGGGACCTTTTGCTACATACTAAATATATAATCTGTGAGCCTCACAGTTTCAGAGAAGAAGATTTTTCCCATTATAAGTATATAGAAGCTAATGATTGTCGGGGCGTAGCCAATTTAGAACACAGGGGCCTGACTGGCAGGATTTATGTAGGAGACCATTAAACATAGCTACATACTTAATCTGTAAGCTCTCATTCTCATGGTTTCAGAGAAGAAGATTTCTGAAGGTTCTTTAACTATATAGTTCTATAAAAACATATGACCCCCCCAGCCCCCTGGGGCATGGCCAATTTAGACCCCAGGGGCTTGATTGGCAGGATTTATGAAGGGGACTACTAAACATTGCTACATACTAAATATATAAGCCATGGGCACAATGGTTTCTGAGAAGAAGATTTTTAAAGTTTTCCCCATTTTTAGTCTATGGGAGCTATATTTGGACATAATGGCCATCTTGATTTACAGACCATGACTATTTGTATATATTTTGAATCCCCCTTTAACACAAGGCTCCACATGAAGTTTGAAGAAATTTGGCCCAGGGATTCAGAGGAGAAATCGTTCAAAGTTGTGAATGGACGGACAGACAAATGGATGGGGAGTGATCACAATAGTTCATCCTGATCAGAGACAGAAACCAAACTAAAATCTGAAGGATGGAAATTTCAGCAAATAAATGTTAGGATGAAAAATTTCATTGGAAGAATGGTTCAGAAAGACTATTAAATGTAACAATAGCAATGAAAAATGTTAAACTATTAATTGTTGTAGAAATATTTCCCTGGAAGTATGGTTAAAAAGACTGTATTAAATGTAACAATAGCAATAAAAAATGTTAAATTATTAATCGTTCATGTAACCACACCCCCCCACACAGACAGACAGACAGACAGACAGACACACACACACACAAACACATACACACACACACACACAGGTAGTACCAGACTACAGACACACAGAGTTCTGAAATCCTCAATTCCAAAGGGGAGATTCCCAACATTTTCTTAAGATATCTTATCATTTTTCCTTGTCGGACATCTAAACAGAAGATCCACTTGATGAAGCTAAAACACTTTTGCCATATTTGGTGCAGCCTGATCAGAGCTTTCAGCATTTGCCTAACCTTTTCCACTCTTTGGGCTATTCCAGAAGATGAAAAATCGATGACATTTTCCCAGAAAATGTCAAAGCCTATTGTCTGGGAAAAATAAGAGAAATATTTCAAAATGTCATTTGCTGAAATTTTTATTCAACATGCTAAGCATTAATGACCTTTGCTGACTATACAGCAGAAACTATGTGTGATCAGGTTGCAACAATACAAGCTGATCCTGGTCTTTACTGTAAATAAACCTCATTTTCGCTGCTGTGGTTCAAACTATGGCACTCAATTAGGGTTGACAAAAAAGAAAAAAGCTAATACCCCACCATTATCACGTTGTGGGTAAATAACACTATCAAAAATCGATAAAATTTACCCATTAGCAATCTCAAAACAGATTTTCAAAATTTCAATGCACATACCAAATTTCGTGAAAATCCATTGCTATTTTCTCAAAATATCATCAGGAAATGAAAATACAGATGGTGGCGGGCAGATAACTTGGCATGCAAATGATCAAATCTGCCCATCAGCAATCCCAAACCAGATCTCCACAATATCAATGCACATACCAAGTTTAGAGAAAGAAAAAAAAATCACAAGGGTCAACATACCAGTTTGTCAGGTAGTTTTGGGTTGGTATCTAGTTCCTTCCACACTAACTTGCATTTTTCTAGCAGTTCTATGTAGTCGGCCTCTGGCTTCAGGTCAAAGATGAGTGGTGAGTATCCAAGAACAGCTGTATTGAGACCCTGTACTCTGTCAATGTCTAATGGCTGTTCTCCTGCAGATATCAGGGCCAGGTCCACAAATACCTTCAATTCCTTCAGTCCGTCTGAAATAAGATAAAGAAAATTGCCTACCTTAACTTCACTCAGATACATCATCTAATTACCAGATAAATTGGCTTTTCGGTTCAGGAGAAGAAGTACAAATGGATTTCCAAGATGGCGGCCATGGCTGCCATTTTGGATTTCTGATCGGAACCATTTTAGCTCTTTTTTTATCTCCAAGCCACTCTGATGCTTCCTACCAAGTTTGGAGTCAATTGGCCTTTCGGTTCAGGAGAAGAGGCGAGAGTTTCAAGATGGCAGCCATAGTGGCAATTTTGGATTTCCAATCAGAATATTTTTAGCTATTTTGATCTACTAGTCATGCTGATGCTTCCTATTAAGTTTCAAGACAGTTAACATTTCCTTTTAGGAGAAGCGAGAAATAGATTTTCAAGACAGCGGCCATCTTAGATTTCCGATTGGAAGGATTTTAGCTAATTTTGATTTACAAGTCACCCTGATGCTCCCTACCAAGTTTTAATTCATTTGACCTTTTCAGAATAAGAAGAGAAAAACGTATCTCAAGATCTTGAATTTCAGATCGGAAAAATTTTATCTATTTTTATCTACATGTCACCCTGATGCTTCCTACCATGTTTCAAGTCAACTGGCCTTTTGGTTCAGATGAAGAAGCGAAAACAGATTTCAAGATAGCCTATACGGCGGCCATCATGTATTTCTGATTGGAATGTTTTTAGCTATTTTTGTTCTAAAAGTCACCCCGATGCTTCCTATCAAGTTTCAAGTCAATTGCCTTTTGGCTCAGGAGAAGAGGCGAAAATAGATTTTCAAGATGGCCACCATCTTGGGTATCCGATCGGAATGATTTTAGCTATTTTTGATCTATAAGTCACCCCGATGCTTTCTATCAAGTTTCAAGTCAATTGGCCCTAAGGTTACAAAGAGCAAAAATAGATTTTCAAGATGGCTGCCATGGTGGCCATCTTGGATTTCCAAATGAAACCTTTTATCAAATTTTTATCTACAAGTCACCCCGATGCTTCCTACTATGTTTCGAGTCAATTGGCTCAGGGGTGTAGCAGGAGTAGGCATTTGCTTTTGAACAAATTGTTGACACCGCACAAGGGATGACGCATGACGGACGAAGCACGATGGACATTGACTGATCACAATAGCTAACCTTGAGCACTGTATAGATAATGAGCTCTGCCCCATGACAACCATTCTTTTTGACAAATTAAGATGGCTTGAACAATCTTGGTGAAGGATCATCAAAGGACATTTCTGCCAAATTTATGAGATTGGTCCTGTGGTTTCTGACCAAGAAGAGTTTATTTTTATTGCCAGAATCCTGCATAGATTCCAAATCTTTGAATAGTTTCCAGTCAGTATGACCCAAGGACCAATCCTGTGAAATCTGGTTAAAATTGGCTCACTGGTTAAGGAAGAGATTTTGTTTTAAGAAATTTTGGGCAGACGGACAGAGGGACAATGGCAATGATGAGGGATGGTGAGTGATCACCTCAGGTGAGCTAACAAGGGGCTCATGGGCCACAGCTTGCTCACCTGAGTGAAACAGCCACTGCAGATCTTATACAATGTTTTTCCTATCCTGTCATTGAAACTAATGAAAGGATCTTCATTTTGAGCAGTTCTTGGCTTTGAAGATGACAAATTTGTTGATTATTATTTTTTTTTACCACATATGGGTGTGACAGTCAATGGAGCATGACCATTTGAACAAACTCAATTCCATTTCGCCAAGTGGTTTCAGAAGATAAGTTGTTTAACAATATCATGATTTTATACATGTATATGGTACAATGCCAGGGGAAGATAACACTCACAGAATAAAGTTTTGATTGTAACCTAAAGCTTTTGCTACTTCAATCATCTATTGTAACTTTTAGACACTTCAGCTATTTTTGTCTTTGTGTGTGTGTGTTCATTGCTCTCAAGGGTCAGTCTTTTTATAATCTATTTATCTTCCCCAAAATGCAGAGATCTGCCAAGCTCTCATCTTCAATGAATAAGTAAATAAATGATGGCAGAAAAGGTATTTCAATTGCATGTTGCCACACCCACCTATGCTACTCATCCTAATATGTCCCTATACAAGACCAGAGAAGAAACAAGTTCAATAGAGTCACAATCAAAAGGGTCTTCTTTCCCTGTTGGTGTGCAACAGGCCAGAATTCCCTGCTGGTGTGCAACAGGGTCTTCTTTTCCTGCTTGTGAACAA
Organism: Anodontia alba; assembly: GCA_964016985.1. Taxonomy (NCBI): domain Eukaryota; kingdom Metazoa; phylum Mollusca; class Bivalvia; order Lucinida; family Lucinidae; genus Anodontia; species Anodontia alba. Next base: position 79,617,375 of record OZ024824.1, on the reverse strand, counting down.
AATGGTGTTCTTTCCCTACCGGTGCTTCATAGGGTCTTCTTTCCCAGCTGTTGCTTCACAAATTTCCTACTACTTGCCATGGCAACCAAATAAAATGGTCACCAGTCATGAAACATATAAACTGGGTAGACAATCATCAAATAATCATAACTGCCAAATATGGTTCAAACAACTTCAATGGTTATGGAGAAAATACAACTTAAACATTTCCCATTACAAGAGCACCAGAATTTCAGCTATTATTTAATTGCCCTTAGCCAAGCAATATTTGTACCAAATTAGAGGCATACTGCTTCAGTGGTTTGAAGTAGTTGTCATATATTTAAATTTAATGTTGCCATTGCAACCAAAGAATATGGTCACTGGTCACAGAACACACAAACTGGGTAGACAACCATCAAATGATCATAACTGCCAAATATGGTTCACATCACTTCACTGGTTACAAAGAAAACGCAATTAAACCATTTTTGCATTGTAAGTCTATGGGAGCTTTCTGTTGCCATGGCAACCAAACCAAGAGGCAGGTCACCATAGCTATTTTTATAATCCTCCTACCCAAGTAACATTCTTACCTAATTAAGGACAAACAGCTTTCCATGGCTTTGGAGGAATTATGGTTTTAAAGTTTTAACAGATGGATGGACAGACAGACGACGGACAAACAGTGATCACTATAGCTCATCCTGAGCATAGCTCAGCTCAGCTAAAAATTGTTAACCCTACAATTGGAAAGATACAATTGACAGACAGTTTCGACATGCCTGTATATAAAACAACTGTACAGCAGATATGCACACGTTGCATTTGGCGAAACTGGCATGTTTCTACAGAGGCCCAGTCGATACTTATCAAATTTCAAGTATACAAAATTTTGAGTATTGGGATTATTGATTGTGTTGGGGTTTAACGACACATCAACCCTTGTGGGTCATTTTGTGTCGTCTCCCAGAGACAGAGAGAAAAGAGATAGAAGAGATAGTAGAAGAGATGAAAGAGAGGACAGGGAAGAAAGAGGAACAGGAGTGAAAGTGAAGGAACAGAAGAAATAAAAACATTCCCCTTCTACCCTTACCTGCTACAAGGATAGCAGGCCTTGCCCAACTGTAAGCCAATATCAATTGGACGCCCCGGTGCCCTGAGGTACAGGACACCTTCGCACCACCCGACCATCCCCCAGAGTATTGGGATTAACATCGTAGATAAGAGGGCCAGGATGGCCCTGTATCGCTCACCTGATTACCAGACAAGTCTGAGTCAAATGGCCTTTTGGTTCAAGAGAATAAGTTCAATATTGATTATTAAGATATTGGCCATCTTGGATATCCACGCAGAACAATTTTAGCTACTTTTGATCTATAAGTCACCTCAATACTTCCAATGAAGTTTGAGTCAATCGCCCATTTGGCTCTGAAGAAAAAGTTCAAAATAGATTTTCAACATAAATGCTAGGTCAACCGTCTTGGATTTCTGATAAGAATAATTTTAACTATTTTTGATCAACAAGTTCCTCTGTTACTTCCTATTAAATTTTGAATCAATGGGCCTTTTTACTCAGGAGAAGTTCAAAATAGATTTTTAAGATGGCAACTGTGGGGCCCAGCTTGTATTTCTGACCAGAGCGATTTTAGCTATTTTTGATCTACAAGTCACCTTGAGGATTCTTACTAAGTTTCAAGTCAACTGGACTTAGTTCCTTACTTTTATCCTTGCAATAATCACCAGGAGCTCCGGGAAAAACTAGTGCAAGATTGTTACTGATGACTAAATCCTGACATCACTCAATTTATTCCGGCTGTTTAGAATTGTTTGGAAAGTCTATATTTTCACTCTATGAGATAATAGAATAAAATATTAAAATCTCCGATATAAGTTTCTGTAAACTTTACCCTTTATAAACAGACGTTCATATATTAAGCAGAGAATTACACTATAAGCCAGTGACTGGCATTTTTGTTGACAAAACAGCAATTGAAAATTTAAAAATAAACACACAATCTAACATGGTATTAGAGAGCTTTATATCACTGATTGATTGACTGACTGATTGATTGATTTGTGAACATGATGCGCAGCATAAAAAGCACATTATGTTCTACTCAATGTGACACGATCGAGATTGATGGTTTGTTGATAGTTGACAGTTATAAATATACCTGAATAAGTAACAAAGTATACAAAGACCTGTCAGCTACACTTTTACCCAGTGTATCAGTCTGTAACCCGGGGTATAGTGGTCTGTCATATGGAGCATATATAGGAATATTGATCAGCGACAGAGTAAACCAAGACCTGTAGACTACACTGTCAATTGGTGTATCAGTCAGTAACCCAGGGTATTGTGGCCTGTCACCTAAAGTGTATACCGAATATCGGTCGGAGAAAAAGTATACAAGGATCTGTCCACTACACTGTACCTCAAAGTATCAGTCTGTAACTTAGGGTATTATGAGCAGCCTCTCATCTGGACCAGAATGTCAGTCAACGACAAACTATAATAAGATCTGTAAGCTACACTGTACCCAGGTATAGCCGCCTGTCACCTGGAGTACATACCCAAATAACGGTCAGTGACAAAGTATACGAATACCTGTCAGCTACACTGTTACCCAGTATATTAATTAGTCTTTAACCTGGGGTATAGTGGCCTGTAACCTGGAGTGTATACCGGAATATCGGTTAGCGACAAAGTATAGGAAGACCTGTAAGCTACATTGCTCCCCAATATATCAGTCAGTAACCCAGTGTATAGCTGCCCGAAGTATAAACCACTGAATATTGGTCAGCGACAAAGTATACTCTGACTTGTTAGATAAACTGTACCCCAAAGTATAATTCTGTAACCCAGGGTATAGCGGCCTGTCACTATGAGTGTATACCAGAATATCAGTCAGCGACAGAGTATTCTAACACCTGTAAGATACACTTTTACCCTGTGTATCATTCTGTAACCCAGGGTATAGCCTCCTGACACTCGGAGTGTATACCAGAATATCAGTCAGCGACAAAGTATACGAAGACCCCTCAGCTACAATGTACCCCTGTGTTAGTCAATAATGCAGGGTATAGAGGCCTGTCATCTGGATTGTATACTGGAATATCTGTCAGTGAAAGTATACGAAGACCAGTGTCAGCTGCACTATTAACCGGAATATCAGTCAGTAACCCAGGGTATAGTGGCCTGTCACTTGAAGTGTACACCCAAATTAACAAAGTATCAGTCAGCAAAAAGGTATATGAAGTCCTGCCAGCTTAATTGTACACTGATGTGTCAGTCAGTAACAAAGTATACGAAGACCTGTTAGCTACACTGTTCTCCGGTGTATCAGTCAGTAATCCGGGATATAACAGCTTGTCACCTGAAATGTTTCGTAGTATATTTTGTCCCTGACTGATATTCACTGGTTTACACTTTAGGTGACAGGCCGTTTTACACCGGCCTACTGACCGGCCTACTGACTGATATACCGGGGGCAGTGTAGCTTACAGGTCTTCATAAACTTTGTCGCTGACCAATATTCCGTTATACACTCCAGGTGATAGGCCACTATACCCCAGGTTACAGACTAATATACTGGGTAACAGTGTAGCTGACAGGTATTTGTATACTTTGATGCTGATTGGTATTCAAGTATGTACTCCAGGTGACAGGCCTGCTATACCTGGGTACAGTTTAGCTTACAGATCTTACTATACTTTGTCGCTGACCAACATTCTGGTCAGGTGAGAGCTTGCTATACCCTAAGTTACAGACTGTGTAGCTGACATGTCTTTGTTTACTTTGTCTCCGACTAATATTCCAGTATACACTTTAAATGACAGGCCGCTATACCCTGGGTTATTGACTGATACACCGATGTACAGTGTAGCTTGCAGGTCTTGGTTTACTCTGTCACTGACCAATATTCCGGTATACTCTCCAGTGGTGACAGACCACTATAGCCTGGGTTACTGACTGATACACTTGGTAACAGTGTAGCTGACAGGTCCTTGTATACTTTGTTGCTTATTCAGGTATATTTCAAGTTTATGAAGACCTGTAAGCTACACTACTGCTGTTAAAAAACATTGAATTAGATACTATGATACTGTTTACGAAAGGGACGGAATTAACTATTTTTGGTCAATTAAAAATTCTAATGATGTTCTCAATAAATTTAAATCTAAAAACTTTCAGGCTTCTAAATTGTCTACATATGATTTTTCTACACTGTATACTACGTTACCTCATCATCTTATAAAAGATAAACTTATTGATTTAATTAACCGAACGTTTATTCCGGAGAAATCCCAATATTTGGCTTGCAACAAAGAATGTGCTTTTTTTCACTTCTGATGTATATAATAATCACAATTTATGGTCGTGTCAAAAAGTCTGTGATGCCCTTGTTTATCTTTTGGATAATATTTTTATTAGATTTGGAACTAAACTTTATAGACAAACTATTGGTATTCCGATGGGAACTAATTGTGCTCCTCTTGTTGCAGATTTGTTTCTTTTTTGTTATGAGAGAGATTTCATGAAGTCTCTCTCACGTGAAAATCAGGCTGACATTATTGAGGCTTTCAATTCAACTTCAAGATACCTTGACGATTTATTAAATATTGACAATATTTACTTTGACCAAATGGTGGACCGGATATACCCTACAGAACTCCAATTAAATAGAGCAGATTCTTCCGATACCGAGGCACCTTTTTTGGATTTGAATCTATGTATATCTAATGGTACAGTTTCCACCAAAATTTATGATAAACGGGACGATTTTGATTTTGATATAGTCAATTTCCCTTTTCTGGATGGCGATGTCCCCCGGCGTACCTCATATGGGGTATACATATCTCAACTTATAAGATTCGCCAGAGCTTCTTCTAATCTTAATGACTTTAACTACCGTAATAAAGCCCTTACTGCCAAATTTCTTAGGCAAGGCTATCATTATTTTAAACTTCGTAAGGCGTTTTCGAAATTTTATCGCAGACACAGTGCCTTGTTAGAAAAATATAGCGTCAGTCTGAAAACACTTCTGCAAAAAGGTATATCGGAACCCGAATTTTACGGTGACTTAGTGTACAGATTTAGAAAAATTGTAGGTAAATCTAACTTTTCAGAGCAATTCAGAAAACTTATTAACCATTATAAAAGAATTGGCTATAGCCTGGATATTATGCGGCAGACTGCATGCCTAGTTGTCAACCCAATCATTGTTGATGGCTATGCTTCACTCTTTAATTGCACGACGGCGGTTCGGGCCTCAGACTCAATGACGGCCTCTTCGTAAAACTTTAACCAGTGGGTTGGGGCTTGATGATATGTCTTTGGCTTGGCCCGCCATGGTTCAACTATTGGTTTTCATTTGCTCTGGCATACAGTAGAGTTGGCCATGAGTGCTCGTCTTTGTTTATTATGGTGATTAATTTGATTTTTGTGTTTTCGCTTTGATGCATTGACTGAGATGGGAGCCTTTATGCGAACCGAAATTTTATGTATTTCTATATTAAGAGAAGCATCGGCACCCAGGGTGAAGTTAGCTAGCTGTAAAAGTGCTTTAAACCCCCCGGTGGTTTGCTCTACCGACCGTTCTAAGGCGGTGGTCCCTGTGTTAGTCTTACTCTTTGTTGCTTTGTGGTTTATTCTACGAGGCAATTTGTTGTATGTCTTTCCATGTGTCATTTTGTTCTTGTGTTTTTCAGTCCTTTTAGTATTGCGATTACCTCGCTTGGGGAAGAGAGAGCTAATCTTAGTGCTTTTCATATGTTTGTTTGGTTTGTGCTTGTTTAGATTTGTCGGTTTCCTCTTCCTCTTGGGGTCTGGGAAGGGCTGCGGTTTGTGATTGTGGCACTCCCTGGACTTTTCTCTTACCTTTTTTTTGTTTATCAGCTTTGTCAGCTATCAATAAACCATCAATCCCTACCCTGTCACATTGAGTAGAACATAATGTACCTTTTATACTGTGCATCGTGTTCCTAAATCTATCAATCAATCAATCAATCAATCTGTGATATGAAGTTCTCCAATACCATGTTAGACTGTGTGTTTATTTTTAAATTAAAATTGCTGTTTTGTCACGAAAAATGCCAGTCACTGGCTTATAGTGTAATTCCCTGCTTAATATATTAACCAGAATGTCTGTTTATAAAGGGTAAAGTTTACTGAAACTTATATCAGGGATTTAAATATTTATTCTATTAACTCATAGAGTGAAAATATAGACTTTCCAAACAATTCTAAACGGCGGGTATAAATTGAGTGATGTCAGGATTTAGTCATCAGTATTGATAATCTTGCACTTGTTTTTCCTGGAGCTCCTGGTGATTATTGCAAGGATAAAAGTAAGAAAATAAACCCACTGGTTGGTAAAATTTTATTCCCATCTAAACTGTTTGCTTAAAAGTATTCCCATTGTTGCTTTTAATGTAAAATCTTAAAAATAATTCATGTTTAGTCAAACCAAAAGCGGTCACCATAACACTATCAGTATTGGTTTTTCTACTTTCAGTTAAACCAGATGTCACGTTTGCGCAAGGCATTATGGCCTTCTGGGACATCACGAATAGCCATGGGGCCAGGCTACAAAGACAGATAAACTGGAGTCATGCATGCACATAGGTGATATTCATAAAAGGGTGAATATCATATATGGTTTTAGCCTTTCAACAGTATTTCAGTCATACATGGACAACTGAAGAGGCCCTCCCAAGGGTTTTGGGGAACGGGGGAATAAGACCATTTATTTCAGGGGAACAAGAGAACAAACATAATAAACTGAAAAGAACAGGGGATCAAAAGCAAATTTGGGGAACAGAGAACACAGAAAATCAAGATTTTGAATTTTGAGAACAAAGGAAAATGCCAATTTTTTTCAGGGGAACAAGGGAACAGGTACCCTCACGCACCCTCCCCCCCCACCCCCACTGGGAGGGCCTCATTGAAGGGTGAACATGAAACTAACATGACATGAATCTACAATCGAAACTAACATTATTCAGTGACCATAGTCACCATACATTGACAATTAAAACATCTTATATTGGTCTACAGTACAACAACAACAACAAAAAAAACAAAAAAACAAACAGATCTTGTTACTAAAACTGAATATTTCGGGCTGCGAAAAAACCTTATATACTGCTGTTTCATCCTGTTTCATAACAAATGAAACGAATGGAACTGATCATCAGTGAGAACTGCTATTGGTCTGTTTCATTTGTTTCATTCTTTTTCAGTATATTTTAATTGTTTCATCTGTTTCTGAGTTTTCCTATATATCTTAATCGTTTCATTTGTTACGAAACAGAAATGGGTTTATAAAAAAAAAAAAGATGTATGTTTCAATGTTACATTTCGTTTCACCCTGCTTTGAATAAGTCTTTTGGTCTGTTTCATCCTGTTTCACAGTTTTTCCTATATATCTTAATCATTTCATTTGTTACGAAACAGAAATGGGTTTATAAAAAAAAATAAATAAAATTGAAAGACTAAGAATAGTATCTGTTTCATTGTTACATTTCATTTCACCCTGTTTTGTAACAAGCACTGACCTGGGTGTTTGAATTGTTTCATCCTGTTTCAGAGTTTTTCCTATATATCTTATTTGTTTCATTTGTTATGAAACAGAAATAGGTTTATAAAAAAAAAGATGAATGTTTCATCGCTTCACCCTGTTTCGTAAGGAGTATATTTTAAATTTTTTTGGTCTATTTCATCCTATTTCAGAGTTTTTCCTATATATCTTATCCGTTTCATTTGTTACAAAACAGAAATGGGTTTATTAAAAAAATATATCTGTTTCATTGCATTTCGCCTTGTTTTGTAACAAGCACTGACCATGGTTTTTGGTCTGTTTCATCCTGTTTCAGAGTTTTCTCTCTGTATCTTATTTGTTTCATTTGTTACGAAACAGAAAAGGGCAATAAAAAACTTCTTGGCTAAGGAAAGTATCTGTTTCATTGTTACATTTCGTTACACCCTGTTTTGTAACAAGCACTGACCAAGGTGTTTGAACTGTTTCATCCTGTTTCATAACAAATGAAACAAATGAAACTGACCATCAGTGAGAACTGCTATTGGTCTGTTTCATTTTTTTCATTCTTTTTCAGTCCATTTAGGAGTATTCCTTATATATTTTAATTGTTTCATCTGTTTGTAACCATGGAGAAAAATATGTGCCAAAAAAAAACCTGCGTGATTTTTGTGTAGTATCTAGAAATTTTTGCATATGTGATTCCTATTATATGAAGATTTGCACCTGATTTTGCCGGCCGGCCTCGGTGGCTCAGTTGGATGCGCCGTCCGACTGGAGACCAGGAGGTCGCGGGTTCAACCCCCGCCGAGGTCGGCAACATTCTTTCGTGGAGATTGATCATGAAATATTTTCTACGGTCATTCTCTCCCTTCCGCTGATTCAAGAAGGGCAGTTGTCAGTTTCTGGCGAAAGAATGTGCACAATACTGGTGAACCGCTTAGAGGACTAAGTCTGCTCAGTAAACGTGTGGTTAGGTAAACTGACAGCGCTCGACATGACCCCATTGGGTTGACTGGGCCGTAAAACCTCAACACAAACAAAGCACCTGATTTTGAATTTTTCATTTGGCCAATTTTGACAGAGTTTTGGCCATTATCATACATGTGATATTTTCTGGGACACAACAGATCTCCCATTTTGTGTCCCAGAAAATATCACATGTATGATAATGGCCAAAACTCTGTCAAAATTGGCCAAATAAAAAATTCAAAATCAGGTGCAAATCTTCATATAATAGGAATCACATATGCAAAAATTTCAAAAGAATCTGACAAGAGATGTAAGAGTTGTGGACACAGACTTTGCCATTGAAATGTCTAAGTCGAAAAGACATAACTCTCTAAAACATAGCCAAGTCAAAAATCAAAAATCAGTTCTCGATTGATTGTGTTGCAGTTTAACGACACGTCAACCGTTGTGGTCATTTTGTGTCGTCTCCCAGAGAAAGAGAGAAAAGACACAGAAGAGATAGTAGAGGGGATACAAGAGGCCCACGGGCCACAGCTCACTCATCTGAGTGACATAACCACTGCACATATGCAGATGTTATGCAAGATTTTTCCAATCCTATCATCGCAACTAATGAAAAGATCATCATTTGAGCAGTTCTTAGTTTTGAAGAAGAATATATGGGCCTGACAGTCAATGGAGCATAATCATTTGAATAAACTATCAATAACATTTCAACAGTAAGATCAATGTGAAATTTGGTGGAAATTGACTAAGTGGTTTCTGAAGAATCATGATTTTATACATGTAAACAGCACAGTGGCAGGGAAATATAATAAATACAAGAGGCCCACGGGCCACAGGTCGCTCACCTGAGTGACATAGCCACTACAGATATGCAGATGTTATGCAACATTTTTCCAGTCCTGTCATCGCAGCTAATGAAAAGATCAACCTTCAAGCAGTTCTTAATTTTGAAGAAGAATATTATATATGGCATGACAGTCAATGGAGCATGATCATTTGAACAAACTCTCTATCACATTTCAACAGTAGGATCAATGTGAAATTAGGAGGCAATCGGCTAATTGGTTTCTGAAGAATTATGATTATATACATGTAAACAGCACAGTAGCAGAGAAATATAATAAACATAAACAAGATGGCAGCCATCTTAGATTTCCAATCAGAATGATTTTAGCTACTGTTGATCTACAAGTCACCTGGATACTTTCAATGAACTTGGCTATCTTGGATTTCCGATCAAACAATTTAAGCTATTTTAGATCTACAAGTCACTCAAATGCTTCCTACCAAGTTTCGATTCAAATGGCCTTTCAGTTCAGGAGAAGAAGTGAAAAAAGGATTTTCAGGATGGCTGTCATGGCGGCCATCTTGGATTTCTGATAGGGATGATTTTAGCTATTTTTGATCAGTTCACCCTGATGCTTCCTACCTAGTTTAAAGTCAATAAGCCTTTTGGTTCAGGAGAAGAAGTGAAAAACAGATTTTCAAGATGGCTGCCATGGCTGCCATCTTGGATTTCCAATCGGAACGATTTTAGCCAATTTCAATCTATGTCACCCTGATGCTTCTTATGAAGTTTCAAGTCAATTGGCATTTGGGTTTAGGAGAAGAAGCGAAAAAAAGATTTTCAAGATGGCCACCATGGCGGCCATCTTGGATTTCCAATCAGCATGATTTTAGCTACTTTTGATCTACACGTTACCCTGATGCGTCCTACAAAGTTTGGAGTCAATAGGCCTTTCGGCTCAGGAGAAGAAGAGAAAAATAGATTTTCAAGATGGCGACCATGGCGGCCATCTTGGACTTCCGATTAGAACGATTTTAGCTACTTTTGATCTACAAGTCACCCCGATGCTTCCTACCAAGTTTCGAGTCAATTGGCATTTGGGGTTAGGAATAGAAGCGAAAAAAAAGATTTTCAAGATGGCCACCATGGCGGCCATCTTGGATTTATGATCAGCACAATTTTAGCTGTTTTTGATGTGATACATGTCACACCTATGCTTCCTAGCAAGTTTGGAGTCAATTGGCCTTTCGGTTCAGGAGAAGAAGCAAAATATAGATTTTCAAGATGGCTGCCATGGCAGCCATCTTGGATTTCTGATCGGAACAATTTTAGCTATTTTTGATCAACAAGTCACCCCAATGCTTCCTACCATGTTTGGAGTCAATTGGCTTTTGGGTTCAGGAGAAGAAGTGAAAAATAGATTTTCAAGATGGCTGCCATGGTGGCCATCTTGGATTTCCGATAGGCATGATTTTAGCTATTTTTGATCAACAAGTCACCCAAATGCTTCCTAGCAAGTTTGGAGTCAACTGGCCTTAAGGTTCAGGAAAAAAGCAAAAAATAGATTTTCAAGATGGCTGCCATGGTGGCCATCTTGGATTTCCAATCGGCACGATTTTCGCTAGTTTTGATCTACAGGTCACCCCGATGCTTCTTAGCAAGTTTGGAGGCAATTGGCCTTTCGGTTCAGGAGAAGAAGCGAAAAATAGATTTTCAAGATGGCGGCCATGGCGGCCATCTTAGATTTCGGATCGGCACGATTTTAGCTATTTTTGATCTACAAGTTACCCCGATGCTTCCTAGCAAGTTTGGAGTCAACTGGCTTTTCGGTTCAGGAGAAGAAGCGAAAAATAGATTTTCAAGATGGCAGCCATGGCAGCCATCTTGGATTTCCGATCGGCACGATTTTAGCTATTTTTGATCTACAAGTCATCCCGATGCTTCCTAGCAAGTTTGGAGTCAACTGGCCTTTCGGTTCAGGAGAAGAAGCGAAAAAAAGATTTTCAAGATGGCGGCCATCTTGGATTTCCAATCGGCATGATTTTAGCTATTTTTGATCTACAGGTCACCCTGATGCTTCCTACCAAGTATCGAGTCAATTGGCCCAGGGGTGTAGGAGGAGTAGGCTTTTAAAGCAATTGTTGACGCCGCACGACGGACGACAGACAACGGACGACGGACATTGACTGACCACAATAGCTCACCATGAGCACTTCGTGCTCAGGTGAGCTAATAAACAAGATGAAAGACATCTTAGATTTCCAATCAGAACAATTTTAACTACTATTGATCTACAAGTCACTTCAATACTTTCAATATAAATATATATGCCCCATAGAAATGCAAGAGGAAGCAAATTTGACCTTGGAGGTAAAAGGTCAAATGTCAACATAGAACCATCATTTTAGCAATTTTGCTAAAAATGCTAAATTCCTGTCCCCCATAATTTGTGAAAGATTAGGGCTCAGGGCTTATTAGTTCTGGAGAAGAAGATTTTTAAAGGTTTTTATCATATATGGGCATGGCAGCCATTTTGATCAATGGACCATGCCCATTTTAGCAATCTTTCATTCTCCTGCCCAAGGAGGCTCCGCATGAAATTTGAGCATCACTGGCATAGAGGCTTCAGAGGAAAAATCATTTGAAATTATCAACATTTTTTCCATACAAATGTATGGGGCCCATTCGAATGCATACAGAAGCAAACTTGACCTCACAGTAAAAAGGTCAAATGTCAATGTATGACAATTATTTTAGCAACTTTGGTAGACCGGCCATTCCCGATGATATATGCAAAGATTCAGCTACAAGGCATTATCGATTTTGGAGAATAAGATTTTTATATGCTTTTTCCCATACAAATGCATAGGGAAGCAAACTTGACCTTGCGGTAAAAAGGTCAAATGTCAATATACGACCATTATTTTAGCAACTTTGGTAGATCCCCCGTCCCCGATGAGTTAAGCAAAGTTTCAGCCCCAAGGCATCCTCGGTTCTGGAGAAGAAGATTTTTAAAGGGTTTTACCATTATGGGCATGGCAGCCAACTTGGTCAACGAATAGCAACCATTTTAGCAATCTTTCGTTCGACAATCCTGAGGAGGCTCCATATGAAATTTGAGCAAAATTGGCCCAGAGGCTCCAGAGGAGAAGTCGTTTGAAATTCTGAACATTTTTCCCATACAAATGCATAAGGAAGCAAAATTGACCTTACAGTAAAATGGTCAAATGTCAATGTACAACCAATTTTTTAGCAACTTTGGTAGACCTCCCGTTTCCAATGATTTATGCAAAGATTCAGCCACAAGGCATCCTCGGTTTTGGAGAATAAGATTTTTAAATTTTTTTCCCATACAAATGCATAGGGAAGCAAACTTGACCTTGCGGTAAAAAGGTCAAATGTCAATGTACGACCATTATTTTAGCAACTTTGGTAGACCTCCCCCCCCCCCACCCCCCACCCCCACCCCTTCCCCAATGACTTAAGCAAAGCTTCAGCCCCAAGGCATCCTCGGTTCTGGAGAAGAAGATTTTTAAAGGGTTTTACCATATATGGGCATGGCGGCCATCTTGGTCAACGAACCGCAACCATTTTATCAATCTTTCATTCCCCAAACCTAAGGAGGCTCCATATGAAATTTGAGCAAAATTGGCCCAGAGGCTCCAGAGGAGAAGTTGTTTAAAATTCTGAACATTTTTCCCATACAAATGCATAAGGAAGCAAAATTGACCTTACTGTAAAAAGGTCAAATGTCAATATACGACCTTTATTTTAGCAATTTTGGTAGATCTTTTGTCCCTGATGACTTATGCAAAGATTCAGCCCCAAGGCATCCTCGGTTCTGGAGAAGAAGATTTTTAAAGGTTTTTACCATATATGGGCATTGCGGCCAACTTGGTCAATGGACCGCAACCATTTTAGCAATTTTTCTTTCCCCCAACCTAAAGGGGCTCAATATGAAATCTGAGCAAAATTGACTCAGGGGCTTTAGAGGAGAAGTCGTTTGAAAATGTTAATGGACAGATGCATGGATGGATGGACGGACGCACGGACGAACAACGGACGAAAAGTGACCACAATAGCTCATCCTGAGCATAGCTAAGGTGAGCTACAAAGAGAGGGACATAGGAGAAGGAGGAAAATGAATGAAAGTGAAGAAGTAACAGTCCCCCTCTACCCCCACCTGCTGCAAGGGTAGCAGGCCTTGCCCATCTGTAAGCCAATATCAGTCGGGGACACCCCGTTGAAGCAAGATACACGACAACATTGCCTCACCTGAACCCCACACCTCCCCCCCTCCCCACAAATTCAGGTCTACAGCTTCATATCATCTATAGGTAAAAAATACAGACCATTCCAAGAGAATGCAATGAAATATGCATAACTTGCCAATACAAGCTTTGTGGATGGAAATTCTTACTCCAAAAGGCCTATTAATATGCCAAAAAAATGCTGAATCAAAAGCTCAAATAGAATTCAAAAAGGATTAACCTAGTGCACAGCTTCAACTCGTAGGAAGAAAAGCAGCAAACTTTCAAAGCATCCAGTGAAAGACATAGGAGTTGTGGACCAATTTTGCTTTGCAAATAGAAAGTTTAGATGAGAATGGCCCTAACTGTCAAAATTTGCCAAATCAAAAATTTTAAATCAGGTGCTAGTCTTCACATAATGGGAAGAACCTATGCAAAATTTCAAAAAGAATCTGATTTTTTTTAAAATATGTGGGAGAGGTTGCAGACACAGACACAAAATTTGTAGATGAAAAGTAAGTTCAAATGAAATGGTCAGTAGAAAAGCCACAAAAAAAATAAAAAAAATGTGAAATGATAAAACCCAACTACTATCATATCCTGGGCAGATAACTTTGATAAACTTTGCCCATTAGCATTCCCAAAGCATATCTCTAAAATAGTAAAGCACAAAGCAAGTGTGGTGAAAATCCTTTGATATTTACTCAAGTTATCCAGATATTAATATCTTGACATGTCACAGGCAGATAACTCTGTCAAAATTTGACAAAATTTGTCCATAAGCAACCCCAAACACACATCTCCACAATATCAATGCACAAACCAAGTTTGGTGAAAATCCATTGATTTTTACTCATCATTCAGAAACGAAAATACAGATGTGCCACAGGCAGTAACTCTATCAAAAATTGAGAAAATTTGCCCATTAGCAATCCCAAACCACAATAGCAATGCATATACAAGTTTGGTGAAAATCCATTGCCATTTACTTGTTACCATCTGTAAACAAAAATATAGATAGACGGATGGATGCCCAGACGGATGGACATATGACAGATGACCAGACAGACGGACACATGGACAGCCAACATGATACCACAATATCCTGCCATTAATGTGTGGTGGGGTATAAAAAGAGAATCCATGAAATATGTGGAAGTTGCAGACACAAGCCTTATGGAAATAAATTCTAAGTCGAGAAGGTTTATATATATATATATATATATATATATATATATATATATATATATATATATATATATATACAGAAACTGAATCAAACACTAAAAAACCGAGATTCCGCAGAAGGTGGCTTCGCACTTGCTGGGGCAAAAGTCGCAGGAGCCACAATCAGAATGTAGTTATTAAATAAGTTTATTTCATTCTTACCAGTGCTAGGTTGGAAAAGTGACAAATATTAAGACAAGGATTATATGAAAAGCAGATGCACATCCTCAGACTATGGAGAAAGCATGTCCAAAGTTTAAAAAAAATTGGTATAAAATTGGTTGAGGAGTTGTGCTCATGAGGTACCCACTGTCTATATATTGAGGGTTAAAAATGACTAGGTTCACAATGTGGAAAAAATCTGAGGTTAAGAAAATGACAAAGTTAAAGTGGAAAAAGTGATGAAAATTAAAAATAAAATCATATCCAACCCATGTGCATTTCTGCAGACCCAGGAGAAAACATGTGCAAAGTTTAAAAAAAAAAAAAAACGCTTTAAAATTGTATGAGAAGTTGCAATGACATGGTACCCACTGTCTATATATCTGAGGTCAGTAAATGACAAAGTTCAAAAAGAACAAATAAGTGACACGAGGTACCCACAGTCTACATATTGAGGGTGAAAAATGACAAAGTTCACAATGTGGAAAAAGTGAAAAAAAAATAATCTAACAGTTACTTCCAAATCACATGCACATTCTCATACCATGAAAAAAACACATGCAAAGTTTCATAATAATCGATACAAAACTGTAAGAGGAGTTGCACTCACAAGAGGTACCAACTGTTTATATATAAAGTGTGAAAAATGACTAAGTTCACAATGTGGAAAAAGTGACAAAAAATGATCTAACAATTATATCCAAACCACAGGCATATCCTCATAACATGAAGAAAACATATGCAAAGTTTCAAATTAATCGGTACAAAACTGTAAGAGGAGTTGTGCTCACAAGAGGTATAATGGCCTATATATTGAGGGTGAAAAATGACTACCGTAATATACCTAAGTATTGGGACACATAAAGTATTGGGACACCCTTACTATTCGTAAAAATAATTATTTTTCGTCACCCTAAGAATTGGAACATATAAAAAGTCGCTAAAATTTTCAGTAATTTTTTGTACCATACGAATTGGGACAGTGAATTTGGGTGAAAAAAAATGATCTATTTAACAGGGTAAAACTGTTTTCTCGGTTTGTGTTTTGTTTTGTTTGCAAGCGATGTCTAAGCATACAACAGGGGGGTTCCTACGGCAGGCTGGTTAGAAAGTAGAAAATAAGTAAAACCTTTCTTTGAGAATATTAATATGAAATTTATTCAAGAAATCTGCAAAAACAAAAATGCACATGCGTTTGCATCAGTCTGGATGCGTCGCCATTTTGTGGTTGTCACGTGACACGTCACGTTTTAATTTGCAATTCGAGTGCATCAATAAAGTTCTACAAAAAAAACAAACACAACAAAAAAAAAAAAACTATGAATAAATACCAGTAATAATAAATAATAAAAAGAAATTCGACAGAATTGTTTACCAATAACGCTTTAATGCAAAACAGCGTTGGGGGAACCCTAAAACACTGCTGAGATGAACCCCAAAACATCGTTGAGACGAACCCCAATAATAACATCTCATCACGCCATTTAATGGCAGTATTTTTAGAACAGAATGTGGAAAAAGTGACAAAAAATGTTCTAACAATTATTCCCAAAGCACATGCACAACCTCATACCGTAAAGAAAACACATGCAAAGTTTCAAAACAATCAGTATAAAACTGTAAGAGGAGTTGAGCTCACAAGAGGTACCCATTGTCTATATACTGAGGGTGAAAAATGACTAAGTTCAGAATGTGGAAAAAGTGACAGAAAATGTTCTAACAAGTTTACCCAAAGCACATGCATATCCTCATAGCATGAAGAAAATACATGCGAAGTTTCAAAACAATTAGTATAAAACTGTAAGAGCTGTGCTCACAAGAGGTACCCATTGTCTATATATTGAGGTGAAAGATGACTAAGTTCACAATATGGAAAAAGTGACAAAAAATAATCTGACAATTATACGAGGGTGAGTCAATAAGTAACCAGCCTATCCCATTTCCAATGGACCCAGACGGTCACGATTTTCATGCTTTGTTTCAATATATGTTTTATACATGGGTGCAAAATTGCACACATATCGAGTCATTCTATAATAAGATATTGAATGTCAAACATGGCCTGTGATGCAAAGGCATGCTTTTCATCTAAAGTTGACTACCGTGCTGTAATTCGGTACTTGTATTTAAAAGGTAAAACAGGCAAGGAAATACACAGCGAGTTAGCCATTGTTTATGGGTCTTCTGCACCATCTTATGCTCAGGTTAAATTCTGGGTAGGGGAATTCAAACGCGGTAGAATGTCTTTAAAAGATGAAGCCAGGTCTGGACGCCCACTGGATGCCATCGACGAAGGAATGTGTAAGAAAGTTCAGGATCTGGTATACTCTGATAGGCGAATTCAGGTGGAAGAAATAGCGCAGGCATCAGGTATTTCACATGGTAGCGTTTCAACAATCTTACATGATCGTTTAGGTATGCGCAAGCTAACAGCCCGTTGGGTCCCCAAATCCCTTTGCGATGAGCAAATGGCAACCAGAGCATCAGTATGCAGCACCTTGTTGAAGCGTTTTAGGTAAAAAGATGATTTTCTTTTGCGTCTGGTGACTGTAGATGAGACTTGGGTTCATTATTATGAGCCAGAGAATAAAGCTCAGTTGTCAGTGGGTAGGGCCTGGGTCCCCGAAGCCAAAGAAGTTCAAGACACAACCATCTGCTGGCAAGGTGACGGGCACAGTATTTTGGGACGCAAAAGGCGTTATTATGTTGGCCTTTTTACCCAAGAGAAGTACAATAACTGGAGTGTACTATGCAAACTTGTTAGACCAGCTGAGAACCGCCATCCATGAAAAACGCTGAGGTAAACTCTCTAAAGGTGTTTTGCTGCAACAGGACAACGCAAGAGTCCCAACTTGCAAGTTGCAATGGATGCTGTAGAGCGAAACGGGTATGAATTAATACTACATTCTGTCTATTTGCCTGACCTAGCTCCTAGCGACTTCTTCGTATTCCCAAACTTGAAAAAGGATATCCGTGGACTTCATTTCCGGTCTGATGAAGAAGTCGTGACGGCAATTGAGGAGTGGGTCAATGGAAAGGACCCTGACTTTTTCAGTTCTGGGCTGATGGCACTTGAACACCATTGGTCTAAGTGCATCACACTAGAGGGCAATTAGATCAAAAAAGAAGAGGTGGATCTCAACTGGAAATAAGTTAGCCTGGTTACTTACTGACTCACCCTCGTATCCAAACCATATGCAATTCTTATGACGAAAACACACGCAAAGTTTCAAAATGATCGGTACAAATTTCTAAGAGGAGTTGCACTCACAAGACACCCAGGGTAAATGTTGACGGAAAGACGAACGGACAGACGGACGAATGGATGGATGGAAACTGCACGCCTAAGTCACCCATGCTAAAGCAGGTGTGACAAGTTTACATCACAGGCAGAAAATCCTCCAAAACTTCAAAAGAATCTGATTTAAGATGTATAAGCAATTGCAGCCACAAGTTTTGTGGAGAGAGACTTAAAGTCTGGAAGGGCAACAACTGTCAAAAATAGCTGATTCAAAAATCCAAAATCAGGTGCATATCTTCATATCATAGGAAGAAAAAGTGTAAATTGTCAAAAGAATTTGATGGAAGCTGTAAGAAAAAACTTCAAACAAAAGCTTTGTTGATGGAAATTCTTAATCGGAAAGGTTTGTGTGTTAAAAAAGCCAAACAACTAAAGGCCCAAGTGGGCCAGAATCACTCACCTGGATTAGGCTGATCATCATATCTGATATGCTACATTGTGCAATGGTGGCCATCTTGGATATCAGATCAGATAGCCTTTAGCAATTTAGAATCAGGTGTTGTTTGAGGAGTTCAAGATTGCCACTATGGGTGCAATCTTGGATACTGGATCTGAACGATTAGCAATTTTGAATCTCCATGTCACCCCGACACCTACCTTCAAGTTTCAGCGTAATCTGACTTACTGTATTGGAGAAGATGTGGTTTGAAGAATTTCAAGACGGCTGCTATCTTGGACATTAGAACAGAATAATTTTAGCAATTCTGAATTTTCATAACACCCCAGTGCCTCCCATCAAGTTTAAGCTAAATCAGACTTACCGTTCGGAAGCAGATGTGATTTGAAGATTTTCACGATGGCCACAATGGTGGCCATTTTGGATACCAGAACGGAACCATTTAAGTAATTCTAAATCTCCATGCTGCCCAGAAGCCTTCCACCAAGTTTCCACTCCATCGACTTACTGTTCAGGAGAAGATAACAATTGAAGACTTTCAAGATCGGCCTCCATGGCTACAATTCTGATGGAGATGTCTAAATGCGAAAAATTACTGACAGACATACAGATGAGGGATGGACCATGGTCAACAGACCACAGCATAAGTTCCAGGTAAGCTAAGAATAGAAGATCTTCAAAAATGCTGCTACGGCAGCTATCGTGGATATCGTAACAAAATGTTTTTAGCAATTCTGAATTTCCATGTCACCCCAATGCCTTCCACTAAGTTTTGGCTCAATCTGATTTACCATTAGGGGCAGATGAGGTTTGAAGATTTTCAAGATGGCCACCCTGGGGGCCATCTCAGATATCGGACCATAACAATTTCAGCAATCCTGAATTTCTATGTCACTCTGATGCCGCCAATCAAGCTTTGGCTCAATCCGCATTATGGCTTGGGAGGAGATGTCATTTATAATAATAATAATAATAATAAAGACTTTATTTTCAGTGGGTAACACAATTAGCTACAAGCTACTCTTCCTAGAGGCCCACCTAACAAAATATATACAAACAATGAAAATATGCAAACAAAATAAAGCATTGAAGAATTTCAATCTTAGATGTCGGAATGGAACTAATTTAGCAGTTCTGAATCTCCATATCTCCCCAATGCCTCCCACCAAGTTTCAGCTCAATCTGACATACCATTCTGGAGCAGATGTCGTTTCAAGACTTTCAAGATGGCCACTGCAGCGGCCATCTTGGATATCAGAAGGGAATGATTTTAGCCATTCTGAATCTCCAAGTTGCTCTGATGCCTTCCACCAAGTTTCAGCTCAATCCAACTTACGGTTTGGGAGGAGATGTCATTTGAAGATTTTCAAGATGGATGACATGGCGACCACCTTGGATATCAGAATGGAATGATTTTAACAATTCTAAACCTCCATGTGGCCCCAATGCCATCTACCAAGTTTGGGCTCAATCTAACTTAGGGTTCCGAAGCAGATGTGGTTTGAAGATTTTCAAGATGGCCAACCTGGAGTCCGTCTTGTATAGCCAAATGTAATAATATTAGCAATTCTGAATTGCCATGTCGCTCTGATGCTTCTCATCAAGTTTCAGCTCAATCCAACTTACGGTTTGGGAGGAGATGTGGTTCTGAAGAATTTCAAGATTGCCGCAATGGCAGCCAACTTGGGTATCGGAACGGAACGATTTTAGCAATTCTGAATCTCTATGTCACTGTGATGCCTCCCATCAAGTTTCGGCTCCATCCAACTTGTGGTTTGGGAGGAGATGTCATTTGAAGAATTTCAAGATTGCCGCCATGGCAGCCAACTTGGGTATCGGAATGGAACGATTTTAGCAATTCTGAATCTCTGTGTCACTGTGATGCCTCCCATCAAGTTTTGGCTCAATCTGACATGGTTTGGGAGGAGATTTCGTTTGAAGAATTTCAAGATGGCCATCATGGCGGCCATCTTGGATATCAGAATGGAACAATTTTAGCAATTCTGAATCTCTATGTCACTCCAATGCCTCCCATCAAGTTTCTACTCAATCTGACTTATGGTTTGGGAGGAGATGTCGTTTGAAAAATTTAAAGATGGCCACCATCTTGGCTACTAGAATGGAATGCTTTTTAGCAATTCTGAATCGCTATGTCTCTCCTGTCAAGTTTCGGCTCAATCCGATTTACGGTTTGGGAGGAGATGCTGTTTGAAGAATTTCAAGATGGCCGCAACGGAACGATATTAGCAATTATGAATCTCTATGTCACTACGATGCTTCCAATTAAGTTTCGGCACAATCTGTCTTATGGTTTGGGAGATGTTGCTTGAAGAATTGCAAGATGGCCCCATGGCGGCCAACTTGGATATCACAATGGAACAATTTTAGCAATTCTGAATCTTTATGTCACTCCAATGCCTCCCATTGTTTCGGCTCAATCTGTCTTATGGTTTGGAAGATGTCGTTTGAAGAATTTCAAGATGCTGACCATCTTGGATATTGCAACAGAACCATTTTAGCAATTCTGAATCTCTATGTTGCTACGATGCCTCCCATTAAGTTTCGGCTCAATCTGTCTAATGGTTTTGAAGGAGATGTCGTTTGAAGAATTACAAGATGGCCCCGTTGCGGCCATCTTGGATATCGGAATGGAATGATTTTAGCAATTCTAAATCTCTATGTCACTGTGATGCCTCCCATCAAGTTTCGCATCAATCTGACTTACGGTTTGGGAGGAGATGTTGTTTGAAGAATTTCAAGATTGTGACCATCTTGGATAATGCAACAGAACTATTTTAGCAATTCTGAATCTCTTTGTCGCTACGACGCCTCCCATTAAGTTTCGGCTCAATCAGTCTTATGGTTTGGGAGGAGATGTCATTTGAAGAATTTCAAGATGGCCGCCATCTTGGATATTGGAATGGAACGATTTTAGCAATTCTGAATCTCTATGTCACTGTGATGCCTCCCATCAAGTTTCGGCTCAATCCGACACATTTCGGGAGGAGATGTCGTTTGAAGAATTTCAAGATGGCTGGGATATCAGAATGGAACGATTTTAGCAATTCTAAATCTCTATGTCACTGTGATGCCTCCCATCAAGTTTCGGCTCAATCCGACTTATAGTTTGGGAGGAGATGTCGTTTGAAGAATTTCAAGATAGCCACCTTGGAGGCCATCTGGGATATCAGAATGGAATGATTTTAGCAATTCTAAATCTCTATGTCACTGTGATGCCTCCCATCTAGTTTTGGCTCAATCTGACTTACAGTTTGGGAGATGTCGTCTGAAGAATTTCAAGATGGCCACCATGGCAGCCATCTTGGATATTGGAACGAAACAATTTTAGCAATTCTGACTCTCCATGTTGCCACAATGCTTCCCACCAAGTTTCAGCTCAATCTGACTTCTGAGTCTGGAGGAGATTTCGAAACTGTGAAAAACTAACAAAGGACAGACGACAGACAACAGGCCAGGGCATTAGCTGACCTTGAGCAAAGCTTCAGGTGAGCTAAAAATCAGGTGTACAGCTTTACATTATATGAAGAATACCAGCAAATTTTCAAAAGAATCCATTTAAAATGTGGACACAAGATTTGTTGACGGACACATTTAACTACATATGTATGCATAAGATTCATTTCTACAGGACACCTCTGCTTAAGTCAGGTGACAAAAAAAAACAAAAAAAAAACAACAAGAGCTCCGCCAAGCGGGTCATTATACGCCCGTGGCATGTAATAAGATGTAGCACATAAACTGGCTCCTGTATAATTCAGTGCTCCGGATATAAACTGTAAGTGAAATTACAAAAAAAATTTAAAAAATTTTCATTGGGGCATAGCTCTGCTGATATTTGGTGAACTGTAACCTAAGGGTCCAAGCTGGCCCAGAAATTAAGGGAGGAGTGACTTCTCCTACCTGGGAAAATAGGGAGAAGTTTGCTGCTTCTATGGAGAAGTACCTTCAGATGGAAGACACACGACAGAAGCAAGGCTATATTATAAGCTCATATGAGTGTTTGGCTGACTTGTTTTTCCTATACTTCAATATCAGACCAAACAGTAACAAAACAAAAATAAACGACCAAAAAAAAAAAAAAAAAAAATGCTGCATGAAATTTTTTTTGTAAAGCTTTAACTTGTTTTATACTGATTTAATTTTTGTTCCTCAAAGGAGCCAACTCCGAAGAGTATTTAAAAAAAAAAAAAAAATCCAAAACGAATTATATTTATAAGTTTTGATATTAGTCAAGCTTCATAATTCTGTATCATTTTATAAATGTATTTATAAAGATTTAATAATGGCAACATGTTTTTTGCAAATCTAATAAAAGAAGATGTAAAAAAAAAAAAAACAAAAAAAACTTGCCCATATGGCCATAACTTTAGTTATTTGCAGAAAAATTATACCTATTATAAAATAAAATTTGCACACTATTACCGCTAAACAATATGCTGCAAAAAGTTTACATAAACTTTCAAAGGGGCATAACTCTGTCAAATTTTTGGTGCACTGTAACCTCAAAATAATATGCGCTGCTCTACATCATCGTAAACTGTTGGAGGACTTAGCCATAAACGAAAAATTAATAGAAATTTTCATAAAGGTATACGAGGGCTGTTCGAAATGAATTGCTTAATGTCCTCTAGCTCGATATCCACGTGGGGCACGATAAAAACCAATACATACCTGTATAGGGCTATTCAATATCTACACAATGGTGTATAAATGTACATGTTAGACTAAGTGTAAGACATAAAATTTGCCGTTTGAATACGCGCAGTCATTGACCACTGCAGTAAAAATGGTTGGTAGAAGCGTCGACAAAAAAGATGAAATACGGGCTTACATCAAAGCTCGCTCAAAACTTGGTTGTTCTTTGAAGAAGCTGATGACTGAAATTTCTACTGCTTTTGGACCTTCTTGTGTGTCTTATGACACAGTTCGGCGGTGGAAAAAGAAATTTGAGTCTGGTGTAGAGTCCATCAAAAATGCACCGAAATCAGGTAGGCCAAAATCTGCATCTCATAAAGAAATCGTTTCCAAAATAAAGGAAATCATTGAAGGAGATGCCAGATTTACAGTTCGTGATATTGCACGAAATGTAGGCATATTACTATCAACGGTTCACCTTATTTTGAAGAAGCATTTGAAAGTCAGAAAGATTTCTGCTAGATGGGTGCCACATCTGTTGACTGACGAGCAAAAGAAGCAATGGGTTAAAGTGGCCAAAAAGCTGCTTCAAATGTTTCCAAAATATGACAAAAAGCAGTTTGCCAAAGTCGTCACAGGTGATGAAACCTGGGTCCATTATTTTGAGCCCGTCAGAAAGGTTAGTAATAAGATCTGGGCCACTAAACACAGCAAACGCCCAATAATTGCCAAACGTTCTTTGAGTACCGCCTATAAGACGATTTGTTTATAAGACGGGGGCTGTTTTTGGGCCCTTCCCAGGCAGGATTTTGCTTTTATTTAATTATAAGACGGGTTAAAAAAAGTCGCGTAGGAGATATTCCCAGCCACTCAGAAATTCCTAAAGTACATTAAGACATCGGCGATAATTAGTCAGATTTGTAAGTGAATTTATCACAGAGCAGCAATTAAAAAAACTTCCAACACCACTTACAAGCATGCATACCATATTTAACTGTGTATAACACGCACCTTATTTACCCAGAAAACGTTTATAAAAATCCGATGTGTATTTTTTATAGGAACACCAAAATTGGGACAGAAATCGCCAAGATAATCGGTCGCGAAAACTCATGACATTCACGATCGCCCGTTAAAAATGCAAAATAGAATGATTGCTATAAGATATTCATGATTTTTTATACCTATCTCGCCCATACCAGGGTTCTGGCAGCTCAAAACAAGCAACTCAATCTGATTTGCAGTAATTTGATATCCTTTTCATGTCCATGCTCTTTTTGTTTACGCTTTTTTATTTTGCTGATCATGTGATTTCTTCAAAGGGAAACTACTCAAACAGGCATATGCATATGAATCTGAATTGATTACCGGACTTTGACAAGACTCATGCCGTAACTTGAATAAATCAGCCTGCACAACTGATTTACTATAGTTCAAAATAGGAAATAAATTTGGTAGAACATAAATATTGGCACGAACGATCATACATGGAAAAAATAAAAAAGTATTTAAGTTTATGCAATTATTAAAATTATTGATAATAAACAAAACCAAAACTGGGCTTTTGAGGTAGGTAGATCGGTCATTTGCATTTTATCTTTTATTTTCTAACCATATGTTTATCTTTTTTTTTTAAACTTTTCTTCCAACTAACCAAAAAATTGTTTGAAATAAACAATGTTTACGATAAAGAAAAAAAAAACTACCAGCATACATCTGTGCACTTAATTGGTTAATTGGCAGTCAGAATGACAACTAGTCGACTTAAGTTGTTGTTTGCATTGCCCTAAGGCACTGAGTTGATAATTTCACGTCTCAGTTAAGAAAGTGACACAAAGAAGGTGTTAATTATGAGAACACCAAAGAAATAACTACATTTTTATTATCATAACGTCTGCAGTGGGGAAGCAAAGAACTGTCTACACTACATCAAGTTGCCTGAGGCCCATGGTAACAGAGCTGCACAACGAAAATTCAGTTAGCATTATCATAAATGCGGCCTGTTTCTACTCTAAACCTTCCGAGTTCGGCCATTTTCAACTCAATCCTAGTGAAATTTGACACACTTAGTATCTGGCAACTTAGTAAATAATCCACAGATAAATTCTTCGTGTTTTACATAGGAACATCTTTTTTTTATTTCAAAACTATTTAGCAAATATTCAGTGCGTGTTATACACAGGTGCGAGTAATACACAAAAAATTCGGTACTTCACCTACAAAATTACCTTGCTGCTATTTCTGTCAAGGGACGAAGGTAAACATTATATCCTTCTACCGGTTTCAAAGATCGGCATTTTCCGTGACCACGTGGCACCACCGGACTTTGCCAAAAATACCGATATGGCCGAAGACCTTGATTATAAGACGGGTCTGGATTTTTGGGGGCTTTTTTATTTGAAAAATCCCCGTCTTATAGGCGGATTAATACGGTAAACTGTAGGAGGATTTAGCCGGAAACGAAAAGTTTACTAAATTTGTCAAAGGGGCATAACTCTGCTAATATTTGGTGGACTCTAATCGCAAAACAATATGCTCCGCACTGCATCATGTTTTAACTGTACATGAAGTTTCTGCTTGATTGGATGTAAACTGTAGGAGGATTTAGCCAGAAACGAAAAATTAATAGATATCTTCAAACTCTGCTAATATTTGGTGTACAAAAACTTTCAAAGGGGCATAAATCTGCAAATATTTGGTGCACTGTAACCTCGAAATAATATGTGCTGCTCCACATCATCGCGTAACTATTTATGAAGTTTCAGCTTGATCCGATGTAAACTATAGAAGGATTTAGCCAGAAACAAAAAATTAACAAGAGCTGTCGTAGGACAGCGTAGCTCGCCTGCTGGGTACATTTTATATTGTAACATTTTTATCATTAAGCCATATAATATAGGTCACACTGACCTAGATGTATTTGTATGTAAATCATTTTGTCACATAGATATAATAATCCAGGTATGACAATTCTCCATGAAATAGTAATAAAAATAAAAGGCAAAATCACTGAAGCATGAAATATAGGTCACAATGACCTAGATATAGTAAGTGGTCATTCATTGGGTCACATGGAACTAATATCCCAGGTGTGACATTTATCCAACAAATAGTATTCAAGATATAAGGCAAAATCACCGAACCATGAAATATAGGTCACACCAACAGAGATATATTTTGACGTCAATAATCGGGTCACAAAGAACTAATATCCCAGGTGTGACATTTATCCAACAAATAGTATTCAAGATATAAGGCAAAATCACTGAACCATGAAATATAGGTCACAATGACCTAGATATAGTAAGTGGCCATTCATTGGGTCACATGGAAGTAATATCCCAGGTGTGACATTTATCCAACAAATAGTATTCAAGATATAAGGCAAAATCACTGAACCATGAAATATAGGTCACACCAACAGAGATATATTTTGACGTCAATAATCGGGTCACAAGGAACTAATATCCCAGGTGTGACATTTATCCAACAAATAGTATTCAAGATATAAGGCAAAATCACTGAACCATGAAATATAGGTCACAATGACCTAGATATAGTAAGTGGTCATTCTTTGGGTCACATGGAAGTAATAGCCCAGGTGTGACATTTATCCAACAAATAGTATTCAAGATATAAGGCAAAATCACTGAACCATGAAATATAGGTCACAATGACCTAGATATAGTAAGTGGTCATTCATTGGGTCACATGGAAGTAATATCCCAGGTGTGACATTTATCCAACAAATAGTATTCAATATATAAGGCAAAATCACTGGACCGTGAAATCTAGGTGACCTGGACCGTAAAATGTAGGTCACCATGACCTTCACTCTCTTACACTTAAACCGATGTCACATAGTTAGCTGATGTGTAACCAGTTGTGTCTATAACCTGTAGGCATATAAGATTTTACAAATGTGTCCTAGATTTTGACCCCTAGCCCCACTCCAAGGCCCACCCTGAGGTATGAACCCAGGAGTATGTTCTTTTGGAATCTCAGAAGACTCCTCCAGGTACCCAAATTCTAAATATGAATGCTCTATGAGGAGTGAAAGTCAAGATATAAGAATTTGAAAAACTTTAACACAGTATTACAAAGGTGTCCTAGATTCTGACCCCTAGCCCCACCCAGGGGCATGAACCCAGGGGTTTATTCTCTTGGAATCTCAGAAGACCCTCCAAGGTACCTAAGTTCCAAATTTGATGCCTCTGTGAGGAGTGACTGTTGAGATATAAGCATTTGAAAAACTTTAACACAGTGTGACGGGAACGGGAACAGGAACGCAAACGCAAACGCAAACGTGGACGACCGGGGTGACTACAATAGCTCTCCTTGTACTTCGTACAGGCGAGCTAATAAAAATTAATAGAAATTTTTCATTTGGGTTTAACTCTGCTAATATTTGGTGGACTGTAACCTCAAAATAATATACGCTGCTCCACATCATGGTCTAACTATATATGAAGTTTCAGCTTGATTGGATATAAAATGTAGGAGGAGTTAACCGGAAATGAAAAGTTTACAGAAAGTTTCTAAGAGGCATAACTCTGAAAACATTTGGTGGACTGTAACCCCGAAATAATATGCACTGCGCCACATCATGGTCTAACTATACACCAAGTTTCAGCTTGATTGGATGTAAACTGTAGGAGGAATTAGCCGGAAACGAAAAAGTTTATGGACGGACCCATACCCCGTTACATATGTCCCATTTTTTAAACGGGCTTATAAAAATAGAAATTTTCAAAGGGGTATAACTCTGCTAATATTTGGTGGACTGTAACCTTGAAACAATATGCGCTGCTCCACATCATGGTCTAAGTACAAATCAAGTTTCAGCTTGATTGGATGTAAACTGTAGGAGGAGTTAGCCGGAAATGAAGTTTTACAGAAATTTTCAAAGGGGCATAACTCTGTTAATATTTGGTGGACTGTAACCTCGAAACAATATGCGCTACTCCACATCATGGTCTAACTATAAATGACGTTTTAGCTTTATCAGATGTAAAATGTAGGAGGAGTTAACCGGAAATGAAAGTTTAGAGGAATTTTCAAAGGGGCATGACTCTGCAAACATTTGGTGGACTGTAACTGCGAAACAATATGTGCTGCTCCACTTCATGGTCTAACTATATACCAAGTTTCAGCTTGATCTGATCAAGTTTCAGCTTGATCTGATGTAAACTGTAGGAGGAGTTAGCCGGAAACAAAGAAGTTTACAGATGGATGGACGGACGCCATACCCCGTAACATAATAAGTCCCGTTTTTCAAACGGGCATATAATGATAAACGCCTACCCCAGGATCAATTTTGCCAAGTCTGGCTCAAAACTGCTGAGGTGGTTTGGTTGTGTATGTTGTTTAAAGATTTCCTATCCTAAAACTTTTTTCCAATGCAAACAATTAAACCAGTGGATAGACAAAACATACACCTATAAAAACTTAGTAGAGGACCAACCATCCATAAGCCTATGTGCCAAGCTTAGTTCAAATAATATTTCATATGCCATGGAAAAGACATTTAACTATCTACCCTTTGAATATTTGATATTTCAGTTGGTGTAGCAAAAAAGAAAAAACAAGAGGCCCATGGGCCACGGATCGCTCACCTGAGTGACATAGCCACTGTAGATATGCAGATGTTATGCAACATTTTTCCAGTTCTGTCATCGCAACTAATGAAAAGATCATCCTAATTTTGAAGAATATTATATATGGCATGACAGTCAATGGAGCATGATCATTTGAACAAATTCTCAATCACATTTCAACAGTAGGATCAATGTGAAATTTGGTGGTAATTGCCTAAGTGGTTTCTGAAGAATCATGATTTCATACATGTAAACAGCACAGTGGCAGGGAAATATAATAAACATAAACAAGATGGTAGCCATCTTGGATTTCCAATCAGAATGATTTTAGCTACTCTTGATCTACAAGTCACCTTGATACTTCCAATGAACTTTGAGTCAATTGCCCTTTCAAGTCAGTAGAAAAAGTTCCAAAACAGATTTTCAAGATGGCCGCTATAGCCGCAATTTGGGATTTCCTATGGCAACGATTTGAGCTATTTTTGATCTACAAGTCACCTGATGCTTCCTAATAAGTTTCGAGTCAATTGGCCTTTCAGTTCAGAAGAAGAAAGGAAAAATAGATTTTCAAGATGACCACCATCTTGGATTTCCAACTGGAATGATTTTAGCTATTTTTATATCAACAAGTCATCCTGATGCTTCCTATGAATTTTCAAATAAACTGGCCCTTTGGTTCAGGAAAATAAGGTGACCCAGTTTCGAACTTGACCTAGAAATCATCAAGACAAACATTTTGAGCAAAATTCATGATGATTGCTCAAACAAGTCACCCCGATGCTTCCTAGCAAGATTGGAGTCAATTGGCCTTTCGGTACAGGAGAAGAAGCGAAAAACAGATTTTCAAGATGGCTGCCATGGCGGCCATCTTGGATTTACGATCAGCAGGATTTTAGCTATTTTTGATCTACAAGTCACCCCAATGCTTCCTAGCAAGTTTGTAGTCAATTGGCCTTTAAGTTCAGGAGAAGAAGCGAAAAACAGATTTTCAAGATGGCCGCCATGGCACAATTTTAGCTTTTTTTGATCTACAAGTCACCCTAATGCTTCCTAGCAAGTTTGGAGTCAATTGGCCTTTCAGTTTAGGAGAAGTGAAAAATAGATTTTCAAGATGGCTGCCATGGCGGACATCTTGGATTTCTGACTGGCAAGATTTTAGCTTATTTTTTTATCTCCAAGTCACCCTGATGCTTCCTAGCAAGTTTGGAGTCAACTGGCCTTTCGGTTCAGGAGAAGAAGCGAAAAATAGATTTTCAAGATGGTGGCCATGATGGCCATCTTGGATTTTCGATCGGAACGACTTTAGCTATTTTTGATCTACAGGTCACCCCAATGCTTCCTACCAAGTATTGAGTCAATTGGCCCAGGGGTGTAGGAGGAGTAGGCTTTTAAAGCAATTGTTGACGCCGCACGACAAACGACGGACATTGACTGACTACAATAGCTCACCATGAGCACTTCATGCTCAGGTGAGCTAAAACAAACACCAACAAAATGGAATTCTAAATGGTAAACATGCAATAAAAACAAACGAAATAGAAAATATGAATTAAGTTACCCAGGAATGGCAACATTCAATCAAGGCAACAAAAGAAGAAGAGATAAGGAACAAGCAATGACAAAACAAAACAACATAAAATTGTAATAAATGATATAAGAACAAAGAACTGCAACAAAGGAACTTCACCACAACCTGTTTATAACACGGTTCGTATTAACACGGTTTTGTATATAACACGGTTCAAAGAATGATCCCAAAAATGTATAGATAATATTGAAAAATGACCATAAATGGTCATTTTTCAATATAATCTATACATTTTTGTTTGGATATAACACGATTGTTTAACTAACACGGTTTATGGTGTGGACCCCAACAATAGTGTTATAAAGAGGTGTGGTTTACCTTGGAATGGTGATAAGTAAAACTACTGAGAGGCTTTAACTTCTACTGCCTTTTAAAACTTCTTTTATTAAAACTTTGCCCTTCATTCTGATGCAAATATAAATATGGGTTGGGTTCAGGTAGTGATTCTCTCTCTAATTAGTGAATTATCACAGTTTACAATCTAATCTTGACATGGCAAACAACCTAATCTTCAGGTGTACAAGAAAAATATAAACTTGGTCAAAATATTAATGACATCTTTACCAGTTATGTAGAAGATGTCATTTGACCAATGTAAATCTATGGGATCTTCTGACTGACAAAAAAGTCAGATGGAATGACAAAAGTTATATATCTGTGTAACTCACATACTTTGTATATCAGGTACATAACCAGAACTTAAATGAGGATGCACCAGTATGAGAGCCAGTCAGTAAGTAACCAGCCTACCTTACTTCTGTTTGAGATCAACCTCTTGTTTTTCCAAGTAATTACCCTCCAATATGATACATTTGGTTCAATGGTATTTCAGCACCATCAACCCACTTTTCTATATAATCTATATATTCGTTTGGGTACAACACTTTTGGAGTCCATCTTTAAACCGTCTTATATCAGAAAACATCTCAAAAAGAGATTCCAGTGTAGTATAATTTCCATTCTAATGCACTTGCGTATGTAACGCGACGTCTGATTGGGTAACGTCAAAATTTTGCGACGGTATATTCTGTGATATACTGTCGGAAATCCGACGTCATCAAGTAACGTCGCATCTCATTGGCTGGCATTTGGTTTTACTGCAGCTCACAGCACTTGTCGCTTCGTGCAAATAGTACAATTTTTCAACAGAAAAATGAATAAATGCATTAGAATGGGGATAACTGCATTCAAATTTGTCATTTGGGGAGGTAAATCGGCGGTTTTACGGTCGCAAATTACGTTTTACGGCTCCGCTGACGCGGAGCCGTAAAACGTAATTTGCGACCGTAAAACCGCCGATTTAACGGTCGCAAATTACGTTTTACGGCTCCGCTGACGCGGAGCCGTAAAACGTAATTTGCGACCGTAAAACCGCCGATTTACCTCCCGACGCGGAGCCGTAAAACGTAATTTGCGACCGTAAAACCGCCGATTTACCTCCCCAAATGACAAATTTGAATGCAGTTATCCCCTAAAAGTCTTGCAAATTATTCAGCTGGGGTTCGATTCTAAAACCTCCAGTATGCAAATTGGATGTTCTACTGACTGGTTATCATCATGGTCTAATATCAATGTGTGACATGCCTATACATAGGTAAAGGCTTGGGAAAAAAATCGTACCCTTTTTCATGGACTCCTTCAACCATTTCACTAATGGATCTGCTACAACTAATGCTTTAAGACAAGATGATTTCTTCTGAGTAATGTCCTCCAGGATCTGACAAGTATCCATTAATGATTCATCAAACGATTTCATCTTCATTACCACATTTTCATGCTAGAAAAAGAAGTAAATAGAGAATAATCAACAATATTCACATATTGAGTGTTGCCTCCTTAAATGAAGCATTACATTCTTATGTGTTTCATTTCTTTATGAAAAACAATGTCAAATGCTCTTGTCAAGGCAAGCATCAGGCAGAGGCCTCCCCACTGAGAGTTTCAGCAGGAGGGCCCACCATCCTACCACCCACAAATCACAGCTACCGTATTTATTCTAAATATGAAGGCATCTTAATTTTTGTACCATACTTGTCCTTTTATTTTAACAAACCAGTCTATTTTACCACCTGCTGATGAGCCTTTAACTGCTGAATCAGTGACAAACCGTGTATACCCAGAGTACAACCTGTGATCTTGGTCTATGCTGTTTCCTCACACTATCTAGTCCCAATATTTCGGGTTGATATGGCATCATTACGAAAACATGCCTATTCCAATACTTTGAAAATTTTACCAACAAAAATGAAAATGTTCAGATAATAAATTCTGATATTTTTCATATTTCTGCTCAAAACATAGATTGTGGGTACTCGTTAGAACTGCCCCGAAGAGGCAGTTCTAACGAGTACCCACAATCTTTGTTTTTGAGCAGAAATAAGAACAAGAGGACCATGATGGTCCTATATCGCTCACCTGACCAAACAGATTTGCATATTTACTGTTGAAATTTCAGCCAAGTTCACTGCTCTAGGATTTCTATGCAGATATAGATGAAAAATAAGCCCCGCCCCCCTGGGGGCCATGATTTTTGACATATCATGAAGGCTTGAACAATCTTGGTAGAAGGTCACCAAAGCAACATTCCTGCCAAGTTACATTGAACTCGGTCCAACTGTTTCTTACGAGAAGATTTTTAAAGTTTTCTATATAGATATATAGGAAAAATAAGCCCCGCCCCCTAGCGGCCATGATTTTTGATGAATCATGACGGCCTGAACAATTTTTGTAGAGGGTCACCAAAGAAACATTCCTGCCAAGTTGTATTGAAATCGGTCCATTGGTTTCTGAAAAGAAGATTTTTAAAGTTTTATATATAGATATATAGGGAAAATAAGCCCTGCCCCAGGCAGCCATGTTTTTTGACGAATCATGATTACTTGAACAATCTTAGTAGAGGGTCACCAAGGAAAAATTTCTGCAGTTATAATGAAATCGGTTCAGTGGTTTCTAACAAGAAGTTTTCTATATAGATATATAAGGAAAATAAGCCCCGACTCCTGGCGGCCATGTTTTTTTGACGAATTGTGACGGCTTGAACAATCTTGATAGATGGTTACATAAGAAACATTCCTGCAAAGTTACATTGAAATCGGTCAAGTGCTTTCTGAAAAGACTATTAAAATTTTCTATATAGATAAATTATATAGGAAAATAAGCCCCGCCCCCTAGCGGCCATGTTTTTTGACAAATCATAACGTCTTGAACAATCTTGGTAAAGGGTCACCAAGGAAACATTTCTGCAAAGTTATATTGAAATCAGTCCTGTGGTTTCTGACGACAAGATTTTTTCAAGTTTTCTATATAGAATTATATCGAAAATAAACCCCGCACCCCCTTGCAGCCATGTTTTTTGACAAATCATGTCGGCTTGAACAATTTTGATAGAGGGTCACTAAGGAAACATTCTGCCAAGTTATACTGAAATTGGTCCAGTCGTTTATGACAAGAAGATTTTTAAAGTTTTCTATATAGATATATAGGGAAAATTAACCCCGCCCCCTAGCAGCCATGTTTTTTAACGAATCATGGCGGCTTGAATAATCTTGCAACAGGATCACCAAAGGAACATTTCTGCAAAATCATATGGAAATCGGTCCAGTGGTTTCTGACAAGAACATTTTTAAATTTTTCCATAAAGATATATAAGGAAAATAAGCCCCGCCCCCCTGGCGGCCATGTTTTTTGACAAATCCAAATGGCTTGAACAATCTTGCAACAGGATTACCAAAGGAACATTTCTGCAAAATCATATGGAAATCGGTCCAGTGGTTTCTGACAAGAAGATTTTTAAAGTTTTCTATACAGATATACAGTGAAAATAAGACCCCGCCCCCTGGCGGTCATGTTTTTTGACAAATCCAAATGGCTTGAACAATCTTGGTACAGGATCACCAAAGGAACATTTCTGCAAAATTATATGGAAATCGGTCCAGTGGTTTCGGACAAGAAGATTTTTTAAGTTTTCTATTTAGAAATATAGGGAAAATAAGCCCCGCCCCCAGGTGGCCATGTTTTTTGACGAATCCAAGTGGCTTGAACAATCTTGGTAGAGGATCACCAAAGGAACATTTTTGCAAAATTATATTGAAATCGGTCGAGTGGTTTCAGACAAGAAGATTTTTAAAAGTTTTCTATCTAGATTATATAGGGAAAATAAGCCTTGCCCCCTGGCGGCCATGTTTTTTGACGAATCCAAATGTTTTGAACAATCTTGGTAGAAGATCATCAAAGGAACATTTCTGCAAAATTATATTGAAATCGGTCCAGTGGTTTCGGACAAGAAGATTTTTAAAGTTTTCTATATAGATATATAGGGAAAATAAGCCCCGCCCCTGGCGGCCATGTTTTTTGACGAATCCAAATGGCTTGAACAATCTTGGTAGAGGATCACCAAAGGAACATTTCTGCAAAATTATATTTAAATCGGTCCAGTGGTTTCGGACAAGAAGATTTTTAAAGTTTTCTATATAGATATATGGGGAAAATAAGCCCCGCCCCCTGGCGGCCATGTTTTTTTATGAATCCAAATGGCTTGAACAATCTTGGTAGAAGATCACCAAAGGAACATTTCTGCAAAATTATATTGAAATCGGTCCAGTGGTTTCTGACAAGAAGATTTTTAAAATTTTCTATATAGATATATAGGGAAAATAAGCCCCGCCCCCTGTCGGCCATGTTTTTTGACGAATCTGAATGGCTTGAACAATCTTGGTAGAGGATCACCAAAGGAGTATTTCTGCAAACTTATATTGAAATCGGTCCAGTGGTTTCTGACAAGAAGATTTTTTAAGTTTTTAGTTAAAAAATCTATTTTTAGCTCCTGTGACCTAGATATGCAACGGACCGGAACCATTTGAACAACTTTGAAAGAGGACCAACCAAGGATCATTCCTGTGAAGTTTGGTCAAAATCCAATCAGTGGTTTAGGAGGAGATGTTGTTTAAAGATTGTGGACGGACGGACGGACATACGGACGACGACGACGACGGACGGTGAGTGATCACAAAAGCTCACCTTGAGCTTTCAGCTCAGGTGAGCTAAAAATCATGTATACCCCTGTAAAGCCCAGTTTTACTGTATAAAAGTGGGGTTTAAGGGAGTCAAAATTATATAGGCATAATTTTGTGATGTTATTTTCAATATGAAAATCAAAAATAAATTTAGTATAGACCAATATCAGCTTGCACATGTCAGTTTTGTTTGGTGTAATTAGCTGATATACTGTAAAGACTTTGAACACTATGAGTAAACAGTGTATATCCTAATCAGACTGCACAGATGTGTGTCCTGATCTGGGTCTATGCTTGTCAAATCTGCAAAGTATTTCAAATGCTGTTTTTTTCTGCCACACTTACTGGGAACCTTTACCAGGCATATAATCAGATTAAATTATTTGTCCCTGTGCTGTGTTGATAAAATATTTACAATAGCTGAGTTCATGTAGAAAGCGTGCACATGCTAGTCTAACAAATTTACAAGTAGCCTGGTGGCATTTGACAGTGAATGGCAGTGCTGTTTTGTACATGCCCACCAGTGCTTATTCTGCCAAGCTATATATAGCAACAAAATATTGTTTTAGAGAAAATTTATTTATTTGGAAAGATATATAGGGAAAATAAGCCCCGCCCCCTGGCAGCCATGTTTTTCGACGAATCTAAATGGCTTGAACAATTTTGGTAGAGGATTACCAAAGGAACATTTCTGCAAAATTATATGGAAATCGGTTCAGTGGTTTCTGACAAGAAGATTTTTTAAGTTTTCTATATAGATATATAGGGAAAATAAGCCCCGCCCCCTGGTGGCCATGTTTTTTGACGAATCCAAATGGTTTGAACAATCTTGGTAGAGGATCACCAAAGAAACATTTCTGCAAAATTATATGGAAATCTGTCCGGTGGTTTCTGACAAGAAGATTTTTTTAAGTTTTCTATATAGATATATTGGTAAAATAAGCCCCGCCCCCGGCGGCCATGTTTTTTGACAAATCCTAATGGCTTGAACAATCTTGGTAGAGGATCACCAAAAGAACATTTGTGCATAATTATATGGAAATCGGTTCAGTGGTTTCTGACAAAAAATTTTTTTAAGTTTTCTATACAGATAAATAGGGAAAATAAGCCCTGCCCCCTGGCTGCCATGTTTTTTGACGAATCCAAATGGCTTGAACAATCTTGGTAGAGAATCACCCAAGGAACATTTCTGCAAAATTATATGGAAATCAGTCCAGTGGTTTCTGACAAGAAGATTTTTTAAGTTTTCTATATAGATATAAAGGGAAAATAAGCCCCTACCCCTGGCAGCCATGTTTTTTGGCAAATCCAAATGGCTTGAACAATCTTGGTAGAGGATCACCAATGGAACATTTCTGCAAAATTATATTGAAATTGGTCCATTGGTTTCTGACAAGAAGATTTTTAAAGTTTTCTATATAGATATATAGGGAAAATAGGCCCCGCCTCCTGGCGGCCATGTTTTTTAACGAATCCAAATAGCTTGAACAATCTTGGTAGAGGATCACCAATGGAACATTTCTGCAAAATTATATGGAAATAGGTTCAGTGGTTTCTGACAAGAAGATTTTTTAAGTTTTCTATATAGATATATAGGGAAAATAAGCCCCGCCCCCTGGCGGCCATGTTTTTTGACGAATACAAATGGCTTGAACAATCTTGATAGAGGATCACCAAAGGAACATTTCTGCAAAATTATATTGAAATCAGTCCATTGATCCAAGCAAACTTGACCTTGCCGTAAAAAGGTCAAACGTCAACGTATGACAATTCTTTTAGCAATTTTGGTAGACCTCCCATCCCCGATGATTCCTGCAAAGGTTCAGCCCCAAGGCATTCTCGGTTCTGGAGGAGAAGATTTTTAAAGGTTTTTACCATATATGGGCGTGGCGACCATCTTGGTCAACGGACCGCGACCATTTTACCAATTTTTCGTTCATCCACCCTAAGGAGGCTCCATATGAAATTTGAGTAAAATTGGCCCAGAGGCTCCAGAGGAGAAGTTGATTGAAATTCTGAACATTTTTCCCATACAAATGCATAAGAAAGCAAAACTGACCTTACCGTAAAAAGGTCAGATGTCAATGTACGACCATTATTTTAGCAATTTTGGTAGCTCTCCTGTTCCCGAAGATATATGCAAAGATTCAGCCATAAGGCATGCTCGGTTTTGGAGAAGAAGATTTTTAAAGGTTTTTCCCATACAAATGCATAGGGAAGCAAACATGACCTTTCCGTAAAAAAGGTCAAACGTCAACGTACGACAATTCTTTTAGCAATTTTGATAGCCCTCCCATCCCCGATGATTCCTGTAAAGGTTCAGCCCCAAGGCATTCTCGGTTCTGGAGGAGAAGATTTTTAAAGGTTTTTACCATATATGGGTGTGGCGGCCATCTTGGTCAACAGACCGCGACCATTTTAGCAATTTTTCGTTCCCCCACCCTAAGGAGGCTCCATATGAAATTTGAGCAAAATTGGCTCAGCGGTTTCAGAGGAGAAGTCGTTTGAAAATGTTAACGGACGGACGGAAGCACGGACGGACGCACAGATGGACGGACGGACGGACGACAGACGAAAAGTGATCACAATAGCTCATCCTGAGCAGACCTCAGGTGAGCTTACAAGAGGACCATGATGGTCCTATATCGCTCACCTGAGCAAACAGCTTTGCAAACTTACTGTTGAAGTTTCAGCCAAGTTCACTGCTCTAAGATTTTTGTATAAATTTTATAGCCCTATTCCCGAGCGGCTATGTTTTTTTCATGCATCATGACTGCTGGAACTGAATCTTGAAAGAAGGTCACCAAAGGAACAATTCTGCCAAGTTATATTGAAATTGGTCCAGTGGTTTCTGACAAAAAGATTTTTGAAGTGTTTTATATAGCTATATAGCCCCCTAACGGCCATATTTTTTGATGAATCATGACAGCTTGAATAAACTTGGTAGAGTGCCACCAAAGGAACATTCCTGCAAGTTATACTGAAATCGGTTCAGTGGTTTCTGACAAGAAGATTTCTAAAGTTTTCTATTTAGATATATAGGGAAAATAAGCCCCACCCCTAGCAGCCATGTTTTTTGCCGAATCATGATTGCTTGAACAATCTTGGCACAGGGTCACCAAAGCAACATTCCTGCCAAGTAATATTGAAATCGGTCAGGTGGTTTCTGAAAAGAAGAATTTTAAGATTTTCTATACAGATATATACGGAAAATAAGCCCCGCCCCCTGGTGGCCATGTTTTTTGATGTATCATGAGGGCTTGAACAATCTTGGTACAGGGTCACCAAAGCAACATTCCTGCCAAGTTACAATGAACTTGACCCAACGGTTTCTTACGAGAAGATTTTTAAAGTTTTCTATATAGATATATAGGGAAAATATGCCCCGCCCTCTAGCTGCCATGTTTTTTGACGAATCATGCCGGCTTGAACAATCTTGGTAGAGGGTCACCAAAGAAACATTCCTGCTAAGTTATATTGAAATTGGTCCATTGGTTTCTGACAAGAAAATTTTTAAACTTTTCTATATAGATATATAGGGGAAAAATAAGCCCTACCCCTTGGCGGCCATGTTTTTTGATGAATCATGATAACTTAAACAATCTTGGTAGAGGGTCAACAAGGAAACATTTCTGTCAAGTTATAATGAAATCGGTCCAGTGGTTTCTGACAAGAAGATTTTTAAAGTTTTCTTTTAGATACATAGGGAAAATAAGCCCCGCCCCCTGGCTGCCATGTTTTTTGACGAATCCAAATGGCTTGAACAATCTTGGTAGAGGATCACCAAAGAAACATTTCTGCAAAATTATATTGAAATCGGTCCATTGGTTTCTGACAAGAAGATTTTTAAAGTTTTTTATATAGATATATAGGAGAAATAAGCCCTGACCCCTGGCGGCCATGTTTTTTGACGAATCCAAATGGCTTGAACAATCTTGGTAGAGGATCATCAAAGGAACATTTCTGCAAAGTTATATTGTAATCAGTCGAGTGGTTTCTGACAAGAAGTTTTTTAAAGTTTTCTATATAGATATATAGGGAAAATAAGCCCCGCCCCCTGGCGGCCATGTTATTTGACGAATCCAAATGGCTTGAACAATCTTGGTAGAGGATTACCAAATCAACATTTCTGCAAAATTATTTTGAAATCGGTCCATTGGATTCTGACAAGAAAATTTTTAAAGTTTTCTATATTGATATATAGGGAAAATAAGCCCCGCCCCCTGGCGGCCATGTTTTTTGATGAATCCAAATGGCTTGAACAATCTTTGTAGCGGATCACCAAAGGAACATTTCTGCAAAATTATATTGAAATCGGTCCAGTGGTTTCTGACAAGATAATTTTTTAAGTTTTTAGTTAAAAAATCTATTTTTAGCTCCTGTGACTTAGATATGCAATGGACCGGAACCATTTGAAAAACTTTGAAAGAGGACCAACCAAGGATCATTCCTGTGAAGTTTGGTCAAAATCCAATCACTGGTTCCAGAGGAGATGTTGTTTAAAGATTGTGAACGGACGGATGGACAGACGGACGACGACGACGACGGACGGTGAGTGATCACAATACCTCACCTTGAGCCTTCGGCTCAGGTGAGCTAAGAAGGAAAAAAATTCAGCATCATTGTTTTTTTTTGTACACAGTATACTTCAACCCTCAATAGGTGTATACAAAATTTGATGACTTTGGCTCTCAAAGAACCCGAGAAATATTTGTGACGCAAAATTCTATTGGAGAACAAGAGGAGCATGATGGTCCTATATTGCTCACCTGAGTAAACAGATTTGCATACTTACTATCGAAATTTCAGCCAAGTTCACTGCTCTAAGATTTTTGTATAAATTTTATGGCTCTGCCACCCCCACACACCCCCCCCCCCACCACACCCCCGGCCTGTTTTATTATGCATCATGATGGCTTGAACTGAATCTTGATAGCGGGTCACCAAAGGAACATTTCTGCCAAGTTATACTGGAATCTGTCCAGTGGTTTCTGACAAAAAGTTTTTTAAAGTTTTTTATAAGCTATATAGTGAAACTAAGCCCTGTCCCCCTAGCAGCCATGTTTTTGATGAATCATAACAGTTTCTACAAACTTGGTAGAGGGTCACCAAAGGAACATTCCTGCCAAGTTATATGGAAAATCGGTTCAGTGGTTTCTAATAAGAAGAATTCTAAAATTTTCTATGTAGATATATAGGGAAAATAAGCCACGCCCCCTGGCGGCCATGTTTTTGACGTATCATGAGGGCTTGATTAATCTTGGTAGGAGGTCACCAAAGCAACATTCCCGCCAAGTTACACTGTCCAGTGATTTCTGACAAGAAGATTTTTCAAATTTTTCTATATAGATATATAGGGTTAAAATAAGCCCCACGCCTAGCAGCCATGTTTTTGACGAATAATGACGGCTTGTACAATCTTTGTAGAGGGTCACCAAAGAAACATTCCTGCCAAGTTATACCGAAATCGTTTCACTGTTTTATGACGAGAATATTTTTATAGTTTTCTATATAGATATATATAGGCAAAACAAGAGGCCCACGGGCCACAGGTTGCTCACCTGAACCACATAGCTACTGCAGATATGCAGATGTTATGCAACATTTTTCCAATCCTGTCATCCCAACTAATGAAAAGATCATCATTTAAGCAGTTCTTAATTTTGAAGAAGAATATA
Organism: Anodontia alba; assembly: GCA_964016985.1. Taxonomy (NCBI): domain Eukaryota; kingdom Metazoa; phylum Mollusca; class Bivalvia; order Lucinida; family Lucinidae; genus Anodontia; species Anodontia alba. The sequence continues at coordinate 79,576,219 of OZ024824.1, read as the reverse complement.
TATGGCATGCCAGTCAATGGAGCGTGATCTTTTGAACAAACTCTAAATGGCAGCCAGCTTGGATTTACGATCGGCACGATTTTAGCTATTTATGATCTTCGAGTCACCCCAATGCTTCCTATCAAGTTTCGAGTCAACTGGCCTTTCGGTTCAGAAGAAGAAGTGAAAAATAGATTTTCAAGATGGCTGCCATGGCGGCCATCTTGGATATCAGATTGGCACAATTTTAGCTATTTTTCATCTACAAGTCACCCCAATGTCTCCTAACAAGTTTGGAATCAATTGGCCTTTCGGTGCAGGAGAAGAAGCTAAATATAGATTTTCAGGATCACTGTCATGGTGGCCATCTGAGAATTCGGATCAGAACGATTTTAGCTATTTTTGATCTAGAAGTCACCCAAACGCTTCCTACTAAGTTTCGAGTCAACTGACTTTTGGGTTTAGGAGAAAAATAGATTTTCAAGATAGCTGCCATGGTGGCCATCTTGGATTTACGATCGGCATGATTTTAGCTATTTTTGATCTACAAGTCACCCAAATGCTTCCTACCAAGTTTCGAGTCAACTGGCCTTTCGGTTCAGGAGAAGAAGCGAAAAATAGATTATCAAGATGGCTGCCATAGCGCCCATCCTGGATTTCCGATCGGCACAATTTTAGCTATTTTTGATCTACAAGTCACCCTGATGCTTCCTAGCAAGTTTGGAGTCAACTGGCCTTTCGGTTCAGGAGAAGAAGGGAAAAATAGATTTTCAAGACGGCTGCCATGGCAGCCATCTTGGATTTCCAATAGGCACAATTTTAGCTACTTTTGATCTATAAGTCACCCCAATATTTCCTACCAAGTTTGGAGTCAATTCGCTTTTGGGTTTAGGAGTAGAAGCGAAAAATAGATTTTCAAGATGGCCGCCATGGCAGACATCTTGAATTTCCGATCGGCACGATTTTAGCTACTTTTGATCTACAAGTCGCCTCGATGCTTCCTAGCAAGTTTGGAGTCAATTGGCCTTTCAGTTCAGGAGAAGAAGCGAAAAATAGATTTTCAAGATGGCGGCCATCTTGTATTTCTGATCAGCATGATTTTAGCTACTTTTGATCTACAAGTCACCCTGATGCTTCCTACCAAGTTTGGAGTCAATTGGCCTTTTCAGCTCAGGAGAAGAAGCCAAAAATAGATTTTCAAGATGGCGGCCATCTTGGATTTCCTATCGGCACGAATTCAGTTGTTTTTGATCTTCAAGTCACCCCGATGCTTCCTAGCAAGTTGGCCTTTCGGTTCAGAAGAAAAGAAAAATAGATTTTCAAGATGACTGCCATGGTGGCCATCTTGGATTTCCGATTGGCACAATTTATAGCTATTTTTGATCTACAAGCCATCCTGATGCTTCCTAGTAAGTTTGGAGTCAATTGGCCTTTCGGTTCAGGAGAAGAAGCGAAAAATAGATGTTCAAGATGGCAGCCATGGCGGCCATCTTGGATTTCCGATTGGCATAATTTTAGCTACTTTTGATCTACAAGTCACCCCGATGCTTCCTAGCAAGTTTGGAGTCAATTGGCCTTTCGGTTCAGGAGAAAAAGCGAAAAATAGATTTTCAAGATGGCTGCCATGGTGGCCATCTTGGATTTCCGATCGGCACGATTTTAGCTATTTTTGATCTACAAGTCACCCCAATGCTTCCTAGCAAGTTTGGAGTCAATTGGCCTTTCGGCTCAGAAGAAACGAAAAATAGATTTTCAAGATGGCTGCCATGGCGGCCATCTTGGATTTCAGATTGGCACAATTTTAGGCTATTTTTGATCTACAAGCCATCCTGATGCTTCCTAGTAAGTTTAGAGTCAATTGGCCTTTCGGTTCAGGAGAAGAAGCGAAAAATAGATGTTCAAGATGGCGGCCATGGCGGCCATCTTGGATTTCCGATTGGCATAATTTTAGCTACTTTTGATCTACAAGTCACCTCGATGCTTCCTAGCAAGTTTGGAGTCAATTGGCCTTTCGGTTCAGGAGAAGAAGCGAAAAATAAATTTTCAAAATGGCTGCCATGGCGGCCATCTTGGATTTCCGATTGGCACGATTTTAGCTATTTTTGATCTACAAGTCACCCCAATGCTTCCTAGCAAGTTTGGAGTCAATTGGCGTTTCGGGTCAGGAGAAGAAGCGAAAAATAGATTTTCAAGATGGCGGCCATCTTGGATTTCCGATCGGAACTATTTTAGTTATTTTTGATCTACAAGTCACCCGATGGTTCCTACCAAGTATCGAGTCAATTGGCCCAGAGGTGTAGGAGGAGTGGGCTTTTAAAGCAATTGTTGACGCTGCACGCTGCACGACGCACGACGGACAACGGACATTGACTGACCACAATAGCTCACCATGAGCACTTTGTGCTCAGGTGAGCTAATAAGCCCAGCCCCCTAGCGGCCACGTTTTTTGACGTATCATGGTGGCTTGAACAATAACAATCTTGGTAGAAGATCACCAAAGCAACATTTCTGCCAAGTTACATTGAACTCGGTCCAATGGATTCTTGCGAGAAGATGTTTTTTGATGAATCATGATGGCTTGAACAATCTTGGTAGAGGGTCACCAAAGTAACATTTCTGCCAAGTTATATTGAAATCGGTCCAGTGGTTTCTGATAAGAAGATCATTTCAGTTTTCTATATAGATATATAGGGAAAATAAGCCCCGCCCCCTAGCGGCCATGTTTTTTGTCCAATCATGATGGCTTGAACAACCTTGGTAGAGGGTCACAAAGAAATATTCTTGCCAAGTTATACTGAAATCGGTCAGGTGGTTTCTGAAAAGATTTTTCAGGTTTTCTATATAGATAAACAGGGAAAATAAGCCCTGCCCCCTGGTGGCCATTTCTGTGACGAATCATGATTACTTGAACAGTCTTGGTAGAGAGTCAGCAAGGAAATATTTAACATCTCTGCCAAGTCATAATGAAATCGGTCCAGCTGTTTCTGACAAGAAGATTTTTAATTTTTTCTATATAGATATATAGGGAAAATTAGCACCACCCCTGGCGGCCATGTTTTTTGACGAATCATGATGGCTTGAACAATCTTGGTAGAGAGTTACAAAAGATACTGAAGATTTTTAAATTTTTCTGTATAGGTATACAGGGAAAATTAGCCCCGCACCGTGGCGGCCATTTTTTGGGCGAAGCATGATGAACAATCTTGGTAGAGGGTTACAAAAGAAACATACCTGCCATGTTATATTGAAATAGGTCCAGTGGTTTCTGACAAGAAGATTTTCAAATTATTTTATATATATATACGGAAAATAAGCCCTGCCCCCTGGCAGCCATGTTTTTTGACGAATCCAAATGGCTTGAACAATCTTGGTAGAGAATCACCAAAGGAACATTTTTACAAAATTATATTGAAATCAGTCCAGTGGTTTCTGACAAGAAGATTTTTAAAGGTTTCTATATAGATATATAGGGAAAGAAACACATAATTACTCAAACAAAATTATTCCCAAAATAGAAAAATCTGATGGAACAATAATAACAAAGCAAAGTAGTATTTTGAAAGAAGCAAAGCAATTTTACGAACATTTATACTCGAATAAAGATGAACAGTTGTCAGACATAAACTTATGTCAGGAAGTAGCTGGATCTGATGTTCAAATACTTACAAAAAAAGAGTCTGATGCTATTGAAGGATTCATAACTTTAAGAGAAGCAGCTGTAACTTTAAAATCAATGTCAAATAATAGAAGTCCAGGGTCAGATGGTTTTAGTGCAGAGTTTTTCAAAGTATTTTGGAAAGAATTGGGTCAATCTATAGTTAAATCAATAAATTTCAAAATGGAGAACTTTCAGTAACTCAAAAAGAAGGTATTATAACATGCATTCCAAAGGATAATAAGCCACGCAGATTCTTAACAAACTACAGACCAACTCAATACAGTATACAAAATAGCATCAGGGGCAATAGCAAATAGAATAAAACCTACTCTGCACATCACGAAAACATACCTATATAATTTTGACCCCTTTAAACCCCACTTTTATATAGTAAAACTGGGGTTTACAGGGGTATACATTATTTTTCTTATTTCTGCTCAAAAACACAGATTTTGGGTACTCTCATGAGTGTGAGGTTGTTAAGTCTTTTTTGGCTTCTGAAAAGGTGAAAGTTTTAAACCATCCACCTTATTCACCTGCCCTGAGTCCCTGTGACTTCTTTTTTATTTCCAAGGCTTAAGAAAATGCTTTCTGGAAGTAAGTATATGTCTAGAAGTTTTCTTGGCAGTGCTATTTATCAGTGTCTCCAACAGATACAAAAAGAAGACTATTTATCTGCTTTTCGTGACTGGGTAAAAAGGTTACAAAAATGTGTTTCAGTAAAGGGGAAATACTTTGAAGGTTTGTAATAAAAATATGTTTGATAAAATGTAGCACTGAAGTAATCCGAACCCAGTGACAAAACTTTTTGCAGAACCCTCATATGTGGTGTACATGTGTATCTAAATAATGAAACAGACAGATTAACTCACCAATGCAATATTTCTGATTTGTTGGAAATTGCCTTTCAAATGATACACATCCGCAAACTCCAAGATTACTTTAGCTCCCCTGACACTGGTCTCTAGCTGTCGGTATTGTTGAAGCTGTTTAATCCTAATATCTGCTATCTTCTTTTCTATCTTCAAAGTATCCAATTCCTTCTTCAGAGACACATAGTCCTCTTTGTATGTTACTCCTATATGGCGCTCCATGTCAGTAAAACTGATCTCACCATTGTCTATCTGCTTGGCTATTTCACACCATCTGAGGAAACAAGAAATTGCCAATAAGCAGTCTTACAGGATACCTCCACACAAGGACCAAAATGTAACAGATGGACAAACAGATGCATGGACAATGTGAGAACAGTTTGCAGGGGTATAAAAAGTTTATGGTCAATTTATTTATACATATTTAATATATTTTATCTAAGTGGACTTGTCAAAATATTATTTAAAGAGACTTTATTATACTTTGTAGATTTTCTAGCATTTCTACAAAAGAGATAATTTTTGTGATTTCCAGTTCACGTTGCTACAAACCAAGCCCCTACAGATGTAGATTGTTTTCAATATCTATGGGTATAGCAGCCATCTTCGTCACTGAGTATGACCATCAAAACAAATTTTCAATTCCCCTTGAACAAAAGACCACATGAAATTTGGTGAAATCTGCCCTGGCACTGATATCAGAGGAAAACAATTTAAATATTTCATGATTTTGTACATTTATACAGCCTAAGCAGAGATTTCATATGAAAACAATTTAAATATGAAGTTTTTATAAGTAAACATATTTTAACTAGTAATACTTATCTATAGACAAGAGGCCCACGGGCCACAGGTTGCTCACCTGAGTGACATAACCACTGCAGATATGCAGATATTATGCAACATTTTTCCAATCCTGTCATTGCAACTAATGAAAGGATCATCATTTAAGCAGTTCTTAATTTTGAAGAAGAATATATATGGCATGACAGTCAATGGAGCGTGATCATTTGAACAAACTCTCCATCACATTTCAACAGTAGGATCAATGTGAAATTTGGTGGCAAATGGCTAAGTGGTTTCTGAAGAATCATGATTTTATACATGTAAGCTCAGTGGCAGGGAAATATAATAAACATAAACAAGATGGCAGCCATCTTAGATTTCCAATCAGAATGATTTTAGCTACTGTTGATCTACAAGTCACCTCAATACTTCCAATGAATGAGTCAATTGCCCTTTTGGTTCAAAAGAAAAAGTTCAAAACAGATTTTCAAGATGGACGCCATGGCCGCAATTTGGGATTTCCTATCACAACAATTTGAGCTATTTTTCTATCTACAAGTCACCCCGATGCTTCCTACAAAGTTTCGAGTCAAATGGCCTTTCAGTTCAGAAGAAGAAGGGAAAAATAGATTTTCAAGATGGCCACCATCTTGGATTTCCAATTGGAACAATTTTAGCTATTTTAATATCTTCAAGTCATCCCAATGCTTCCTCCCAATTATCAAATCAACTGGCCCTTTGGTTCAGAAAAATAAGCGAAAAAAAGAGTTTCAAGATGGCCGCCATGGTGGCCATCTTGGATTTCCAATCCAAACAATTTAAGCTATTTTTACATATACAAGTCATGCAAATGCTTCCTACCAAGTTTCGAGTCAAATGGCCTTTCAGTTCAGGAACCGAAGCGAAAAATAGATTTTCAAGATGGCTGTCTTGGATTTCTGAAAGAGATGATTTTAGCTATTTTTGTTCTACAAGTCACCCTGATGCTTCCTACCTAGTTTAAAGTCAATAAGCTTTTCGGTTCAGGAGAAGAAGTGAAAAATAGATTTTCAAGATGGCCACCATGGCCGCCATGGTGGCCATCTTGGATTTCCAATCGGAATGATTTTACCCATTTTTTATCTATAAATCACCCCGAGGCTTCCTACCAAATTTCAAGTCAATTGGCTTTTGGGTTTAGGAGAAGAAGCGAGAAAAAGATTTTTAAGATGGTCACCATGGTGGCCATCTTGGATTTCCAATCAGCAGGATATTAGCTATTTTTGGTCTACATGTCACCCTGATACTTCCTACCAAGTTTAGAGTCAATTGGCCTTTCGGCTCAGGAAATAAAGTGAAAAATAGATTTTCAAGATGGCTGCCATGGCTGCCATCCTGGATTTCCAATCGGAACGATCTTAGCTATTTTTGATCTACAAGTCACCCCAATGCTTCCTACCAAGTTTCTAGTCAATTGGCATTTGGGTTTAGGGAGAAGAAGGGAAAAAATAGATTTTCAAGATGACTACCATGACGCCCATCTTGGATTTCCGATTGGCACGATTTTAGCTATTTTTGATCTACAAGTCATCCCGATGCTTCCTAGCAAGTTTGGAGTCAATTGGACTTTCGGTTCAGGAGAAGATGCTAACTAGACAAAGTGCCCAGTGGGGCATGTATACCCCCGACCAGCCCTACCGCAAGTTTTTAAAGAGCACAAAGTATGTAGCTTTGACTCTGGAGATGGCAGTTGTATGCTATATGCTATAATATTGAAAAAATTCAATCACACATAATATGAAGCCCTTGACCTCAAAGATCAGGCACAGGTGCAGGGATTGAGCTAAATAAAACTTTAGCCCTATAACTATCACCATATACTAGTGAAATCAATCAGTGTTTATAATATAAGCAAAAATGACAGTTGTATAAAAAGTCTGTGACCTTGACTTAAAAGCCATGCCCCAGCCTGGGGATGGTGCTGAGAAAAACTTTAGACCTATATATACCATCATGCTTAATATTAATGAAATCAACAAAAGCGTCTTCATAATATAGCTATATGACAATTTAACAATGAAAATTTTAAGGTCACCTGCCTACTCAATGCCCTCTACATATCGGTAAAGTATCACAAAAATATCTTATTATTATTGCCCGCACAAGATTTAAATAACCAAGGGAGAAAATTGCAGAATGAAGTTAGAGTGTCATTCTTAAATGTGATATGCCTACTCAATGTCCTATACATACTGGTGAAGTATCATGAAAATATCTTAACATGTTTTAAAGTTATGGTTCGCACAAAATTTTTACAATTCTGGAGACAAGAGGAGATAACTCATGGACCAAGTCAGTTAGGGTTGTCTTTCTTGTACCTGGCACTCTACCAAATGCCCTCTACAACCTGACAGTTTCCTGAAAATAGCTCAAAGGGTAATTAGGAGTTATGGGGTGCACAATAATGCGCTTATGGACAGACAGATGGATGGATGGATTCCATGCTGATAGCTATATCCCCTTAACCTCTCGGTAGGAGGATAATGAAATTCAACAAAAGGTCTTGATGGTATAGCTATATAAACTTAGATGCAATTTTTTTTTATTTTTATATGAAATTTCTAAGTCTGTGACCTTGACCTCAAGGTCATATCCCGGGATGGGGATGATGCTGAGTAAAACTCTAGACCTATATCTACCAACATGTCAAATATAAATGAAATTCCTCAAAGGGTCTTGATAGTATAGCCATATAAACTTAAACACAAAAAACTTTGACTTTTTTATGAAAATTCGAAGTCTGTGACCTTGACCCCAAGGTCACCCCTGGGATGGGGATGGTGCTGATAAAAACTTAAGACCTATATCTACCATCATGCCAAATATGAATGAAATCAATCAAAGGGTCTTCAAAATATGAGGTATTATAAACTTTAATGCAAAAACTTTGACCCTAAGACAAAAATAAAGTATGAACAAATAATGCTTCAACGGACTGACGGACAGACGAACAGATTTCTTGCTGATAGCTATATTCGCTCAACCTTTCATTTAGGGGATAATGAAATTTGACAAAAGGTCTTGATGATATGGCTATATAAACTTAAACGCAAAAATTTTTACTTTTATATGAAAATTCTAAGTTCTTGACCTTGACCTCGGTCACATCTGGGGTGGGGATCATGCCGAGTAAGATGCTAGGCCAATATCTACCAACACGTCAAATATAAACGAAATTCCTCAAGGGTCTTGATGAAATAGTTATATAAACTTACACACAAAAAACTTTGATTTTTTTTATGAAAATTCTGAGTCCGTGACCTTGGGGTCCCCCGGGGTGGGGATGGTGCTGATAAAAACTTTAGACCTATATCTACCATCATGCCAAATATGAATGAAATCCATCAAAGGGTCTTCAAAATATGAGGTCTTATAAACTTTAACGCAAAAATTTTGACCCTGTGACGGAAAGATGAATGAACGAACGTACGTACAAATGAACAAACGGACGAACGGAAAAACCAAAACTATATGTCGGGGGTATAAAAATAGATAGCGGCCATGCGGTCGTCTTGGATTTCAGATCAGCACAATTTTAGCTATTTTTGATCTATAAGTCACCCCAATGCTTCCTACCAAGTTTGGAATCAGTTGGATTATTGGCTTTTGGGTTTAGGAGTAGAAGCAAACAATAGATTTTCAAGATGGCTGCCATGGCGGCCATCTTGGATTTCTGATCGGCACGATTTTAGCTATTTTTGATCTACAAGTTACCCTGATGCTTCCTAGCAAGTTTAGAGTCAATTGGCCTTTTGGTTCAGCAGAAGCAGTGAAAAATAGATTTTCAAGATGGCGGCCATCTTGGATTTTCGATCGGAACAATTTTAGCAATTTTTTATTTACAACTCACCCTGATGCTTCCTACCAAGTATCAAGTCAATTAGCCTAGGGGCGTAGGAGGAGTAGGCTTTTAAAGCAATTGTTGACGCCGCACGACGGACTACGCACAACGGACGACGGATGACAGATATTGACTGACCACAATAGCTCACCATAAGCACTACATGCTCTGGTGAGCTAAAAATTTGAGCAAATTTGGCTCAGCGGCTTCAGAGGAGAAGTCGTCTGAAATTCTAAACAATTTTCCCATACAAATGTTATGGGGCTCATACAAATGCATAGGGAAGCAAACTTGACCTTGCTGTAAAAAAGTCAAATGTCAACATACGACAATCTTTTTAGCAACCTTGGTAGATCTTCTATCCCCAATGATTTGTACACAGATTCAGCCCCAAGGCATCCTCGGTTCTGGAGCAGAAGATTTTTAAAGGTTTTACCATATATGGGCATGGCGGCCATCTTGGTCGATGAACCGTGACCATTTTAGCAATCTTTCCCCCGACCTAATAAGGATCAATATGAAATTTGAGCAATTTTGGCTCAGTGGCTTCAGAGGAGAAGTCCTTTGAAATTCTCAACGATTTTCCTAATCAAATGTATGGGGCTCATTCAAATGCATAGGGAAGCAAACCTGACCTTACCATAAAAAGGTCAAATGTCAATGTATGACAATTCTTTTAGCAATTTTGGTAGACCTCTCGTCCCCGATGATTCATGCAAAGATTCAGCCCCAAGGAATCCTTGGTTCTGGAGAAGATTTTTAAAGGTTTTTACCATATATGGGCACGGCGGCCATCTTGGTCAACAGACCATGACCATTTTAGCAATCTGTCAGTCCCCCACCCTAAGGATTCTCCATATGAAATTTGAGCAAAATTTGCTCTGCGGCTTCAGAGAAGTCGTTTGAAAATGTTAACGGACGGATGCACGGACGAACAGACAACAGACAAAAAGTGATCACAATAGCTCATCCTGAGCATAGCTCAGGTGAGCTAATAATGTAGTATTCTATTCTGTATTTCAAACCTTCCACACAAAAAACAAAGTCTTAAGAGTCTTAATCCAGAAGGTCCTTTAGGCGGTCACCTGTGTGGCATCATTCTTCCCGCTATTTTGATCACATGTCAGTTTCATTGAAGTATAAAACCAATATTACTGAGTGAAGTGGTGTGTGTGGAGATGGGGGGGGGGGGGGAGGGGAGGGATTATCTTATCTTTAGGTTTAGTATTAATAGTTAAAATATGTTTTACTTATAAAAACTTCATTTTAACTCCATAATACATTAACCTATAGATAATGTGCTAGAATTTGCAGATTAAAAAAGCGGTGCTCCCTTAAATTCTAAGACTGTTATATATAGATTCTTTACTTATGGTTTAAGACTCAGAAAACTCGAAGGAAGTAGATACATTCTCTAAAATATACCAAGAATGATCTAGATTCACTTATAACATATCTCTAAGGTGTTGTAGCTTATATATGAATGATGGGATCTGTAGGTTGCCAGTTTTCTCAAGCATCAGAGGCCTGAGTTCCTGGCCTCCCACCTCTTTTTTGAGCAACAACAGTTGGACCAAAAAGCCATTGATAAGTTATTGAGACATAATGTTTAAAATTTTACGCAGTTCCAAGAAAGATTCCAGACTACTATTTGATAATGTAGTTGAGCGGAACTTTATCAAATAAAATGCCCAGGAAATATAGCTGTTTATCTTCATAAGCCTTAATTATTAAACAAGGAAATGTCTCCTTGAATGAGTTTCCTATAGATAACTACACCTCTCGAAATTTTAAGATAAATCTTAGAGATGTAATGATTATCTTTATTAGTGACTAGTCTAGCCCTATTTAGCTAAAATATAATAATTAAAGATCTGGGTAGTTGGTCAGGTCTGATTCTTTGCCAAATATCCAGTTCATAATTTCTAATTGACCATATTTTTCTTTTTTTTTTTTTTTAGAAAAAAAAAAAAAAAAAATAGACAAAGTGCCAAGTGGGGCATGTATACCCCTGACCAGAGCTACTGCCACTTTTTAAAGAGCACACAAAGTATGTAGCTTTGACTCAGGAGATGGCAGTTGTATGCTATATGTTATAACATTAAAAAAATTCAATCACACATAATGTGAAGCCCTTGACCTCAAAGGTCAGGAACAGGTGCAAGGATTGAGCTAATTAAAACTTTAGCCCTATAACTATCACCATAGACCAGTGAAATCAATCAGTCTTTACAATATAAGCAAAAATGACATTTGTATGAAAAGTCTGTTACCTTGACTTAAAAGCCATACCCCAGCTTGGGGATGGTGCCGAGAAAAACTTTAGACCTATATATACCATCATGCTTAATATTAATGAAACCACCAAAAGGGTCTTCATAATATAGATATATAAATTTTAATGAAAATTTTAACATGACCTGCCTAATCGATGTCCTCTACATATCGGTAAAGTATCACAAAAATATCTTAAAGTATTTTTAGAGTTATTGCCCATACAAGCTTTAAATAACCAAGGGCAAAAACTGCAGAATGGGGTCGGTTATTAGAGTGTCATTCTTGAATGTGATATGCCTACTCAATGTCCTCTACCCCTGGCAGGCATGTTTTTTGACAAATCACGATTATTTGAACAATCTTGGTAGAGGTTCTCCAAGGAAATATTTCTGCCAAGTTATAATGAAATCGGTCCAGTGGTTTCTGACAAGAAGATTTTTAAATTTTGTATATAGATATATAGGAAAAATAAGCCCCGCCCCCTGGCGGCCATGTTTTTTGGGCGTAATAATGACGGCTTGAACAATCTTGATAAAGAGTTACATAAGAAACATTCCTGCAATGTTATATTGAAATCGGTCCAGTGGTTTCTGACAAGAAGATTTTTGAATTTTGTATATAGATATATAGGGAAAATAAGCCCCGCCCCCTGGCGGCCATGTTTTTTTGACGTAATAATGACGGCTTGAACAATCTTGATAAAGGGTTACATAAGAAACATTCCTGCAATGTTATATTGAAATCGGTCCAGTGGTTTCTGACAAGAAGATCATTTAAGTTTTCTATACAGGGGAAAATAAGCCCCGCCCCCTAGCCGCCATGTTTTTTGACAAATCATTGGGCTTGAACAATCTTGGTAAAGGGTCACCAAGGAAACATTTCTGCCAAGTTATATTGAAATCGGTCCAGTGGTTTCTGACAAGAAGATTTTAAAAATTTTCTATATAGATATATAGGGAAAATAAGCCCCGCCCCTTTGCGGCCTTCTTTTTTTGACAAATCATGACATCTTGAACAATCTTGGTAGATGGTCACCAAAGAAACATTTCTGCCAAGTTATATTGAAATCGGTCCGGTGGTTTCTGACAAGAAGATTTTAAAGTTTTCTATATAGATATATAAGGAAAATAAGCACCGCCCCCTGGCGGCCATGCTTTTTGATGAATCATGACATCTTGAACAATCTTGATAGAGGGTTACAAAAAAAGAAACATTCCTGCTGTGTTATATTGAAATCGGTCCAGTGTTTTCTAACAAGAAGACTTTTAAAGTTTTCTATATAGATATATAGGGAAAATATGCCCCGCCCCCTGGCGGCCATGATTTTTGACAAATCCAAATGGCTTGAACAATCTTGGTAGAGAATCACCAAAGAAACATTTCTGCAAAATTATATTGAAATCTGTCCAGGGGTTTCTGACAAGAAGATTTTTAAAGATTTTTATATAGATATACAGGGAAAATAAGCCCTGCCCCCTGGCAGCCATGTTTTCTGACGGATCCGAATGGCTTGAATAATCTTGGTAGAGGATCACCAAAGGAACATTTCTGCAAAATTATATTGAAATCGGTCCAGTGGTTTCTGACAAGAAGATGTTTTGTTTTTAGTTAAAAAATCTATTTTTAGCTGCTGTGACCTAGATATGCAATGGACCGGAACCATTTGAACAACTTTGAAAGAGGACCAACCAAGGAGCATTCCTGTGAAGTTTGGTCAAAATCCAATCAGTGGTTTAGGAGATGTTGTTTAAAAATTGTGGATGATGGACAGACGGACAACGACGGACGGTAGGTGATCACATTAGCTCACCGTAAGCGTTCGACTCAGGGGAGCTAAAAAGCTAATTGGGACCTAATGGATGTATCCTCTTTAAACGAAGTGATTAGAGCGTATCCACTTTAATATAAACTGGATGATTGTCATGACTGAGATTTGAAAATCTGAATAAATTATGTGAGGTTCCCAAGAGAACAGCAGACATGGTCAATCGATCCAAAACTTAAGTATGTGTTAACTATATGTTGAAGTATGTGTCAATACTATTAATAATATTTCAATGAATATATACAGATTTTTTTAAACCTAGAAAATAAGGATCGTGAATTGGTAAAAAAATCTTGCTTATTTAATTTTGGAATCAATTCTAAACTTAACATGACTGATGACTATAATTATGGTGATAGATGTTATACTATCGTATATAATATCTTTTAATTTAATGTCTAATAATTTTGAACTGGCCTGTTAATGGAAATTGGTAGCAATACCGTCCATGTTTACTATATGTACCAATGCACGAATTAAGGTACATTCCAAAGAGAGTACAGTGAAATTGGAAGATCCGATTGTCAAGCGTAAAGCATAGAACTTCCTTTATATGGATGACTTAATCGTCTAAGGGGATCCATTAGAAATTTAGAGACAGTTCAGGCTTATAACAATATCAACTTACGCATTGAACTGGCCGTCTTCTTATATATTAAATGGAAATATTCCTCATTAGATATCATTTCCGTTGTCTTTTGGGTAAAACACATCCGGGAGTAAAGATTGTAAATTTCCAGATTTGCTACCCTTTCCACTTCCCATTAACTGAGAAGTTCTTCTTTTAATAATAATGGTAAGGAAACTGACTCCGATTTACTGGACAGATAAGGGAGCGAACTGAATTTAGTCCTGAAATTTTCTTGAACAGTATAAAGGACTTTTATTTTCCTCACTGTTTCATAAATATACCAGTCTTTCCCCCACTGGAATATCTGTTCATGTGGTAAGATAGACAGTGGGTGTGTTGGTTTTATGAAGAGGTAGAACTACTTGTTGCGTTAATACTCCTCTCAAAAAAGTCCTTTTTGTATCAGACTTAAAGGACTGTGATTAATTCCTAGACTTATACAATACGTTTGCTTAGGTCATGAAATTTTGTCGGCTGTCTAGGTTTCTAAATGGTCCAGTAGCCAAATATGTTAATTTGTTATTCTTGGAAGAAGCCAAAATCTATATTATTGTACTTCGAAATTAGATTTTGTAACTTCTTAATCTTATTCATAGAATTAATTGGAGCATTTCTTTTCTAGACTAGATCCAAAATAATTTAGATAAGGCAATAATATGATTGTATCAACTAATTTATGCCTTAATATGAAGTATTTAAAAGTAAAGCATATTTTAACAAGCAATTATTAACCTATAGATAATGTGCTATTCTATTCTGTATTTCACACCTTCCCAGAAAAAACGACTGTAGTCTTGATCGTCCCTTAGGCAGTCACCTGTGTGACGTCACTCTTCCTGCTCTTTTAATCACGTGTCAGTTTCTTTGAAGGATAAAACAATAAAACTGAGCTACGCGGGGAGAGAGCGGGGATTCTCTTATCTATAGGTTAAGAATTGCTAGTTCAAATATGTTTTACTTTTAAAAACTTCAATTTAACTACACAATAAATTAACCTACAGATAATGTGCTAAAATTTGCAGATCAGGAGGGAGGAGCTCTCCTATTCTAACACAAACAAAACATAAATCCCTATAGGGATTCCGGAAGCTCTAATGGAATAAGATACATTCATGATATATAATACTAGGAATGATCTAGATTCCTAATATATATATATAAGATATTTTTCCTTAATATAAGTACTGTAGGCTTTGGAGGCTATCAGTCTTCTTTAGGCGTCAAAGGCTCTATTCTCCTGACCCCCACCACGTTTTGGGCAACAACTATTGGGCCCAAAATTTGAAGATTTGCTGCTTGTTGAGACATATCTCTCAAACAGAATTTAAAAAAGTAAAGGATTGATTCCAGATGGCTGCTTTGAGTATTTCATTGAGCGGAACCTTATCTAAGAATGCCCAGGAAGAAGATAGTGCCCTAACTTCATGAGCTTTAATCTTTAGGAAAGAAATGTCTCTAAGGGTGAGTTTCCTATGGGTAAGTTTAATAGTATAAGATACCCATCTCGAGACAGAAGCCTTAGAGATGTCTTAGTTGCCTTTAACTGGTAGAAATAATCTAGTTATATTCTGACGATAAGAACTAGTCATTCTAAGGTAAAATTTTAACGCTCTTATTGGGCATATAAGTCTATCTGAGTGTTCCCTTTTACATGTTTGAGCTAAATTAGGGATAACTATAGGATATGAGCAGATGGATGGAAGCTGATTCTTAGCCATAAACTCAGTTCGTACTATCAATAATACTGAACCATCAGATTGATTGAATCTTAAATGATTTGCATCCATTGCCAAGGTATGAATCTCGCTGCATCTTTTAGCAGTGGCAAGAGTTAATAGAAAGGCTGTCTTAATCGTAACGTGAAGTCTAGATGCCTTATGTAGAGGTTCATATGAGGTTTTCTGAAGACAGACTAAGGCCCAAGATAAATCCCATTTAGATCTTTGTACTGGACATTACAATTCAAAAGATCTAATTTACTCTGAGAAGACAGGGTTAGATCCAATCCTATTACCAGTCTTAAATTTAAGAGTATTTGAGATCATGGCTCTTTTGCCTTTGATGGTATTTATTTGATACTTTTTCTCAGAGAAAAGGTAAATAAGGGGCCGAGACTGGATTAACCTTCTTTCTATGACACCAATTGGAGTATACAATCCATTTTGCATCATAGACTTTCTGAGTTGATGTTTGTCTTGATTTTGAGACAAAATCTGCAACGTTTTGCGAAAACTTTTTATCTCTGATTGATTGTTTGATAACTCTCAAGCTTGAAGGTTGAGTAATGGGAGATTTGGATGTTGAAATTTTCCTTTTGCTTATGTCAGTAGTTTTGGAAAGAGCGGAAGACAAATTGAAGCTGATACTAACAATTGTAATACCTCTGAGAACCACAGGCGTTGGGGCCAAAGAGGAGCACTAAGAATTATTCTTCACTGAGATTCATGTATCTTGGCTAGAACCAAAGGTATCAAAATTGTTGGAGGAAATGCATATGCATGAAGAAGATTCCAGTTCATTGATAATGCGTCTACAGCTAAGGCATGATTGTCCAGAACTGGAGATACATACAGTGGGAGTTTGTGATTGAAGCGTGCTGGAAACATCTGGGTTACGAATTGAGCATTTGGAAATGGAGTTTACAATTTATTGATCCAATGCCCATTCTGTTTTGAAAGGTTAGTCCATTCTCGAGAGACAATCTGCCAAAATATTGAATTTGCCTGGGATATGTCGAACTCTGATAACAAAAGCACCAGGCACCAATGGAGGATCTCCCATACCTCTACACATAGTTTGGGGGACTGTGTTCCTTCATGTTTGTTGATATAAGAGACTACTGATGTGTTGTCGGTAGAAATCATGACACAACAATGGTGTATATATCTTATGGCTTTCTTCAGTGCCAAATGGCCATAATTTCCAGTATATTTATATGAAGCTGAAATTGGTCTTCCGACCAGCGACCATGAAAGGATAGTCTCATCCCCTCTAGGTGAGTTCCCCATCCATAATGACTGGCATCCATATAAAGGAATGCATTGGGATCTGGAGGATGAATGGGCATTCCCTGAATGAAGCCATTAATGCCCATCCACCATCTCAAATGCAGTCGAATCATACTGTCGATCGGAACCTGATGATCGAGAGGGAGAATGTGAGGTCTCCAGGCAGATAATAGACACATTTGCAGAGGTTGTAAGTGAAGTCAGCCTATGAGAACGAAGTCTGTTGCTGCACTGAGTTTGCCCAAAAGAGAAAGGAAAGTTCATGCAGAAACATGAGTTTGAGAAAGAAATATCTTGATAGTCAGAATAAGAGAATCGACTCGTTCTACTTATACCCTGACTATATTTTGTTGTGTCAGAAATTTCATGCCTATAAATACGAATTTCTGTCCTGGTATCAAATCTGACTTCTTTAGATTTGGTATGAAACCTAGACTTTGTACCGTTTGAAGGCAATAGATTGTGTGGGATATTAGTCGATTGCGAATCAAATCTCTTATCAGACAGTCATCTAGGTACGGAAATAAGGAGATGGCATGTTGACGCAAGTGCGCTGCTATTACGTCCATTAGTTTGGTGAAAATCCATGGACTTAGGGACATTCCCAAAGGTAAGGCCGTGAATTGGTAGACTTGATGTCCGTAGATGAACAGAAGATATTTCCTGGATTGCGGATGAATTAGGACATGAAGATACGCATCCATCAGGTCTATGGAGACAGCCAAGTCACTGACCAATATCCATTGTCTTACTGACTTGAATGTCTCCATCTTGAAAGGCTGTTTCCTTATGTATTGATTTAGTATAGAAAGATCTATTACCGGACGTAACTTTCCATTCTTTTTTGGGACGAGAAATAACCGGGAATAAAAACCAGTTCCCTGATCTTGTACCCTTTCCACTGCCCATTTCTGAAGTTCTGCGATCTTTTCTCGTAGTAACGGTGAGGAAGATTGACTCAGACAGTGGAACTGCTGAAAGAGGAGTTAACCTGAATGGTATCCTGAAACCCTTTCGAATGATAAACAGGACTCTTGTTTGTTAACTCTTCCAATTGTTCTACAAAGTGGGCCAACCTTCCTCCTACTGGAATATCTGGGCGTGGCAAGACAGGCAGTGGAAAGGGTTGGATTTCAGAATTTTGTGGAGAATAAGGCATGTTTAGAGGAGGGGAACTGTTTCATGTTACCACTCTTCTTTGAATAGTCCTTTCTAGTACCGGACAAAAAGGACTGGCTCTGATTTTTAGGTCTGTAAGGTTGTGTCTGTTTAGCCTAGAAGGCTTATTCGGCTGTCTAGGTCTCTTAAAAGCTGTTGGAGCCAAATAAGCCATCTTTTGTTTTTGTAAGTTTGTATTGGTTAAGGAAGATGCCAAGAATCTCTGCTGCTGCCCTTCATAATTGGCCTTGGCAACTTCCTTTATTTTATTGTCAAATAGTGACTTGGGCATTAATTGGAGCATTCGGTAGGTTTCGTAACATAAATTCTCCAACAGAAGCTTTGATGTGGCTAAAGCTGCATCTCGTCTAGCCTGGAATAATTCAGTAGCTAGGATAGTAGACATTGCTGTGGCATGTTTAATAGACTTAGCTACAGTCTCTAAAAGTCTAGACAGTGCCGTGACAGACATGGACTCATGTTGCATAAATAGGCTGCTGAAGAGAACAAATCTGCGTGCAAATTTATCACCACTAATTTGCGAGCTCATTTTCCCCAATACTTTTAGACTTTTTGCCGGGACACATCTTCTTTTGCTGGAAAAATAAAGCATAGAAGCATCCGCTTCTTATGATGGAATATTTTCAGTTGGAAAATACTGATTTTGGCTCTTCCAAATTTGGTCAGAGCTAAAGACATGACTAAATTTTTTTAACACAACCAATTTTTACCACATTTTTCAGAATTCAACTTATTCTAGAGACATTTTGCGGTATTCTCCACCAACTTTGATTGTGGAAGCACTAATAATGGAGTCCCATGCAATTCCCCATTAAGAGCTCAATGCCTGAAATGGGCTTAACAGGGGTTTGTTCTTCAGTAGATCTATAACATAACTCCTGAGGTAAAAGTCTGAACACTTTATTGATGGTCAAATGATTGGGATGGTAATGATTTACTTTAGGAAAGTATTTGATCTTGTTGGCCATACACTATTACTTAAAAAATTCAAATATTGCAAGATATCAGAAGAGACTATCAGCTGGTTTTCTTCCTACCTGATAGGGAGGAAACAAAAAGTCTTTGTTAACAACACATTTTCAGAAGCTGAAAACATTATATGTGGTGTTCCACAAGGATCTATTCTGGGCCCTTTATTATTTTTATTATTTATTAATGACTTGCCTTTGAGCATTGATAATGTCATTACAGATTTATATGCTGATGACACTACGCTTTATTTTATTGACAAATTTCAAGCCTGTATTGAACAACAGCTGCAGACTGCATTGCATAAACTTTCAGAATGGTGTAAGGAAAATGGAATGCTGATAAACACTACTAAAACTAAAGCTATGCTTATTACCACTCCTCAGAAACGGATTCATTTAAATAATAATAACCTTCAGTTGACCTATAATCATGAAGAATTATCTGTAGTAGCAAATGATAAAATTTTAGGGGTATTAATTGACAACAACTTAACATGGACAAATCATATTGATGCCCTTACAAAGAAAATGGTTTCATATCTTTGGCTGCTCTCCAGAATGAAGGAATACTTGTCTACTGATCAAAGAGTCCAATTTTATAAGTCCTATGTTTTACCCCATATTGATTATTGCAGTGCCATCTGGGGAGGAACTTCTCAAAGAAATCTTGATAGGATCTACTGTTTACAAACAGGAAATCCTGGGAAAACGATGTCGCACCTGTAGGGATTAAGTCATACAAGTTCCTATTTGTATTGAAAAAAGTCTATTTTACAGTATTCAAGAAATTGATGGGTTAGTTTGTAAGAAAAATGGACAAAGTAGAAAATTTGGAATATTGGCTTGCAAAATTTGATCTAAACCTGTCCATTATTTCACAAGACATTGATACTGAGCGGATATCATTTTTGCCCATTAATCAAGGCCAGTAACTCAGCTGAAAATTAACGAAAAATGTCATGTGACAATCCCAAGCTAGGTATTGTTAACAACAATATGTATGCAAAATATGATCCTAATCCATCAATTCTTTCACAAGATACTGAGCAGAAACCAATTTTGGGCATAAATCAAGGGCCCCTAACTCTGCTGAAATGAATCTGAGATTTATGTGCAAACAATATGTACATCTTCAAACCATGACCTAATCATCTGTGAAGTTTCAAAACTATTGGCCTAAAACTGCAGGAGGAGTTGCGCTCACAAAACACCCACTGACTATAAGGGTTTTAGGTAAAAACTGACTAAGTTAACAAAGCAGAAAAAGTTGAAAAAAAAATCTGAGATTTATGTGCAAACAATATGCAAATCTTCAGACCCTGACCTAATTATCTGTGAAGTTTCAAAACTATTCGCCTAACACTGCAGGAGGAGTTGCGCTCACGAGACACCCACTGAATATAAGGGTTTTAGGTAAAAACTGACTAAGTTAACAAAGTGGAAAAAGTTGAAAAAAAAAAATCTGAGAATTATGAGCAAACAATATGCACATCTACACACCATGGCCAAAACATCTGTGAAGTTTCAAAATGATTGGCCAAAAACTGTAGGAGAAGTTGCAGTCACGAGACACCCACTGACTATAAGGGTTTTAGGTAAAAACTGACTAAGTTAACAAAGTAAAAAAAGTTGAAAAAAAAAATCTGAGAATTATGAGCAAACAATAAGCACATCTACACACCATGGCCAAAACATCTGTGAAGTTTCAAAATGATTGGCCAAAAACTGTAGGAGGAGTTGCGCTCATGAGACACCCACTAACTATAAGGGTTTTAGGTAAAAACTGACTAAGTTAACAAAGCAGAAAAAGTTGAAAAAAAAAAATCTGAGAATTATGAGCAAACAATATGCACATCTACACACCATGGCCAAAACATCTGTGAAGTTTCAAAATGATTGGCCAAAAACTGTAGGAGGTGTTGCACTCACAAGTCAATTGTTGACAAACCGACAATGGACGAACGTACGAACGGGTCACGGCACGCCTATATCGCACCTGCGTGCTAACACAGGTGCGACAAAAAGCGCTTGTAAAATTATTTAGACTATCAATATGAAAATATTGCTACTAGTATGGAAGAGCTAAAAATTCTAAACATTTATGAACGAATATTTCTCAAGAAAGCTAAATTCATGTTCACAATTTCTCAGTCCTTAACACCTGAATACATTAATGAGATGTTTCACACAAGGCCCTTGAACAATACTCTTCAGTCCCTTAGGTCATCAACAACCATAAATTATGTGCTGCCAAGACCTCGTAAAGAACTGTTTAAGACTGGATGACCTTTGACTGGTGCCTGGTGATAAAATGCCCGGTGCCTGGTGACTGGTGTCCGGTGTCTGGTAATCACTTTCCAATGACCAGTGACTGATGATGGGTGACCGATGCCTGATGACTGGTATCAGACGACCGGTGCCTGGTTGACTGGTGACTGGTTGACTGACTGTCTGACCAGTGCCTGGTTGACCAGTGGAATTTTGCCTGATGACTGGTTGCCCAGTGACTGGTGACCGGTGCCTGATACCTGGTATCACATGACCGGTGCCTGGTTGACTGATGACTGGTTGACTGACTGGCTGACCAGTGCCTGGTTGACCAGTGGAATTTTGCCTGATGACTGCTTGACCAGTGACTGGTTGACCGGTGAATGGTGTCTGGGTGACCTTTGACTGGTTGACTGGTGACTGGTTGACCGGTGCCTTGACTGGTGCCTGGTAACTGGTGGACAGACTTTTTTGAGTGCCTATAGCACCCATAAAGACGCAACCCAGATGGGTCCTACCCATGGCAGTACTGTGGGTGGTGCTCCCATCCACAGTATTGTCATCTGACGAATCAGAAACGACACTGTATTTCTTCTGTTTGTTGTGTCTCTTCCTAGTCATCACTGACTTTCTACTGGAATAGGTTCTTCTCTTATCCACAAGAACCCATACACTTTAGCTCACTTACTACATGTGGAGCAGGTCGACAACCTGGAACAAGAAGAACATGAAAGACAATTTAGGTGATTATCCCATGGCACTTTAATATGCTCATGATCTTCATGAAAAGTTGCGAAAACTCATGACAAGGACAAGTGATCAATAATATAAAATCGAAAAACAATTTACACAAAGAAATAAGATAAACCGTGGAAGGAATGATAGAGGACTATAAAAAAAAGACAAGAATTAAGAAAGTTAACCCAAGAAAAAGAAAGAAAATATAGATTTTTCACCCGCAGAAAAATCCTTTATTTACTTTCTTGTCCACAGAAAAGAAACTGACACGTGATTAAAAGAGCAGGAAGAGTGATGTCACATAGGTAACTGCCTAAGGGACCTTCTAGATTAAGACTCTTTAAACCTCTGAACTGTCGTTTTTTCTGTGGAAGGTGTGAAATACAGAACAGAATAGCACATTATCTATAGGATAGTGTGTTGTGCAGTTAAAACTGATTATTTATCCTTTCCAAGAAACTTTTTTGAGTGTCAATTGTGACTGATTATTTACCCTTTCCAAGAGTCTGGACAAGACATGACTTACATGGACTCTTGTTACAAGTATTAATAACTGTCGACAGAATACTTTAATATGGGAACTCATAGCCTTTAATTGTTGGCTGTTTCCCCTATTTCTATGTAATAGAATATCTACCCCTACTAGATTTTCAATGCAAAAATTATCATCTAGCGAGGATATTTTAATAAGAATAATGTTATAATTTATTCGTATAACATTCATAGGGGTCAATAACTTGACACTTGATGTGTATGTTTAACTAAGTTTATTCCTTTATAATTATTCTGGATATACTTGGTAGTAGTTTCTATTGATTAAGATAGAGGAAGAACTAATAAGAGAGTTGAATGTGAGCTCATAATAGTTCAGTTCACTTTTAAAATTATCATGATCAATAAGAAAAGTAGCAAAAACTTATGACATAAATCAATGATCAATGATAACAACTAGAGCTGGTGTTTGTAAAACACTATGCCCCAACTGCCTAACTCTAAC
This sequence comes from Anodontia alba, assembly GCA_964016985.1. Classification (NCBI taxonomy): domain Eukaryota; kingdom Metazoa; phylum Mollusca; class Bivalvia; order Lucinida; family Lucinidae; genus Anodontia; species Anodontia alba. The sequence goes on along the minus strand of OZ024824.1, from coordinate 79,553,150 downwards.
ACTGCTTGACTCCAACACTGCTTGCCCATGATGGTAACAACAGTACAAATATACGAGATTTCAATGTTATTTAATCAAAAGGGAAATAACTCTAAACCAGAAATTGTGAAGGGCCATAACTCCAACATTTCATTTAATTGGTTAAAAATTTAATCAGGTGATCTCCTACTCAATCCCAATCAGTATACCGAATATCATGCCTCTGGCTTAAATACTTTTTGAGGTATCTTGCTGACAAGGTTAAATGCCTAGAACTACAAATGGCCATAACTGTCAATTTTTCATGGAATTCCCTAAAAAACAAATCAGGTAATCTCCACATCATCCCCAATCAGCATATAATATTTCAAGACCCTAGCTTAAGTACTTTTCGAGACATCTTACTGACAAGGTCAAAATGTGCAGAACCGCAAAGGGCCGTAACTTTATCAATTTTAATCACAGAATTCTCTCAAAATATAATCAGGTAATCTACACATCATTCCCACCCACAAAATCGAATTTCAAGAACTTAAAAACTTTTCGAGATATTTTGCTCACAAGATTTAATTGTTTTTTTTTTTCAAAGGGGCATAACTCTAAATAAACATGCCGGACAAGAAAAAAAATACGGGTCAGCTATGTTTTCATTGGGAACCCAAATGTAAAATTTCAAAACTCTAGCATGCAGGGTTCTTAAGATACAGCATGCACAAAAAAGTTTGACAAATAGACAAATGGACGGACGGACAAACGAAGGCAAAATAATATGCCCCATCAATTTCATTCAAAAGTGGGGGCATAATCAGGTCATCTACTCATCGCTACCAATCTATTCATCAAGTTTCAAGGCTCCAGCTTCAATAGTTTTTGAGATATTTTGCTGACAAGAGAAACATGCCCAAATTTACAAAGGGCCATTACTTACAGAATATTTTTCAGAATTTACACAAAAGTTAATCAGGTCATCTACTCATCATTACCAATCAATTCACCAAGTTTCAAGTCTCTAGCTCTAACAGTTTTTGAGATATTTTGCTGACAAGATAAAAATGTCCAAAATTAAAATGGACCATAACTCAATAAGTATTTTTTAAAATTTATTCAAAAGTTAAACAGGTTGTCTACTCATCATTACAAATCCATTCACCAAATTTCATGGCTCTAGCTCTAACAGTTTTTGAGATATTTTGCTGACAAGGTAAAAGCGCCCAAAATCACAAATGGCTATAACTCAAGAAGTATTTTTCAAAATTTCTTTAAAAGTTAAACAGGTTGTCTACTCATCACTACCAGTCTATTCATCAAGTTTCAAGGCTCTAGGTCGTAGCGGTTTTTTAAGATATTTTGTTGACAAGTCAAAAATGCCCAAAATTACAAAGGGCCATAACTCGTGAAGTATTTTTCAGAATTTCTTCAAAAGTTAAGCAGTTCATCTACTTATCACTACAAATCCATTTACTAAGTTTCAAGGCTCTAGCTCTAACAGTTTTTGAGATATTTTGCTGACAAAGTAAAAATGCCCAAAATTACAAAGGGCCATAACTCAAGAAGTATATTTCAAAATTTCTTCAAAAGCCAATCAGGTTGTCTACTCATTACTACCAGTCTATTCAAGTTTCAAGGCACTAGCTCCAACGGTTTTTGAGATATTAGGCTGACAAGGTAGAAAAGCCCAAAATTACAAAGGGCCATAACTCATGAAGTATTTTTCAGAATTTCTTCAAAAGTTAATCAGGCCATCTACTCATCACTACAAATCCATTTACTAAGTTTGAAGGCTCTAGTTCTAACAGATTTTGAGATTTTTTCCTGACAAAGTAAAAATGCCCAAAATTACAAAGGGCCATAACTCAAGAAGTATTTTTCAAAATTTCTTCAAAAGTTTATCAGGTTATCTTCTCATCACTACCAGTCTATTCATCAAGTTTCAAGGCTCTAGCTCCAACGGTTTTCGAGGTATTCAGCTTACAAGGTAAAAATGCCCAAAATTACAAAGGGCCATAACTAATGAAGTATTTTTCAGAATTTCTTCAAAAGTTATTGAGGTCATCTACTCATCACTACAAATCCATTTACTAAGTCTCAAGGCTCTAGTTCTAACAGTTTTTGAGATATTTTGCTGAAAAGGTAAAAATGCCCAAAATTACAAAGGGCCATAACTCACAAAGTATTTTTTTCAAAATTTCTTCTAAAGTTAATCAGGTTGTCTACTCATCACTACCAGTCTATTCATCAAGTTTCAAGGCACTAGCTCGTACCGGTTTTTGAGATATTTTGCTGACAAGATAAAAATGCCCAAAATTACAAAGTGGCATAACTCATGAAGTATTTTTTCAGAATTTCTTCAAAAGTTAATCAGGTCATCTACTCATCACTACAAATCCATTTGCTAAGTTTCAAGGCTCTAGTTCTAACAATTTTTGAGATATTTTGCTGAAAAGGTAAAAATGCCCAAAATTACAAAGGGCCATAACTTATGAAGTATTTTTCAGAACTTCTTCAAAAGTTAATCAGGTCATTTACTCATCACTACAAATCCATTTACTAAGTTTCAAGGCTCTAGCTCTAAAAGTTTTTGAGATATTTTGCTGACAAAGTAAAAATGCCCAAAATTACAAAGGGCCAAGATTCAAGAAGTATATTTCAAAATTTCTTCAAAAGCCAATCATGTTGTCTACTCATTACTACCAGTGTATTCTTCAAGTTTCAAGGCTCTAACTCAAACGGTTTTGAGATATTTGGCTGACAAGGTAGAAATGCCCAAAATTACAAAGGGCCATAACTCATGAAGTATTTTTCAGAATTTCTTCAAAAGTTAATCAGGCCATCTACTCATCACTACAAATCCATTTACTAAGTTTCAAGGCTCTAGCTCTAACAGCTTTTGAGATATTTTGCTGACAAAGTAAAAATGCCCAAAATTACAAAGGGCCATCACTCAAGAAGTATTTTTCAAAATTTCTTCAAAAGTTAATCAGGTTGTCTACTCATCACTGCCAGTCTATTCATCAAGTTTCAAGGCTCTAGCTCCAATGGTTTTTGAGGTATTTAGCTTACAAGGTAAAAATGCTCAAAATTACAAAGGGCTGTAACTCATGAAGTATTTTTCAGAATTTCTTCAAAAGTTAATCAGGTCATCTACTCATCACTACAAATTCATTTACCCAGTCTCAAGGCTCTCGTTCCAACAGTTTTTGAGATATTTTGCTGACAAAGTAAAAATGCCCAAAATTACAAAGGGCCATAACTCAAGAAGTATTTTTTTCAAAATTTCTTCAAAAGTTAATCAGGTTGTCTACTCATCACTTCCAGTCTTTTCATCAAGTTTCAAGGCTCTAGCTCGTACCAGTTTTTGAGATATTTTGCTGACAAGGTAAAAATGCCCAAAATTACAAAGGGCCATAACTCATGAAGTATTTTTCAGAATTTCTTCAAAAGTTAATCAGGTCATCTACTCATCACTACAAATCCATTTGCTAAGTTTCAAGGCTCTAGTTCTAACAGTTTTTGAGATATTTTGCTGAAAAGGTAAAAATGCCCAAAATTACAAAGGGCCATAACTCATGAAGTATTTTTCAGAATTTCTTCAAAAGTTTTTCAGGTCATCTACTCATCACTACAAGTCCATTTGCTAAGTTTCAAGGTCCTAGCTCTAACAGTTTTTGAGATATTTTGCTGAAAAATGTAAAAATGCCCAAAATTACAAAGGGCCATAACTCAAGAAGTATTTTTCAAAATTTCTTCAAAAGTTAATCAGGTTGACTACTCATCACTACCAGTCTTTTAATCAAGTTTCAAGGCTCTAGCTCTAATAGTTTTAAGATATTTTGCTGGCAATATTGCATCCTTATTTTTTCAATGGTCCTCAACTCAGAAAAGGGGCATAACCCTGTCAAGAAAAAATACGTGTCAGCTATTTTTTCATGAGGAATCCATATAACAAATTTTAAAACAGTAGCATTCATGGTTCTAAAGTTATGCTATGCATCAAAAAGCGTGATGAACGGTCGGACGGATGAAGGACGGACGGACCAACAACCCAGAAGCAATATACCCCTCCAACTTCTTTGAAGTTGGGGGCATAAAAACTGAAAATCAATATAAAGAAAATAACAGAATCTTCTGTGAAAGGAATGATAAAGGAACATAAGAAAAACAGGAAATAAGAAAATAGACCAGAGAAAAGAAAGGAAAATTAGATTTTTTACCCAGTAAAAAATCCTGTTGACTTTCTTTGTTCCACAGAAAAGAAACTGATACGTGATCAAAATAGTGGGAATAATGATGTCACAAAGGTGACTAAGGGACCTTCTGGATTAAGACTGAAGACTGTCATTTTTTCTGTGGAAAGTAAGAAATACAGAATAGAACAGCACATTATCTATGGGTTAACGTATTATGCAGTTAAAATTTTATGATTTTATACATGTATACAGCCTGGGAGCAAGAGTAAATAACCCCAGGGGTTTAAATATTTTTATTATAACTGAAAGGTTTAGCTACTCTAATAATTTATTGTAATGTTCAATCATTAGCATGCAATGCATTTTGAGAAAATAACTTTATGATACAGAAATCTATATTCTGACTCACACTGCACTCATCCCTCCCCAAAACAGCCTTTATATGTATGCTCAGTTTGATTTAATCAAATGAGCTGCAGTATGAACAAACTTTCTGACATGTGTACCCAATGAAGATTCAAATAAGCCTGTGCATCCATGCAGTCTGATCAGTCATCATTGATGAAACTTTGCATCTTAAAATGGGTTAAGGGTTAAGTGATTGATGTATATATACCTGTTACTAACTGGCTGCCACACAAGGCTTGCAATGTCTTTCAGTGATGTACAATCATTCTCTTGTTGTCGGCACTGATCCTCCCAAAGTTTCATGAACACAGAACTTGGGTAAGCCTCAGATAAGGGAACTAAGACCTGTTCAATTTCATCTGGTAGCTGAAATGCTGTGATAACAGGAGAACAAAGGTCTACTTCCACTGTTTTGAAGCTTTTAACATCAAGTGGTTCACAGAAGTCAGTAACTTCAAACCTTCCAATATCTCCCACTTTTTCCAAAACTGTAGCCAAATGAGATATATCAACTTAAAAAGAAAAGTAAACACACATATTAAATTTAAAGAATGGAACAATTGATCCAGCAGTTTAGGTTTCTGTCTTTCTCCTCCCCTCCATCTTGTAATCAGTCAAGAATAGTCTCATGAGTAAACTCAAGCATTCTTGGCAATGCAAAAAACTATTTCTTCATTTTTACATCTGAAGACAAGAAATGTAAAAAGAATAATAATAATAATAAAAAAAACCAACAAAAAACAAAAAAAAAAAACATCAAAAAAAAAAAAAAAAACAAAACAAAGCAGCCCACAGGGCAGGATTTGTCCACCATAGTAAAATAGCCATTGCATATCAGCAGATGCCATGCATTATTCTTTCAGTATTGCCACAGGAACTCATCGAAATAGTGGATGGGCTTTAAAAATAAAATTTGCAATCAACAGTTTCCATAGATATAAATAAAAAATCAAATTTACCTACGCGATAAACATGTCAACAGTCAACGTAGTATTAACAAAGCTGGTAGATTTCCCAGCCACAATGCCCTATACTAAGACTCAGTTACAATTCTTTCTTGGTTCTAAACATTTATAAATGGTTTTCAACATCTAAAGGTATAGCAGTCATCTTGGTTGCGGAAGCATGCCATTTAAACGAATTTTCAAACCCCAGGGGATCATAGATGTAGAATGGAAGAGAACCCTTCCAGGTACCCACATACCAAATATGAAAAGTTTTTGATCAGTGGCTGCAGAGTAATAAGTAATCAAAAAACTTCAAGGAAAAACTTGGTTACAGAAAGGATTAATGGATGGAATCACATCTGGACAGATAGAAGGATTGACGGATGGAAGGATGGACGGATGGATGGATAGACAGATGAATGGACTAACGGAAGAGATAAAAACTATATACCCCTTCGGCATACTTCCTATACCCTGGGTATAACTAGAGGCCCAAATGGGCCAGAAATCAGCCCCCTCCCTGGATTAGGCTGATCATGATATGTTACATTGTGCCATGGTGGCCATCTTGGCTATCAGATCAGATTGCCTTTAGCAATTCAGAATTTTATGTTTTTTGAAGAGTTTCAAAATTGCCACCATGGCCGTCATCTTGGATACTGGAACTGAATGATTCAGCAATTTTGTATCTCCACTTCACCCCGATGCCTCCTTTCAAGTTTCTACTCTACCTGACAGTTTGGGAGGAGATGTGATATGAAGAATTTCTAGATGGCGGTCATCTTGGACACTGGAACAGAAGGATTTTAGCAATTCTGAATTTCCATATCACCCCAATGCCTCCCATCATGTTTAAGCTCAATCAGACTTGCCTTCGGTAGCAGATGTGATTTCAAGATTTTCAAGATGGCTGCTATGGTGGCAATCTTGGATATCAGAATGGAATCATTTTAGCAATTCTAAATCTCCATGCTGCCCCAATGCCTTCCATCATGTTTCTCCTCCATCCAACTTACTGTTCGGGAGCAGATAACAATAGAAGACTTACAAGATAGCTGGAGGAGATGTTCCAAGATTTTCAAGAAGGCTGACTATTTTAGCAATTCTGAATCTCTATGTCGCTTCGATGCCTCCAATCAAGTTTTGACTCAATCAGACTTATGATTTGGGTGGAGATGTTGTTTGAAGAATTTCAAGATGGCCGCCATGGCAGCCATCTTGGATATCTGAACGAAAGGATTTTATCAATTTTGAATCTCTATGTCACTGTAATGCTTCCCATCAAGTTTTGGCTCAATCCAACTTACAGTTTGGGACGAGATGTCATTTGAAGAATTTCAAGATGGCCTCCATGGCGGCCATCTCATTTGAATAATTTCAAGATGGCCTCCATGGCACCATTTTAGATATCAGAACGGTACAACTTTAGCAATTCTGAATCTTTATGTTGCTCCAATGCCTCCCATCAGGTTTCGGCTCAATCTGACATGGTCTGGGAGATGTTGTTTGAAGTATTTAAAAATAGCCGCCATGGCAGGTATCTTGGATATGGGAACAGAACAATTTTAGCAATACTGAGTCTCTATACCTCTACAAAGCCTCCCATCAAGTTTCAGCTCAATCTGACTCATTGTTTGGGATTAGATGTCATTTGAAGAATTTCAAGATGGCCGCCATGGTGGCCATCTTGGATATCGGAACAGAACAATCTTAGGAATTCTGAATCTCTATGTGGCTCTGATGCCTCCCATAAAGCTTCGGCTCAATCTGACTTATGGTTTTGGAGGAGATATCGTTTGAAGAATTTCTTGATGGCTGCCATGGCAGCCATCTTGGATATTGGAACAGAACAAGTTTTGCAATTCTGCATCTCTGTGTCACTGTGATGCTTCCCATCAAGTTTTGGCTCAATCCAACTTATGGTTTGGGAGGAGATGTCATTTGAAGAATTTCAAGATGGCCACCATGGATATTGGGACAGTACAATCTTAGCAATTCTGAATCTCTATGTCCCTCCAATGCCTCCCATAAAGTTTCGGCATAATCTGACTTATGGTTTTGGAGGAGACATCGTTTGAAGAATTTCAAGATGGCCACCATGGCAGCCATCTTGGATATCGGAAACGTAATAATTTTAGCAATTCTAAATCCCTGACAACTGTCACTGTGATGCCTCCCATCAAGTTTTGACTCAATTTGACTTAAGCTTTGGGAGGAGATGTCGTTTGAAGAATTTCAAGATGGCCACTGTGGCAGCCATCTTGGAAATCAGAACAGAATGATTTTAGCAATTCTGAATTTATGTGTCACTGTGATGTCTCCCATCAAGTTTCAGCTCAATTGGACTTAGGGTTTAGGAGGAGATGTCGTTTGAAGAATTTCAAGATGGCTGCCCTGGCTGCCATTTTGGGTACTGGAACGGAACGATTTTAGCAATTTTGAATCTCTGTGTCACTGTGATGCCTCCCATCAAGTTTCAGGTCAATTGGACTTAGGATTTAGGTGGAGATGTTATTTGAAGAATTTCAAGATGGCCACCCTGGCGGCCATTTTAGATAATGGAACGGAAAGACTCTAGCCATTTTGAATCTCTGTGTCACTGTGATCCCTCCAATCAAGTTTCAGCTCATTCGGACTCAGGGTTGTGTCACTGTGATCCCTCCCATCAAGTTTCAGCTCATTCGGACTTAGGGTTTGGAATGAGATGTCGACTGAAGAATTTCAAGATGGCCGCTGCCATGGCGGCCATTTTGGATATCAGAATGGAACAATTTTAGCAATTTTGAATCTCTGTGTCACTGTGATGCCTCCCATCAAGTTTCGGCTTAATCGGATTTAGGGTTTAAGAGGAGATGTTGTTTGAAGAATTTCAAGATGGCCACCGTGGCGGCCATCTTGGATATCAGAATGGGCATGGTGGCCATCTTGGTCATGTGACCTGTACCCAGCGAATAAACTTCCATTCCCCCATCCCGTGGATTCTTCACATTAGATTTGCCTTCAATTGGCCTAGTGGTTTCAGAGGAGAAGATGTTTGAAAATGTAAGCATTTTACCATATACTAACATGGCAGCCATTTTTGTCATGTGACCGAACTCATATTTATTAATTTTCATTTCCTTGTTCCTAAAAGCTTTCTTATGAAATTTGGTTACAAATGTCCCAGTGGTTTCTGAGAAAAACAAGTTTTAATTTTCATATCTAAATGACACTGGGCCAAGGTCAAGGAATGACCTTGACCTTGATTACTCGTGTAGTTTCATTTACTTATTCAGCTACCAGCATCTACAAATTTTTAAATCACAGGCTGGAATAGTTCCTGAAAAATACAGTTTGGAGTTTACCCCCTAAAAAGTCTATGCGACCAAAGCTGACCTTGGCCTAAAATAGGTCAAGGCCATCCAGGGGTCATCATTTGAATAAACCATGACTGGCTTGAGTTCCCAATGCTCCATAAAATTTCATGATAAACAGCCCACCGGTTCCTGAGAAGATTTTAAAAGGGTTTTAAGCTTATATAGGCATGGCAGTCATACTGGTCATGTGACATGTAATGAATTTTCATTTTTTTTTTGTTCCTAAAAACTTTCATACGAAATTTGGTTACAAATGGCCCAGTAGTTTCTGAAAAAAAAAAAGTTTTAATTTTCATATCTGAATGACCTTGGGCCAAGGTCAAGGAATGATCTTGACCTTGAATACTCTTGTAGTTTCATTTACTCATTTAACTCACTGCATCTACCAATTTTCAGACCACTGGCTGCAATAGTTTCTGAAAAATCTAAGGTTTTGACTTTTTCCCATACAAAAGTCTAGTAAAACAAATTTGACCTTGGTCTAAAATAGGTCGAGGTCATCCAAGTGTCATCATTTGACCATACTACTATGACTGGCTCAAGTCCCCAATGCTACATACCAAGTTTCATGATCATCAGCCTACTGGTCCAGGAGAAGATTTTTGAAAGGGGTTTTACCTTATATGGGTATGGTGGCCATCTTGGTCAAGTGACCTGGACCCCTAGAACAAACTTACCCCATCCCTTCCCCATCCCATGGATGCTCCATATGAAATTTGACTACAATTGGCCCAGTGGTTTCAGAAAACATGTTTGAAAATGTTGACAGACTATAGACGATAGACTACTGATGACAGACGACAACAGAGGCTAGTCATACTATAAGCTCACCAGTGAGTCTTCCACTCAGGTGAGCTAAGACACATACTTAAAGAAAGGTACATTTCATTTTGAAAGAAAGAAATATCAGATGTTCAAGAAATGAAAGAACTATGAACAAGTATGAGTAAAGATATGTTGAATCTAATGTAGTACAAGATGAACACATTTTCAAAATGTATGAAGCTTTAAGAAAAACAATGTACAAAAGTATTAATGACACTTCACTTATGAAAAGCAATGACCCTCAGAGAACATTCTTGGATTGAATGACAAAAGATAAAACATATTGAAAGTTGTTGGGTAATTTATACAAGAGGGCCAAGATGGCTCTGTATCCCTCACCTGATTACCAGACAAGTTTCGAGTCAATTGGCCTTTGGGTTTACAAGAAGAACTTCAATATAGATTTTCAAGTTGGTGTCCATCTTGGATTTCAAATCAGAACGATTTTAGCTTCTTTTAATCAACAAGTTATTTCAATACTTGCAATGAAATTTTGAGTCATTTGGCCATCTGGTTCAGGAAGTTCAAAATAGATTTTCAACATGGTGGATTTCGAATCTGAAAGATTTTAACTATTTTTGATCAACAAGTTACCCCGATACTTCCTATCAAGTTTCAAGTCAACTGACCTTTCTGTTCAGGAGAAGAAGTTCAAAAAAGATTTACAATATGGCAACTGTGGATTTCTGATCTGAGCAACTTTACCTATTTATGATCTACAAGCCACCCAGATACTTCACAGCGAGTTTCAAGCCAACTGGCATTTTTGCTAAGGAGATGAAATGCAAAAGAGATTTTCAGAACGGCAGCTGTGGCGGTCATCTTGGATTTCCAATCGGACAATTTTAACTTTTTTGATCTGCAAGTTACCCTGATACTTCCTTCCAAATTTCAAGTCAACTGGCCTCTCGGTTCAAGGGAAAAAGTTCAATACAGAGTTTCAAGATGGCGGTTATGGCGGCCATCTAGGATTTTAGATCAGAATGATTTTTGGTGTTTTTGATCAACATATTGCCCTAATACTTCCTACAAAGTTTCGAGTCTACTGACCTTTCTATTCATTTGATTTCCAAACATAACAATTTTTGATCTGCAAGTCACCCTGATACTTCCTAAAAAGTTTCAAGTCAAAAGGCATGAGGGTTCAGGAGAAGAAGCTCAAAATAAATTTTAAGATGTACGCCGTGGTGACCATGTTGGATTCCGATCAGAACAATTTTACTTATTTTTGATCTGGAGGTCAAAGAGATACTTCATACCAAGTTTCGAGTCAATTGGCCTTTCGGCTCAGAAGAAGTGCAAGATAGATTTTTAAGATGCCATGGGGCCATCTTGAATTTCTGATCGCAAGTTTAGGTATTTACGATCTACAAAAAAAGTAAGAGAAAAGTCCAGGGAGTGCCACAATCACAAACCGCAGCCCTTCCCAGACCCCAAGAGGAAGAGGAAACCGACAAATCTAAACAAGCACAAACCGAACAAACATACGAAAAGCACTAAGATTAGCTCTTTGTTCCCCAAGCAAGGTAATCGCAATAATAAAAGGACTGAAAAACACAAGAACAAAATGACACACGGAAAGACATACAACAAATCGCCTCGTAGAATAAACCACAAAGCAACAAGGAGTAAGACTAACACCTGGACCACCGCCTTAGAATGGTCGGTAGAGCAAACCACTGGGGGTTTAATGCACTTTTACAGCTAGCTAACTTCACCCTGGGTCCCGATGCTACTCTTAATACATAAATACATAAAAATTCAGTTCGCATAAAGGCTCCAAACTCAGTCAATGCATCAATGTGAAACCATAAAAATCAAATTAATCACTATAATAAACAAAGATGAGTACCCATGGCTAATTCTACTGTATGCTAGAGTAAATGAAAACCAATAGTTGAACCACGACGGGCCAAGCCAAAGACATATCGTCAAGCTATCTGAAAGATTTTAGCCACTTTGGATCTACAAGTCACCCTTATACTTCCTAACTAGTTTCACATCAATGGGCCTTTCAGTTCAGGTGAAGTGCAAAAAAGATTTCAAGATGGCCGCCAGTGGATTTTCAATCGAAGAAATTTAGTTTTTTTTTGATCTTCAAGTCACCCCGATACTTCCTACCAAGTTTCCAGTCAGATGGCCCAGGGTATAGGAGGAGTAGTCTTTTGAAACAAATTGTTGATGCCACAGGATGGACAACAGACATTGACTGATCACAACAGCTTGTTCAGTAATATACGAATATTTCACTCAAATCCCATTGCTGTATTCATTTATAACAGTATCATTTTGTGTATGCATATGAGTGTGTGCATGAGTGAATTCTTGTACTTGTTACTCATATGTGCTATTATTATTCTTGTTTTGCCTAAAACCAGCATTATGGGTATATTTTTACAAAAAACATGTTATCCTATTCCTTTAAAAGCAATATATATATTGATCACCGAAACCAAGCCAGTTCATCCATTAATCAGAAAACAACATATTAAAACAACATATCACAAAAACCTAACCAGTACACTCATACCTCAGAATAAATATATTAAGACCACCAAAACCTAACCAATATACCCATACCTCAGGTTTTAGTGACATCTTTATATTTCTATCTGTGGTATGGATGAACTGGTTAGGTTTTGGTGATTTTCCTATACTGATTTCTGATATATAGATGAAGTGGCTTCGTTTTGGTGATCTAAGTATATTGTATTCTGAGGTAGGGGTGTACTGGTTTTGCTTGGGTGATCTTAATGTATTTTACTCTGAGGTATGGGTGCACTAATTAGGTTTTGGTGATCCTAATATATTGTTATCTCAGGTATTGATGAACCAGCACACCCACACCCTAATAAACAATATATTAAGATCACCTAAAACCCATATTCCAGTAAACAATACACTCAGATCCCCAAAACCTAATCAGTAAACCCATATCCCAGAAAACAATACGCTGAGATCACCAAACCTAACCAGTACACCCATACCCCAGAAAACAATACAATGAGATCACCAAAATCTAGCCAGTACACGCATACCCCAGAAAACAATATATTAAGATCACCAAAACCTAACCAGCACACCCATACCTCAAAATTTTTTTTATAAAGATCAATACAAGAAATCCGTGGAAAGGGATGTCGCACCTGCGGGGATTAAATCATACAAGTTCCTATTTGTATTGAAAAAAATCTATCGAAATCTGTCCATTATTTCACAAGATATTGATATTGAGTGGATATCATTTTTGCCCATTAATCAAGGCCAGCAACTCAGCTGAAAATGCACATCTTCAGACCATGACCTAATCATCTGTGAAGTTTCAAAACTATTGGCCTAAAACTGCAGGAGGAGTTGCGCTCAAAAAAGACCCACTGACTATAAGGGTTTCAGGTAAAAACTGACTAAGTTAACAAAGCGGAACAAGTTAAAACTATTGGCCTAAAACTGCAGGAGGAGTTGCACTCATGAGACACCCACTGACTATAAGGGTTTTAGGTAAAAACTGACCAAGTTAACAAAGTGGAAAAAGTTGAAAAAAAAAAATCTGAAAATTATGAGCAAACAATATGCACATCTACATGCCATGGCCAAAACATCTGTGAAGTTTCAAAATGATTGGCCAAAAATTGTAGGAGGAGTTGCGCTCACAAGTCAATTGTTGCCGAATGGACAAATGGATGAACGGACGGGTCATGGCACACCTATACGCCTATATCGCACCTGCATGCTAATGCAGGTGCGACAAAACCCTAGCCAGTACACCCATACCTCAGAAAACACTGCATTAAGATCACTGAAACCTAACCAATACACTTATACCACACAAAATAAAACAACAATATATTAAGGTCACCAAAATCTAACCAGTCCACCCATACCACAGAAAACAATATATTAAGATCACCAAAACCTAACCAGTACAACCTTACACAGATAACAATATATAACGATCACTAACACCAAACCAGTACATCCATACCACAGAAAACAAAATATTACATTAAGATCCCCAAAACCTAACCAGTACATCCATACCCAGAGAAACTAATATATTATTTTAAAATCACAAAAACCTAACTAGTACATCTTTATACCTCATAAAACAATATATTAAGATTATCAACACATAACCAGTACATTCATACCACAGAAAACAATATATTATAAAAAACTAATCATGTCATCGATGCCTCAGAAAACAATGTATTTAGATCAGCAAAATCTAACCAGTTCACTCAGACCTATAAAATTAATATATTAAACTCACAGAAATCAAACCAGACTAATGCCTCAGAAAACAATAGATTTAGATCACCAAAACCAAGCAAATCATCCATACCTCAGAAAACAAGATATTAAGATCATGAAATAACACATTAAGATCACCATAGCCATACCTAAGAAAACAATACATTTGATCACCAAAACTAAACCAGTACACCCATACCTCAGAAAACAAAATATTAAGATCACAAAAACCTAACCAGTTCACTATACCTCAGAAAACAATATATTAACATCACCAAAACCTAACCAGTACATCCATTCCTCAGAAAACAATACAGTAACATCACCAAAACCTAACCAGTGCACACATACATCAGAAAACAAAATAGTAAAATCATTAAAATGTCACAAGTTGAATCTGCTCACTTTTGAAGCAAACTTTTCCTAAGAGAGTATACCGCATTTCTGAAGAGGCTTAGTGTGCAGGAAAGAAAATAGAAAGTCACAAATTTGTTAAAAATGATGGAATAAAAAAATTGTATATATTACCTTTTCGGAGCAGATGACAAATTGATGTAAGTTTGGTTACACGGTCTGCTTTCTTCAACACTTCTTCAACTTCTTTATGTCTCAACTGGATCATTTCTGATACTGATTTACCGCTCGTGTCAAGAGTTTTTATCAGATCAACAACTGTGCTGAACTTTTCAGCATGCCTGTGAAGCTCTCTCAAATTCTTGATTGTTATCTTTCCAGTCAACAACATTTCAGTTCTAAGAGTAACAACTGATATGGCAAATGTCAATCTATCTGTGCATTCTTCAGACAATATTTCTGATTTATTTCTGTCTGTCAGTGTGCCTAGAAAAAAAGTGAATATCTGACTAGTAACTAAAGGGGAATAAATACATTTTCAGGGGAGGCAACTGTTAAAGATATTTGCCTCTCTTCTGATAAGGCTTCTACTAATAAAGAGTAAGAATCTGTTTCCCTTGGGAGCAGGTTCTTTTCTTTCAGAGTTGAACCTTTTTCAGAAGGGACCTGGTGTAAAAGTAAGCAAACAGGAGTTACAAAACTTGTCTCCCTTGTAAAAGATGGCAGAAAAATCAATGAAGTGTATCCACTCCCCTCAGATAAAAGAACTGACGGGTTATATTACTTACCTCAGCACTAGCTGACCAAATGAGTTATTCATCCAAAGTATTCTGATACATTATTCTCTTACTTTACTTGTCCTAAAATTTGAAAAAGTCAATTTAATTACCTCTTTAATATGTCATAACTTGCCAGATTTGTGGCACAGAGTGTTAAACCTGATCAGATGCTACATTCTTCTTTATTCAGGTCTGTTGTCAAAATGAAGTTTTTTTAAAAATAAAACGTATTTTAACGAGTAATACTTAACCTATAGATAATGTGCTATTCTATTCTGGGGTTTTTCACCCCCTCGACAGAAAAACAACCTTTCAATCATGATAAAGTCTTAATTCAGAAGGTCCCTTTAAACAGTTACCTGTATGATGTAGTTCCTCCCGCTCAAATGATCACCTGTCAGTTTCTTTTATGTGTAAAACAACACACAATTAGGAGAAAAGAGTGAGGGAAGGGCGGTGGGATGATAAATACTTAACTACAGGTTAAGTATTACGTGTTAAAATACGTTTTACTTTTAAAAAACTTCATTTTAACTTCGTAATACATTAACCTATAGATAATGTGCTAGACTTTGCAGAATAGGAGGGAGGATTTCTCCTAATAAAAAGCCCCAACTTCTGAATTAAGACTTAGGAAACCCAAACATAGATATATATATAATAAAGGACTTAATTAATGCATAAAGCAATAATAAATGTCCTTTAAATCAAGGATAATTTAATCCAGGGTTAAGATATATCAAATAAAAGGTATAATATAACATAATCAGTGTATATTAAGTACCTTTCTAGTGAAGCATCAGGTGTAGGAGGCTGCTGACGTTGTCTACACATCCAGAACTGGGTGCTGTTGGCCCCCCACCACTTTTTGGGCCACAACAATGGGGCCCAAACTTTGTAGACTTTCTGCTTGTTGAGACATGTCCCTGAGGTAGAATTTGGCGAAGGTTGATGATCTGTTCCAAACCACTGCTCGAAGGATATCATGGAGAGGAACTTTGTCAAAGAAAGTCCAGGAAGAGGAAAGAGCTCCGACTTAATGAGCTTTAATTTTAAGGAAGGAAATGTCTTGTTTAGTAAGTTTCCTGTAAGCAAGTTCAATAGTGTAAGATATCCATTTCGAGATAGTATCTTTGGAAATATCTTTATTGCCCTTAATGGGAAGAAAAAGTCTAGTTCTGTTCTGGCGATAAGAGCTAGTCATTTTAAGATAGAACTTCAGAGACCTAACGGGGCAAAGAAGTCTGTCTATATGTTCCCTTTTACGTATTCGAGCAAGACTAGGAACAACAATAGGGTCTGGTTTAACAGAAGGAAGCTGATTTTTAGCTAAAAAGCCAGATTTAAGCATCAAGGAAACTGAACCATCAGTTTGATTGAATCTTAAGTGTTGTGAATCCATAGCCAAAGCATGTATTTCGCTACACCTTTTAGCAGTGGCAAGAGCTAAGAGAAAGGCTGTCTTAATAGTAACGAGGAATTTAGAAGCCTTATCAAGAGGTTCAAAAGGTGGTTTTTGAAGACATACTAAGACCCAAGATAAGTTCCATTTAGGTGTAAGAGATCTTTGTACTGGCCGTTGCAGTTCGAAAGATCTGATTAGTTCAGATAAGACTGGATTAGATCCGATTCTATTACCAGTTTTGAATTTAAGAGTGTTAGAGATCATAGATCTATAACCTTTAATAGTATTAATTTGGCATTTCTTTTCCATGAAGAGAAAGATTAAGAAATCGGCTATCACTGTAATAGGGACCGAGATCGGATTAACCTTTTTTGTATGACACCAATTAGAGAAGATGGTCCATTTTGCGTCGTAGACTTTTTGTGTAGATGTTCCTCTTGATTTGGAGACAAAATCTGCAACGTTTTGCGAAATTTTTTTATCTTTAATTGATTGTTTGATAACTCCCAAGCGTGAAGGTCGAGAAGTGGGAGGTTTTGATGGACAAATCTTCCTTTGGATTGAGTCAAGAGTCTTGGAATTAGTGGCAGATGAATCGGGGCTGACACTAAAAGAAGAAGAAGTTCTGAGAACCACTGTTGTTGTGGCCAGAACGGAGCTATGAGAACTATTCTGCACTGATGTTGTCGGATTTTCTCTAGAACAGCAGGTATCAGAATAAAAGGAGGAAAAGCATATGCATGAAGACGATTCCAGTCCATGGACAGGGCATCTATTGCTAGAGCTTTGTGATCTTGAACTGGAGAGAAATATAATGGGAGTCTGTGATTGAAACATGTCACAAACAGGTCCACATTTGGGTAATTGAGCATCTGGAATACTGAATTCGCAACTGTTTGATCCAGAGCCCATTCTGTCTTGATAGGTTTGTCTAGTCTTGACAGGCAGTCTGCAAGAATGTTGAATTTGCCTGGAATGTGATGAACTCTGATGACTATGTCCTGTTCCAGGCACCAACTGAGAATTCTCCAAACTTCTACGCAAAGATTGGGGAAATGAGTGCCACCCTGTTTGTTGATATATGAGACCACCGTTGTGTTGTCTGTGGATATCATGATTCAAGAATGGTGAATAAATGTTTTGGCTTGTTTCAGTGCTAATCATATGGCCATCATTTCTAACATATTGATATGGAGCTGGGATTGGTCTTCTGTCCAGCGACCATGAAAGGATAGTGTTGTCGGCTCTAAATGAGCTCCCCATCCGAAATGACTGGCATCCGTATAATTGAAAAATTTGGGATCTGGAAAATGGATAGAAGTCCCTGTCTCGAACCGAATGGGGTTTATTCACCACTGTAAATGAGATCGAATCATACCGTTTATCGAGACTGGATGATCGAGAGGAAGAATATGAGGTTTCCAGACAGACAAAAGGCACATCTGAAGGGGATGTAAGTGCAGTCTGCCTAGGAGAACAAAGTCTGCTGCAGCACTGAGTTTGCCCAAAAGAGAAAGGAAAATTTGTGCCGATACATGTTTGGATGAAACAATTTTCTTGATAGTCGGAAATAGGTTCTGTACACGATCCGATGGAACCCTGACTAAATTTTGTTGCGTCAGAAATTCCATACCTATAAAGGTGAATTTCTGAGCTGGAAAGAGATCTGATTTCTTGAGATTTGACAGAAAACCTAGACTCTGAATAGTTTGAATGCAAAAACTTGTCTGAGTAATCAAGCCATTGCAAATCAGATTTTTGATCAGCCAATTGTCTAGGTAAGGAAAGACTGATATGGCACATTGGCGTAGAAATGCTGCTATAACGTCCATCAGTTTGGAAAATATTAACGGACTTAGGGACATTCCGAATGGTAAGGCCGTGAAGTGATAAGACTTGATCTTCATGAACGAAATGAAGATACTCCCAAGACTGATGATGTATTGGAACGTGTAGGTATGCTGTTAAGTCTATGGAGACAGCCCAGTCGTTGAGTCTCATCGCCTGTCTTACGGACTTGACTGTCTCCATTTTGAAAGACTGTTTCTTTATGTATTGGTTCAATAAAGAAAGGTCTATGATCAAACGTAACTTTCCGTTCTTTTTTGGAACAAGGAAGATCCAGGAATAAAAGCCGGGAGTTCCCGGAGTCTGTACCCTTTCCACTGCCCGTTTGTTGAGAAGGTTTTCGATCTCTTCTCTGAGAAATGGGGAGGAAGATTGACTCATTCTGATCAGAACAGATGACAAAGGAGGAATTTTGCTGAATGGTATCTGGAATCCGTGTTGTACGATAGAGCGGACCCATTTGTTGTCTGTAATTTCCTCCCATTTTTCCGCAAAATGGACCAATCGTCCTCCCACTGGAATGTCCGCGAGCAGAAGAGCAGGCAGTGAAAAGGGCGGGCCTTCATAATCTTGCGGAGGAAGAGGCAGGTTTAGAGGAGGGGAACTGATGGATGTTACCAGTCCTCTTGAAATTATTCTTTTTAGTGTGAGAAGAAGAACTTTGAGGTTGATTCTTTGACCTATACGCTTGCGTAGGTTTAGGTCTGGAAGTTGTTTGTTTGGCAGGGTATTTAGGTATCTTGAAAGCTCTACTCTGAGTAGGAGGCTTATAAGAATGAGATTGTGACTGAATGGAAGTGGGAGCTAAAAACCTTTGCTGTTGAGCTTCAAAATTTGACTTGGCTATCTCTTTTATCCTGCCATCGAATAAGGTTTTAGAGTTAATAGGAGAGTTCCTTAACTCGTATGTGGAATTATTGAGAAGCAGTTTTGTTGAAGCTAGGGCTGCGTCCCTCCTAGCTTGGAATATCTCAGTAGTTAAAATAGCAGACATGGCGGTAGCATGTTTAATGAATTTGGCTACGGCCTCCAGGAGTCTGGAAAGGGGAGCAACCGACATCAATTCCTGTTGTAAACAAAGGAAGGCAGCTGAAGAAAATAGATCAGCATGAGAATTGATTGACACCAATTTTCTAGCCTTCCTTTCCCATGCTTCCAGATTCTTCAGCGGAATGGAAGCTCTTCCTTTATTTTAAATGTCTAGGAGAGACGCATCCACTTCCAACTGAGGAATATTGTCGGTGGGCAAATATTGGTTTTGGCACTTGTAGAATTTTGTCGGAGCAAGGGCCGAAACCAAGCTTTGCGGGAATATCCAGTCTCTAGAACATTTGTCCGAATCTAATTGGTTTTGAATATACTTTGTAGTATTTTCAACCAATTTAGACTGGGGAAGAACAAGGAATGGAGTCGAACTGGACTCCATTAAATGTTCAATCCCAGAAAGAGGTTTTAATGGTGCTTGATCCTGCTGAGTTTTTGGACATAACTCAGGAGGAAGAAGCCTGAAGATCTCATTGATTGCACGGTCAAAAGACCAGACTTCAGATTCAGTCTCCGAATCTGACTCTTTATTCCGCTGAGGCAGATTCGGTTGATATTGATCAAAATTTATTGGTTGAGTATGTGAGTTGGAGTCTGAACAACCTGGGGAGATTTCTGAGCCCTTGTATATCTACCAATGTCAAGTTGAGATTGGGAAGAATTTGATGAAGAAGAAGGCATCATCGATCGTCTTCTTCTCTTTTTGTGAGAGTGTTTATATCTCTTTGATTTCTTCTTTCGTCTCGAAGAACTCAAAGAATCTGATCTTGAAGTGGAAGCAGAAGAAGAAGATGATCGATGCCTTCTTCTCTTCTTAGATTTATGATCTCTTGTTGACTGTTCCTTCCTTGAAGGTTTAGTCCGAGATAAATCAGTGGAATTTGGCGGATCAATCATCACACTCGGATCTGAGATCTGCGAAAAATCAGGTTCGAGTGGGATAAATTGTTTGGAGGAAGCAGCTGGATTTGGGAACTCTGACTTTTCAGAGTGTTCATATCCAGTAGGAGGTACATTAGGTAGTCTACGGACACTAGCGTGAGACACATGGCTACTTATAGAAGGAGCATAATTTTGTAGAGGCACTTTGACTGGTAAATAACCAGGGACAAATTGAGTTTGCAGGTCATATGCAAATGACTGGTAACTAATGCCTGGTTGACTGGTGCCTGGTTGACTGGTGCCTGGTTGACTGGTGACTGGTTGACCAGTGACTGGATGACCGGTGAAAGAATGACCGGCAATAGTCTGCCCAGTGACTGGTTGACTGATGACTGGTTGACAGATGACTGGATGACCAGTTGACTGGTGACTGGTGGACTTAATGCCCGGTCGGACTCTAAGTCCCCCGAGCTGCCACCTTGATGGGTCCTGCCCCGAGCAGTATAGCTATGAGGGGCAGTGCTCCCATCAAAAGTCCCACTGTCAGACAAGTCTGACTTGGACTTTTTTGTCTTCTTTGATTTCTTCTGCTTTCTTTTCTGCGTCATAACTGATTTTCTTGTGGCATGTAAAGGTCTCTTCTCGGCGAGTTTCCATACTTTCTCAGTCCAAGAACTGCAAATAGAACAAGGAGAAATATGTGTGCAAGAAGTACAAGATAAACAAGACGGATGATTATCCCATTTTGCTTTTAAATGACCACAGTTGCCGCGGGTGAAATGCATCAAATGACGTGGAAACAAAGACACAGAAAATAAACATTAAATAAAGCAAGAAATCTAAAATCGATAATTTGAAAATAATAACAGGTTTAGTAGAAGGAGTGAATATAGAACCAGAGAAAAGCAAGGATAGAAAAATTTAACCATGTAGAAAAGAAATAATTCCAATTTCTTTCACAGGTAAAATAATCCTTGAACAATTCACAGTCCACAGAAAAGAAACTGACACGTGATCATTTGAGCGGGAGGAACTACGTCATACAGGTAACTGTTTAAAGGGACCTTCTGAATTAAGATTTTATCACGACTGTTTTTCTGTGGAGGGGGTGAAAAACAGAATAGAATAGCACATTATCTATAGGTTAATGTATTACGAAGTTAAAATATTTAGGGTAACTATGGTAAGAATAAGAGCGCTGAACGCCTGTAAATTACCACTGGAGGATGATACTTTCAAGGGTGGAGGTTGTCATTACATAGTTTTATAGATATACTTAGTTAATGCTCCTATGTGCTACCTCATGATACTACTCTGGAACCTTTATTTTAGACATTTCAATATAAGACAGTGTCAGATAAATCAGTTTAAATGTGGACCCCAAAAGAAGTGTATCCAAACAAATAGGTATAGATTATATTTATTGTCATTTTTCTGTGCACAATGTAATTTAAACATTTTTGTTTGGATACAATATGTTTGTTTAGTTAAAATGGTCTTTGCTTGGGTCCCATTAATAGTGTTCAAAAGAGGTTTTAGTGTAAAGAGGTTTTTACTTGTCATTTGGAGCTACATCAAATTTAAGGGTGAGGCTTTGCATGAATAAAACTGGTTTACACCCGTCAGTAGTTTCTCTAATGACCTTTCCAAGATGGTTCTTCTGTTGCAGTTCTTCTTTCTTTCTTTGTTCATCTGTGGTTTCATATGTGGCGTTTACATATAAGACAGTTTCAGATAAAAGGGTTTAAATGTGGACCTCAAAAGTGGTGTATCCAAACAATAGGTATGGATTATACAGAAAAATGACCATTTATTTTCCCAGTAGAAATGTATAGGGAAGCAAATGTCACATTGCAGTCAAAAGGTCAAAGGTCACTAGGATCATCATTTGAACAAAGTTTAATATACTACAGTCTTGAAACTTTCCCCAAATATTTTCCCAAGAACTGTTTTCATTCAGAACACAGCAAGACCTTGAGCAAACATCCCTTAAAAGTTGAGTCAACCATGCAACTAAGGAGATGCAATAATGAATATTATGTTTACAGACAGACAACAGAGATTCCCCCAATGAGTATAGATATAACTTCACAAATTTTGCAACTTGTACCCGCAAGCTTCAGGTCACTAAGAGTGACCTTGCCCTCTATGTCATAAGCAGGGGTGGGGATAGTGCTGAATAAAATTTTTGACATATATCTATAATCATGCCTAATATAAAATAAATCCATGCTAGGATTTAGATATTAAGAGATCTTAAAAACTTTGACACAAAACTTTAACATGAATTTCTAAGTCCATGACCTTGATCTCTATGTCATAAGCAGGGATAGGGATAGTGCTAAATAAAATTTTGGACCAATATCTATAATCAAGCCAAATATAGAGTAAATCCATACAAGGATTCAGAAATTAAATTTCTACGTTCGTGATCTTCACCTCTGCTAAGGTCATGAGCAGGGTGTTGAAAGTGCCAATAAAATTTTGGACCAAAATCTATAATCATACCAAACACAAGAGGGCCAAGATGGCTCTGTATCGCTTACCTGATTACCAGACAAGTTTCGAGTCAATTGGTCTTTCAGTTCAAGAGAAGAAATGCAATACAGATTTTTAAGATAGCGGCTATCATGGATTTCCAGTGATTTTAGCTACTTTTGATCTACAAGTCACCTTGACACTTCCAATGAAGTTTCGAGTCAATTGGCCTTCTGGTTCAGGATAAAAAAAAGTTCAAAACAGATTTTCAAGCTGGCGACTGTGGCAGGCATACTGGATTTCCTATTAGCTATTTTAGATCTACAAGTCACCAAGATACTTCCTACCATCATTAGAGTGAATTGGCCTTCCGGTTCCAGAGAAGAAGTGCAAAATAGATTTCTAAGAGGCGGCCTTGGTGGCCATCATGGATTTCCAATTGGAAGAATTTTAGTTATTTTTTATCAACAAGTCACCCCAAAGTGTCCTACCAAGTTTCAAGTCATTTGGCTATTCATTTCAGAAAAAGCTAAAAAATAGATTTTCAAGATGGCGGCCATGCAGCCATCTTGGATTTCTGATCGGATAGATTTGGTTCATATTTGTATGATGATTAGCTACTTTTCATCTACACCCCAATGCTTCCTACCAAGTTTCAAGTCATTTGGCCATTCATTTCAGGAAAAGCTAAAAATAGATTTTCAAGATGGCGGCCATGCAGCCATCTTGGATTTCCATTCAGATAGATTTGGTTCATATTTGTACGATGATTAGCTACTTTTCATCTACACCCCAATGCTTCCTACCAAGTTTCAAGTCATTTGGCCATTCATTTCAGGAAAAGCTAAAACTAGATTTTCAAGATGGCTACCATGCAGCCAGCTTGGATTTCCGATCGGATAGATTTGGTTCATATTGGTATGATGATTAGCTACTTTTGATCTACACCCCAATGCTTCCTACCGAGTTACAAGTCAATTGGATTTTTGGTTTAGGAGAAGAAGCAAAAAAAAAAAAAAAAAAAAAAGATTTTCAACATGGTGGCCAAGGTGGCTATTTTGGATTTCCAATCAGAACGATTTGAGCTATTATTGATCTACGATGCTTCCTGCCAAGTTCCAAGTCAATTGGCCTTTTGGTTCAGGAGAAGAAGTGAAAAATAGAGTATCAAATTGGCTGCCAAGATGGCCTCCAAGGTGGACATCATGGATTTCCAATCAGAACAACTTTAACTATTTTTCATCCATATGTTACCCCTATGCTTCCTACCAAGTTTCAAGTCAACTGGCCTTTTGGTTCAGGAGAAGAAGTGAAAAATAAATTTTCAAAATGGCAGCAGCCATGGTGGCCAGCTTGGATTTCCAATCAGAAAGATTTTAGCTATTTTTGATCTACGTCATCCTGAAGCTCCCATCTGAGTTTCAAATCAACTGGCTTTTCAATACAGGAGAAGAAGCCAAAAATAAATTTCTAAATGGCTGCCATTTCAGTCATCTTGAATTTCCAACTGGAATGATTTTAGCTATTTTTGAACTACAAGTCATCCTAATGCTTCGTACCAAGTTTCAAGCCAATTGGCCTTTCCATTCAGGAGGAGAAGATAAAAATAGATTTTCAAGATGGCGGTCATGGGGGCCATCTTGGATTTTTGATCAGAACAATTTTAGCTATTTTTGATCTCCAAGTCACCCTGATGCTGCCTACCAATTTCAAGTCAATTTCAAGATGGCCGCCATAGCAGCCATCTTAGATTTCCGATCGGAATGATTTTAACTATTTTTGATCTATTAGTCACTACGATGTTTCCTTACCAAGTTTCAAGTCAACTGGCCTTTTTGTTCAGACGAAGAAGTGGAAAACAGATTTTCAAGATAATCACCATGGCCACCATATTGGATTTCAAATCAGAAAAATTTTAGCCATTTCTGATACAAGTCCCCCCAATGCTTCTACCAAGTTTCAAGTCAGTTAGCTTTTTGGTTCAGGAGAAGAAGTTAAAAATAGATTTTGAAGATGGCTACCTCGGCGGCCATCTTGGATTCTTATCGGAACAATTTTAGCTATTTATGATCTACAAGTCACCCCGATGCTTCCAACCAAGTTTCAAGTCAATATGCTTTTTGGCTCAGGAGAAGAAGTGAAAATTAGACTTTCAAGATGCGGCCATCTTGGATTTCTGATCGGAACGATTTAAGCTGTTTTTGATCTACACGTCACTCAGATGCTTCCTTCCAAGTTTCAAGTCAATCTGCCTTTTGGTTGAGGAGAAGAAGCAAAAATTAGAATTTCAAGATGGCCATCTCGGCGGCCATCTTGGATTTCAGATCAGAACAATTTTAGCCATTTTGATCTGCAAGTCACCCTTATGCTTCCTACCAAGTTTCAAGTCAATTGGCTTTCATCTCGGCGGCCATCTTGGATTTCAGATCAGAACAATTTTAGCCATTTTGATCTGCAAGTCACCCTTATGCTTCCTTCCAAGTTTCAAGTCAATTGGCTTTTTGGTTCAGGAGACAAAGTGAAAAATAGATTTTCAAGATCCATCTTGGATTTCCTATCAGAAAGATTTTAGCTATTTATGCTCTACAAGTCACCCCGATGTAGGAAGTACCATGTTTCAAGTCAAATGGCCTTTTGGCTAAAGAGAAAAAGCAGAAAATAGATTTTCAAGATGCAGCCTTCTTGGATTTCCAATCAGAAATATGAGGGTCCTGCAAAAAGTTTTGTCACTGAAAAATAGATTTTCAAGATCCATCTTGGATTTCCTATCGGAAAGATTTTAGCTATTTATGATCTATAAGTCTCCCCGATGCTTCCTATCATGTTTCAAGTAAAATGTTTTTTTGGCTAAAGAGAAAAAGCGGAAAATAGATTTTCAAGATGCAGCCTTCTTGGATTTCCAATCAGAACTATGAGGGTCCTGCAAAAAGTTTTGTCACTGGGTTCGGATTACTTCAGTGCTACGTTTTATCAAACATATTTTTATTACAAACCTTCAAAGTATTCCCCCTTTACTGAAACACATTTTTGTAACCTTTTTAACCAGTCGCGAAAAGCAGATAAATAGTCTTCTTTTAGTATCTGTTGGAGACACTGATAAATAGCGCTGCCAAAAGAATTTCTAGACGTATACTTATTTCCAGAAAGCATTTTCTTAAGCCTTGGAAATAAAAAGAAGTCACAGGGACTCAGGTCAGGAGAATAAGGTGGATGGTTTAAAACTTTCACCTTTTCAGAAGCCAAAAAAGACTTAACAACCTTACACTCATGAGAGAAGGCGTTGTCATGTAAAAGGTGGACTCCTGACCATCCTTTGCTTGGTCATTTCTTATTGTAAAACTTTCACTTTCTTCAGTACAGAATTCTTGTAGAATCGGCCAGTGACTGTATGACCAGATGGATAAGGCATTTGAATGACTGGCCCACTTGAATTAAAAAAAATTGTGTACAACATCTTTTTTGAACTTATGGTTCTCTTGGCAATACATGGGCATTTTTTATCTTTTTGCTTCAATTGCTTATTATCAGCCCTTCTTTGTGGCTCAAACATGTGCACCCAGGTTTCATCACCTGTTAACAAGTTAGAAATAACCTGACTATTACAGCCTTTGTATGTTTTCAAATGTTCCCGGGCACATTTAAGGCACTGCGTTTTTTGCTCCTCAGTTAGCAAATGAGGTACCCACCTAGCGCAAACCTTTCTCAGGTCCAAACACTTTTCAGAATTGTTTGCACACTGCCTTCTGATATGCCAGTACAACTAGCTATATCTTTTACAGACAATGGCGCATCCTGTTCGACCACAATCTTTACAGCAGCGATGTTAGCCTTGGTAACAGAGGTTTTATAGGCCTTCTAGAATGGGTACCATTTTCAACAGAAAATTTCACAGCTTTAAAAGCTTTAACCCACCTGAAAACTATGCGCAATTAAATGGTCTGAGGTCCATATATACCACACAATTCATTAAATTTCTGCTTTGAATCTATATTAAGCCTAATGCGGCATTTAATATAGCTACGAATTTCAGTCTTCAGGTCCATGTTCCAGTGTAACAAGTAAATTGGTCAGTGTATATGACTATATCTATTTCAATTTGAAATAACTCGGTCAGTTGGAAAGTAATTTGCACGAAATAAATGGGTATTGTTAGCTATTCAACACACCATTCAAGTGCAGTGAAACATTTTAAAATATACCTGGGACAAAACAAAGGAAGCCTATTAGTGACATAACTTTTTGCACGACCCTCGTATTTAAGCTGTTTTTGATCGTCAAGTTACTCCGATGCCTCCTTCTAAGTTTCAAGTCAATTGATCTATCAGTTCAAGAGAAGAAGTGAAAAATAGATTTTTCAAGATGGCTGCCACTGCTGCCATCTTGGCTTTCTGATTGGTACAATTTTAGATATTTTTGATCTGCAAGTCACACCAATGCTTCCTACCAAGTTTCATTTTGGCCATTTGGTTCAGGAGAAGAAGCGAAAAATAGATGTGGCCATATTGGATTTCCGATCGGAATGATTTTAGCTGTTTATAATCTACAAGTCACCCTGATGCTTTCTACCAAGTTTCAAGTCAATTGGCCTTTTCGTTCAGGAGAACAAGCAAAAAATAGACTTTCAAGATGGCCATTGCTGCCCAGTGGCATTGCCAGACATGCAGTGAACCATGCTTGTCACGGAGCCGACAAGAAGGTCCAGGAGAATATTGACCCCAAGTCTTCAGAAGTCTACTGCCTTGCTAACCAATTTAGAAGAAAAAATGCTGTTGATGGTGACAAATTGGTGAAGAATGATCATCAGACAGTTGGTGTCAATTGACCATTCCCAGTTTGGCTTCGTCCCAGGCAGAGGCACAACAGACGCAATCTTTGTTGTCCGGCAGCTGCAAGAGAAGTATCTAGTTGCCAACAAGAGCCTCTACATAGCTTTTATAGACCTGGAGAGGGCGTTTGATCGAGTGCCTCGGAAGGTCATCTGGTGGGCACTGAGAAATTTGGTGTGGAGGAGTGGATTGTGCGACTGATGCAGGTGATGTATGCCAATGCGTGAAGCCGTGTCCTTCTTGCTGAGGGGTACAGTGAAGAGTTTGAAGTAAAAGTCAGTGTTCACCAAGGTTCAGTACTCAGCCCGCTGCTCTTCATCATTGTGCTTGAAGCCTTGTCACGTGAGTTCCGCTCTTGGGTCCCCTGGGAGGACCTCTATGCCGATGACCTTGTTATCATCACTGAATCGTTCGAGGAATGTTTCAGGAGGAGCTTGACTTGCAAAGAAGCAATGAAGGAGAAAAGACTGAGAATAAATGTAGGAAAGATGAAGATCATGATCTGTGGTATGGGCCTGGACCTCTTGCAGAGTTCAGGCAAGTATCGATGTGCCGTCTGTCGCACTGGAATGGGCAGCAACAGTATCTTCTGCAACAGCTGCAAGCACTGGGTGCACTAGAAATGCAGTGGGCCCAAGCACTTGACAAAGGACCCTGCTTTCAGATGTACACGGGGCCAGGGAACTGCATGCCCCTTGGATGGCAGACCACAGAGGGAAGTTGCCAGGGAACTGCACCCCCTTGGATGACAGACCACAGAGGGGTCCAAGTCTGACCTGACAAGCTGGAAGTGGTAGATTCCTTTTGCTACCTAGGAGACATGCTCTCAGCAGCTGGTAGCTGTGAACTTTCAACCACAACATGTGTGAAAACCGCCTGGAAGAAGTTCAAGAAGCTGCTTCAACTTCTCTCTTCCTGCCACCTCTCTTTCAAGGCATGTGGCTGCGTGTACAGCTCTTGTGTGGGGAGTGCAATGCTCCATGCCAGTGAGACTAGGCCACTGACAAAGCCAAACCTCTAACGTCTGCAACGAAATGACAGGGCAATGATCAGACAGATCTGCAATGTCAAGCCGCAAGACATTGTCACAACCAGATCCATTGAGCTACTTGGGCGGCTTGGCTTTAAGGATCTGGACCTCATTCTGAATGAGAGAGAAGGCTCTGTTGGAATGGACATGTGGAATGCTCCAATGGTGCAGTCAGGACAGCCTTTGACCTACAGGCTGATGGAAAGCGTGAGCCTGGGAAGCCCAAAATGAAATGGAAGCAGCTGACAGAGAGGGATTGCAGAGAGCGAAAGCTCTCAGATGTTGACCCTCATGATTGCCATACCTGGAGATATGGTGCGAGATCTGCCATGCATGCAGCAAGGCAGCTACCTAGAAAGGGCCCACAGATGTGGATGTTGCCCCTGCATGTTAATAAAAAATCCAATGGTGATGATGATGATGCCGCCATGGTAGCCATCTTAAATTTCTGCTTGGACAGAATTTTTTTATTTAGGTATTTTTGATGTACAAGTTACCCCAATACTTCCTAACAAGTTTCAAGTCAATTGGCCAATCCGTTCTTGGATTTCCAACCGCAACGATTTTAGCTGTTTATAATCCTGATGTTTCCTACCAAGTTTGAAGTCAACTGGCCTTTTGGTTCAGGAGAAGAAGCGAAGAACAGATTTTCAAGATGGCTGCTAGGGCAGCCATCTTGGATATCCGATCAGAACGATTTTAGCTATTTTTGATTTTCAAGTCACCCCGATGCTTCCTTCCAAGCTTATAGTCAATTTGCCCAGGGGTGAAGGAGGAAATTGTCGATGCCACAAGACGCATGCTGGACAATGGACATTGACCTATCACAATAGTTCACCTTGAGCAATTCGTTATTAGCTCAGGTGAGCTCATAAACAAAATCCATCTCAGGATTTAGAAAAAATAAGATCTCAAAAACTTTGACATAAAACGTTGATGCTAATGCAAATGTGGGGGTAGTGCAATAGCTCTTCCTGTACTGTCATACAGGCGAGCTGAAAAATCTAACGTGAAGTACAATGAACCCTTAGAACACTGAGCAAAATTGTAGCACATGACATGATTTTTTTTACAATTTTTCCGAGAAAGTAAATATTCGCATTCAATGTGAATTGTTCTCTAGACAGTCGATTCACATAAAATGTTAAGCTTTATCTTCCGACATAAAGAGGACCATAACTGTCATATATCACTCACCTGAGCAAACAGATTTACATACTTATTGAAGTTTCTGCCGAGTTCACTGCTCTGAGACTTTTTGCATAAATTTTATAGTCCTGCCTCCTAGCGGCCACATTTTTTTAATGCATCATGACGGTTTGAACTAAATCTTGAAAGAAGGTAACCAAAGGAACATTTCTGCCAAGTTATATTGAAATTGGTCCAGTGGTTTCTGACAAAAAGATTTTTGAAGTGTTTTATATAGCTATATAGGGAAAATAAGCCCCGCCCCCTAGCGGCCATGCTTTTTGACCAATCATGACAACTTGAACAAACTTCGTAGACGGTCACCAAAGAAACATTCCTGCCAAGTTATACTGAAATCTGTTCAGTGGTTTCTGATTAGAGTTTTTTTAAAGTTTTCTATACAGATATTTTGGGAAAATAAACCCCGCTCCCTAGCAGCCATGTTTTTCACGAATCATGATTGCTTGAACAATCTTGGTAGAGGGTCACCAAAGCAACATTCCTGCTAAGTTACAGTGAACTCTGTCCAGTGGATTTTGACAAGAAAATTTTTAATGTTTTCTATATAGATACATAGGGAAAATAAACCCCACCCCAGCCATGTTTTTAGACGAATCATGATGGCTTGAACAATCTTGGTAGAGAGTCACCAAAGAAATATTCTTGCCATGTTATATTGAAATTGGTCTATTGGTTTATGATGAGAACATTTTAAAAGTTTTCTAAATAGAGATTGAGGCAAAATAAGCTCTGCCTCCTAGCGGCAATGTTTTTTTTGACATATCATATCAGCAGGGCTCTGGAAATTTTGAAATCTGAATCGGTCCAGCCGATGACAATGACGTCATCAATGAGCCCATTTCCAAAAAAAAAAAAAAAAAAAAAAATATATGTATAGATCACCTGTCATGAAAACTAATGACAATTTGCAGTCCTAAAACTCCTTTTAAATAATACACCTCAACTCCGTTATATGACAGAAGTCCGGGTATAACGAGCATGATCAAAGCTGGCGTCATCAATAAATACAGTCAGGTATGTAAAAAGATAGAAAGAAAAAACAAAAACGGTTTTGTTTTATTTCCACCTCCGCAGGATTTTCCTAAACTATTTATAAACAACTGATTCTCGTCTTGTATAAGCGCGAAGACGGCGGGAAACAGGAGAGACGGAACGAAACGACTTTCATGGACCTAATTAGGTCTAAGAAAAAAGGCCTGCGCCACGGGCGGTTTTGCAGTTTTCAATGTTTCAAGATTTGATCAGACTGCTTAAAATTTTAAGCACTGACCAATCTTGTCTAGCGCAAGTGGTGCATTACTTATTTTTACCGTGAAATCTACCTTGAATTATACTCGCGTGTTACGGCAATCAACAAAAAAAAAAAAAAAAAAGAAGCAATCAATAATACCCAGATCAGACGCCGTTGTATGCGACATCTGATCAGGACGTACACGGTTTGGGAATTCATTTATCGAATCTGGGACCGACAAACCGTGTTGATCAAAACAAAAAAGGAGGAAGAAAACGGGTGCGTTCAAGCGGTGCATTCTTTTATCACTCTCAGTAAAGCGACCTATGATCTTTTTGGACACGCCGACTGCACCTGGATGTTTTGCAGTCTCAGTGTATTCACACGTGTCACTCAAACGGATTAATTATCAGACTACCGTTATTGATGATTCGTGTTAATGGCTTGTTTACCGCACAAAGGTCATTGAAGTGTTGATTTTTTGACAATGTTTGGATAATGACGTAATTAATTTGTGCTGCGGTAGGTTGTCGTTATTCAGCTGTCTCTCCAATATACATGTCAAATGACCGTTTAGAGCCTTTTAACTATCATAATATCGCATTTAAAAGGTGCGCGGACATTGTCAGTTTGGGAAGACTTGACTATTTGTGATTTTTTAAACATCATTGACTCGTAAAAATTGGTTGGTTGGGGAAAAATGGGGTTCAAGGCACAAACCTGTTGGACCGATTTATTAGCGTTTTGGGGTGTTTGAAATCGGTCCAGAATTCTTAATTTCCGTCCAGACTGGCTATTTTTCCGGTTTTCCCGAGCCCTGCATATCAGCTTGAACAATCTTGGTAGAGGGTAACCAAAGGAACATTTCTGCCAAGTTATATTGAAATCCACCCAGTGGTTTCTGACAAGAAGATTTTTAATGTTTTCCATATAGATATATAGGGAAAATAAGCACCCCCACCCCACCCAAGCAGCCATGTTTTTGACGAATCATGACAGCTTGAACAATCTTGGTAGAGGCACCAAAGAAACATTCCTGCCAAGTTTAACTGAAATCTGTCCATTGGTTTATGACGAGAACATTTTTAAAGTTTTCTAAATAGATATATAGGCAAAATAAGCTCTGCCCCCTACCGGCAATGTTTTTGATGTATCATGACAGCTTGAACATTCTTGCTAGAGGGTAACCAAAGGAACATTTCTGCCAAGTTATATTGAAATGGGTCCAGTGGTTTCTGACAAGAAGATTTTTAAAGTTTTCTATATAGATAGTTTAGGGAAAATAAGCTCCGCCCTCTAGCAGCCATTTTTTTTGACATATCATGATGGCTTGATCAATCTTGGTAGAGGGTCTTCAAAGGAACATTTCTGCCAAGTGATAATGAAATCTGTTCAGTGGTTTCTGACAAGAAGATTTTTAAACTTTTCTATATAGATATACAGGGAAAATTAGCACTGCCCTGTAGCAGCCATGTTTTTTGACAAATCAAGATAGCTTGAACAGTCTTGGTAGAGGGTTAACAAAGACACATTTCTGTCGAGTTATATTGAAATCGGTTCTATGGGTTCTTATTGGAAAATTTTTAAATTTTTCTATATAGATATAAAGGGAAAAAAAGCCCTGCCTCCTAGCAGCCATGTTTTTAACAAATCAGGAGGGCTTCAATAATCATGGTAGAAGGTTACAAAAGGAACATTCTTGCCAAGATATATTGAAACTGGTCCATTGGTTTATGACAAGAACATTTTTTAAGATTTCTATACAGATATATAGGGAAAATAAGCTCTGACCCCTACCGGCAATGTTTTTTGATGTATCACAACAGCTTGAACAATCTTGCTAGAGGGTTACCAAAGAGACATAACTGCCAAGTTATATTGAAATCGGTCCAGTGGTTTTTGACAAGAAGATTTTTAAAGTTTTCTATATAGATGTACAGGGAAAATAAGCTCCCCCATCCCACGGTGGCCATATTTTTTGACAAATGACGATTGCTTGAAAAATTTTGGTAGAGGGTTATTAAGGAAACATTTCTGCCAAGTTATATTGAAAATGGTCCAGTGGTTTCTGACAAGAAGATTTAAAAAGTTTTCTATATAGATATATAGGGAAAATAAGCCCCGCCCCCTGATGACATTGTTTTTTGACGAATCATGACAGCTTGAACAATCTTGGGACAGGGTTACAAAAGAAACATTCCTGCCATCTTATATTGAAATCCGTCCAGTGATGTATGACAAGAAGATTTTTAAAGTTTTCTATATAGATATACAGGGAAAATAAGCCCCGCTACCTGATGACCATGTTTTTTGACGAATCATGACAGCTTGAATAATCTTGGGACAGGGTTACAAAAGAAACATTCCTGCCATCTTATATTGAAATCGGTCCAGTGGTGTATGACAAGAAGATTTTTAAAGTTTTCTATATAGATATATAGGGAAAATAAGCCCCACCCCCTAGCAGCCATTTTTTTGACTAATCATGATGGCTTGAAAAATCTTGGTAGAGAGTTACCAAGGAAACGTTTCTGCCATGTTATATTGAAATCAGTCCAGTGGTTTCTGACAAGAAGATTTTTAAAGTTTTCTATATAGATATATAGGGAATGTAAGCCCTGCCCCCTGGCAGCCATGTTTTTTGACGAATCATGACGGCTTGAACAAAGTTGGTACAGGGTTACAAAAGAAACATTCCTGCCATGTTATATTGAAATCCGTCCAGTGGTTCCTGACAAGAAGATTTTTAAAGTTTTCCATATAGATATATAGGGAAAATAAGCTCCGACCCTGGTGGCTATGTTTTCAGACTTCCAAACGGCTTGAACAATTTTGGTAGAGGACCACCAAACGTACATTTCTGCAAAATTATATTGAAACTGGTCCAGTGGTTTCTGACAAGAAGATTTTTTTTAAGTTTTCAGTTAAAAAAATCTATTTTTAGCTCCTGTGACCTAGATTATGTAATAGTCCGGAACTATTTGAACAACTTTGAAAGAGGACCAACCAAGGCTCATTCCCGTGAAGTTAAGTCAAACTCCAATCAATGGTTTAGGAAGAGATTTCGTTTGAAGAAGTTGTTTACAGATGGACGGACAGACGCAAGCAAGATGGACAAAATGTGATCACAAAAGCTCACCTTGTCACTGTGACAGGTAAGCTAAAAATAAAAACAAGAGGGCCAAGATGGCCCTGTATTGCTCACCTGAGTACCAGACATGTAAACCTGGGGTGGGGCCATTTTTTACCAAAGGGCTGTAATTTGAACCAGTCAACTTGATGCTTTCAATGAAGATTTGAGTCAATTGGCCTTTCGCTTCAGGAGAAGAAGTTTGAAATAGGTTTTCAAAATGGCAACCATGGTGGCCATCTTTGATTTCCAATCTGGAAGATTTTAGCTATTTTTTATCTACAAGTCACCCAAATACTTCCTATCAAATTCTGAGTCTGCTGGCCCGAGGGTGTACAGAAAGTAGTCTTTTAAAGCAAACTAAATTGATGTTGCACGAAGCATGACAGATGGCGCACGACAGACAACAGTATTGAGTCCATTGCCCTTACAGTTCAGGAGAAGAAGTACAAAATAGATTTTCAAGACCGCGGTTGCAGGGGCTAACTTGACTGACAGATCGTAACAATTTTAGCTTTTTTATCTACAAGTCATCTGATAGATGCGGCCAACTTGAATTTTCCGTCAAAACAATTTTAGTTTAGTTTAGTTTGATCTACAGATCACCTCAATACTTCCAATGAAGTTTTCAGTCAACTGGCCTTTCAGTTAAGAAAATGTTGGAAAAAAGTTTCAATCTCAATCTGTTGGCCATGCTGAATTTCAGGTAAGAAAAATTTTAATTATTCTTGATCTACAACTCACCCCGATACTTCCTATCAAGTTATGAGTCTTCTGGCCTTTAAGGAGTACTGGTTTAAACATATTTTATTTCATAAATAGTACATGTGATACACACATAAACATTTCAAAAAAGAGGGCCAAGTTGGCCCTGTATCACTCACTTGATTACCAGACAAGTTTTAAGTCAATTGGCTTTTCAGTTCAAAAGAAGTTAAAAATAGACTTCCAAGATGGTGGCCATGTTGGAACGATTTTAATTATTTTTGATCTACAAGTCACCTCGCTACTTCCAATGAAGTTTTAAGTCAATTGGCCTTTTGGTTCTGGATAAAAAAGTTCAAAACAGATTTTCTACATGGCTGTTAGGGCGACCATCTTGGATTTCCGATAAGAATGATTTTAGCTATTTTTGATTCTGAGGAGAAGATGTTTGGAAGTGTAGAGGGACAATGACATGAGTTCACCCTGTGAGCCCTCGGCTCAGTGAGCTTAAAATGAAGCCGCTATCCTCAGCACAATATTTTCCGAGTTTAGGGGATACTCAAGGATAGCTAACTATCATGCAAAAAGTCCAAACGATACTGAAACTGAAATGGTCTCTCACAGTTATCTGCATGTTTGATAAAGATCCAGTCAAAAATGAAGTCCCTATTATCTGGACAACATTATATGTTTAACAGAGATTGAATGGCAGGTATCTCTCATGTGAATAATCTGATCTGACCCAAAATTTTAATTCTTCCAAGATTTTATGGCTATCCTGATTACCTGCAAGTCTGATGAAGACTCAATCAAAAATTAAATCGCTATCATCAGAACAACATTTTCCTAAGTCTATGAGGCCCTCAAGGGTGGCTAACTCTCATGCCAATAGTGGAAACTGTGCCAAAATCAAAACCTGTCTGAGATTTTATCCTTGTTATTTGCAAGTCTGATGAAGATCTGATGATAAATGAAGGTGCTATCATCCCGAAAACATTTTCCCCATTATATGTCCATGGGAGACTAAAGGGCAGGCAACTCTCATGTGAATAGTCCAATATGCCCCAAAATTGGACTCGTCCAAGACTTTATGGCTATCCTCATTACCTGCAAGTCTGATGAAGATTCGATAAAAAAATAAAACTGCAATCATCCAGACAACATTTTCCTAAGTATGAGGCCCTCAAGGGAGGTTAACTCTCATGCCAATAGTGGAAGGAGGGCTAAAATTGAACTTGTCCAAGAATTTATGCCTGTCCTCGTTATCTGCAAGTTTGATGAAGATCTGATCAATAATGAAGTGCAATCCTGACAACATAAAACCCATTATATGTCTATGGGAGACTACAGGGCAAGTAACTCTCATGTGAATCTAATCTGCCCTTAAATAAATCTCATCCAAGATTCTATGGCTGTCCTTTTTGCCTAAAAGTCTGATGAAGATTCTAACAAAAATGAAATAGCTATTGTCCAGACAACATTTTCTGAAATCAATGAGGCCCTCAAGGGCAGGTAACTCTTATGTCAATAGTTTGAGTCAAAACTGGGCCAAACAGAACTTGTCCGGGATGCTGGTTCTTGTTATCTGCAAGTTTCATGAAGTTTCAATAAAAAATGAAGTGGGTTTCGTCTGGACAACATTTGCCCATTATATGTCTATGTGAGACTTAAGGGCAAGTAATTCTTATGTGATTAGGTGGATTTCCATAAAAAGCACATCAATGCCCCACCAGAGGCAAGCTACAGATGAGAAATGATTGAGATCAGCCTGCAGACTGCAGATGTAACTGATCAAAGGGGCTGACGGATACATGGA
This sequence comes from Anodontia alba, assembly GCA_964016985.1. Taxonomy (NCBI): domain Eukaryota; kingdom Metazoa; phylum Mollusca; class Bivalvia; order Lucinida; family Lucinidae; genus Anodontia; species Anodontia alba. The sequence continues at coordinate 79,516,460 of OZ024824.1, read as the reverse complement.
CGGATGGACGAACTACTATCCTATAAGCTCGCCTGGAGCCTTTGGCTCAGGTGAGCTAAACAAGAGGCCACAATTTGCAAACCTGATAAAAATGGCTATTGCATATTTGCAAATGCCATGCAACATTCCTCCAGTATTGCCACCGCAACTGGAAAACAAATTTGACCATACCATAAAAAGGTCAAAGGTCATCCTAGTCTCAGCATTTCAGCAAACTTGGTAAACCTTGAGTCCCCAATGTTGTATACCAAGATTCAGCCTCAAAGCCTTCTTAGTATTGATGAAGAAGATTTTTAAGTGTTTTTACCATATATGGGCATGGCAGCCATCTTGTTCAATGGTGCAGAACATCTGAACAAATTGTCAACGTACCTTCGACAGAAGGCCCCATGTGAAATCTGAAGAAAATGGGTCTGGCGGTTTCAAAGAAGACGTTTAAAGACTTCATGATTTTATACAGTATATAGCCCAGGGGCAAGGGCAGGTAACCCTGTTTTACTACTTTAATCATACATTGTAAGTTTCAACCATTAGTCTTAAATACATATTGAAAAAAATGATTTTCAATTTTTTCCCATACAAATCTATAGAGATGCAAATCTTACCTTGCCGTAAAAAGATTTTAAGTGTTTTCACCATATATGGACATGACTGCCACCTGGTTCAATGGCACAGAACCATTGAACAAATTGGCAATACCTTTTCAACAGAAGGCTCCATGTGAAATCTGGTGAAAATTGCTCAAGCGGTTTCAGAAAAGAAGACATTTAAAAATTACACAATTTTATACATGTGTATAGTCCAGGGGCAAGGGCAGATAACCCAGAGGGGACAAAATTTTGATTATAACTAAAATGTTTACTACTTTAATCACACATTGTAAGTTTCAGCCATTAGTCTTTAATATATTTTGAGAAAATGATTTTTCAACATTTTCCCCATACAAATGCATGGGGATGCAAATTTGACCTTGCCGTAAAAAGGTCAAAGGTCAACCTATTATCATCATTTGAATAAACTTGGTAGACCTTGAGTCCTTGATGCTATATACCATGATTCAGCTCCAAAGCTTTCTTGGTTCTGGAAAAGAAAATTTTTAAGTGCTTTTACCATATATGGACATGGCAGCCATCTTGTTCAATGGCACAGAACCATTTGAACAAATTAGCAATACCCTTTCAACAGAAGGCCCCATGTAAAATCGATTTCAGAGAAGAAGACATTTAAAATTACACAATTTTACACATGAATATAGCCCATTGTAAGTTTCAGCCATTAATCTTTAATACATTTGAGTAAATGACTTTTCAACATTTTCCCTGTACAAATGCATGGGGGACGCAAATTTGACTTTGCTGTAAAAAGGTCAAAGGTCAACCTAGGGTCATTATTTGTACAAACTTGGTGGACCTAGAGTCCATGATGCTATATACCAAGATTCAGCCTTGAAGCTTTCTTTGTTCTGGAGAAGAAGATTTTTAAGTGTTTTTACTATATATGGGCATGGCGGCCACCTTGATTAACGGACCATTACCATTTGAACAAATTTTCGATCCCCCTTTAACAGATGGTTCCACATGAAGTTTGAAGAAAATTGGCCAAGGCGTTATAGAGGAGAAGTCGTTCAAAGGTTTGAAGATGGACACCGACTGATGACGACAGACGACGGACGGCAAAAGATCACAAAAACTCATCTGGAGCCTTGCTCAAGAAAGCTAAAAAATATGAAAATGTCATCTGCTGCAGTTGAGAAGCACAAGGGTGAAGAAACAGATGCCAATGTCAGTGGCAACATATCTTCCAGCACTTAAACAGGCAAGTCAATGGAGAGACTACATACTCAGAATCTTAAGAAAGGATGGAAATGGTGGCCATGTGAGGATGTTTTCCAAGATCTTCTCCTCCTCTGTTCCTGCTGCACTTGCCATTGCTTTCCTCCACTGCTCCACAAACATAGAAGATAACAGCTGTCCAAAAATACCCCTTTCTCTTGGTTGAAAATTGCTGATATCCAGAGCATAGCCAGTCTCAACTGCCTGCATAAAATGAAATAAGCTGCAGCAAGAGAAAAGGTACCACTGGATATGTGTGCCCAGCCAAGAATAATATCAGCCTGTGCATTCTTGCAGTCTGATCAGTCTTAGTTGGGTGCATTCTGGATATCAAAGAATGCAGGCTGATTTTGATCTTCATTGGGAGCACCTGCCAGAAAGTACATGTTCTCACGTTGCAGATCAAATGCCTCCTATGGAAGAGACTGGATAAACCTGGTAGCTTGTCTGCTATTATTTACAAAGGAGACAACTTTTGCAACTTCCTGTTTGCTTCTCTACACACTCAGTCCCATCTGAAATGGGATCTACTCTAACAAGAGTTGTCAGAAGACAATGCAGCTCACTGGAAAGCGCTTATCGGATAAGCAAACAATCTTTATTAAATAGTAAAGATTAAATGCAGAACTTAAACTTTATATGACAGAGTATGACCTGACTTTGATGTCTGAAGAATGTAAAAACTGAGGTATGGGATATATGCCATTGAAATATTTTACCTTAGGTTGGTGTGGGCAAAATATGAAAGCTGTATCTTACATGCTGAATCCCTTAGGTTGGTGAGGATGAAATATGAAAGCTATGTCTTACATACTTCAGCAGTTATGTACTTTTCAAAACTTAAAGACAGCTGTTAATGACAAAGCAGGACTTGACCTTGATCTAGGCAAAAGGTCAAACTGAGGAAGGGGTGTGTACTATTGAAAGGTCTTACCCTAAGGTAGGTGTCAGCCAAATATTATTGGGGTATCTTGAATACTTCAGCAGTTATGAACTCTTTTCAAAACACAGAGCTCAAACATGGGTTTAAATGAGAAAGTATGACCTGACCTTGACCTAGGCAGAAGGTCAGACTGAGGAAGGGATATGTGATATTGAAAGGTCTAACCCTAATGTTGGTGTGGGCCAAATATTAAAGCGGTATCTTGAATACTTCAGCAGTTACAAACACTTTTCAAAGCTTAAACACAGAACTTGAACATGGGTTTAAATGACAAACTATTACCTGCCCTTGACCTAGGCAGAAGGTCAAACTGAGAACAGGGTGTGTGCTATCGAAAGGTCTTACCCTAAGGTAGTTGTGGGCCAAATGTTAAAGCTGTATCTTGAATACAAACACTTATCAAAACTTAAAAGCAGAACTGCAACATGGGTTTAAATGACAAAGTATGATCTGATCTTGATCTAGGCAGAAGGTCAAACTGGAAAAGGAATGTGTGCTATTGAAAGGTCTAACCCTAAGGCTGGTGTGGGCCAAATATTAAAGCTCTATCTTGAATACTTCAGCAGTTACAAACACTTTTCAAAACTTAAATGCAAAACTTAAACATGGGTGTAAATGACAAAGTAAGAACTGACCTTGACCTACATAAATGGTCTAACTCGGGAACGGGGGTATATGTTATTGAAAGGTCCTACCCTAAGGTAGGTGTAGGCCAAATATGAAAGCAGTACCTTAAATAATTAAAAAACTATGGACACCTTTGAAAACTTAAACATTGTGCTAACGCCGACGTGGATGCCAACAGACGCCGACGCCAATGCCTGGGTGACAACATAAGCTCTCCAGGGACATAGTCCCGGCGAGCTAAAAAGAAAGAATTTCCTCCCTTAATACTTTCTTTTTTCCTCCCTAAATTATCTCTTTTTACAGTAGGCTCATTTTAACCTTTAAAGCGCCAATCACAACTGCAGCAGACAACAATTTTTTTCTTTTTTATTTATTTTTCAGAGAAAACAAGTCTTGACATTTCATGTGAATTGTCTGCCAAGCAGACAATTCACATGAAATGTTGACTTGTTTTCTCTGAAAAATAAAAAAAAAGAAATCTGAATGTCGTCTGCTACAAATTTTGCTTGGCGCTTTAAGGGTTAAGAAGGGAGACAAAACAACTCGGACAGTTACACACCCTTCCCACTATGAAAGTGTGTCCCTTCCTCTTCACTCATTCCATGCTGAATTAAACTAATAGCAAATTGACAAAAAAAGACTGGTTCTGAAATTATCAAGATATTAAGAAATTGGTAAAGCTGGTTTTAAAAGAAGTTGTTGGAGCCATGGAATATGCACATGACTCTCTATATATGTATCTCTCTCATATACATATCAAAAACATATATCATCATAATCAGATTTTTGATTAATGTGCAGGTACAGAGGCAACATCCACATCAGTGGTCCCCCTTACAGATAGCTAGCTTACTGCAAACATGGCAAATTTCACACCAGTTCTCCAGGTATGTCTATCATGAGGGTTAATAGCCTAGAGCTTCCACTCTCCACAATCCCTCTCTGTCAGCTGCTTCCATGTCATCTTTGGCCTCCCAGGCCCACGCTTTCCATCAACCTGTATGTCAAAGGCTGTCTTAACTGCACCATTGGAGCGTTCCACATGTCCATACCACTGAACTCGTCTCTCCTTCAGAATGAGGTCCAGATCCTAAATGCCAAGCCACAAAAGTAGTTCATTGGAGCTGGTGGTGACAATGTCTTGCGGCCTGACATTGCAGATCTGTCTGATCATTGTCCTGTCATTTCGCTGCAGATGCTGGAGGTTTGGCTTTGTCAATGGCCAAGTCTCGCTGGCATGGAGCATTGCACTCCTCACACAAGAGCTGTACAAATGGCCACGTGTTTTGAAAGAGAGGTCGCGTGAAGACAGAATTGAAAGAGAGGTCGCGTGAAGCAGATCCTTGAACTTCTTCCAGGCGGTTTTCACACGTGTTGTGGTTGAAAGTTCACAGCCACCTGTTGCTGAGAGCATGTCTCCTAAGTAGCAAAAGGAAGCTACCCCCTTAAGCTTGTCAGGTCTGACCTGGACCTCCTTCTATGGTCTGCCATACAAGGGGCGTGCAGTTTCCTGGCACCGTGTACATCTGTAGTCAGGGTCTTTTGTCAAGCGTTTGAGCCCACTGCATTTCTTGTGCACCCAGTGCTTGCTGCCATTGCAGATGCTGTTGCTGCCCACTCTAGTGCAACAGACCGTGCATAGAAACTCACCTAACTCTGTAGGAGGTCCAGTCCTGTACCGCAGATCATGATCTTTGTCTTTCCTGCATTTATTCTCAGTCTTTTCTTCTCCATTTCTTCTTTCCAAGTCAAGAGCATCCTGACACATTCCTCAAGCGATTCAGCGATGATAACAAGGTCATCGGCACAGAGGTCCTCCCAAGGGACCCCAGAGCGGAACTCTCCTGATAAGGCTTCCAGCACAATGATGAAAAGCAGTGGGCTGAGTACTGATCCTTGGTGAACATCAACCTTCACTTCAAATTCTTCACTGTACCACTCACCAACACGGACACGGCTCCGCGCATCTGCATACATCCCCTGCACCAGTCGCACAATCCACTCCTCTACATCAAGTTTTCTCAGCGCCCACCAGATGACCTTCCGAGGTACTCGATCAAATGCCTTCTCCAGATCTACCAAAGCCATGTTGGCAGCTAGCTACTTTTCTTGCAGTTGCCTCACAACAAAGATTACGTCTGTAGTGCCTCTGCCTGGGACAAAGCAAACTGGGAATCGGTGATTGACACCAACTGTCTGAGGAGGCCGTCCACAATCCTCTCCAGGACTTTCATAACCTGCACTGTCAGCTTGAGACCGCGTTAGTTGCCCCTTTCCAATGCATCCCCCTTTCCCTTGTAGAGGCAGACAATGAAACTGTGCTCCCAGTCAGAGGGTACCTTGCCATCGCAAATGATTGCAGCTGCGAGGTCACGGATCATGGAGGCGCCCATGTCACCGGCTGCTTGTATCATCTCCACCACTATGCCTGATGGGTCCGGTGCTTTACCAGCAGTCATCTGTGAGATAGCTTTCTTAACCATATCAATGGTGATTGGGATGGGTGGGCCTTGCACTGGTGGTTGTTTAGACAGGTGGTCTGGGTCCCAGTAAACTCAATGTTGAGAAGCCTTTGGTAGTGCTCTAGCCAGGTCTTCTGCTTTGAGTCTTTGCTCAATTACATCTTTCCTGCATCATTCTTCACAGGTTTGTCACCAACAACATCACCAACAACATCAGTGTTCTCTCTTCTAAACTGGTTAGCAAGGTGGTAGACTTCTGAAGACTTAGGATCAATATTCTCGTAGACCTTCTTGTCGACTTCTTGAAGAGCATGGTGTACTGCATGTCTGGCATTTCGTTTGGCTGCATCCTATGATGCCCCAGTGCCTTTACCATCCTTCCAGGCCTTGAAAGCTTTCTGCTTGGCAGCAATGGCCTTTTCCACGTGTTCATTCCACCACCAGGTTTCACGATGCCAATGGTGTGGCCGAATTGTGTATGTTGCATTACAAGGCTTGCGGAGTAATGCCAGACTGTAGTTCTGAGGGATAATTTTTTAACCTACCCCTCACACCCATCTAAGATGGTTCTTTTTCTTGCCCACCTTTCATTTTTGAACATGAATTTTAATGTGTCTGGCTAAAACGCTGATTTTTTTCCTGCAGAATCGCTGAATGCTGACCAGACAAAATGCTGACCAAAAAAGACTAAAATGCTGACCAGATACCTTGTTGATCAGTCAAAAGATCTGGTCTTCATTCAGGTTTAATTGGTGTTAATTGATGATAATTATCATCAATCACTAAACCTGTATGATCATCTTGCTAAAATCTGTGAAGGAATCTACTGAATATATAACGGCACATAAAAAAATAGCAGAAAAAAACTGCATTTTTTATATGGGAGATGTAGGTATTCCGACCGTGGCTAGCTCCCTGAGAATATTGGCTAAAGATGGTCATTTAATTTTTTACAAGAATTCCGCGGAAGGCGTCATCACACTTGCTGGGGCAAAAGTCACAGGAGCCACAATCAGAATGTGGTTATTAAATAAATTTATTTCATTCTTAGCAGTGCTTAGTTGGAAAACTGGGTTGAAAAAAATGAGGACAAAGTGCCTAGTGGGGCACATATATTCCAGGCCAGTGCCATTCCCTCTAATGGTTATATCCAGCACTGACTTTTCGTATTATACAGCCCAATTATAATGGAACGTCGACGTAAAATGTGTAAAAGTCACTGGAGCGCAAAATATAGGTCAAGGTCATGGGTCAAAGTACCTGCTAATTCAGTACAACAAGGAGAAGCACTATGCAAGGTATGGTGGTTGTAGGCCTTTCAGTTGAGGAGTTATCAAACATCAACGTAAAATATGTCAAATATAGGTCCAGTCACCGAGCCAAGGTACCTGCCAAGCCAATGCAATGAGGTGAAGCACTATGCAAGGTTTAGTGTTTGTAGGTCTTATATTTGAGGAGATACCGAACATCAACATAAAATGTATCAAAGTCACTGGAGTGCAAAATATAGGTCAAGGCCACCAGGTCAAGGTACCTGCCTAGTCAGTACATCGAGAAGAAGCACTATAAAAGATTTGGTGGTTGAAGGCCTTACAGTTGAGGACATATGGAAGGGCGACGTAAAAGGTGTAAAAGTCAATGGAGCACGAAATATAGGTCAAGGTCACCCAGTCAAGGTACCTGCAGAGTCCGTACACTGAGGAGAAGCACTATGCAAGGTTTGATGGTTGTGGGCCTTATAGTTGAGGAGATATTGAACGTCAACGTAAAATGTGTAAAAGGCACTGGAGCACAAAATATAGGTCAAGGTCACCGGGTCAAGATACCTGCCAAGTCAGTACATCTAGGAGAAGCACTATGCAAGGTTTGGTGGCTAGAGGTCTTACATTTGAGGAGATTGGAACGTTGACGTAAATTATGTCAAAGTCACTGCAGCCAAAATATAGGTCAAGGTCACCAGGTCAAGGTATCTGCCGAGTCAGTACATTGAGAAGAAGCACTTTCAAGGTTTGATGGTTGTAGGCCTTATAGTTGAGGAGATATCGAAAGTCGACGCAAAATGTTCAAAGTCACTGGAGGGCAAAATATAGGTCAAGGTCACCGGGTCAAGGTACCTGCCGAGTCAGTACATCTAGGAGAAGCACTATGCAAGATTTGGTAACTGTAAGCCTTATAGTTGAGAAAATCTGGAACGTCAACGTAAATTATGTCAAAGTCAATGGAGGGCAAAATATAGGTCAAGGTCACTGGGTCAATGTACCTGCCAAGTCTGGAGGTCAGGGAGATGTGTCATGCAAGGTATGATGGTTGTTGTAGAATTGTAGTTGATTAGAATACTAACTTTGATGTAAATGTCTAACTTCGACATAACAGAACTGTTAACAGACAGATGGATGAAGGGACAGACGAATGGAAGAGCGGGCACCTATGTAGCAAAGTCAGGAGGTCAGGGAGATGTTTCATACAAGGTTTGATGGTTGTTTAGTCTTGTAGTTGATTAGAATACTAACTTTGAAATAAATGTCAAACTTCGACATAACAGAACTGTTAACAGACGGACAGACAGACAGACAGACAAACGGACAGACAAATGGAAGAGCGGGCACCTATGTCGCAAAGTCAGGAGGTCAGAGAGATGTTTCACACAAGGTTTGATGGTTGTTTAGTCTTGTAGTTGATTAGAATACTAACTTTGACATAAATGTCAAACTTCGACATAACAGAACTGTTAACAGACGGACAGACAGACAGACAAACGGACAGACAAATGGAAAAGCGAGCACCTATGTCGCAAAGTCTGGAGGTCAGGGAGATGTTTCATGCAAGGTTTGATGGTTGTTTAGTCTTGTAGTTGATTAGAATACTAACTTTGACATAAATGTCGAACTTCGACATAAATGCTGACAGACGGACGGACGAACAGACAGACGAACGGAAAAGCAGACACACATGTCGCAAAGTCAGGAGGTCAGGGAGATGTTTCATGCAAGGTTTGATGGTTGTTTAGTCTTGTAGTTGATAAGAATACTAACTTTGACATAAATGTCGAACTTCGACATAAATGTTGACAGGCGGACGGACGGACGGATGGAAAATCAGATGCCTATATCGCACCCTGCTACAAGCAGGTGCGATAAAAATGTAATTTGAAGTACTTTAACATGTTAAATTTGGGTTTTTAATTTTCATATTATTTTATCTATGGAGAAATACGGATCATCATAATTTCAAATACAGATTCAATATTTGCTATTTGTATTTTATTAAAACAAATTAAAATACAACTGATTTTATCAAACTGACATGCAGTCTTCAAAGCTATTTGCTTTAACGCCTCTTTCCTTATATCAAACTTACACTGAAATTATAGTGAAAACATTGTCATTTGATTTAAATTCCTTAAACTTTATCTGAATTACTTTATAATGATTACAGTGTATTTACTGACCAAGTAACAAAATCCCATGACTTTTCTCTGCATTGGCAGGAGTTACCTTATATTTTCAAAATAACTGGAAATGGATTTTCAAACGTTGTCAAAAGCATAGATGTTTTTTTCATAAAGACATTTTACACTCTCGAAAGATTTGGTGCCATTTCAGGCTAGTTTGTCTAAATTGCATGTGTTCTTTCACATATTTGTCATTATACTGTTCATTAACACAATTAAATCGGAATAAAGATCAGATGTTTTGTCTGGTCAGTAAGGTATCTGGTCAGCGTTTTAGTCATTTTGGTCAGCATTTTGTCTGGTCAGCATTCAGCAGTTCTGTAGCAAAAATTCAGCGTTTTAGCCAGGCCCGAATTTAATAATGCAGTCATTTCGATTGCTGACGTCTGCCATATTGTGATGACATTGCTGTGACGTAAAGTGACATCTTTAGGTTCAGTGACATCAGCCTTAACGATAGTGTACATAATGTCCTAAACAATTAGTGTACATCAACACATGAGAATTCTGTATTGTTTTCCTACCCAGGCTATATTCTATAAGCAGCCAACAGCTTTAAGAACCTCTGATGGTAGCATATGCACTCAACCTATTTTTAGGGCATTCTCACGGCTTCAGTGAATTTCCTACAGAATTATGTTTAGTACCATTGGAAAGTTATATGACTCCAAAGATGTAGGTCGACATTTTGTAAAGATTCAAGGGATAGTTAATTTATTTAGAAGGAAAGAATAAACTGTCTACAGAATCAAAATTAATTCAGATTTGGAAGTTTTCAAGCAACTTAATGTTTGTACATATCTTTATCAAAAACAGTTATTTCTGTGTATACAGCTAGTTATTTGTCTAAAACAGATATTAGAAATTTTCAATTTACAAGAAAAATTATGGGTTTAACATATCCTATAGCAGTGCTATTATATATTGGTCAGAGGTCAATTTTGTACCCAGCTGCTCCAGGTTTATCATATAGATAAAATATTATTATGCTTTTGTCTTTTTTCACACAAATGAATTAGTTTTGGAATCTCATTAAATATACAAGACAATTCTAACAAGATCCATTTTATTGTGACAGTAAACTACGAATACAATATAAATCTGATTATTTAACTACAGGCTTTAGTTTAGTATATTCAACTATCTGTGTCTGTCTATTTGTCTTCATTTACTTTATATACATTAATTGCACCGGTATCTTGTTGTGTTGTACAGTTGCCTTACAAATGCACATTACCAACTTGGGCAATATACTGAATGGACATTTTATTTCTGCAATAAAAAGCTGGTAGATGGCCAAATATATAAATGTGCACACAAATTAATATGCAAGAACATAACACTTCAGGCAATTCAAATTTAAAACAGTTGCAGTTCTTTTCATGCTAAAAACTGCTTATGAGAGCTGGAAATAAACATGGTTTTTGTCTTCAGGGTATCAGATCCTTGAGTATCATTTCCCAACTTGACTCAGGTAGCCACAAATAAAATATGGAGTAAAATATGCATACATAAATAAAGGCAAAAGCATTGGTGGTGGAATGGGAGGAGCATGAGTGTGAAGTGGGGTGAAAAAAGTACTTTTTCCATTTTCTATGCATATCAATGGCAAAAATGAGCAGTTTTACCCAAATATAGACATATTATAATAGAGATGGAAAAGGTTCTTTTCATGACAATAATGATGCATCATTAAAGGTCCACTGATATAAAAATAATGCACATTACTGAAACTTTATTACTGTCATTTTCAATTTCACTAGTGGTGCCAGGTTTACTGGTATATCAGTGTATCTTGATTCGAAAGTCCCATGGTGCGCATTGGGAGCACATTTGAATATACGGGTGCATTCTGTAAAGTTCAGTAGTTTCTGAAGTTTTCTCCCGAGATGTTTGGTCGCTTTCATTTTCATTTGAATTTTTTCTGATTTTTCATTTTAATATTTTGTTAAGCAAATTGCCTATAAAGATGAACTTATAGAGATAGAACTAAATTATTTTTCTGATGTAACAAGTCACTGACAGTGGGATATTCCACAAATAATTGGTGGATAATTTTAGCAGTATCACACACGCATTAGGTGTTGCAACTTTTACTGCTAGTCTGGTCCCCGTCATCTATTGAATGTTACCAAGCAAATAGATAACTAAAATGCTACTCTTAGAGGTCCTTTTTGTTGTTAATTTTAATCTCGCATACACTTTATATACTCTACGTTAATAAATGCATCTCTATTTCTAAATTATACATAAATATACTTTACATAAATAAATGCATCCCTGTATTTAAGTTACAGGCAAATTGCAATCCAACATATATATATATACACACACACACACACGCTCACGCTCTACTCTACATAAATAAATGTAAATGCATCTCTTCAGTGTGAATACTAACCCTCACGGCAACTTGGCTCAGAACTTCTTGCAAGCAATCACAATAGGAACCTCCATGGTTGCAGTAAACTTGAATAAAAGCATCTGTTGAGTACTTGTACAAATAAAGCTGTGAACAAAAAAAGAAAAAGAGAAGGTTCCACTTTATAAGCAAGACAATTATTCCTGTTTACAATAGGGAATACAAAAATGCCAATAACCAAATAGTCCTTATTTTTTATGCCATATCTGCAGTTAAGGCTTTTTTTTCAACCAAAAAGGATTGATATTTTTCTTTTATCTCCTCAAAACCACATGCTGTGTGTACTCATCAAAAGCGCCTCATCAAGGAGCTTCTAATGGGTACCCAAAACATATGTTTTCATCCAGAAATAAGAAAAATATTTAACTGGATACTCTCTTATCTGGATCTATATTATGTCCACTCTTTCAGTGCCGTTTCATTACAGGACAATATGATTGGTAGTTTTTCTGCCTCTTTTTCCAAGGAGACAATTTTTGTGACTTCCTGTTAGCTGTCCTGCACACCAAACTCCTCCTGAAAAAGGAATCCATTCTTGAAGGGAAGAACTGGCTCAGAACCAGGAGAAAATTCTTTTCTTTTAGAGTAGACCCCTTTTCATAAGGGAGACAAAATTAGTTTGACAACACTAACTCCCCTGAATGTGTAAAGATTCCCCTTAAATATAGTTATACAACACTCTGCAGAATAAGAAAAACGGCTGTTATTGTCAGAAATTGAAAAGGTGACCGTTTCTGAAGGCTCCACTATACTCTGTCCTTCTGGGTTTGTGTAGATGCATGAGGAGGCTTGATACACTTGGTAGTTTTTTCGCCATATTTTACAAGGGAGACAACTTTTGTTTGCTTTACTGCACAACAAGGTCCTTCTGAAAAGGTGTCTAATCTAAAGAGAAAGAATTTGCTCCCCCTGGCAGCAAATTTTTTCCTTTTAGAGTAGACACTTTTCAGAAGAAAGGTAAAAGTATTTTGACAAAGTTACATCCCCTAACAGTGCATTCATTCCCCTCAATCATGGGTTACATCATTATATCTGTGTATGTTCTTATCAGTTTGAAAATTCCATTCAGACAAGGCATAGCTCTATACAAAAAAGATATCCAGCTCACGGTTTGTCTTATCTCTTCATAAAAAAGTATGTTGTAGGGATCATTAGGAAGAGCCTTTGCTTCCTTGAATAGGCTTATGAAGAGTCTCAATAAAACCGAGACTCCCATTTTCTGATCTGTAGTGTGTTCTTTGTTTCAAAAGGCAATCTTTTTGACGTTTATTAATAAAACATAATTTCACTTTCATTTTTTGCACGCTATTTGTTACCAAATGCAATCTTTTAGATCTTTATTTCTTATCTTGCTGTTAAAAGTAATCAATGGTTGCAGCTGGTGCTAAATTGTTTTTCAGGTTATTTTCGGCATAGCTCAGAGCAGATAATGTCTCTGTATCAAGTTCTTTGTAGTCATCTGCTGCTTCTGGTGAATATAGAATAATTTTTTGAGGATTTAAACTGAAAACAGTGAAAATCAAACACAGTGACTGATGGCTCAGGTATACACCTGGCAGGCACTATCACTAACAGTAGCTTTCCCTATGACCTTAACCTTAAATTTTAGTAACACTTACAGCTGTACACCCTAATAAATTGTTTAATAATAAGTTAGTGTCACATGGAACTAAATTCCCAATATGATGTTCTCAAATCCAATAAACTCCAAGAGTAAGGCAAATTCACTGGAGCATGAAATATTTGGTCAGATAAGCTTGCATGTATAACGATGTCAATCGTGATGCCACATGAAACATTGTGTTCTTACACCCAGTTGTGTTTAAGATATAAGGCAAAATCGCTGAAAGTGAAATATAGGTAGATAAACCTACATATACTACAAAGTCAGCTACATGTACTACAAGGTCAATCTTGGGGCCACATGGACTTTTTCAGCATTCTGGGGCAAGTAACTCCAAGGTAAACAATCCAATCTGGCCATTGTTTTTCAATTAGTCTGAGATTTCTAGCCTGCCATAGTTGTCTGCAAATTTTGTAATCTGATAATAATAAAGACGTTATGCCTGATACATGGTCAAATATGATGTTTTTTATCACCCAAGAATACGTATCTGAGGCAAATAGTCCAATTTGGTAACTTTTCAAATTTGTCTGAGATTTCATGTCTGTCCTGGTTGTCTGCAAGTTTCATAAAGAGCTGACAAACAATAACAAACTGGTTATGTTGGGGACAGGGTCAATTAAACTTTTTCAGTACTCAAGGGCAAGTAGTTCTAAGGTGAACAGTCTGATCTGGCCAGTGTTTGAACTTGTCTAAGATTTCATGCCAGCCATGTTTGTCTGTAAGTTTCATAAAGATCTGATAAACAATAAATGGTTTAGGCCCATGAAAAAGTCAAATATGGACTTCTTCAGTACTGAAGGGTAAATAACTTAAAGGTAAATAGTACGATCTCGCCAGTTTTCAATCTCAAAGGAGAGTTCATACCTCTTATGCTTATAAGAAGTTTGATGAAGTTCTGGTAAAAAATGAAGTCACTATACTTAGGACAACATTTTGACCATTATACGTCTATGGAAAAATATATGGGTACTAAAGAGCAAGTGATTCTGAAGTCAATAATTCAACATGGCTGTTGTTTTTTCATATTGTATGGGATTTTATGCTAGTCCTGATTACCAGCAAGTTAGAAAAATATATGATCCGACAATAGAGATGCTATGATTGGGACAATGTTTTCACCATTGTAAGTCTATACGACATATTTGATGACACAAGAACCAGTTTTAAATGGATTTGGCCTAAACTCTTTAGTATTCAATAACCTCATCCAAACAATACTACAGTACAATCTCTGATCAAGAATTGCCAAACGGCCTTGGAGATATTGATGTTTGAAAGTGCAGATGGATGGACAACCAACCATTGCCATACTGTAAGCTCGCTTGGTTGAGAGCTAAAAAGACAAATGTTTCCTGATAAGACACTGTCACAAGTAAATTTTGCATTCAGAATAACTGAAAATTGTCAATAAGCAGCGCTTATTTGATACGCCCCGCATAAAACTTTTATCTATAAAAATTTAAATTTCAAAGTGCCAGCGTGACCTTGAAAATTAGGTCAAGGTCACCAAACTCTAATAAAACAAATTTCCTAAAATTATTAAGCAAGATACACAGGAAAAACAGAATTGTTACGGACATTGAAAAAATTACAAAAGGGAAAACTATAACAGTATTGATCCTTTGACCCTTCTTTTTCTGTAGCAGCAGCATCTCATGAATATGAACATTTATGCAAAATGTGTTAAGATTCCTAATAATACTAATCAAGATATGCAAGAAAAAAGATAGAGTGCACACAAGGCTCACTTTTTTGAGTATTTATAATCTAGTGTCCTTGAAAATAAAGTCAAGGTCACCAAAATCTAATCACTTCTTTCCCCCATCCTGATGATGTGTCTGTGCTAGTTTGGTCAAATTCCAGCCATTGGTTAAAGGGACAGTGTGCATACAAATATTTTACTGCATCAAGAAATTTTACAAAGGGCAATAACTCTAAGAGAATGGGCCCCTAGCCCTTACTTTCTCTTATGTAGGTACACCTTACTGATATCAATGTGTCACACAAGCTTTTTTCTATAAACATTTGAGTTTCAAACTGTCAGTGTGACCTTGAAAATGAGGTCCAGGTCACCAAAATCTAATCACTTCTTTTCCTCATCCCAACAAGAGGACCATGATGGTCCTACATCGCTCACCTGAGCAAACAGCTTTGCACACTTACTGTTGAAGTTTCAGCCAAGCTCACTGCTCTTAGATTTTTGTATAAATTTTATAGCCCTGCTCCCCAGCGGCCATGTTTTTTTTCATGCATCATGATGGCTTGAACCGAATCTTGAAAGAGGATCACCAAAGGAACAATTATGCCATATTGAAATCGGTCCAGTGGTTTCTGACAAAAAAAAATTTTAAAATGTTTTATATAGCTATATAGGGAAAATAAGCCCCACCCCCTAACGGCCATGCTTTTTGACAAATCCTGACTGCTTGAACAAACTTGGTAGCGGGTCACCATAGGAACATTCCTGTCAAGTTATATTGAAATCGGTCCAGTGGTTTCTGACAAGAAGATTTTTAAAGTTTTCTATTTAGATATATAGGGAAAATAAGACCCACCCCTTGCAGCCATGTTTTTTGACGAATCATGATTACTTGAACAATCTTGGTAGAAGGTCACCAAAGCAACATTCCTGCCAAGTAATATTGAAATCAGTTAGGTGGTTTCTGACATGAAGAATTTTAACGTTTTTTATACAGATATATACGAAAAATAAGCCCCGCCCCCTGGCAGCCATGTTTTTTGAAGTATTATGAGGGTGTGAACAATCTTGGTTGACGGTCGTTCACCAAAGCAACATTCCTGCCAAGTTACATTGAACTTGATCCAACGGTTTCTTAAGAGAAGATTTTTAGTTTTCTATATAGATATATAGGGAAAATATGCCCCACCCCCTAGCGGCCATGTTTTTTGACAAATCATGACGGCTTGAACAATCTTGGTAGAGGGTCACCAAAGAAACATTCCTACCAAGTGATACTGAAATCGGTCCATTGGTTTCTGACAAGAAGATTTTTAAAACTTTTCTATATAGATATACAAGGAAAATAAGCCCCGCCCCCTGGCGGCCAGATTTTTTGATGAATCATGATAACTTGAACAATCTTGGTAGAGGGTCAACAAGGAAACATTTCTGCCAAGTTATAATGAAATCAGTCCAGTGGTTTCTGACATGAAGATTTTTATTTTAAAGTTTTCTATATAGATACATAGGAAAATTAAGCCCTGCCCCCTGGTGGCCATGTTTTTTTGACAAATCATGACGACTTGAACAATCTTGGTAGAGGGTTACAAAAGAAACATTCCTGCAATGTCAAACTGAAATCGGTCCAGTGGTTTCTGACAAGACGATCATTATATAGATATATAGGGAAAAAAAGCCCCGCCCCCTAGCGGCCATGTTTTTTGACGAATCCAAATGTCTTGAACAATCTTGGTAGAGGATCACCAAAGGAACATTTCTGCAAAATTATATAGAAATCAGGCCAGTTGTTTCTGACAAAGATTTTTTAAAGTTTTCAATAAAGATATATAGGGAAATTAAGCCCCGCCCCCTGGTGGCCATACTTTTTGACGAATCCAAATGTCTTGAACAATCTTGGTAGAGGATCACCAAAGGAACATTTCTGCAAAATTATATTGAAATCGGTCCAGTGGTTTCTGACAAGAAGATTTTTAAAGTTTTCTATATAGATGTAAAGGGAAAATAAGCCCCGCCCCCTGGCGGCCATTTTTTTTTGACGAATCCAAATGTCTTGAACAATCTTGGTAGAGGATCACCAAAGGAACATGGCCATGTTTTTTGACGAATCCAAATGTCTTGAACAATCTTGGTAGAGGATCACCAAAGGAATATTTCTGCAAAATTATATTGAAATCGGTCCAGTGGTTTCTGACAAGAAGATTTTTAAAGATTTCTATATAGATATATAGGGAAAATAAACCCCGCCCCCTGGCAGTCATGTTTTTTGATGAATCTAAATGGCTTGAACAATCTTGGTAGAGGATCACCAAAGGAACATTTCTGCATAATTATATTGAAATCGGTCCAGTGGTTTCTGACAAGAAGATTTTTAAAGTTTTCTATATAGATATATAGGGAAAATAAGCCCCGCCCCCTGGCGGCCATGTTTTTTGACGAATCCAAATGGCTTGAACAATCTTGGTAGAGGATCACCAAAGGAACATTTCTGCAAAATTATATTGAAATCGGTCCAGTGTTTTCTGACAAGAAGATTTTTAAAGTTTTCTATACAGATATATAGGGAAAATAAGCCCCGCACCCTGGCGGCCATGCTTTTTGACGAATCCAAATGGCTTGAACAATCTTGGTAGAGAATCACCAAAGGAACATTTCTGCAAAATTATATTGAAATCGGTCCAGTGGTTTCTGACAAGAAGATTTTTAAAGTTTTCTATATAGATATATAGGGAAAATAAGCCCCGCCCCCTGGCGGCCATGTTTTTTGACGAATCCAAATGGCTTGAACAATCTTGGTAGAGGATCGCCAAAGGAACATTTCTGCAAAAATTTTTTGAAATCGGTCAACTGGTTTCTGACAAGAAGATTTTTTAAGTTAAAAAATCTATTTTTAGCTCCTGTGACCTAGATATGCAATGGACCGGAACCATTTGAACAACTTTGAAAGAAGATCAACCAAGGATCATTCCTGTGAAATTTGGTCAAAATCCAATCAGAGGTTTAGGAGGAGATGTTGTTTAAAGATTGTGAACGGACGGACGGACAACGACGACGGATGGTGAGTGATCACAATAGCTCACCTTGAGCCTTCGGCTCAGGTGAGCTAATAAAGTATGTGTGTTAGCTTGAACACATTCCATCTAATGATTCATCAGAAAGGGTGCACATAAGGGTCATTTTTAGAGTCTTTATAATGTACTGACCTTGAAAATGAGGTCTCATGAATATGAACATTTATGCAAAATGTGTTAAGATTCCTAATAATACTAATCAAGATATGCAAGAAAAAAGATAGAGTGCAAACAAGACTCACTTATTCAGTATTTATAATGTAGTGACCTTAAAAATAAGATCAAGGTCCCTTCTTTCCCCCATCCTGATGACGTATCTATGCTAGTTTGGTCAAATTTCAGTCATTGGTTATAGAGATAGTGTGCAACAAACTTTTAACAAGGCTGATTTTTGAAGCCTTTATAATGTAGTGACCTTGAAAATGAGGTCAAAGTCACCAAAATCTAATCACTTCTTTCCCATAACTTAACAATGTATAGGTGCTAGTTTGTTAAAATTCCAGCCATTGGTTCAAGATATACCATGCACACAAGCTTTTTTTCTATCAGAATTTGAGTTTCAAAGTGCCAGTGTGACCTTGAAAATGAGATAAAGGTTATCAAAATCTTATCACTTTTTTCCCCAATCCCAATAATGTATCTGTGCCAATGTGGTCAAATTCCACCTATTGATTCATGAAATAGAGGGCACACAAGGCTCACTTTTTGTGTATTTATAATGTAGAGACCTTGAAAATAAGGTCAAGGTCACCAAAATCCAATCAATTCTTTCTTCCATCCTTAAGATGTATCTGCTCTTGTTTGGTCAAATTCCAGCTATTGGTTAAAGAGATCATGTGCACACAAACTTTTTACTGCATTAACAAGGCTCACGTTTTTGAGTATTTATAGTGTAGTGACCTTGAAAATAAGGCCAAGGTCACCAAAATCTAATCACTTCTCTGCCCCATCCTTATGATGTGTCTTTGCTAGTTCTGTCAAATTCCAGCCATTGGTTAAAGAGATATTGTGCGCACAAACTTTTTACTTCATTAACAAGGCTCCTGTTTTAGTATTTATAATGTAGTGACCTTGAAATAAAATCAAGGTCGCCAAAATCTAATCACTTCTTTCCCTGATCCTGATGATGTATCTGTGCTAGTTAGGTCAAATTCCATCCATTGGTTAAAGAGATAATGAGCACATAAACTTTTTACTGCATTAACAAGGCTCTTTTTTTGAGTATTTATAGTGTAGTGACCTTGAAAATAAGGCCAAGGTCACCAAAATATAATCACTTCTTTGCCCCATCCTTATGATATATCTTTGTTAGTTCGGTCAAATTCCAGCCATTGGTTAAAAAGATATTGTGCACACAAACTTTTTACTCTATTAACAAGGCTCCTTTTTGAATCTTTATAATGTAGTGACCTTGAAAATGAGGTCAAAGTCACCAAAATCTAATCACTTCTTTCCCATGTCCTAACAAAATATAAGAAAATATAAATCAAATCCATCATATGGCCTGATAAAATAATAGCTGTTAAAAACTTTAACCAAAAACTTTAACGTAAAAGCCCTTAAGGTCAGAGGTATGGCTGAGGGTATTGCTGAACAAACAAGGTATCGCAAGCGATACAAATCCCCTCGCACAAGACTACTTGGTGAAGGCAAACACTGAACTGGGGAATTTCATGACATATAATAGTTATGTGAATGAAGAAACAAAAAGCCTGTGACATTAACATAAAGGTCATATGTGACCTTGACATCTACAGTATTGTAAACATTCAGATTACAAGTTGGGAGGGATTAGGTCTCACATGATAGAAAATATTTCAGTCATGTCAACCTTGACCTTGAGCCCAGGACCCTGACAGTCGACATTGCTCGAGATATTACCATAGCCACAAATGTGTGGAGATATTAAAATCCAATGATAACTGCAGGGGTTAGAGGGATGACAAAGTTTTTTCCTAAAGTAGCCACAGTTACCTTGGTCTTGAGCCCAGCAACCTGAAAATTGTACTTGCTCGAGATATTATCATACCCAACATTTGTGTGGAGATATATTAAAATCCACCAACAAATGTAGGCGCTAGAGATATGACAAAGTTATTCTAAAAATAGCTACAGTGACCTTGACCTTGAGCCCAGCAGCCTGTAAATTGAACTTGCTCGAGATATCATACCCAACATTTATGTGAAGTTATTTTAAAATCCATAGATAAATTTAGGCACCAGACTGATGACAAAGGTTTTCTAAAACTAGCCAAAAGGACCTTGACATTGATCCCAGCACCCTCAAAGTCGAAATTGCTCCAGATATTATCATTCCAAACATTTGTATGATGTTATATTAAAATCCATCAATAAATGTAGGCACTAGAGCCATCACATTTTTCAAATACCCTATATTTGTGTGAAGTTGTATTTAAATCCATTAATAAATGTAGGCACTAGAGCCATAATGAAGTTTTTTCTAAAAATAGACTTTGACCTTGAGCCTAGGACCCTTAAACACATACTTGCTTGAGATATTATCATACACAACATTTGTGTGGCTACATTAAAACCATCAATAAATGTAGGCGTTAGAGCGATTAAAAAGTTTATTTTTTCTAAAAACAGCAACAGTGATCTTGACCTTGAGCCTTGGACCCTGAAAGTCGAACTTGTTGAGATATTATCATACCCAGCATTTATGTGAATTATATTAAAATCCACCAATAAATGTAGGCCCTAGAGCGATGACAAATTTTATCTTTAAAAAAGTCACAGTGACCTTGACCTGAAGCCCAGGACCCTGATTGAGATATTATCATACCTAACATCTGTATATCATATATCAGAATCAGATTTTTGATTAACGTGCAGGTACAGGGGCAACATCAACATCAGTGGCCCCCCTTCCAGATAGCTGGCTTGCTGCATGGCAGATCTCACACCAGATCTCCATATATATCTATCATGAGGGTTGATAGCCGAAAGCTTCCACTCTCTGCAATCCCTCTCTGTCAGCTGCTTCCATGTCATTTTTGGCTTTCCAGGCCCATGCCTTCCCTCAACCTGTATGTGAAAGGCTGACCTGACTGCACCATTGGAGCGTTCCACATGTCCATGCCAGTGGAGCCTTCTCTCCTTCAGAATGAGGTCCAGATCCTTAATGCCAAGCCACGCAAGAAGCGCATTGGATCTGGTGGTGACAACATCTTGTGGCCTGACATTGCAGATCTGTCTGATCATTGTCCTGTCATTTCCTTGCAGACTAAGGCGGTTTGGTTTTGTCAATGGCCAAGTCTCTGGCATGCAACATTGCACTCCGCACACAAGAGCTGTACACATGGCCATGTTTTGAAAGAGAGTTGACGTGAAGACAGAACTGGTAGCAGCTCCTTGAACTTCGTCCAAGGCGGTTTTCACACGTGTTGTGGTTGAAAGTTCACAGCCACCTGCTGCTGACAGCATGTCTCCTAGGTAGCAAAAGAAAGCTACAACCTCCAGCTTGTCAGGTCCGACTTGCACTTCCCTCTGTGGTCTGCCGTCCAAAAGGCGTGCAGTTCCCTGGCACCGTGTACATCTGTAGTAAGAGTCCTTTGTCAAGCGCTTGAGCCCACTGCATTTCTTGTGCACCCAGTGCTTGCAGCCACTGCAGAAGATGCTGCTGTTGCCCACTCCAGTGCGACAGACAGCGCATGTAACTCATCTGAACTCTGCAGGAGGTCCAGGCCCGTACTGCAGATCATGATCTTCATCTTTCCTGCATTTACTCTCGGTTCTTTCTTTTCCATTGCTTCTTTCAAAGTAAAGAGCCTCCTGACATATTCCTCAAGCGATTCAGCAAAGATAACAAGGTCATCGGCATAGAGGTCCTCCCAGTGGACCCCAGAGCGGAACTCTCGTGATCAGGCTTCAAGCACAATGATGAAGAGAAGCGGGCTGAGTACTGAGCCCTGGTGTACACCGACCTTCACTTCAAACACTTCACTGTACCCCTCACCGACACGGACACGGCTCCGCACATTTGCATACATCCTCCGCATCAGTCGCATAATCCACTCCTCCTCACCAAGTTTTCTCAGCGCCCACCAGATGACCTTCCGAAGTACTCAATCAAAAGCCTTCTCCAGGTCTACGAAAGCCATGTAGTCTCTTGTTTGCAGCTAGATACTTCTCTTTCAGCTGCCTGTCAACAAAGATTGCATCTGTTGTGCCTCTGCCTGGGACGAAGCCAAACTGGGAATCGTCCATTGACACCAACTGTCTGATGAGGCTGTCCACAATCCTCTCCAGGACTTTCATGACCAGCTCTGTCAGCTTGAGACCGCGGTAGTTGCCCCTTTCCAATGCATCCCCCTTTCCCTTGTAGACAGACAATGAAACTCTGCTCCCAGTCAGAAGGTACCTTGCTGTCGCGAATGATTGCAGCTGTGAGGTCATAGATCATGGAGGCGCCCATGTCACCGGCTGCTCGTATCATCTCCATCACTATGCCTGATGGGCCCAGTGCTTTGCCAGCCTTCATCTGTGAGATAGCCTTCTTAACCATATCAATGGTGACTGGGATGGGTGGGCCTTCCACTGGTGGTTGAGAAGCCTTTGGTAATGCTCTAACCAGGCCTTCTGCTTTGAGTCTTCACTTATTGACATCTCTCCTGCATCATTCTTCACTGGTTTGTCACCAACAACATCAGCGTTCTCTCTTTTATACTGGTTAGCAAGGCGGTAGACTTCTGAAGATTTGGGGTCAATATTCTCGAAGACCTTGTCGGCTTCTTGACGAGCATGGTGCATGTCTGGCATTGCGTTTGGCTGCATCGTATGATGCCCTAGTGCCTTTACCAGTCCTCCAGGCCTTGAAAGCTTTCCGCTTGGCAGCAATGGCCTTTTCCATGTGTTCATTCCACCACCAGGTTTCACGATGCCAACAGTGGGACCGAGTTGTGCCACACACCTCCTCAGTTGTCTAGAGCAGTCCAGTCTTGATATTGTCAGATATCCTCAGTTGCCCCATCAGCTATAACTGCAGACATGCTCACATGCATTGAAGACCTCCTGGAAAAGATTGCTCGTCTGAGGGTTTTTAAGCTTCCAAACTTTGAGGAGAGAGGTGAACTTGCGCTTAGATTTTAGTGGCACATCAATACTCATGTCGCATACAAGAAGCTGATGTTGCAGGGCCACTAAAATCGTCGCCAGGGATGACTTTTACATCTGTGACAAGTTTGCCCATGGTCCTATGGAAAAGGATGAAGTCTATCTGTGTGGCTATGTTTCCCGACTTGTGCGTGATGAGATGGCTGTCATGTTTCTTAAAACATGTGTTCCCAAGAAGCAGATCGAATGCTACGGCATACTCTAGGGTTCTCTCACCCTCAACATCTGCCATATGGGCCTGCCATACCCCATCTCACCATGCACCTCCCTGTATCTAGTGCCTGCATAGCCTACATGGCCGTTCCAATCTCCACATGGGATCAGAAATTCTGATGCTGGGATCCTGGCAGTTACAGCACGTAGCTGATCAAAGAACAGGTCCATAACCTCATCACTTAGACCACCCTGTGGGGCATACACAGACAGAATGGTGTGAAGTTATATTAAAATTTGTCAATAAATGTAAGCACTACAATGATGACAAAAGTTGTACATAAGTATGTATGTACTTAAGTATGGGACAAACCCTACCCCTTGCCACTTCGTTGTGCGAGGGGATAAAAATTTTGAACTTATATTTATCATCATCATACCAAATATAAACAAAATGCAATATAAGGTCTGGAAAATGTGAGCTGTTAAAATACTAAAGCAAAATATTAACATAAAAGTTCTAAGTCTGTAACCTTGACCTTAAGGTCATAGGCATTGCTTAGGGCATTTCTTAATAAAACTTTGGGCTTATATCTATCATCATACCAAGTATAAACCAAATCCATCATGGGGTTTGGAAAATATGAGAACTTTTAACATAAAAAGTTTTTAGTCTGTAACTTTAATCTGAAGGTTATAGGTATGGCTGGGGTATTGCTGAATAAAATTTTGGACTTATACACTGTAGTCGAACCGCCCCGTTGGCACTCTGATTGGTAATATAGGCCCCGTTGTAAATCCAGATGGTAGGAGTTTCATATGGCTCAGGAAGGAGTTTTGGAATTTAACTGTCTTGAAAAAGTAAGCATTATTCTTATTTGAAAAGAGGGCAAATTTTTACTGCTGTTGTCTGAATAAATATTCTTGTTAATCATCACGCTTTATCATCACAAGATTCACCAGAAAGCGAAATATCAATGGTCAAAGTTGTGCTCACAGAAAACAAAATCTTTCAAGTGATTTCCTAGGAAAATTGCTGCTGATATTTATTAAGGTTTGGTTTTGCATTTAGTTTCTATGACAAATATTGCGCAACATATTCATTATTGTACAGATGATATCCCTGTTCTAATTTTTGGTGCAGGAAAGGATACACGAGGAAGCACGTTTTTGACATTCCCTGATTTTCTCCTAGGTCGATAACTAGTGGCTCCCGGATTGGTTTTGATAAGAAATCGGATTGGAATGATCCACTAATGATAGAGAGTATGGGTTGGTCAGTCCATTTATTTAACAGAATGGCCTTTACGAGGCAGACTAGTGTAAAAATGCCACTTTTCATGCACTTCTTTTGGCAGGTAGTACTTCTGCATGTTACAGCCAAACGTTTTTTTGAATTGTGTGTTTTTGCAACAGCATTTGTGATATTTAGACAAAACTGTAAAGAAATATGCATTCCAATGGATTGCTTAGGGACCGATCACTTGATTCTTAATAATGGGAGTTGGAGCGGCGGTAAGAAGTTTTCAGGTGAGAATTTTTTTCCGCGACTAAAGACAGTCCTTCTATTCTTGTCTCTACAGAGTGTGTAACAGCATGAACCCTGGTCCTGCTTACTTTGTCTGGAAAAAGAGGCTCCTGGATTTTTCTCAAAAGACCCTTCTGGCCCCGCCCCTTCCATTCAAAATAAAATGATTGCTCCCTTACCTATGACAAATGTTTCGATCGTCACAACATACTGGTCAACTTAAGATGCATCGCAAGCCACAGGTTTCTGCTGTGTTTTACCATTTCTGTAATTGTATGTCTTTGCATGTATGTCATAGTAAAATTTTTATTTTGGATAACCGTTTGACCTTTATTTTTGGGAAAGAAACTGTCCTTTTGGCTTTCTGCTTGTAGTATTTTGATAGTGGTGCCGTTGCTTTAAGCGTGTCCATGTTTCCTTTTGGTGTCTTGGACAGAAGGTGTTAGGCAACTGTATCGATTCCTGATCATTGCCTTCCTTATACTGAGCCAAAACTTCTAAAAATGGCTCCAAGAATTTTAGTACTGCTGAACATTTATTATCAACCAAAGTCTTTCTTCTGGCATTTTCCAGAGTCTTGAAAAAAAGCCAAAGCCAAAGCCAATCCTATATTTAAAACAGGAGATCAAGATGACGTAAATAACTAAACAAGAGGCCCACAGGCCACGGCTCGCTCACCACAGCCACTGCAGATATGCATTTATTATGCAACATTTTTCAATTATGCCATTGTAATTAATGAAAGGAATATCATTTAAGTGGCTCTTGGTTTTGTAGAAGAAGTGTTTTTTATAATAACTATTTTTTTTGTATATTGGCATGACAGTCGATGGAGCGTGACCACTCTTTTTATAATCCATCTTCGCAAGAACAAAGGGACTTGCCAAGCTCTCATCTTTAGTGATTAAGTAAAGAATGGATGGGAGAAGAGGTATTTCACTTGCATATTGCCACAAGATCAGACATAAGACAAGCTCAACTGATGCTTCTTCTCCTGCTGGTGTCTAACAGGGTCTTCTTTCCCCACTGGTGCTTAATAATGTCTTCTTTCTCTGCTGTGCTTAACAAATTTTCGATTCTATGGCAACCAAACAAAATTGTCGCTGGTCATCAAACACTTTAACCGGGCAGACAATCATCAAATGATTGTAACTGGCAAATATGGTTCACAACTTCACTTGTTATGGAGATAATGCAATTTAACCATTTCCCCATATAAGTCTATGAGAGCTTTCTGTTGCCACAGCAACCAAACTAAGAGACAAACTGGCAACCTTTAGCTATTTTGAACTGCCCTTACCCAAGCAACATTTGAACCAAATTAGATTCATATTGCTTCAGTGGTTTTTGAGGAGTTGTTATTTAAAAATCCTTATTTAATAATTTATGTTGCCATGCAACCAAACAAAATGGCCACTAGTCATCAAACACATAAACTGGGTAGACAATCATCAAAAGATCGTAGCTGCCAAATATTTTTCCACGTCACTTCACTGGTTATTTAGATAAAAGCGCTGAAATCACTGCACCATGCCCCACCACTGCACTTACATCAAGTAAGTGCCAGAACTCTGTAAAAAATAAAATGTGTTTTACATGTTATCTTATGTCCCTTTATATTTTTGCAAGGCTTCAAGAAAATCTCTAAACCAGTTTTTATTTTTTTTAGAAAGGGACATGTATATGACTTGGATCAAAATTAAAAATGTTCAAAGGGAGGTAACTAAAAAAGCAGATAATTCAGAGGTACTGTTCCTGTATTTTGCAAATTGCATCATGGATATATACATTTGCATTAAGTTTCAAGGAAATATCTCGAAAAGTTTTTTAAGTTACAGAGTGGACACAAATATATTTCAGAAATCACTATTTTCTAAGTTCAAAGGGCCATAACTCCAGAATAAGGTTAAACCGATTTACGGTTCTTGTATTCTGCATCTTATCTCATGATGTTTTACATTTGTGTGAAGTTTCATCACAATATCTGGAACGGTTTTCAACGTACAGAACAGACACGAATACATAGTAGAAATGGCTATGTTCAATATCTACTGTGTTCAAAGGGTCGCAACTCCAAAAGTAGGTTAACCAAAGTTACAGTTTTATGTTCTGCACTTTGACTCGTGATGCTTTACCTTTGTGAGAAATTTCATGATAATATCTCGAAAGTTTTTAACTTAGAGTGGACACGAATAATGGTAGAAGTGGTTATTTTTAAATGTTCAAAGGGCAAAAACTCAAAAAGGAGGCAAATCAGAGTTAAGGTTTATTTGTTCTGCATGTTTTCCCACTGTGCTTTACACTTGTGTGAATTCTATTGAAAATATCTCGGACGGTATCATTTATGGAGCAAATGATGGAAGCGCTGATGGACTGACAGAAGGACGGAAGAACAGATGCTCTCTAACATTATCGGGTTTAGGGGCTACCTCAATGTTAAATTTCCATGGGATTAAGGAACTATTCAAATTTGGTTAAGGGGCTAGCTAATGCATTCTAAATGGAATTAACCTCAAAATACCTCATGATTATATCCAAAATAGCCCAAAAATAGCCATGTTCGCCCGGACAGACAGAAGGACAGTCAAATTTCGGACGCTATTAACATACTACCTGTTGGATATTAACACTAATGTTTGTTTAAGCAAATGAGCCAGTCTTATATTTACAGTATATACACTTCCAACTTGAAACAATACCCTCCAAGATTATCTATAATGGAATGTATACTCTCTGCCTCCTTGTTAATTAAATTAGTTCAGAGCCAGAACCCACACTAGCTAGTTGTGTTTAAAAGAACATAACATTATTTGCTGACGAGTTTTCGGAATTTAGTGTGCCTGAACTCAATTTTTCGGATTTCTTGGATTAAATTAATATTCACTAAAATGGCACATTTTTCTATTGGAAATGTTGGAGAGTACAATGAAGTAACTGAAACATGGAAAAGTTACAACAATTTTTCTTGGCGAATCAAGTTGCGGACGACAGCAAAGTACCAGCTTTGTTGGCTATTATGGGTGGAAAAACATACAGCCTTCTACGTAATTTGGCAATGCCAGCAGAACCTTCAACTAAAACATATGCTGAGATAGTAACACTTTTAAATGACCATTTGTCACCTAAGCCATTAGTGACTGCCGAACGTTTTCGATTCCACAAAAGGGACCAGAAAGAGGGAGAGTCTATTACCGTGTATGTGGCGGAATTGAGAAAACTCACGGAACACTGTATATTCGGAGGAACTCTTAATGATGCTCTGCGTGATAGACTTGTATGTGGAATTAAAAATGAAAATATACAGAAAAAGCTTCTCTCAGTGTCCGATTTGACATTGCAGAAAGCAATAGAGATTTCTTCTGCTATGGAGACAGCCGCGAAGGATGCAGTAGAGCTCCAACACCAACATAGGCCCGATCCTGTGCATAAAGTCAGCAAGAAGAAAGACTCGAGCAGCAAAACATCGAAGCTTGAGAAAAGGGCATGTTTCCGCTGCGACAGGAAAAATCACACCCCAGAGGAATGCTTCTTTAAAGACGAAAGATGTAGATTTTGTTCAACAACAGGACACATTGAACGCGCTTGTTTGAAAAAGAAAGCACAAATGAAAAAACAATCCAAGAAAAAGCCGAAAAATGTCAAAACTGTGGAAGAGGAATTACTTACTGTTAGTATAAATACGGTAAAGAGAGCAGACGTTATCAGCATCACACCCAAGATAGAAGGAAAGTACTTGAAAATGGAGCTAGACACTGGATCTGCCATATCAGTGATCCCAATTAAAATGTACAGGCAATTGTTTTCTCACAGACCGTTATCAACAACAAACATTACACTCAGGACATATTCAGGGGAAATAATTAAGCCAGCTGGGATAATTCATGTGAATGTGAAATATGAAGATCAGGAGCATAACTTGGATTTATTTGTAGTGAAAAATAACAGTCCTGCATTATTTGGTATGTTATGGCTAAAATATTTTAAATTGGATTGAACATCAATTAAACTTTTGCAGACCAGTATTTCTACAGAAGATCAGCTTAGGGATATTCTTACCAAATACAAATCAGTTTTCACAGAAGATAATGGAAAAGTCAAAGGCATGAAAGCGACGTTGACATTGAAAGAGAACGCAAAAGCCAAGTTCTGTAAAGCTAGGCCAGTACCTTATGCTTTAAAGGAAAAAGTAGAACAGGAACTTGACCGACTAGAAAAGGAAGGTATTATACAGAAAGTAGATCACAGTGACTGGGCAACACCAATCGTGGCAGTCCCCAAGGGAAATAACTCAGTCAGAATATGTGGTGACTACAAGACAACTGTAAATCCTCAACTGAAAGTTGACCAATATCCACTGCCGAGAATTGATGACATATTCGCATCATTGGCAGGAGGTCAGCAATTTTCGAAGATAGACTTATGTCAAGCCTACCACCAACTTGAACTGGATGATAATTCCAAGAGTTATCTCACTATAAATACGCATAAAGGCCTATATAAATACAATCGACTGGTATTTGGAATTGCATCCTCTCCAGCGATTTGGCAGCGTACCATAGATCAAGTATTGGACGGAATACCAAATACAAGCTGTATCCTAGATGACATGATCATCCCTGGAAAAACAGATGAAGAGCACCTGACAAATCTTCAGACTGTTCTAAAAAGGTTGCAAGATTATATATAATTTACGAGTCAACAAGGACAAATGTAAATTCTTCCAGGAGGAAATTTCATACTGGGGACATAAAATAGACTCAAACGGATTGCATAAAACGCAAGAAAAGATTGAGGCAATTGTCAACGCACCTAAGCCAGAAAACTTAACCCAGTTAAGAGCATTCTTAGGAATGGTGAATTACTATGCCAAATTTCTGCCTAATCTTGCGAGTGTTTTACATCAACTTAACCAGTTATTACAGAAAGATGTAAAATTTCAGTGGACAGCTGCTACACAAAAAGCGTTCGAAAAAGTTAAGAAATTGATAACATCAGACACTGTGTTAACTCACTATAACCCATATTTACCAGTGAGACTTACTTATGATTCTTCTGCATACGGTCTTGGAGCAGTGATTTCACATGTGATGGAAAATGGTGAAGAAAGACCAATTGCATTTGCTTTGCGTACGTTAAGTACAGCTGAGAAAAATTACGCACAAGTGCAGAAAGAAGCCTTATCTATAATTTGGTCTATAAAGAAGTTCTACAGTTATCTGTATGGAAGGAAATTCACTTTAGTTACGGATCATCAACCTCTTTTGGCTATTTTAGGTCCTAAGAAAGGGATTCCAGCAACAACCGCAGCACGCTTGCAACGTTATGCAATATTTTTGCAAGGACACGATTACGAAATTGAATATAAAAGCTCAAAAGCTATAGCAAATGCAGATGGATTATCACGTCTGCCATGTCCACAAACTGAGGAAACAGAAGAAAGTGATCCAGTAGAAATATACAATTTATCACAAATTGATAGCCTGCCTGTCAGTGCCAATGACATAAAACGTGAAACACGTCGTGACACTATCACATCTAAAGTCCTTGACTTAGTACTCAATGGCTGGACACAGAAACCTCAGGACGAGCGACTGAAACCTTACTACATGCGTAGGAATGAAATTTCAGTGCAACATGGATGTCTTATGTGGGGAATACGAGTAATTATACCTACAAAGCTAAAAAATAAAGTGCTAAATGAACTGCATGCCGGACATGTAGGCATTGTTAAAATGAAAGGGCTAAGTCGAAGTTTCTTTTGGTGGCCAGGATTTGATAGTGACATTGAACAGTTAGCCAAGCGTTGTTCTGGTTGTCAAGTTAATCAAAAGTCTCCACCAAAGTCATCGCTTCACCCATGGGAATGGCCGTCTACACCATGGGAACGCATACATATCGACTTTGCTGGACAATTTGTAGGACACATGTTTCTTTTGGCAGTCGACGCACATTCAAAATGGCCAGAAATTCATGTAATGAAAACTACAACTGCATCGAAAACAATAGATGTACTGAGACAGATGTTCGCAAGAAATGGCGTTCCAAGAGAAATAATTTCTGACAAGAGGCCCACGGGCCACGGGTCGCTCACCTGAGTGACACAGTCACTGCAGATATGCAGATGTTATGCAACATTTTTCCAATCCTGTCATCGCAACTAATGAAAAGATCATCATTTAAGCAGTTCTTTATTTTGAAGAAGATATATGGCATGCCAGTCAATTGAGGGTGATCATTTGAACAAACTCTAAATGGCAGCCAGCTTGGAATTACAATCGGCACGATTTTAACTATTTTTGATCTACGAGTCACCCTCATGCATCCTACCAAGTTTCGAGTCAACTGGCCTTTCAGTTCAGGAGAAGAGGCGAAAAATAGATTTTCAAGATGGCTGCCATGGCGGCCATCTTGGATATCCGATTGGCACAATTTTAGCTATTTTTGATCTACAAGTCACCCCAATGTCTCCTACGATGTTTGGAGTCAATTGGCCTTTCTGTGCAGGAGAAGCAGCTAAATATAGATTTTCAAGATGGCAGCCATGGTGGCCATCTGGGATTTCTGATCAGAACGATTTTAGCTACATTTGACCTACAAGTCAACCTGATGCTTCCTACTAAGTTTCGAGTCAAGTGACTTTTGGGTTTAGGAAAAGAAGCGAATAATAGATTTTCAAGATAGACGCCATGGCGGCCATCTTGGATTTACGATCGGCATGATTTTAGCTATTTTTGATCTACAAGTCACCCAAATGCTTCCTACCAAGTGTGGAGTCAACTGGCCTTTCGGTTCAGGAGAAGAAGCGAAAAATAGATTTTCAAGATGGCTGCCATGGCAGCCATCTTGGATTTCGGATAGGCACGATTTTTGCTATTTTTGATCTATAAGTCACCCCAATGCCTCCTACCAAGTTTGGGGTCAATTGGCTTTTGGGTTTAGGAGTTTAAGCGAAAAATAGATTTTCAAGATGGCGGCCATGGCGGCCATCTTGGATTTCCGATCTGCACGATTTTAGCTATTTTTGATCTACAAGTAATCCTGATGCTTTCTAGCATGTTTGGAGTCAATTGGCCTTTCGGTTCAGGAGAAGAAGCAAAAAATAGATTTTCAAGATGGCCGCCATGGCGGCCATCTTGGATTTCCGATCGGCACGATTTTAGCTACTTTTGATCTACAAGTCACCCTGATGCTTCCTAGCAAGTTTGGAGTCAAATGGCCTTTCGGTTCAGGAGAAGAAGCGAAAAATAGATTTTCAAGATGGCGGCCATGGCGGCCATCTTGGATTTCCGATCGGCACGATTTTAGCTATTTTTGATCTACAAGTCACCCTGATGCTTCCTAGCAAGTTTGGAGTCAACTGGCCTTTCGGTTCAGGAGAAGAAGCGAAAAATAGATTTTCAAGATGGCGGCCATGGCAGCCATCTTGAATTTCCGATCGGCACGATTTAAGCTACTTTTGATCTACAAGTCACCCTGATGCTTCCTAGCAAGTTTGGAGTCAATTGGCCTTTCGGTTCAGGAGAAGAAGCGAAAAATAGATTTTCAAGATGGCGGCCATGGCGGCCATCTTGGATTTCCGATCGGAATGATTTTAGCTATTTTTGATCTACAAGTAATCCTGATGCTTTCTAGCAAGTTTGGAGTCAATTGGCCTTTCGGTTCAGGAGAAGAAGCGAAAAATAGATTTTCAAGATGGCGGCCATGGCGGCCATCTTGGATTTCCGATCGGCACGATTTTAGCTATTTTTGATCTACAAGTAATCCTGATGCTTTCTAGCATGTTTGGAGTCAATTGGCCTTTCGGTTCAGGAGAAGAAGCAAAAAATAGATTTTCAAGATGGCCGCCATGGCGGCCATCTTGGATTTCCGATCGGCACGATTTTAGCTACTTTTGATCTACAAGTCACCCTGATGCTTCCTAGCAAGTTTGGAGTCAAATGGCCTTTCGGTTCAGGAGAAGAAGCGAAAAATAGATTTTCAAGATGGCGGCCATGGCGGCCATCTTGGATTTCCGATCGGCACGATTTTAGCTATTTTTGATCTACAAGTCACCCTGATGCTTCCTAGCAAGTTTGGAGTCAACTGGCCTTTCGGTTCAGGAGAAGAAGCGAAAAATAGATTTTCAAGATGGCGGCCATGGCAGCCATCTTGAATTTCCGATCGGCACGATTTAAGCTACTTTTGATCTACAAGTCACCCTGATGCTTCCTAGCAAGTTTGGAGTCAATTGGCCTTTCGGTTCAGGAGAAGAAGCGAAAAATAGATTTTCAAGATGGCGGCCATGGCGGCCATCTTGGATTTCCGATCGGAATGATTTTAGCTATTTTTGATCTACAAGTCACCCTGATGCTTCCTAGCAAGTTTGGAGTCAATTGGCCTTTCGGTTCAGGAGAAGAAGCGAAAAATAGATTTTCAAGATGGCGGCCATGGCGGCCATCTTGGATTTCCGATCGGCACGATTTTAGCTATTTTTGATCTACAAGTCACCCTGATGCTTCCTAGCAAGTTTGGAGTCAACTGGCCTTTCGGTTCAGGAGAAGAAGCGAAAAATAGATTTTCAAGATGGCGGCCATGGCGGCCATCTTGAATTTCCGATCGGCACGATTTTAGCTACTTTTGATCTACAAGTCACCCTGATGCTTCCTAGCAAGTTTGGAGTCAATTGGCCTTTCGGTTCAGGAGAAGAAGCGAAAAATAGATTTTCAAGATGGCGGCCATGGCGGCCATCTTGGATTTCCGATCGGAACGATTTTAGCTATTTTTGATCTACAAGTCACCCCGATGCTTCCTACCAAGTATCAAGTCAATTGGCCCAGGGGTGTAGGAGGAGTAGGCATTTAAAGCAATTGTTGACGCCGCACGACGGACGACGGACGACGCACGACGCACGACGGACGACGGACGACGGACGACGGACATTGACTGACCACAATAGCTCACCATGAGCACTTCGTGCTCAGGTGAGCTAATAATGGAAGTCAGTTAACGTCAGAGCTGTTTCAGACATTTATAAGAAGCAATGGGATATTACATAAAACGTCAGTATCTTGGCACCCTGCTTCGCAAGGTCTAGTGGAGAGATTTGTGCAAAGTTTTAAAATGGCAATTAAGTCTGCTACAATTGATAGTGGATCTTTACATGAGAAAATTAGTAGTTTCTTGCTAGCGTACAGGAACGCGCCACATGCAACTACAAATGAAAGTCCCGCAAAACTGTTTCTCGGACGCAACCTACGTTCTCGTTTGGATTTGATAAAGCCGAATGTAAAGGACACAGTAGAAAAGAAACAATTCGAAAATGTAAGTGGATACAAACTGCCTCAGTTCAACATTGGAGACAACGTTATGGTGCGCGATTACCGTGAAAATAGTGATAAATGGACAAACGCACAAGTTACACAGAAAACAGGACCACTGTCATATAAAGTGCAAACAAATGGAAATAATAACTGGCGTCGTCATGCCGATCAAATGATAAAAACATCGGTTGAGCCAAAATCCTCGGAATATGTACCAGATATACCCTTGGACATAAACGGAAAGGATGACGTTCAAACAAATGACGGTGTGCAGCCTTCACAACCAGAGAGGCGATACCCATTGAGAAATAGGAGACCTCCAGATTGCCTAGGTTATTCCTGAATGGAAGTGTAAATTTGTGTGTAATTAGTTATCATTGCAGATAAACAGGGCATAATAAACCCCTGGCTGTAATGATTATGAAGAGATAAGTGTAAGGATCACCTCCTATCTCTGATTGCAGTCATGTAAAGTCTGGTTTCTTTCAGACAAGCCATTTCTATGAATGAAATAATTGCTTTGGAATGCTTTATTTTTATTTAATTGTTTTTCATGAATGAAACTATATTGCTGGTTTACAGTACAAAGATATACAGGCTTGTCTCAATGAGTCCAGTACTACAATATTCATGTTAATTTTGCATGCAGTGTATCAAAATATATAATCAACATGTACTTCAAGGATTACTTTGAAAAGTGAAATGACTCGAATTACTACGCAGTTGATTATACTGTACTGAACAGTGGCAGATAGAAGCTACAGGACGGTATACTTTCAAACTTTACAAGCGTTACACAAGTTCATCAGTGATAACAAAAGATGACTTTCAAGCTAATATGTTGGATATTAACACTAATGTTTGTTTAAGTAAATGAGCCAGTCTTATATTTACAGTATATACACTTCCAACTTGAAACAATACCCTCCAAGATTATCTATAATGGAATGTATACTCTCTGCCCCCTTGTTAATTAAATTAGTTCAGAGCCAGAACCCACACTAGCTAGTTGTGTTTAAAAGAACATAACACTACCCACACCACTTTTTGTGGTGGGGCATAAAAATGCAATTTAACAATTTTCCCATTATAAGTCAATAGGAGCTTCTGGTTGCCATGGCAACCAAAACAAGACGCAGACCACCATAATTTTATCTATTTTGAATTGCCCTTACCCAAGTAACATTTGTACCAAATTAGAGTCATACTGCTTCAGTGGTTTCGAAGTTGTCATTTGAAAAATTCCTTTTTCAAAATTGAATGTTGCCGTGGCAACCAAACAAAATGGTCATAAAACATATAAACCATGTAGACAATCATCAGATGATTATAATTGCCAAATATGGCTCACATCACTTCACTGGTTAAAAAGACAGAACAATTTGATGGGAGCTTCTGTTGCCATGTCAACCAAACCAAGAGGCAGACCACCAAATATTTCACTATTTTGAACTGCTCTTACCCAAGCAAGATTTGTACCAAATTAGAGCTTTATTCTTTAGTGGTTTTGGACAAGTTGTCATTTAATAATTCCCTTTTTAAAAAAAAAAAAAAAATCTGTTGTTGCCATGGCAACCAAACAAAATGGCCACTGGTCATCAAACAGATACACTGGGTAGACAATCATCTTATGATCATAACTGCCAAACATTGTTCACATCACTTCACTGGTTATGGAGAAAATGCAATTAAACCATTTTCCCATTTTAAGTCTATGGGAGCTTTCTGTGCCATGGCAACCGAACCAAGAGGCAGATCACAACACTTTTAGCTATTTTGAATTGCCCTTACCAAAACATCATTTGTCCCAAATAAGAGTCATACTGCTTCAGTGGGTTTGAAGGAGTTGTCATTTTTTTAGAATTTAATGTTGCCATGGCAACCAAACAAAATGGCCACTGGTCATAAAACACACAAACTGGGTAGACAATCATCAAATGATCATAACTGCCAAATACGGTTCACATCACTTCACTGGTTATGGAGAAAATACAATTTAACCCTTTTCCCATTTTATGTCTACGGGAGCTTTCTATCGCACTCGCACCCAAACCAAGAGGTATAACATCATAATTTTAGCTATTTTGAATTGCCCTTACCAAAACAAAATTTGAACCAAATTAGAGTCATACTGTTTCAATGATTTTGAAGGAGTTGTCATTTAAAAAATTCCTTTTTCAAAATTGAATGTTGCCATGGCAACCAAATAAAATGGCCACTGGTCATAAAACATATAAACTGGGTAGACAATCATCAGATGATTATAACTGCCAATAGGGTTCATATCACTTCAGTGGTTATGGAGAAAATACAATTTAACCTTTTTTTAAATTTTAAGTCTATTCGAGCTTTTTGTTGCCATGGCAACCATACCAAAAGCCAGATCACCACAATTTTAGCTATTTTTGAATCTCCCTTCCAAAACAACATTCTTATCAAATTAGGGACGAATGGCATCAATGGCTTTAGAGGAGTTGTCGTCTGAAAGTGTTAACAGACAGATGCATGGATGGACGGACGAATGGGTGATGGACAAAAAGTGATCACTATAGCTCATCCGGAGCATTGCTAAGGTGAGCTAAAAACTGGTTTGCAAGAAGCTTATGACTTATCTAGATAACTATAAGCTTCTTCATAAACATCAGAGCGAATTTAGAATGGGTCATTCAACAGAATCCGACCTTACACTGAAAGTTGATACTTGGCTGAAAGCGATCAAAAATGGGGATTTAGTGGGGTGTATCTTGGTTCTCTTTTGTAAGGCCTGGTAGATCATAACTTACTACTTTAAACGCTACGACATTGCAGACTAAGTGAATTGAGTTTACCATGGTGTTATTAGTTAAGAGTAGCGATTAAGAAATGAAAGTGAAACCAGCAACACACTTCAAATAATTTACAATATTGATTCACCAAAAAATAAGACGATTCAAAACAGACCTAGAGGCCCAAGAGGGCCAGAATCGTTCACCTGGATTAGGCTAATCATCATACATGATATGTTACATTGT
Organism: Anodontia alba; assembly: GCA_964016985.1. Taxonomy (NCBI): domain Eukaryota; kingdom Metazoa; phylum Mollusca; class Bivalvia; order Lucinida; family Lucinidae; genus Anodontia; species Anodontia alba. Next base: position 79,479,199 of record OZ024824.1, on the reverse strand, counting down.
GCCATGGTGGCCATCTTGGCTATCAGATCAGATTGCCTTTAGCAATTTAGAATCTGATGTTGTTTGAAGAGTTTCAAAATTGCCACCATGGTTGCAATCTTGGATACTGGAACTGAACAATTAGCAAATTTTGAATCTCCATGTCATCCCGATGCCTCCCTTCAAATTTCAGCGCAACCTGACTTACTGTATCAGAGGAGATGTAGTTTAAAGAATTTCAAGATGGCTGCTATCTTGGACATTAGAACAGAACAATTAATTTTAAGTGATTCTGAATTTCCATATCACCCCAATGCCTACCATCAAGTTTAAGCTCAATCAGACTTACCGTTCAGGAGCAGACCTAATTTGAAGATTTTCAATATGGCTGCCATGGTGGCCATCTTGGATACCAGAACAGAACAATTCAAGTAAGTCTAAATCTCCATGCTGCCGGGATGCTTTCCACCAAGCTTCTGCTTCATCTGTTCTAGAGCAGATAACAACTGGAGACTTTCAAGATGGACACCATGGCTGCCATCATGGATACGATTCTGATGGAGATGTCTAAAATGTGAAAAATTACTGACGTAGGTCAACAGAGCATGGCATAAGCTTCAGGAGAGCTAACAATAGAAGCTTGTCAAAATGGCTGCTGGGGGAAGCCATCGTGGATATCGTAACAAATTATTTTTAATAATTCTAAATCTTCATGTCGCTAAAATGCCTCCCCAAATGTTTTGGCTCAATCTGATTTACCATTTGGGAGCAGATGAGGTTTGAAGATTTTCAAGATGGCCACCTTGGGGGCTATATCAGATATCGGATCAGAACAATTTTCAGCAATTCTGAATCACTTTGATGCCACCAATCAAGTTTGGGCTCAATCAAAATAACGATTTGGGAGGAGATGTCAATTGAAGAATTTCAAGATGGCCTTGATTGCCATCATATATGCCAGAATGGAAAGAATTTAGCAGTTCTGAATCTCCCCTATGCCTCCCACCAAGTTTCAGCTCAATCCGACTTAACATTCGGGAGCAGATGTTGTTTCAAGATTTTCAAGATGGCCACTATGGTGGCTATCTTGGATATTGGAATGGTACAAATATAAATCTCCCAAGTCATCCCGATGCCTCCCACCAAGTTAAGGTTCAATCCGACTTACTTTCTGGGAGCAGTGGTGGCCATCTTGGATATCAAAACGGAATGGTTTAGCCATTCTGAATCTCTATGTTGCTCCGATGCCTCCAATCAAGTTTCAGCTAAATCCGACTTACAGTTTGGGAGGAGATGTTGTTTGAAGATTTTCAAGATAGCCGACCATTTTGGATATCGGATGCTATGATTTTTGACAATTCTTAACCTCCATGTGGCCCCAATGCCATCTACCAAGTTTGGGCTCAATCGGATTTTGGGTTCCAGAGCAGATGTGGTTTCAAGATTTTCAAGATGGCCGCCCAGGCACCCATCTTGGATAGCCATACTTAACGATTTTAGCAATTCTGAGTCTCTATGTCGCTCCCATGCTTCCCATCAAGTTTCAACTCAATCCAATTTACGGTTTGGGAGAAGATGTTATTTGAAGTATTTCAAGATGGTCACCACGGCAGCCAGCTTGGATATCGGAATGGAACAATTTTAGCAATTCTGAATGTCGCTCTTATGCCTTCCATCAAGTTTCGGCTCATTCCAACTTACAGTTTGGGAGGACATGTCTGAATATCGGAACAGAACGATTTTAGCAATTCTGAATCTCTATGTCATTCCCATGCCTCTCATCAAGGTTTGGTTAGGGAGATGTTGTTTGAAGAATTTCAAGATGGCCGCCATGGTGGCCATCTTGGATATCAAAACGGATGTTTTTAGCCATTCAGAATTTCTATGTTGCTCCAATGCCTCCCATCAAGTTTCAGCTCAATCCGAATTATAATTTGGGAGATGTCGTTTGAAGAATTTCAAGATGGCCGATATGGCGACCATTTTGGATATCGGAATGGAATGCTTTTAATAACTCTTAACCTCCATGTGGCCCCAATGCCATCCACCAAGTTTGAGCTGAATCTGACTTAGGGTTCCGGAGCATATGTGGTTTCAAGATTTTCAAGATGGCCACCCAGGCACCCTTCTTGGATAGTTGAACGTAACGATTTTAGCAATTCTGAATCTCTATGTCGCTCACATGCTTCCCATCAAGTTTCAGCTCAATCTAACTTAAGGTTTGGGAGGAGATGTTGTTTGAAGTATTTCAAGATGGCCACCACGGCAGCCAGCTTGGATATCGGAATGGAACAATTTTAGCAATTCTGAATGTTGCTTCTATGCCTCTCATCAAGTTTCTGCTCATTCCAACTTACAGTTTTGGAAGACATGCGGTTTGAAGAATTTCAAGAAGGCTGGCCATCTTGAATATCGGAACAGAATGATTTTAGCAATTCTGAACATCTATGTGGCTTTCATGCCTCCCATCAAGTTGCGGCTCAGTCTGATTTATGGTTTGGGAGAAGATGTTGTTTGAAGAATTTCAAGATGGCCACCGTGGCCATCTTTGATATCGGGACAGAACAATTTTAGCAATTCTGAATCTCAATGTTACCACAATGCCTTCCACTATGTTACAGCTCAATCCAACTTTTGGTTCTAGAGGAGATGTCGAAAATTTGAAAAGCTAACTACGGACAGACTAACGCCAGACAACAGGCCATGACATAAGCTGACCAGTGAGCAAAGCTGCAGGTGAGCTAATAATGTAAGTAAACAGTACCTTTCAAGATTTTAGTTCACTTAGCCGATCAGAAATATTCCACAAGAATATTTAAAACAAATCCTTTGAATAGCAGTTTCTGATGCCACAATTTGAATTCAGTTTAATTCCAGAATGAAGAAAATATTAAAGTTATCCAATATAGAATAATTTCCAATGAAATTACACAAAGATGCCCACATGTAAATGGTTTCCCCTTATATATTATGAAAGAACATTCTAGAGAAGAATTTTCTAGAGGCATCACTCATTTTCTCGTTTTAGTCAAAAATATTCTAAATGTTCTATGACATACCCAAAATAGCTCCATCCAGAATATTCCTTCTGGAAAGTTTTAAACAGAATATAAACAACTTGTTATTGTAAATATGATTTTCCAGAAAGTTCTATGGAAACTTGCAGTAAACAAGAAAATAATGATAATTAAAATATAATTATATATATATATATGGTAAATGTCCTAAAATTTCGAACACACTAAAATTACGAACACCTAATATTTTTGCCCAAAATAATTTCTGGAAATGTCCTAAACTCTCGAACAGTAGCAGTTTTGCAAAAAGGGGATTTCTAAAATTTCGAACACAGCTTTCCTCAAGTAATTTTTTATTGGCACATTCTAATTTCTTTATTTTTTTTTTTTTTTTTTTCGTTACGGAACCGGAAACTAAAGTAGTAGTGTTGAAAGCGACCGTAAAACGTAAATGCACACAGCAGTGCCATAACGAGTTTTATGTACATAAATGGCATGGGAGCCATATTTTGATTTTATACAAACCCAGGAGTTACTGACTGAAAATTCTCAAGAAAAAAAAAAAAGAGAGAGAGACTTCCTTCACAATGTTAGCCATTTCCATGCCACAGTAAGTAAGTAAGTAAGTAACGACTTTATTTATCGAGGGTTACAACATTTAGCACATACATAAATACATGTAATAGCTAATCTTCCATGAGGCTCTCACTATTTACAAATATACACACAAGTACATTTATTCAAATAAACAATGATATTATAAAATGATATTTTTCTGATACTGTGACCAAGTGCAGCTTGAGGGAAGTCAATCAAGAAATGAACCTCATTATTTCCTTCCATTACAGTTTCATCTGTTGGATATCTTGCCGAAACGAAATGCAAGAGACCTGATGAAATATAATACAAGGCTACCGGAATAAGGCTCATAAGAATAGCATAGATTTGCCTGATCCCAAACAAACTCTTGATCATATTCTACTAGACTAGTTTAAAAAACATATATATCAATATATCAGATAGTTTGAATATTAACTATACACAAAATTCTGAAATTTCATCATGTTTTACAGCTGAAAATGAAACTGAATCATGTTGATGCTAATTAGAGACACCAAAAAATGTTGCTGTAATCATCCTAAAACTGGAATGGAGTTGTTTTACCATAGATCAATATGGATGGAATAGCAAACTGTGAAGACCGTGATCAGACTGCTCCTCTTAGGAGCTGATCAGACGGCTCCTCTTAGGAGCAGTCTGATCTGGGTCTGCACTGTTTGCATATGCCTGTCTGTCCAAAAACTTGGAAATATAATGGTAGTTCTTTGCATGTGAGATGAGCTATATACAACAATACTGCATTATATTATACACTAAAGTGGCAAATATGCATATCTCATCCGAAATATATAGTAACACCTATTTTATGTAAGATTGTGTGCACTATATGAATGGGAAAAGTAAAACATAGACATTAAAATAAATATTATGAAAGTGAAATTCATAAAAAATTTCACAAAGTTAAATTTATACATGTATAAAGTTAAATTTATAAATTTACAAACTCTTGCTTTAATTCACTAGCCATGTTAAGCATCTATTGTGAAATGTGTCAATAGTCTGGGCATTTTTAACTTCCTCTGGCAAACTGTTCCATACCTGACATCCAGAGTATCTCATACTATGTTTGAAGCATTCTGTCCTTGGCTTAGGTGGGATAAAACATCCAGCAGAAGATGATCTAAGCTGCATATTGGTATTTTCATTTGTTCTTAGTGTGAAATTTTCAGAAATATATGAAGGGGCAATATTGTTATAAACTTTAAACATAAATTTAGCCTTTCGTAGGTGAAGCCGATCATAAATAGACATAATCTTCAAATATTTCATGGCTTCAACAGAGTCATCAACATTGTAGTCAAGGATAATCTTGCATGCACGCTTTTGTAATTTAAAAACCTGTAATTTAATAGATTCTGAAGAACTCCCCCATACTATGTTACAAAAGTCGATATGAGGTTGAATATACGTCTTGTAAAACTGAACTCTATGAGCCTGGGACAAGAATTTTTTAATTTTTGTAAGAAGCCAAATGCCTGAAGAAATCTTTTTCTTTAGGTGCTTGATGTGATCAGACCAGGTCAAATTATTGTCGACAAAAACTCCAAAAATTTTGTCATTTGAAATCATATTTAGAGATTCGTTGTTGAAGTTGAGATCAAGATTGTCATTATTGAGTCTTTGCCTTTTCTGATTTGTTGTTACTAGCATAACTTTTGTTTTGGAGGAATTTAGAATCATACCATTGCTTCTACACCAGATGTATAGATTGTTTAAAGCAGTTTTGGAGGTTGTTCTTAATCTGTTCCATGGAATCCTGTACATCATACAAAGTTGTGTCATCGGCATAAAGGTCAGTAAAAACATTGCTTGTATATAAAGGCAAATCATTTATAAATAGCAAGAATAAAAGTGGCCCTAAAATAGACCCTTGGGGGACACCATATGTGATTTTCTTAAAGTCTGACTTACAGTCATTTATTGCCACCTGTTGCTTTCTGTTCACTAGGTAGGTATCAAACCATGATAAGGCATCATCTTTTATGCCATATACTTTTAACTTGTTAATCAGAATTTGGTGGTCTACAAGATCGAAAGCTTTCTTGAAGTCAACTAACACGACACCAACCATTTTGCCATTGTCTAAAGCATTCAGCCATGAATCTATCATATTAACAAGAGCAGTTTCACAAGAATGTTGTGTTCTGAAACCAGACTGAGTTTTATGTAATAAATTATATTCATGTAAGAAATCAGATAGACTCTTGTGCACATGCTTTTCAAGGACTTTAGACAAAACAGGTAAAACTGATATGGGACGAAAATTATTAACTTCTTCATGGGGACCATTGGCTTCTTTCCATTTGCTTGGAAAAACAGAATTGGTAATACAATGATTACAAATAAAAGTTACTTCATCTGTTATGTAAGGGGCGGAAACTTTCAAGAGACGGGGTCCAATCATGTCTGTACCTGTAGCTTTACTGATATCAATGCTGGAGAGGAATTTCAAAACCTTTTCTTTTTGAATTAAAGGAATTACAAATTTTGCATCTGCAGGTAGCTTTGCCTGACAAAACTCCTTTAATTTATCATGGTTTGTATTTGAGACAGGTTCTTTTAACTTTGATGCAATGTTTACAAAAAAGTTGTTAAATTCATTTGCGACATCTGTCGAATCTTCAATAAGAGTGTTACCAACTTTTACTAAGCTTATGGTAGACTGTCTCTGTGTGCCTTTACCTGCCCCAAATTCCTGAAATATCTTATAAATACTACTCGGATTTTCTTTGTTATTATCAATGAAAGTTTGGTATTGAACTTTTTTAGCAATTTGAATCATTTTAATAACTTTGTTTCTCCAAAACTTGTATTCATTATCATTTCCAATAGATTTATGTCTATCTCTGCACTTCATCGCATTGAGCATTTCTGGTGATATCCATTGAGGTTGAGTTTTGTGTTTAACTCTATGTTGTTTTATTGGTATATGTTTGTCAACTACTTGCAAAAAAAGATCTAACCATGCTTCAGTTACATCATCTGTATCATCAAAGAGTTTTATGGTATCCAAGGGAACAGCCTGCAGATCCTCATTGAATTCGCCTTCATCAAAGTTATTAAAACTTCTATAATGTATTGTGAAATGTTTTGACTTAGGTGGTTTCACATGCATTTTTCGTGTGAAGAATATGGGGAAGTGATCACTCAGCCCTACATTGGGCACATTTAAAGAGTTCACATTTTCAGGACAATTCGTATAAATATGGTTAATCAGAGTACTGGAATCACATGTTACTCTGGTGGCTTCAGAAACTAACTGTGTTAGACCAAAAGGTTCCATATATTCTGTCCAGACATGTTTTATTTGATTATTTAGTAGATCCCTGTTGATATTGCCCATCAAGTAAATTTCCTTATCTTCCCTTAGTACTTTTTCAATGCAGTCTTCAAAAGTTGCATTCCACTGAATAGTTGAATTTGGCGGTCTGTAAATATTTCCAACCAAAAATGGTTTGCTTTTATTTGGTTTGATTTCCAGCCAAATACACTCAAGGTTTTCGTGTTCAAGATCAGACCTTCTGCTGGCACAGACACCCTCTTTAACGTACACCAACAGACCACCCCCGGAATTTATTTCTCTATCTCTTCTAAAGGGCTTTTGAAAACCACTTATTTCAAAAACTGGATCAGGGTGGATAGCATTTAATTTAGTCTCACTTAAGCCAAAGACATGGATGTCATTTTTACCAGACTCAAGTAACAAACGCACTTGGTCAATTTTGTTGTTTACACCATGTATATTGATGTGCCCCATTCTAAAACCTTTACAACTTAACCCTAAATCAAGAATGCAAGTTGAATTTGTTTGGCAAAATACAGAATCACCTGACATATCATTTGAACTGAACCTATTATTGGACCCCTGGGTAGAAAACACAGAGGTGCTTTGGTCACTACCTGGAGATAAGGAACTGTCATCATCACAAGAGCTCTCATGCTCAGCAGGAGGTGACTGATTACTATCAGATATATCTGTACATGTACCTAACAATGATGCATTACTTGCACATATTTGGTTAATTGAATCATTTGATGCAGACAGATTTGTGTAATCTACCCCAATGCTGGAGGGCCTCATGGATGCATTAATTAAATTATCATCAGTGGAAAGTATATCCTCTTCATGAGGTACCATATATAGTCGTCTCTGAAAATGGAGTGTTTTGGTCACTTATATGACTGTCATCATTATTATGTCTCATTGAGTTAGTCTCTTTATTTTCAATAAAGTAAGTGCAACACATACAGTTGCTTAAATCACATTCTGAACAGACAGAACTAAGATATGAAAATCTGTTAGATAGATTTAAATGTTGTTCCACATTAACACTGAAGGCATCATTGCTGAGTTCCTATAGCTTCTGTAAACAACGTCCTGATTTATGTCCAAAAAAGCCACAGTGAAAGCATTCTAATTGCTTTTTGTGCTTACAGCTCTTTGTGTCGTGATTTTCTTCTCCACATTTGTAGCATAAAATCACATTGTCATCATCTCTCCATCTTTCCTGAAAATGTTGCCTACCACTAGGACGAGATTGTTGTTTACGTCTTTGCTGTTGTTTTTCAGCCCTGTTCGCCTGTCGTCTGCCATAGAAGCACCTATCAAAGTCATTTACTATCGCAACTTCTTTATTTATGGTCCCAAGTAAGCGCTTTACCCCTGACGATGACAAGTGTATAGAGTCTGTATCATAGTATCCATGTATTACGTACCCCTTTCTATCATGGAAAGCTTTGTCCTGATCGATAAGGCTAGCACCATAGTGCTCAGCAAGTGACTGTATTATTTCATTCAACTCTGTGGTGCTTGTGTCGCCCCTAGGACAAGAATTACATAGTATAATTTTACACTGAGTATTTTGTTCCTTTATATACTGAATCAGTTTATCGTACATCTCTTCAAAGTACTCAATGTCTATTCCACTGGAGGTGTCATTTCCCCCAAAATATAATATCACATGAGAAAACTTTCTAATGTCATACACTTTCATCTGTGCAGTAATTTTCTCAATATTGCCACCTGAGATTCCATTTTTGATCACATTGTCTCTTAGGCCCTTTGGATTGACAGAAGAGATCACTGAGTCCCCAATTAAAAGAACTTGACTGGCTTTATTTCTGCTAGTTCGTGGGAGAGGTCTGGGGCTTGACCTGGGCATATTGGGTTGTAGTGTCCTTCTCGGAGCAGGGCGTGGCCTCTGTGGTGTTTGATTAACAGGATCAATGGGGATTGATGTCCGTCTTACAACTTCATTATACTGCCTAGTTTGTAAGTCTGGCAGCACCGAGTCCAGGTCTGGAAGATGACTGTCAGAAGTATTTGTAGTTACAGTACTGCTCTGTGGTATTTCTTCCTGTGGCACTTCATTGCCTGTTGACAGGTTCAGGACTAGTGAAAAGACACTAGTCTGATCCACAGTTCTGAATGAAGATTGCTTTGTAGCTTGTTGAACCAGATCATTAACTTGTCTGTTTAGAGTTGTGATCTGCCCCTGCAGATTTGATATCATGTCCATTAGAGTTGAAATCTGTCTTATCACAGGTGAGTCTTGTAGACAAGTTAAGTCAGTCACCTGTCTTGGTTGTTGTGAAGAAACTGCCCCAGCAGGGGGCTCAGTTTCTGGCTCCTCTGCTGTTTCATTGATTATGGCCTCATTATCTCCCTGAAAGTGTGTAGAGTCCTGGCTTGACACAGTCTCGTTAACTATGTTTGTGTTTAATAATGAGCCATTCTCTTTTACAAAAGCTCTGAAGAGATTTGCTCCCAGTTTACTGAAAACTTTTTCCTTCCATGACATATGTCCTGGTCCACTGGCACACACAGACATGACAGTTTTATCTATAGTGAGGATACATTTCCTCTGGTCCAAATGTGTTTGCAGTTGAAATTTCTTGGTTTCCTCAGAGGGAAATCTTAACTGCTTACTAAGCACAGTCAAAACACTGTTGAAAATTGCCTCCTTATAAAACAAGATGTTTGTGCTGTCCTGTAGTGGCATAATGTGGTAAAATACCGCTTGAAATGGATCAGATACATTGTCTGATTCAGGATCCCCAGATGCAAAGCCAGGAAAGTCCTCCATGGCAGTAAGACTGTCTGTAATTACAATGCTGCTCCCAGCAGAAGATACAGAGTTCAAAGATTCATTCATTCTATTTGATGGTGTATTCATAATGGCAGTGTGAATGGGTAATTCATACACAGTAGATGTAGTGGAGTCATTCAGTTCATTCCCATTTTTGTTTGCCATTTTGTAATTTTCAAATCTGAAAGATTTTTTCAATTTTTTAAACAAAATGTCAGAAATCAGCTTTGATCTTGGTGTAAATTTACCACAGGCTGTTCAAAGACAGTGTCAGGAAATTAGCACAATTAGCACATATTAATTTCCATAAGTAGCATAATTGATTAATCAAGAGTTACTATCCACAGGTTGTTGTTGAGTTACAAAACCATTAGCCACAGATTGATACTGCTGCAGTTATTCCTTATCACAACATGTGGTCCAGCTGTTCCTTAATTAATCCAATCTTTGTTTAGTTCCACACTATGAGAAACTATACAGAATTACTTATAATTTCAAATTAAATCAACAAAAGCACTTTTTTTTAAAAAAACAGTTTCTTCAATTCAATTCCACATCTGAATAGCTGAAGTTATTATAAACATCATGGTATAAAAATCTTCCATATTAATCCATTTGTTCCTAAATAAAACTAAGAAAAGCACAGAGCACAAAAATGCATGACTGCTCTCTTTCAGATACAAAAATGGCTCTACAGACACGTGGATTTCCGCAATTATGCACAGGCGATTTAGAACTGTTGTTACCTTGTGGCAGACATGATAAATATTCCGGTTGAAAAACGAAAGCCAGGATAAATCTATGGATCCGCGCTGTACAATCTGACTAGTTGCTGTTTGTTCATGTATATCACCACTACTTCTGTCTTATTGCTGTATACCTACGTAGATTTTCATGGGTCTGCTCAGATACGCCACCGGGCGACGACACACAATTCTGGGACAGTCTCATTTCCAGTATAGATAACAAAAATATATGTGAAAACAGTCACATTCTGTTGCCCCGCGTGAAGAAACCACGTGCTCGTAACGGTAACGTCACGAGAAATCGTGGCGGAAACCGCTTAGAGGGAAAACGCACACTTGTTAAATTATAGAGCATTTTTTCGTCAGAAATGCACATGAAACTGGCAGATATTAGAAATAGAACTTAAGTATTGGGATAGAAAGGCCTATGCAAACTGTAGACTCAGATCTGACATCGCAGAGAAAGAGGGAATGAAACTAGTTAGGGGGAACAGGGAACATGGAAATTTGGAAAACACTTTTAGGACAATAAGACGTGCGACCAGTGAAAGATCATCTTCAGATGCAAGGGCAGTCAGATTTTGCCGTTTGTGGTAACAAACAGGCATGTAAAGTCCAGTTCTTGGAGAGATTACAAATCTTTGGTTAAATACATCACTGTTTCAGTGAAGGCTTTACATGCATTCTGCGGCATCTGGTCTGGGTCTACACTCTTTGCTCAAGCCTGTCTGTCCGAATACGTAGAATAAGTATGGAAATTCGATTGAATCCCTTCAGAAATCATCCTTAATCCGCCTCTGATTCATAAAAAATGCTGGGTCCGACTCGTAAAATTCATCATCAAGGCGTATGCAACTAGCTCCCTTTAAAACAGTAAAATCTAAAGAGTGAGGATCTTACTCTGCATTTACCAGGGTATAAATTAATATTAGTACTGTTACTCTTTTTACGTTATGTATATATTGAGAACATTACAATTATTAAAACATCCAGAAAATGAACAGTCACAAAGCAACATTTCCCTTGCCCCGCATTAAGAAACCATGTGCTTGTAGCGGTACGTCACGTGAAATCGTGGAGGGAAACCGCTTCGGGAGAAAAACAAACTTATTTTATAGAGCCTTTTCTCGTCAGAAATGCACACGAAACTGGCATGTATTAAAATTTAAAGAACTTAAATACTGGAACAGATAGACCTATGCAAACAGCATAGACCCAGATCAGACGCCGCAGAGAACATGGGAATGAAACTAATTTGGGGGAATAGGGAAATTGGTGTCTGGGCTTTTCAAGATCATCCTCCGAGTATATTCGTTTCTTAATTAAAGCCAGTATTGGGGGGGTGGGGGGGGGGGGGTGTATATGAATGACCCAATTTTTCTGGATTCCTATGTGAAAGGCCCCACTTTTTTGACATCCTGGTATATGCACATATTTTTCGCTCAGAGATTTTTCAAGGCTGCTTATTCTCTTGGTGTTCAATGAATTGACTGCAATATTTGTCTAACTACCAGCAATATATGGGTACAAAAAATCAAAGGGCAGGTTATGAATAGGTCAACATTTTGGATGATCAGGTATATGAATCGGTCCGTTTTTTTTAAAGGCAAGGTAAATATTGGTTCGCACACCCATACCAAAATTACCCTCCCCTGCCCTCCCTCCCCTACTCCCCGAGGCTATACCAGAATTCCAAAGTTGATCTGATCATTTCTGCAAAGCGTGACGCACATTGGATAGTAAGAAAGCGCTACACACGAAATTGTAAATTAGCATGTGCATCCACGCATTCTGATTTGGGTCTTTCTCGCTCATCCGTACACTGTGTCCTTCGATAAGATTTGCTGCTAATATTTAAGTTTAGCGTGCAAAAGGTTTCAATAAGCACACCGAAAACATTTTCGTCGTGGGGATTAACGCCTCCAGCAAAATATTTCCTGTCTGACCGCATGATTGTCATGATGTGCTCAGTGCATCCTATTTTAACAGGTAATGGAGATGATAGGTCCCAACAAGCCAAAATGAACCTAATCGTTTGTTACAAATATGATCAGTCTTTGCACTTGCTTGAGACTGCGATTCATGTATTACAGTGTTTTATACCAATGACCTAATCAGCGAACTGAGTGGACACCATCCTGCACTAGACTGTGTGTCGCACTCTGATTTGACTTACACATAAACACAAAGGGATATTTTCACCTGAACAGGGATCTAATGAAAGGATTACTATTGATGACAGATAATTCTTGCAATAAGTTTCGTTACCAAATTCTAAACGACAATACATTTTTTTTTAAAGAAAGAAATATGCTAAAGACAATAATGGCAGTTCACAGGTTTGGCATACGTAGTTCAGTTTGGTGGAGAGCTAAAATCTTTGATCTTGATCAGGCTGCATTCAGATCTGGTTGTCCACACTGTTCATTTATGTACGAGTCTTTTCCAATAAAAACGACTTACGACATTTGAGACCAGCATAGACAAGTTCAAAATGCGCATCCGAGCAGTCTATGTATCGGGGCGGTCTGATCTGGGTCTATGCATATCGCCAACAGAATGCATTATGTCAGCCTGCAGTGTGAATACTGCGCTTCAAAACTGCGGAAATTCTAATCAGCCTGCGCTTTTCACATTTAAACTCTGTACACTTCTCCTTTGAGGAAAGGGACTTTTGTGTTTCTGTAGTGGCTCAAGCAAGAACAAACGTGCGGTAACCTTTTGAAGTATTTTTTGGTCAGCTTGTGTTTCTCAGTGCGGTACAGTGAAGAGGGTTGTTACGTAAGAAGACAGTGGACTAAGCCAGTCTATTTTAAGAAAGTTGCACATTCCCGGAGTGCCAAACGTATCTGGCGAGTGTACCGGATAATTAATTGTTTTGTTATGAGAAACATTATTCGACATAGAATTAATCGGATGGAATTGAAAACAGTGTGTTAATTATTTATTCGTTCATACAATTTCATATTCAGTTTACCAATCACACATAGCAAATAAGAAAACCCTTTCGTTGTGTAGGTCCTGTTTAATAGTTTCGGGTGTCCGAAAGCGTCCGATAGCCAGGTCATTTTTGGCTGTAAGTGAATCTGTCCAAAAATTTCGAACAATAACTTTTTTAGCAAATCATAATTTCTAAAAATTTCGAACAGCAAGAACTGAAATTATTTAATTTTGTTCGAAATTTTAGGACATTTACCATAACTATGGTTGTATTCGTATCTGTGTAACAGGTCTCAGAAAGTCCATATAAAAAGGAAGGTATCTGAATGTGATAGAGTAGAGTAAGGCATTCCTCAAGGATCAATTTTAGATCCACTTCTTTTTTTTTTTTTTTTTTTTTTTTTTTAACGATTTTTCATTAATCATGAAAGATGTCATTAGCTCTGTTGATTATATGCCGACGACATTACAGTATATGATGTCCAGGACAACAGGGTCAAATTGAAACTTATCTTCAACATACTTTTTGATACTGATAAATAAAATTAATGCTAATAACAACTCGTCAGAGAAGAAAACATTTCACCGAAAATAACTTATAACTTTCATATAATTATATTGAATTGCAAATAACACGTGAAAAAATTTTTACATGTTCATTTGGATAACAATTTAGAGTGGAATAATCATTTTCACCATTTCTGCAAAAAGATTTTGTCTTTCCATGGCTGTTTTCTTAGATAAGATCATACCTATCACAACAACATATAGTTCTGTATCTAAATGCTTATAAAAAGCCACATTTTGAATATTGCACACTATATAGGGAAATTCTTTCCATTACAGTCTATATATATGGAAAAATTAAAAAAAAAATTTGTCTGCAAAATAATTCTTGGGAAAGATTATGGGAAAGATTATGTAACATTAGAGGATGCCTTTAAAAGTTTAAGCTTTTTAACATTTGAAGAAATAATATTCATAAATAAAACAAAACTTATGTACAAAATTGCCAATAAGACAGCTCTCACAAAGCCAAAGTTAAACATATTTAAAAGAAGCTTGTCATATTCTGGTGCTCTTGTATGGAACAACATTCCAGCAGAAACTAAAAATGCGGAAACATTAAGCAGTTTTGTTTTGAAATGTTCAAACTAGCTAAAAGAATGGAATGCTTTTTTATTCAAGAGTTATTGCTGTGCCATTACCTCCACCACCAAATTCAAATCTTTGTTTGAAGATGCATAGAGCTAATATTGCTTAATTCAGTATTCCTTAAATTTGTTACATCGTTTTCTTTATCATTCCATTTGGATTACTGTGTAAATAGAGGATCTATTGCGAGTTGTCATTTAGTATGAAGTTTATGAAATAAGCCTTTGGAGAGTTTCATAATTTCATATGGAGTGGTCACGAGTGTAAGATTCTGTTTATCATACGATCATTTAAAATACATTTCATCAAATCTAAAGTTGACAGATGTTCAACAGAAAATGCATGGTTGACATGGACTTGTTGAATAACAGCATGTCATATGCCATGTGTATGTTTGTGTGAGTGTATGAGGGTGAAAGTGTGTGTGAGAATGAGTATCAGTTAAAAAGTGACTAAACATTTAAATATGTCAAGTGAATTCTATATGTTCTTGTGATAACTATGTATATATAAATGTTGTTTCAAGGAAGACTGGCTTGGCCAACTGGGAAACCCTCTTTCAATAAAGACTCTACTTACTTACTAAATACTCTGATATACTGGCTTACCATGGATTGAAATGAGGCTTTCATGCTCGAGTACAATCACAATCTGCATATATATTTCCTCGCCAAAATGTTAGCATATTCATTGGCAAACTCAGCAATAGATACGTACAAACTTAGTAACAACCAATGTAATCTTTGCCATTATTCTGTATGTAATGAAACATAAGCACCACAAGAAGAGTACTATGCAAATTCTAGAAGTTATTCATCAGACATCAGCATCAAAATTCATGCGATGTTAATGGTCAAATTACCTTTAATTACCCCATAAATCTTGATACTGACGTTTTAAAATTGTTTGAAGAGCTGAAGAATAAATTTTTGGTATGTGAATGCATCTAAAATGGTCACTTTTGAACGTTTCAAGCAGACTGAGCATGGAAATCAATAAGTTGGGTAGCTAAGGGATTTTAGTGACTTGGTGCTTTGAATTTCATACTTAAAATCTAAAAGCCATTGCTGCTGATTTTTCTTTCACCATATTTACCCTTCACAGCCTTCTCTGGTCTTTAATAAAACCAACCTGTGCCTTTTATTGTCCAATCCCCACTGTTTGCTCAGCCAACCCAGTACTTGGACAATCACACAGTGAAACCTACCCGTGATCTCCACATTTCAAGTCCGATTAGACTATCATGACAAGGAACTGGTGATTAGCCCCAAAAATACATCTACGTATTTGGTACACTTCCAACAAACATACTCTATGTTTCTAACATGTTTCTAGTAATTCATAGACACTAGAAAATTGGCTTTCTGTGAGGTTTTTCTTGATTTAAAAATTCTTTGTAAAAATGAGCACGCTGATTGTGAAGGACAGCTAGTCGTACAAAGGGCAGTTCAGCTCCTGGAGAATGGACTGCAACTAAGCAATTAAGGCTGCAGCATCAGCGAGGTTCATCATATTCTAAAACTGACCTTACATAGTACAAAACATAAATTTTTACCTGTCGGTTTCAACGCCTTGTTGGTTCAGCGCCAAATTGAAACTCTTACCAATCTTATTTACAACCAGGATTATATTACCAATCAGAGTGCCAAAGGCGGCGGTTCAACTACAGTGTTATATCTATCATCATACCAAATATAAACCAAATCATCTTGTGGTTTGAAAACTATGAGGTCTTAAAAATGTTGTGTGGATGCCAACTTTGACACCAACGCTAGAGGTAGTGCAAATAACTCTTCCTGGACTTCATCCAGGTAAGCTAAATATGCCTTTCCAAGTGATGTAGAAAGCACACTAATGCCACATTTTTTAGTTTAATTGCTGTCATTCTGAATGTAGCAAAACTATAACATTGGCTAGTAAATACTTCTGCAGAAGAAGCTATCAACAAGACCTGTCGCCTGACAGGATAGCTCACCGGAAGTTGTGCTTTGACTTAGTTGTGCAAAGGCAAATTTTCGGACCCATAACAGAAACAAAGTCACGGTCATGGGAGCTGATGCTGCTGATAAAATGTTTAGACAAGTATCTCTGACCTCAGCAAGTATGAATTGAATCCATCAAACGGTAAAGAAGAAATGAGCACCTAAAACTTTTAACTCAAAATCTTTAACATTAAAATTCTAAGTCTGTGACCTTGACCCCAAGGTCATGGTTATAGGTCCTGAAGTTGCTGATAAAAATTTAAAGCAATATCTATCACCATACCAAATTCATCTAAAGGCAACCAAGTAATTATCTAAAATCTTTAGTGCAAAAACTAACATAAAAGTTCTAAGTCTGTGACCCTGACCCTAAGGTTATGGTCATAAGAGTTGATACTGCTGCTAAAACTTTGAGACCAGTATCTATTATCATACCAAGTATAAACTAAATCCATCCAAAGGTCAAGAAGTAATATAAAAATTAAAAACAAAAAACTTAACATAAGAATTCAAAGTCTGTGACCTTGACCCCAAGGTTATGGTCATGAGAGCTAATGCTGCTAAAAACTTCAGACCAGTATCTATTACCATACCAAGTATAAACTAAATCCATCCAAAGGTAAAGAAGTAATGAGCTCCTAAAAACTTTAACACAAAATCTTTAACATCAAAATTCTAAGTCTGTGACCTTGACCCCAAGGTCATGGTTATAGGTGCTGATGTTTTTGATAAAAACTTTAAAGCAATATCTTTCACCATACCAAGTCTCTAGTAAATTTATCTGAAGGCAACCAAGTAATGATCTAAAATCTTCAGTGCAAAAACTAACATAAAAGTTCTTAGTCTATGACCTTGACCCAAAAGCCACGATCATGTATGATGATGCTGCTGATAAAAACTTTTGATTAGTATCTATCACCATACCAAGTATGAACTAAATCTAACAAAAGGTAAAGAAGTAATGAGCTCCTAAAAACTTTAATACAAAAACTTTAACATAAGAATTCAAAGTCTGTCTCCTTGACCCCAAGGTTATGGTCATGATAGCTGATGCTGCTGCTAAAAATTTGAGACTAGTATCTATTACCATAACAAGTATAAACTAAATCCATCCAAAGGTAAAGAAGTAATGAGCTCCTAAAAACGTTAACACAAAATCTTTAACATCAAAATTCAAAGTCTGTGACCTTGACCCCAAGTTCACGGTCACGAGTGCTGTTACTGCAGATAAAAACTTTAGCCCAGTATCTATCATCATACTAAATATGCACTCAATCCATGTATACATAAAAAAGTAATGACCTACTAAAAAACTTTAACGCAAAAAGTTTAACATTTGTGGACGCCAACGCCGGGGGTAGTAGAATAGCTTACCTGAACTTTTTGTTCCGGTGAGCTAAAAAACAAGTTTTATGGCAACTTGGTATATAAATTCAGAAGTATTGTTGGTACCTGTTAATACTAATTTTATGAACAATTCAAACAGATTGTCAATTGTTACAAAAAGATCGGTTATAACAGGAACTTCATTTATGGGTTTTAAGCCAATAATGGTAGACATTTTTGTTTCCATCTTTAACTCATGACAGTTGGGCCTCAGACTGAATGATGGCTCTTTCTTCAATCTGTTTCAGAAGTCTGGTGCCTGACTATTGCTGTCTGTGCTCGGGCCCATTGTGGTCTACCTTGTGGATTTCTTTTGCTCTGGTTTCAGACTACCATTTAGCCCTCTTTTTTGATTTGCGTTTTACGACCCTTTCAAGAATATTTCACTTATATCGAGCCAATCATTTATCAAAAGTGGGAGAAACCGGAGAACCCAGGAAAAAACAACTGACCATCCTTAAGCAGACCATTTAACCCTCTTCTTTGTTTTTCACTATTGTGATTGTTTGTGTTTTACTATGATGTTTCATTGATGAGGAACCTACATGGACCAAACATATATTTGTACTTCAGAACTACATCAGAATAAAGAACAAGCTTGTGATCATGTGAACTTAGAATATGCTGCCCAGTAGCTGTTTCTGCTGACTTCACAGGTGGATTCTGCTAAACGTTCCAAGACAGGTGGTTCTTCAGTTGCAGTTCTTCTCAGCCTGTATGTCAGTTATTGCAACTGTGCCATTGTCATGGTACCTCTGGAAGGCCGAGCACTATAAATGTTTGTTTGTTTGTGTTGAGGTTTTACGGCCCAGTCAACCCAATGGGGTCATGTCGAGCGCGGTCAGTTTACCTAACCACACGTTTACTGGGCAGGCTTAGTCCTCTAAGCGGTTAACCAGTATTGTGCACATTCTTTCGCCAGAAACTAATAGTGACTTTTCTGGGAAGCTTCATATATAATATTCAGTTCACAACTAACAAAGTATATCTGTCATAGCTCCAGATAAGAGGGAATATTAATATCTGGGCCAAGTTGTTCAAAGATATCGACATTGTTAGTTAACGATTCATTAAAATTTACATAAAGTGATACGCAAATATGCTTAAATTTTTTCTGAAAAAAAATGTGGGTAGCTTTTGCAGTGCAAAGCTACTCACATTTTTTCAGCAAAAAATATCAGAATATTGTGTACTGAATCTGCTAAAACAGTTAATGAAATGACCCTTAACGAGCTCGTTAAGCGAACGGCGCTTTGAACAACTAGGCCCTACATAATATTGTGAGTCTTCAGCAAGGTGCTTCTAATGAGTACCCACATTTACACAGGTTTTTGTGGCGAAATAAGAAAAATATCAATACTTTTTAGATTTAGATGAAATAAGTATCTTATATGGAGCTACCGGTATGGTATTGCCTATATACAAAGGGTACCTTGTGGTCAATGATCAGAATATGTTAAATCATATTAACTATAAAGTGGACAAAAAAAAGGACTAAAGATTGCAGCTACAATTACCTACTACCTGTAATTATCTACTTACATGACCATGTATTTTGTTTGTAAGTTCTTTTGCTATTGTACCATTCCAGCATTCCTTGATATTCTTTGATGCAAGCTCATCAGAGGCCATCATATCATTCCAGTTCTACAAAATTGCAAAAATAAACTGTATGTCATATGCTATAATAGCTCCAGAAAAAAAAAAACAATCTACTGGTTTGCCCTTTTCCCCTATAAATGCCTGTGAGCCAAATTGACCTTGACTTAAAATAGGTCAAGGTCAATCAAGGGTCATCATTTGGAATATCTCGGCCTAAGCCCCCAAGGCTGCATACTAAGTTTCAAGGTCATCGGCCTGAGAAGAATTTTCAAAGGGTTTTACCATATATGGTATATGGCAGCCATCTTGGTTATGTGACCAAGATCTCTAGGACACAGTATGAATCTGTTTCAAGCCATGTTGTTGTTGAATACTGCTTCCAACCTTGAGATATGTTCCTCGAAGGTTTCTGAAAATACTAAAATATCATCGAGGAAAATGGGAGACTCCTTTAAATTGAGTTCTCCCATGCATCTCTCCATTAACTGTTGGAAAGTGGTTGGTGCATTGGTTAAACCAAAAGCCATTCTATTGCACTCAAATAAGCCAAGGTTTCCAACGGTGATTGCAGTCTTTTCCTTGTCCTTTTCCTCCATTTCTACCAGCCAATAGCCGCTACGTAAATCCAACTTGGAAAAATATTTAGCGCCTATTAACGTATCGAGAGTATCATCAATACGCGGCAAGGTATATGGTCTTTAATGGTACAACAATTGAGGGTTCTAAAATCAAAACAAAATCTTAGACTGCCGTCTTTTTTACACATGAGAACAACATTTGATGAATATGGGATAAACATTCTTATGTAGTCATTGATATCCCAGATAAAAATATACCTGTGTACAAAGTACAGAAGGAATCTGGTGATGACGCTTCTGTTAAACATTACACAGGAACATGCTTTTACCCTTTTCTGTAATACCAACCATTTCTGAGACAGAAAATACAATTTCCCCTATCAAGAACAGTGTTCAGGCCCCTAAACCTACGAAGTCTACAAACGAAATACCTACAAACTCAGATCCTGAAACAGATTCAGTCTGATGATAACATTTTTGCATTGCCTGCTCCAAGTTATGTTATTCCTCAAAGAAGAAACAATAAAAACAAAATGGAGCAGGGATTGCAGAGAATGATAGATAAGTCAACTATATCTTCGAATAGAGGCAGAATTAATAATGTTTCAAATAATATTGATAGTTCAACTGCTATATCTATTCATCAGGATAGTCAACCAAATATGACAGCAGATAGTCAGTCAAATAATAATGTAGACAATAGTCAAGTGAGCACAGTGCTTGATAATACACAGCCCTCTGTTTCGTTAAATAACACAGGTGGTAGTCAGGTGCAAGATTCAGTTAGAGTAGATCCACCTGTACAGCCTCGCCACTCTGGCCGAGTTAGGCAACCACCAGATAGGTACGATGAGTGGGTAACCAACCAACACACCGCACTTAATCCTGAGACCACTCAAATCTGGTATGTCCAATGAGTAGTATTTTTTTTAAATGATTGTTTTTATGGGAGTGTCATCTGTATTTTTAAGTAATTTTCCTGATGTTTTGATTTGATATATACCCCTTGTACCTTGTTTACAGGGGAGAATGTCATATAGTTATGAAAGGGGAGAATGTCATATATTTGTTATATATAACAAATTCTATACTTCAGACATTTTCTTTATGTTGTTCATAGTAAAATTTTTACTACGGCCAAATTCTTGTTCAGTTTAGCTGTATTGGAATGTTATAAGAGAATGGAATTGCATACATGCCATTAGCTGTTGACAGAAATCTGTGAGATTTTGCAAATTTTTAGGGGAGATTTGATAAAATTCTGTGAGATTTTTATGAAAATCACTTCCAAGCTTACATAAGTAAGTTAAAAGCCATTATTTTAATGAATTAAGCTTGGAACAGCCATGCCAATGTGTGATTTATTTCTTGTTCTTCAAAAAATAGCTTATTAAATGATATGAAAATTCTGTGAGATTTGAAAATCTTATGGGA
Organism: Anodontia alba; assembly: GCA_964016985.1. Taxonomy (NCBI): domain Eukaryota; kingdom Metazoa; phylum Mollusca; class Bivalvia; order Lucinida; family Lucinidae; genus Anodontia; species Anodontia alba. The sequence goes on along the minus strand of OZ024824.1, from coordinate 79,457,670 downwards.
AACGAGGTCCAGAAGGGCCAAAATTCTGTGAGATTTTGTCTCACAGTGTGAGGTATGGCATGTATGGAATTGAAAATGTATGCGTTTCGTCCATAGTAATGGATTACTCTGGACATTATTATTTTATTTATAAGGCAGCAAGCTCGTTGCTATGTTCTACAGGGAACCTGTTGGGAATTACATATTGGTCAGAGTATAGCTAAGTACATAATGCAATTATCTGTGATATTGATACATTTTAAGACAGTAATATAAATTTGACAGTGATCCATTAATTGTATCTATAGATGGCATTTCAAGTGATTCAGTTAACTTGATTTGTTTTGAGAAAATGTCAGGAGACATTTTTTTCAAAGCAGGGGAGAATGTCATACATGTGAATATTGAGCTATTTACATGTGTATTTGTTTCTGTTTCGGGTTTCCATGATGCGTACTATACAATCACCTGTAGTTTGAGTTGTATATGGTGATCTGTAGTTTCGCTCATTGTTCGTACTCTGGGAACTGTGAAATGGACAGTTTGAGTTATACTTTCACTTTCAATTTTATCAATCGGGAACATCCTTTCAAATAATGGTGTGTAAGACGGTGTATGTTTGGTGTATTTTAACTAATGGCTGCATGTTGACCTCTAACTTTACGCACGTCACTGAAAATGCACACGCTCGAGGAGAAAAACCTTGCTTTTGCCATTCGCCATTGTTGTTGTTGACTTCGCAGTCAGCAACGTAGAAGGCTGAATTAAATATGCATCAGTCGTGATATCTTCATAGATTCCTTCTATTTAGATGAAGTCCAGGACACCCTTCTTTTCTAGTCATCATGGATTGAACCATCATTATAGATAATCATCATTATCATCAAATATATATAACATTATAAACAACAGATTGTTTATTTGATCCCTGTGTTATTTATAATGTATCTTAACAGAATAAAGCATAATGTGGTTACAAAACTGAACCCCCTAACCTGGTATGTTGGCTCGGACGGACAGACGCACGGGCATCAAACGTGAAACCAAAATACCCCGCCACTATTGTGTGGCGGAGTATAAAAATAGATTTTCAAGATGGACGCCATGGCAGCCATCTTGGATTTCCAACCGGAATGTTTTTAGCTATTTTGATCTACAAGTCACCCCGATGCTTCCAACCAAGTTTCGAGCTAATTGGCCTTTTAATTCAGGAGAAGCAAAAAGTATATTTTCAAGATGGTCATCATGGCGGCTACCATGGATTCCTGATTGGAAGGATTTTAGCTGTTTTTGATCTACAAGTAACCCCATTGCTTCCTACCAAGTTTCATTGGCGGTTTGGTTCTGGAGAAGAAGCGAAAAACAGACTTTTAAGATGGTGTCAATAGCGGCCATCTTGGATTTCCCATCCAAACAATTTTAGCTATTTTTGATCTACAAGTCACCCCTATGCTTCCTATCACATTTCCAGTCAATTGGTATTTTGAATCAGGAGAAGAAGTGAAAAATAGATTTTCAAGATAGCGGCCATTTTGGATTTCCGATCAGAACGATTTTAGCTATTTTTGATCAACAATAAACGTAAAAAAAGATTGCCTTTGGAAACAAAGAACACACTACAGATAAGAAAATGGGAGTCTCAGTTTTACTGAGACTTTCATAAGCAGTAATGAAGTTTGTAACATTGCTTACACCCTCTAGCATATACATGAGCAGAACTCCATTTTCAAAGATGCCACAATGGGCCCAATGATGCTTCCTATCAAGTTTCAAGTCTACAAGTCACCCTGGTGCTTTTTTCCAATACATATGCAAACTGAGGATTCTGGGGTCACTTTAATACCTGTCCAAAATCAAAGTTTTTTCACTCCCATTCAACGTGCATAAATTTTATTTATGCACGCTGAAAACTGATTTTCCCCACTCACCTCGTGCAATCAAAGCACCACATCTAACCACTCTATGTGTGCTCCACAGGAGCTATAGAGGAAATTTATTTGTTATTCTGAATTTTTTTTGCTGTAGCTAATATTATATAGATTGTGTATTGTAAAAAATTAAATTAAACAAAGAATTTTTAGTAAGCATAAAAAAACGGCAGCAATGGAAAACTTCAAGGAAATCACAACAGAAGAATTTGGACAAGAGCTTCGCAAGCGGTGCATTATACGCCCATTTGCTAAGACAGTGGGGCCAACATTTTTAAAGCAACTGTAACCAATGTACACTATGTGTATGGCTAAAAGATGGACAGGCAGACAAACAGGAATAGCAACATTGTAATTAATGACTGCACCTATATAAAAACAATTAACAGATTAAATACTGTTAGTATAAGTAAAAAAAAAAAAAACTTCCAGGATGAAGTGGCACAGATGTTGAGAAATCCAGAAGTCAAACAAGGGAAACAATTTATAAACTAAATAAACTAGAGTTACCATTCTTGATCCTAACATATTCCCTTGGCAATATACACACTACCATTAAGTTTCATTACAATATTTAGAATGGTTGAGAAGGAAAAGAAAATTTAGTTATAGGGCAAATAATTCAGGACATAAGTAAACCAGAGTTGTGGTTCTTGCACATTGTATATTGCCCCATTATTATACACATTCCTACAAAGTTTCATTAAAATATTTCAAAGGGTTAAGGCATTATGGAATGAATAAAAAAATAGCCTAAACAATTAATTTGCATCTGGGTAGTTATGGAATAATAACTAACAGCTCCAAGCACTGGTAACTAGAAAGTGGGAGCAATCATTCTTGTATGCGACATGTCGTCCTGAACTAATACACATTCCTATAAAATTACATGAAGATATCCCCAACGGTTACTGAGTTATAGCGCATAAAAGAATGTTTGGAAAAAATTTAAGGGGCATAACTCGGAAATTAAGAAAGGGGGAGCAATCATTCTTGTATGCGACACGTCGTCCTGACCTAATACATATTCCTATAAAATTGCATGAAGATATCCCCAACTGTTACTGAGTTAAGGCGCATACAAGAATGTTTAGAAAAAATTAATCAAAGGGGCATAACTTAAAAAGTAAGAAAGGGGGAGCAATTATTCTTGTACACGACATGTCGTCCTAACCTAATACACATTCCTATAAAATAACATGCAGATATCCCCAACGGTTACTGAGTTATGGTGCATACAAGAATATTTGGAAAAAATCAAAGGGGCATAACTTGGAAAATAAGAAAGGGGGAGCAATCATTCTTGTATGCGACACGTCATCCTGACCTAATACATATTCCTCTAAATTTGCATGAAGATATCCTGAATGGTAACTGAGTTATGGCGTGTACAAGAATGTTTATGTACATACAGATGGACAGACGGATGGATGGAAGGACAGACGGACAGCGCCATGCTATAATATGTCCATTTTTTTAAAATGGGCATACACACACTGTTATAAAGTTTCATCAATATTTTCTCAATTGGTTATCAAGTTATGGCATGCACAAGATTTGTATATACAAAATTAGCATAAAAAACAATCAAAGGGACATAACTCTGAAATAAAGAAACTGAAAGAAACCGTTATTATATGCGAGATGTTGTCCTGACCTAATACACATTCCTATAAAGTTGCATGAAGATATCCCTAACGGTTACTGAGTTATGGCATGTATAAGAATGTTTGGGAAAAATTAATCAAAGGGGCATAACTTGGAAACTAGGAAAGGGGGAACAATCATTCTTGTGCGTGACACGTCGTCCTGACCTATACATATTCCTATAAAATTGCATGAAGATATCATGAACGGTTACTGAGTTATGGTGCGTACAAGAATGTTTGGAAAAAAATTAATCAAAGGATCATAACTTGGAAACTAAGAAAGGGGGAACAATCATTCTTGTGCACGTCACGTCGTCCTGACCTAACACATATTCCTATAAAATTGCATTAAGATATCCTGAACTATTACTGAGTTATGGAGTGTACAAGAATTGTTTACGGACGGACAGATGGACAGCGCCATGCCATAATATGTCCGTTTTTTCAAAACTGGCATATAAAAATTGCTCAAGGAGCAGACTCCCCTGTAAAACAAATGGACTGACTTAGAGATAAACAAAATATACACAATTACAAATACAGCCCTTGTTAACACAAAAAAAGGCGAAGCCATGGTTTTAACATTGCAGAACTATGGCGATGTATGAGCTCCAGACCACCTTAAAACAAGAATTCAAAAAAATAAGCTCAAACCGCCTATGTACATAAGACCTCATGGCTTGAAGCCTTGCAAAGACAATCCAGCGAATAAGTATCATGCGTATGATTTGGTAGTTAGGTAAAAACATATACACTTTATATACACTTTCATAATCGATTTTCTATTGAATACATAGCTAGAGCTGGTGTTTGTAAAACACTATGCCCCCAACTGCCTGACTCTAACACTGCTTGCCCATGACGATAACAACAATACAAATATATGAGATTTCAATGTTATTTTATCAAAGGGAAATAACTCTAAAATAGGAGATAATTGGGATAAGAAAAAAATACGGGTCACCTATTTTTTCTTGAGAAATCGAAATATGAAATTTCAAAACATTAGCATACATGGTTTTAAACTTATGCTATACACAATAAAGCAACAACATTAAATGGCCAGAAATTGTGATGGGCCATAATTCCAACATTTCATTTAATTGGTTCAAAATTTAATCAGGTGATCTCCTCCTCAATCCCAATCAGTACACCAAATATCATGGCTCTGGCTTAAATACTTTTTGAGATATCTTGCTGACAAGGTCAAAATGCCCAGAACTACAAAGGGCAATAACTACCTCGATTTTTTCATGGAATTCCCTAAAAAACAAATCAGGTAATCTCCACATCATCCCCAATCAGCATATATTATTTCAAGACCCTAGCTTAAGTACTTTTTGAGACATCTTCCGACAAGGTCAAAATGCACAGAACTGCAAAGGGCCGTAACTTAATCAATATTTTCACGGAATTCTCTCAAAATATAATCAGGTAATTTACACATCATTCCTGCCCACTATATCTAATTTCAAGAACCTAATTTAAATACTTTTCAAGATATCTTGCTCACAAGATTTAATTCTGATTTTTTTCAAAGGAGCATATCTCTAAACAAACATGCTGGACAAGGAAAAAAATACAGGCTATTTTTTCATTGGGAACCCAAATATAAAGTTTCAAAACCCTAGCATGCAGGGTTCTTAAGATATGGCCTGCACAAAAAAGATTGACGAATGGACAAACGGACAGACTGACAAATGAAGGCAAAATATTATGCCTCATCAATTTCATTCGAAACAGGGGGCATAATCAGGTCATTTACTCATTGCTACCAATCTATTCATCAAGTTTCAAGGCTCCAGCTTCAATAGTTTTTAAAGATTTTGCTGACAAGGGAAACATGCCCAAATTTACAAAGGGCCATTACTTATGAAATATTTTTCAGAATTTACACAAAAGTTAATCAGGTCATCTACTCATCATTACCAATCAATTCACCAAGTTTTAAGTCTCTAGCTCTAACAGTTTTTGAGATATTTTGCTGACAAGATAAATGTCAAAAATTACAAAGGGCCATAACTCAATAAGTATTTTTCAAAATTTATTCAAAAGTAAATCAGGTTGTCTACTCATCACCATCAGTCTATTCATCAAGTTTCAAGGCTCTAGCTCTAACGTTTTTCAAGATATTTTGTTGACAATGTAAAATTGCCCAAAATTACAAAGGGCCATAACTCATAAAGTATTTTTCAGAATTTCTTCAAAAGTTAAATAGCTCATCTACTCATCACTACAAATCCATTTACTAAGATTCAAGGCTCTAGCTTTAACAGTTTTTGAGATATTTTGCTGACAAGGTAAAAATGCCCAAAATTACAAAGGGGCATAACTCAAGAAGTATATTTCAAAATTTCTTCAAAAGTTAATCAGGTTGTCTACTCATCACTACCAGTCTATGTATTAAGCTTCAAGGCTCTAGCTTCAATAGTTTTTGAGATTTTTTTGCTGACAAGGTAAAAATGCCCAAAATTACAATGGGCCATAACTCATGAAGTATTTTTCAGAATTTCTTCAAAAGTTAATCAGGTCATCTACTCATCACTACAAATCCATTTACTAAGTTTCAAGGCTCTAGCTCTAACAGTTTTTGAGATATTTTGCTGGCAAGGTAAAAGTGCCCAAAATTACAAAGAGCCATAGCTCAAGAAGTATTTTTCAAAATTTCTTCAAAAGTTAATCAGATTGTCTAATCACTACCAGTCCATTCATCAAGTTTCAAGCCTCTAGCTCCAACGATTTTTGAGATATTTTGCTGACAAGGTAAAACTGCCCAAAAATTCAAAGGGCCATAACTCATGAAGTATTTTTCAGAATTTATTCAAAAGTTAATTGGTTATCTACTCATCACTACAAATCCATTTATTAAGTTTCAAGGTTCTAGCTCAAACAGTTTTTGAGATATTTTGCTGACAAGGTATAAATGCCCAAAATTACAAAGGGCCATTTTTCAAAATTTCTTCAAAAGTTAATCAGGTTGTCTACTCATCACTACCAGTCTATTCATCAAGTTTCAAGGCTCTAGCTTCAATACTTTTTGAGATATTTTGCTGACAAGATTGCATCCATATTTTTTCAAAGGGCTATAACTCAGAAAAGGGGCATAATCCTGTCAAGAAAAAAAAAATGTGTCAGCTATTTTTTCATGAGGAATCCATATAAGAAATTTCAAAACAGCAGCATTCACGGTTCTAAAGTTATGCTATGCATCAAAAAGCGTGATGAACGGACGGATGGATGGAAGGATGGACGGACGAACAACCCAGAAGCAATATGCCCCAACTTCTTTGAAGTTGGGGGCATAAATAGCATTTGGTTCCTTGCTGGTTTTCCGCCTCGGTATTGCACAGCAACAAAGTAAAGCTTATATATGTTAAATTTACAGGTATATCTCACCCCAAGGGGAACACCCATGCACAAGGTTAAAGAGTAGAGCTACTACATACCATACACATGCATACACCACACACATTGCTGGCACTTCAAGTAAGCCTCTAACGACTTTCGCCTCATAGTTAGGCGCTGAATGCAGGAGTGGCTGAGCATTAGAGTGAGAGGTCCTGGTCGAGAAAAAGCCCCCCAGAAGTGAAGTTTAAATACAGAAAAATTGAACAGGACCTCGGGGGGCTTTTCTTGAATTTTTGTGCGTGAGATCGAATCCCGGTGATGGATTTTTTTTTTTTGTTCGACTAACGCAGCTAATAAATGTCGTCTGCTGGTGAATTGATTTTAATGGCAAGAGATTTTGTGGTCCTGCTTGCTCCCTTTAGACATTTCCCGGTAAGAGCAATGCTAATAGCAAAAATAGCAATGCTAATAGCAAAAATAGCAATGCTAATAGCAAAAATAGCAATGCTAATAAAAATGATAGTAATAATAAATAAAAATGTGAATATTTCAGTTGGATGCTTGGTATTTAACATTTATTTTAATTCTAAAAAAATAATGATCAACTTAATAAAAATGAATGCTGAAGAACTATTAGATATTTCACAAGTACCACAAGATGCAACATCACAAACTCAAGATGCACAAGAATCAAAAAGAGAATGACTGTCAGCTATTGTTGCTGGAGGTTGAAGTCATCAATATTTAGGACGTGAGGTACAACTCTCAGACACAGATAAAATGCCCACAGAAGAAACTGATAAACTTTACTGCAGATATGAAGCCAGACTTGGTGCAAGTATGACTAAGACATTGGGTAACTCTTTTATAAATTTGTATGTTATGGCTGTGTCTAGATATTTCAATGTAACCAACCCACCTAAGTTAATAGAAGATTTAGAAGAAGATCCTTTTATTAATCATGCCTTGACAAGTGTTTGTTGTGAGTTGTATTATAAGTATGGGATGTATCTAGCGCCTTTTACGGCTATGTTAACAACTGCAAGGCATATTGGTTTTAATAAAAATAAAAAATGGTAGATAATAAAAATGGAAAATCAGAATTTGAATCAGGAGAACCAGAATCAGGAAAATCAGACCAATAATCAGGATTCAAAACCAAAAGAGAACCCAGAAAGAGTAGCAGCTGGAAAAAAGGGTGCTGAAGCGAGATGGAAACGGATGCAAGAAGCTCCTGCGGAGCAAGCTACTGTGGAGCAACAGGAAGCTCCTGCGGAGCAGAAAACAGTCACAAGAGTAACAAGAGAACCACAACAGACAGAATCTACATTTAAAGTGAATGTTTATAAAAACTACATTCCACTTTGTGCTATGCTGATTGGAGTGGTTGGCATAGGCATTTACATGTCGTATAATAAACCAGTGCTAATACAAGCAAAGCAAGTTACACAGCCGCCACAACAGTCAACACCTGATATAGATCCTTTTGTAATGAATTAATTTTAATTTGAGAAATATTTTTTCACATATAAAAAAATGGCGACTACTGACGGAAAACAAATTGTAAACATGTTATATCATGCTGGTGTTGAAACAGTGTTAACTATTGGATATGCAGAGATTGCTAGAAAACTATTAAAAAGGCACCACCCTAAGTTGATTTCAACATGGGTGATGTTGGAATGTTATCTGTAGATATATTGTTAGCTATGGCTACCAGAGATATGCTGGTTAAACAGGTTATTATCCCTGCTGATATAATGAAATATTTTTTCTAGATTATTTGTATTTGAAAACAATATAAACAAGAGGCCCACGGGCCACGGTTCGCTCACCTGAGTGAAATAGCCACTGCAGACATGCAGATGTTATGCAACATTTTTCCAATCCTATCATCGCAACTAATGAAAATATCATCATTTGAGCAGTTCTTAGTTTTGAAGAAGAATATATGGGCCTGACAGTCAATGGAGCATAATCATTTGAATAAACTATCAATCACATTTCAACAGAAGGATCAATGTGAAATTTGGTGGAAATTGGCTAAGTGGTTTCTGAAGAATCATAATTTTATACATTCGTGTTGGTATGAACATTTCAAACGGTAAGACCGTACGCAGAAAAACCTGATGTTCGTAGACGAATCAAAGGAATTTCTGGATTTCAGATGAATCAGAACATGTATATTCATCATTCAGATCTCTGGAAACAGACCTACCTCGGTAAAAATCGACTGATTTGACTGTTTCCATCTTAAAATGCTTTGTTTATAACAAATTAGTAGGAATTTTCTATTATGGAGCATAACTTCCATTTCCCTTTGCAGTAGTAAAAGCCGGTACCGGTAATACCCGAGAGAAAAAACCGGGAGTTCTCGGGTTCCATACTCTTTCATTTCCCGTTTCTTGAGAAGTTTGCGATCTCTTCTCGCCATAAGGGGGGAAAATGAATCAGATTTGAAATATTTTCTATTTCGTCACTGACTCGTAATACAATATATTCTCCACATTGCCTTAACTTTGACGGACTGAGTTGGACAATGGGATGATTTATTTAAATATAATTGTATGCTATTTTGAGGAGGTAAACTGTTCGCAACATTAATACCCTCTAAACGATTGTGACAGTTTCTCAACAGTTCAATAGTCAATTTAATAAGTAGACAGATTGCATATAATATGTAATTAAGGCAATAATAATCAGTCTCATACTGGATAAATTAAAACCTTAAATGAATATCTACTTATTTTTCTATTCCAAGGGTCTGGACAAACTTTGACTGACATGGACCCTTGTAATAGGTGTAAGTAATAGAGGAATTAGAGCTAGTCGAAGCTAATTATTCCTCAATATTATTAGAACTTATATTATGGATAATACAAACCCATACTATACGTAGATTAGGTCTAGCTGTTTATAATTCACATGGTTTCGAATCGTGACTGCAAGAAAATGTTAAATTATTATTCTCAGAGGAAGAATTTTCAGTGAAATAAATTCCATAACTGAGAAATAAATTGTCTGGAACATTACTCTCGTAAGCTTAGATGATCCAGAAAAGTTAAGGCAGGGTAAAAGAACATATCGAATAATTATGCCTTAATGATAAAATGTAATTTTCTTATTAATTTATTTATTTCAGAGTTCAGGCAGGACATGATTGGCCTAGACTCTTGTTATAGTATAATATGGAAAGACAGCAAATCAGACCAGCTATTTTCCATATTCATAAGGAATTTGTACCTCACTAGACTTCTATGCTACTCGTTGAAAACTAGAGAGGTTATTAATTAATTAACTCTTAATTATTTCTATTATATATAAAGGAAAATTTATTAGAGTATTAACGTAATTCTAATAAATTAATTCCTAATTATTAAAGTATCAGTTATCTAATTCATTTAGATTTATGATACCTAAGTACATGTACGTAATATTAAGGGAAAACAGAGGATCGGTTACTGCTTTCTTATATCTTCCTAATTTCCTAGATTGCATGCTGATACATATCGTGAGCATGTGGAAACTGCAGGAAGAAGAAGAAGAATTCTGTTTGTGACTTCATTAATTGCTCAATACCTGATAAGGCCTTACCGGAGTATGCTCCAGGGTAGATCGTGGGCATAATTCCAGAGGAGAAGCCTAAAAAAAAAAAACACATTGATTGCCCTGTTAGAGGAACAGGTTTCAATTTCGATATTGGAACCCTAATCCCTTGAAGGGCGAGGTATGGTCAGTTCAGATGTCATAGTCTGAACAGTAGGTATTTCCTCAGGCTGTAGAACTTGCGGGTTCTGTACAGCCTGTGGGCTGTATCTACTTCTTTGGTATCTGCCATAGTCATGTACCTGACAGTGAAACTGAGGAAGAAGAAGGAGATGTATATCTCCTTCTCCTCTTCTTATGAAAATGTTTAGATCTTTTCGAATTTCTCTTTCAAGAGTCTTAAGATGAAGAATTTGAAGAGGAGGACGTACAGGCTGATCTCCGTATCCTCCTCTCCTTTGATCTATGTTTGTATCTAGACTGATCCCTCCTGGATCTCCAACCAGAGAGGGAAGTCTGAATTTGTCTGTAATTATCATTGTTATTGTCCGGCGTTTCAATGACAACACTGTACAGGACTGTATCTGTTTCTCTGGTATCTGCCATAGTCATGAATTCGACTATGGGATACTGACGAAGAGTAAGAAGGAGATGTATATCTCCTTCTTCTCTTTTTATGGGAATGTTTCGATCTCCTAGACTTTCTCTTTTAAGAGTCAGGAGATGAATAGGATGAGAAGGATGATGAAGAGGACGATCTTTGTCTCCTCCTCTTCTTATGTCTATTTCTTTCTTTAGACTGATCCCTCCTGGATCTCCGACCAGAGAGAGATATCTGATATTGTCCGTTGTTGTCCAACCTCCAGTTATTGCCTGGTGGTTCTATCACAACACTGGGGTAGGACATGTTACTGAAGTCCGGTTCCAGGGGAAGAAGTACCTGAGGTGTACTTTGTTGTTTGCTAGTGAACTCAACACCAAAGGTGTGAGAATCACTAGCAATATTCTGAGATATAATCTGCTGTCCGGTGCCCGATGGATGGTTGCTCGGTGACCGGGCATGCCCGGTGGACGGTTGCTTGGTGACCGGGAATGCTGGGTGGACGGTGATTCTTGAATTTCCCTTGAATTCAGCCTATCTAGTTCCAATGACCGGAGACTGGATGGTCGGTGCCCGGCGACTGGTAGGCTGGAAATCTCTTTCTCGCCCATTTGCCCGGTGGAAGGTGAACGTCCGGTGGCTGGTGCCCGGTGACCGGGCATGCCTGGTTTCCGGTGACCGGGCATGGCCGATCAGCCGGATGTGTCTTCTTCTCCATGGGCGATTGGCCAGCGGTCGGTGGGTCGGTCGTGGGAAGCCCGGTGACTGTTGCCCGGTGGCCTGTGGCCGGTGGACGTACTCCCTTGGGTACAAGTACCCAGGGAGTTGCCACCAATATGGGTCTTTCGCCGGCTAGTACCGCCATGTGGGGCAGTGCTCCCATCTTATTTTTCCTCTCGTCTGAGGAAAAAGAAGGATCTTGAGACTTTTTCCTCGCTGTCATAGCTTTCTTTCTGGCTGCTAAAATTCTTCTACTTTCTGCTAGAATTCAGATGGAGTTGGACCAGCTGCTGCATGTAGAACAGGTGGATTCCCTAGAACAACATGAGCAATTAGTACATTTGTTGTGATTATCCCAGTGCGCTTTAATATGACCAATATCATTGTGATGAATAGTCATCAAAGTCGTGAAAACTCATTATGACAAATGAGTGAATTAATTTCAAGAAATTGCACGGTTCGAATTTCAAAATTTTTACATGAGAAGTGAAAGGTATGATAGAGGATCAAAAGAAAGAACAAAGAATTAAATTTCAACCGGAGGAAAAGGAAGAAAAAGAATTTTTTCACCTGGAGAAAAAATCCCTGTTTACTTTCTTTGTTCCACAGAAAAGAAACTGACACGTGATCAAAAGCGCAGGAGTGACGTCACACAGGTGACTGCCTTAGGAACTTTTGGATTAAGACTGTATGGGACGATGTTTCTGTCGTTTTTCTGTGGAAGGTATGGGCAGAATAGAATATAGCACATTATCTATAGGTTAATGTATTGTGCAGTTAAAATTTTTCATATATCATAAAAAAGATGGATTGTAAATTCCAAGGAATGGGAAGCCTTAATCCATGCAACAAAAAACCTGTGAAGACTTCCCAATACTGTGCAATGCATAAATTCTTGATGAAGAATAGTAACGTGAGAGCTTGCTTATCCTGCAACAGAAGAACATATTCTAAGATACAAGTTTGCTCCAAATGTAAAAGTGACAACTTAAGAAGTTAACTTCGATACTATAATGTTGTTAGGCTGTTTAGAGCCGAATGCAAATGCTTACGAAATATAGAAATAGACTAATATATTTCTGAAAAAAAAAAAACACACAAAAAAAAACAATATTTATTGCTCCCCCAACTACCAAATCATACGCATGCTATTTTTGCTATTAGCATTGCTATTAGCATTGCAGCATTGCTTAATCTACCAACCAGTAATTAGTAAGTTGATCCATTTTTATTATCAGCTTGCGGTGTTTGACGCTGGATAACTCCTATTTTATTCTTTCTCGGGCTTCTGCTGGGATGACATCGTTTTCTCTTAAACAGTTGTCAAAACTATCTCTGTCCTTAGTATAAAACATGCAAACCCAATTTGTTTGCTCACGTAAATCTTTCAAAACAGAAATATATCTCTGTGAAATAACCCACACTGATTGGTCTGCAGTCTGCCAGAGAATGCCAACTCTGACAGCATATCTTTTTTCTTGGTTAATTCTTTTGTGGCAGAGCAGTCATCAATGATGTATAGTGTTGGTTTACCAGCCAATTTATCAAAAAACAACCGTAACAGTTCCTGAAGTCTTTCTGTTCCATCTGGCAGGATTCACTATTGTTATGTTTTTGTCTTTTGGGCTTCAAACATCGCCAATCCAACATCTGTTTTTGTATGCTTTGTTCCAATTTATTGTTGGGCAAAGTATGACTATATTATCAAACACCCCAGCATACTGTGATTCAAGCAAATCTAGCACAAATTCTGTTTTCCCACAGCCTGTCTGACCACAGATAATTGCACTATGTGGATATTTTGGTAATTCACTTTAAGTGAATCAATAGACAACTTCTTTGAATCTTCCATCTTCGAAATTGATTTGGGCATCTTGTATTATAAAAAGGTAAATATTTAAAATTTCATTTGATCTTGTTCTTTTTCAGTTTGCATGGTGACCCCTTCACTAGCATTCTCGAGTCTTCTGCCGCTGCGTGTAGAATGCAAGTCAAGCCACAAAGCAAATCTATTAGTAAGATACTTTTCGATGTTAGTATCGCTAAAATTCAAGTCTTTTGCAACTTTGTCTGTCTCTTTGTCTCTTTTTGATGTTAGTGCAAAGTATTTATTAATTTCATCCCACTGTTGGTATGCAAGCATATCTTTGCTATACAAATGATTAGGCACGCCTTCTATGGTCACTTCGACTTTTGTGATCTTGGGGTTATAATACTTTTCACTGCTTGTCCTGTTTGGGTCTTCAAAAAGCATCAGAATGCCCTTCATGCTTCTTGCTGGAACATTCAGGTTGATGTTCCATAGTGTGTCAGATTTGTTTTTTGTTATTTTTCTGTGTCACAAAATGCGGTCATATAAAATTGCTATTTTACCGTTGTACTGTTGTCTTATCTGCCGTACAAGTTCGATGTCTGTAATTTTGTCAAATTCTAAGCAGATATTTTTTGTCTTATAACTGCTATCAGCATCTGACAATTTAATTACTTTATCTTAGTCATTAAATGTCAGCTCATATTCCAGGCTATCCCCAAGCCCTGCCTGATAAAAAGGCATGTGAGTTTCTAACAGTTCAAAGTCAAGTGGGATGCAAAACCTGTTTGCATAGACTTTGGCAATGGCTTCGTCTTCAGCATCAGCAGTTGCATTACCTGCACCAACTCTGTGCCCTAGCATGTTTGATTTGCCGATGCCTTGGTATGCCATATTTGTTCGCTCCGTGGAAGATTTCCACAGGTCAACATAACTATGGTAAATGTCGCTGTCGTCAATAGACATGACTTCATTGCCGCATATTCTTATAGTGGTTTTCTTGATGATGGCTCTGCCGAGATTTGGGAAAACTGTAGCGTTGGCATCTGTACTTGTTAAGTCAATAGTAAAAGCGAGGCGGGCGCTTCTGGGGATAATAACATCGTTATCACTCAGGTTGGGGAATCTCACCAAAAGTTGTTGGTTTTGATCAATAGTGCTTGGATTGTTAGTGATGACTACACTTTGGCGAATACCTTTGATGGCGTGAGGCTCTCTGATTTTTCTGTTGGGGTTTAATTTATTTCCGTATGCAGACAGACATTTTTTAATAGTATTGAAAATATTTTCAAATAAAAATAAATTCAAAATGGCTGAAGGTGGATATGATGATTTTGAGAATCCTGCGTTTGACAAAGATTATGAAGAGGGCAACATTAATGATGCCGAGAAACATTTCTTATGGACCTTTTTCGAGAAAAATCAAGAGACTCAAAGAATAGCAGAACAGCAAATGGAAAGTATGGAACATCAGTCAGGAGAAACACTAGAAGATACAAGAAAAAAAGTAATAAAAGAGAAATTAGACAACTTTATCCTGGTTAATAAAAAAAGAGGTGGTACGCCTGTTTTAGTAAACCCAGGCACCTATCATATCAAGGATCGAATATTGCATGTTCAACCATTCGGTACTTATAAAGAAACTCCATTAGAATATAAGAGAGGCGGTGTCATACAACCTTATAATTTGAGGTATTTAGAAAAAAGGTATGGCATAGCATTCATCTGAGAAACTTTAGGTTTTCAAGACTATGTAAATGTACAAAAACTGAAGACTGCACAGCAAGCACAGCACCAAGCAGCAAAACAAACACTGCAAAAGTTGTCAACAGCAGAAAAACACATACAACCAAAAGATGTATCAAATACCATTGAACTACAAGAGTTAACAAATACAGCTGCCAAGGCAGATGCAACAGTAGAAACAATGTTGACTGGCTAGAATTTTGAACTGCCAGATGTTGCAAAATGCAAATAAACATACACAAACAGAAGGATTGACATTTCGTGAGTTGCAGGAACTAGACAAGGTGCTGCAAAGTACCCGTGGTGAACTTACTAATAACTTGGCAAAACTAACTGACATCGATAAAGTCATAGCAAAAGAAAAACGTAAATTACAAGAAGCGGAAGATAAAATCAGCAAAAGTGATGTTACGGCACGTTTAAAAAATCTTGAAGATGAAAGAAGTGCGAGACTTGAAGCAGCCACTGCAAACAAAGAAGCATTGCGCGGTCAAATATTCAGGATAAAAGAAACTATAAATAAAGTTGGACCATAATTAATCTTTCAGAGGCAGGGCAACTGGTGAGTTACCTTCTCTTACATGATTCGGCCTAGGAAGTCCCTTAAAGATGCCTCTCTCGAACATATCATATAATATCATAATCGGATTTTTGATTAACGTGCAACATCCACATCAGTGGGCCCCCTTCCAGATAGCTGGCTTGCTGCACGCATGGCAGATCTCACACCAGATCTCCAGGTACGTCTATCATGAGGGTTGATAGCCGAGAGCTTCCACTCTCTGCAATCCCTCTCTGTCAGCTGCTTCCATGTCATTTTGGGCCTCCCAGGCCCACGCTTTCCATCAACCTGTATGTCAAAGGCTGTCTTGATTGCACCACTGGAGCGTTCCACATGTCCATACCATCGAAGTCTTCTCTCCTTCAGAATGAGGTCCAGATCCTCAAAGCCAAGCTGCACAAGTAGCTCATTGGACCTGGTGGTGACAATGTCTTGCGGCCTGACATTGCAGATCTGTCTGATCATTGCCCTGTCATTTCGCTGCAGATGCTGGAGGTTCGGCTTTGTCAATGGCCAAGTCTCGCTGGCATGGAGCATTGCGCTCCGCACACAAGAGATGTACACACGGCCACGTGTTTTGAAAGAGAGGTGGCGTGAAGACAGGACTGGTAGCAGATCCTTGAACTTCTTCCAGGAGGTTTTCACACGTTTGTGGTTGAAAGTTCACAGCCACCTGCTGCTGAGAGCATGTCTCCTAGGTAGCAAAAGGAAGCTACCACCTCAAGCTTCAGGTCCGACCAGGACTTCCTTCTGTGGTCTGCCTTCCAAGGGGCATGCAGTTCCCTGGCACCGTGTACATCTATAGTCAGGGTCCTTTTTCAAGCGCTTGAGCCCACTGCATTTCTTGTGCACCCAGTGCTTGCAGCCATTGCAGAAGATGCTGTTGCTGCCCACTCCAGTGCGACAGACAGCGTATGGAAACTCACCTGAACTCTGCAGGAGGTCCAGTCCCATACTGCAGATCATGATCTTTGTCTTTCCTGCATTTACTCTCAGTCCTTTCTTCTTCATTGCTTCTTTCCAAGTCAAGAGCCTCCTGACACATTCCTCAAGCGATTCAGCGATGATAACAAGGTCATCGGCATAGAGGTCCTCCCAGGGGACCCCAGAGCGGAACTCTCGTGATAAGGCTTCAAGCACAATGATGAAGAGCAGTGGGCTGAGTACTGATCCTTGGTGAACACCAACTTTCACTTCAAACTCTTCACTGTACCCCTCACCAACACGGACACGGCTCCGTGCATATACATCCCCTGCACCAGTCGCACAATCCACTCCTCCACACCAAGTTTTCTCAGCGCCCACCAGATGACCTTCCGAGGTACTCGATCAAACGCTTTCTCCAGGTCTACGAAAGCCATGTAGAGTCTCTTATTGGCATCTAGATACTTCTCTTGCAGCTGCCTGACAACAAAGATTGCATCTGTTGTGCCTCTGCCTGGGATGAAGCCAAACTGGGAATCGTCGATTGACACCAACTGTCTGATGAGGTTGTCCACAATCCTCTCCAGGATTTTCATAACCTGCTCTGTCAGCTTGAGACCACGGTAGTTGCCCCTTTCCAATGCATCCCCTTTTCCCTTGTAGAGGCAGACAATGAAACTCTGCTCCCAGTCAGAGGGTACCTTGCCATCACGAATGATTGCAACTGCGAGGACACAGATCATGGAGGCGCCCATATCACCGGCGGCTCTTATCATCTTCACCACTATGCCAGATGGGCCCGGTGCTTTGCCTGCTTTCATCTGCGAGATAGCCTTCTTAACCATATCAATGGTGATTGGGATGGGCGGGCCTTCCACTGGTGATTGATATGACAGGTGGTCTGGGTCCCAGTCACTCAATGTTGAGTAGCCTTTGGTAGTGCTCCAGCCAGGCCTTCTGCTTTGAGTCTTCGCTCATTGACATCTCTCCTGCATCATTCTTCACAGGTTTGTCACCAACAACATCAGTGTTCTCTCTTCTAAACAAGGCGGTAAACTTCTGAAGACTTGGGGTCAATATTCTCATAGACCTTCTTGTCGGCTTCTTGACGAGCAAGGTGCACTGCATGTCTGGCATTTTGTTTGGCTGCATTGTATGATGCCCTAGTGCCTTTACCAGCCTTCCAGGCCTTGAAAGCTGTCCGCTTGGCAGCAATGGCCATTTCCACGTGTTCGTTCCACCACCAGGTTTCACGACGCCAACGGTGTGGCCGAGTTGTGCCACAAACCTCCTCAGTTGTCTTGAGCAGTCCAGTCTTGATGTTGTTCCAGATATCCTCAGTGGCCCCATCAGCTACACCTGCAGATGTGCTCACATGCAAGTTGAAGACCTCCTGGAAATGATTGCTTGTCTGAGAGTCTTTAAGCTTCCAAACTTTGAGGCGAGGGGTGAACTTACACTTGGGTTTTGAAGGCACATCAATCCTTATGTCACATACAAGAAGCAGAGCTACTTCCTCACCAGGGATCTCTTTTACATCTGTGACAAGTTTGCGCATGGTCCTACGGAAAAGGATGAAGTCTATCTGTGTGGCTATGTTTCCAGACTTGTATGTGATGAGATGGCTGTCACGTTTCTTGAAACATGTGTTCCCAAGAAGCAGGTCAGATGCTAGGGCGTACTCTAGGATTCTCTCACTCTCAACATCTGGTTCCAGCCTGCCATACCCCATCCCACCATGCACTTCCCTGTATCCAGTGCCTGCATGGCCAACATGGCCATTCCAATCTCCACATGGGATCAAAAATTCTGATGCTGGGATCCTGGCAGTCACAGCACACAGCTGATCAAAGAACAGGTCCTTAACCTCATCACTTAGACCACTCTGTGGGGCATACACTGACAGAAAGGTAACCACATGCTGGCCAACTATGAGTTTCACCAAAATAATTCTGTCGGAGACTCTCTGCACCTCAAAAACTTTCTCTATCCACTCTTCTGCCACAAACACTCCTACACCAGCAGTGCCTTTGTCATTTCCTGACCAGTAGAGCTTGTACCTGGTGTCCTTGCCCTTGATTGTGCGGCAGCTGCCACCACGGTATCTGGTCTCCTGAATGCAGCAGACATCCACTTTCCTGCGGGATAGTGTTTCCACTATCTCACAAACTCTTCCTCTCAGGGTGTTCACATTGAGTGTTCCCACCCTGAGTTTCCTCAGGTGCTTGCTGGATTCGCCACAATGGCCCGACCCTGCCTCCCACACCTGACAGGAGGCCAAGGCGGAGATGTTACCAACAGAATGTCTGTTGGCACCGCCTAACTTTGAACCTATTTTTCTTCTTGCCATGTTAGATTTTTGGAACAATTGCTTTTTACGGGATTGCCTGTCCTAGCTGACATCCCAACTCAGTTCTTTTATGGCATCTGAGTATGCGCGCCGTTCCTGACTCGGGCGGTGTGCTTTGCAGTTGTCCTTATAAAGAAAGGATCGTCCGCCAAACCACAATAGCTAGAACACCAAGCCAACGGTTCCAAAAAATCCTTTGCAATTGAAACTTAGTAAGTTTTTTGTTTTTTCAGTTTTTTCTTTTCTTTAGCTTTCGACTACGTGTATTTCTTCTCTCTTTTTCCACTGCGCGAAACTTTAGACTATGCCAATAAATAAAACTCACTCTAGGACCCTCCTTCCATATTTTTTTGGGCTTTTGACATACGCGTTTATTTAGACTACGCGTTTGAGCTAAGACTCTAAAACCCTCCACAAGGCTCCCTCCTCCAGCCTCCTTCTTCTCCAATCTACAGCATGTGGGTCCATGGCATGTTGACAGACAAAGAATAACACATGGACAAAAACACCATGATGTTAGTTTAAACTCGAACTCTTTAGACCACGCTCCAAATTTTGTAACTTACAGACTGGACGACTATTTATATGCACGGTGTCTGTGGCTGGGCAAGGTGACCTAGTTATGAATTATAACTAGACACCGTTTCAAGCCAAGCCAATAGTCCAGTAAAACTAATCCAGATTTATCTGGCGCTGCCTCTATGTGACTCAGTTGCCTGGCAGCGTTAAAAATCTGAAAACTGAACTGAAAAATAAATAAAGTTTTGAAAGAAGATTCTACTCTTGGTGAGAGACTAAAGACATAATTCAAAGAACAAGGCATCACCATAGTTAGTGTTTTAAATGTCACTGGTATGATCATAGGGGTGATCGTTGAGGCTGTTATTCCAACAAGTGGAGGAGCAGCCCCACCATCAAAGCCTCCATCGCAGGGCGGAGCCAAAGAATGGGTTAAGAAACGCTACATAATCTTGCTAAATTACTTGCAAACCCAGTTGGTAAAGCAGCTGCTGCCTTGCCTGGTGTAATTGGGTCAATAGTATCATGACTTCTTTCTGCAACGGGTAAGGTTGTTAATTGGTTTGGGAACAATTTGTGGGCTGTTGTTGTTCTTGTTGCAGGGTTGTTGTATGCGGCAGCCAAGGAATACATTACTAAATCTCGTAAATGATTAAAGCAGTAAGGCCTAAAACAATACCACTTAAAATCAGTGTAGTTTTATTGTTTCCGTGTTGTTCACTGCTTGTGTATTCATCTGGCAATGGTTGATCTGGGTGCTGTTCTTTATTACGTGCTACTAGCCATCTTTTAAATCTGGCTGGGTCTGACCCAGCTTTGGGGGAGATTGTGAGCATCGGCGTAGCTTTGAACTTGCTTGCGGTATTCAGGGGTTAGAGATACTACAACAGCTTGTGCAGCTGGCTTAACAGGCTTAACAGCTTGCGCAGTGTGCCCAGCAGGCTTAGCAGCAGGCTTGACAGGTGTTAGTTCAGGGTGTGTTTGATTTTTACGTTTTCGCTTTGATGCATTGACTGAGTTGGGAGCCTTTATGCGAATCAAATTTTTATGTATTTCTGTATTAAGAGTAGCATCGGGACCCAGGGTGAAGTTAGCTAGCTGTAAAAGTGCTTTAAACCCCCTGGTGGTTTGCTCTACCGACCGTTCTAAGGCGGTGGTCCCAGTGTTAGTCTTACTCTGTTGCTTTGTGGTTTATTCTATGAGGCCATTTGTTGTATGTCTTTCCGTGTGTCATTTTGTTCTTGTGTTTTTCAGTCCTTTTAGTATTGCGATTACCTTGCTTGGGGAAGAGCGAGCTAATCTTAGTGCTTTTCGTACGTTTGTTCGGTTTGTGCTTGTTTAGATTTGTCGGTTTCCTCTTCCTCTTGGGGTCTGGGAAGGGCTGCGGTTTGTGATTGTGGCACTCCCTGGACTTTTCTCTTACCTTTTTTGTTTTGGTTCCTTTGACTGTGGATTTTGGTGAAATTGGTACTATATTGGCTTCATCATTCAATCCGAGTGTTAGACCTTCTCCTTCATTAGCAATTACGATTTTGTTGTTGTAATCTTGGATTGTACCTATTGGCAGCTCCATATTGTTAGGTGACATATAAAACCCAATACCATAAACAAAATCTACTTTGCTTCTTGCAAAGTGTGTTTTGATATCTTGCTATTTGGCTGGGTAAATCTACAGGGCTATTTATTGCATCTTCAATATTGGCAAGAAACTGTTTTTATGCATCAAATGCAGTGCCAGTTCCCAATATGCCAGTCCTAGTTTGAGACTGTGAACCAAGAACAGCCCAGCAGTATGTTCGGATGCTGTCGCTACGTTCAACGCCTGCTCTTGTGAAGTTGTCTGAGTCGTCCAGGATGAAGGTTGACCAGGAGTTTTTAGCTTCAGGTCCCTGGGCAATGTAATCAATGTGGAGTATGTCATTGGTTGTGGTTTGTGTGAATGAATAGTCCTTGCTGTCATATTCAGTTCCTTTATCAAGTGGGTGGTATCCTGCACCAGTCCAGTAGTTGTATATTAATCCAAGGCCTTGATTGTCACTCTGTTTTTGCCTCCAATCAGCATTTATGTCAACGTTGAATTCTTTGCATATTCTTTCATAGGCGCTGTGATTATATTTATTGTCAAAAGCATTCCAGCTAGGGTCATGCGGTAGGGCAATAGCCATTTCAAATAGTATTCTTCTTGTTTGGTAGTAAACATGAAACCTGAACAGGGAATCAATCATACCTGTTTCTTTCAGATGGTTATTGAAATCAACTCCACAGCCAGTCGTTGCACACCAGATAGCAAAGTTTAACTGATTTTGCCAAAATGACATCCAGTCTGTTCGCTATCGTTGGACAAGAGCATCTGACTTAGCATATGGAAGGGTGTATTTTTCTGATACATCGAGGAAAGAAAACTGAAAGCAGACGTAACAACTATATTTTGATTAATAATATTAACTGTTTTTACTTTGAACTCACTCGAGTGGGCATAATGTGCCTGCGCACTATATGCAAACTCTTTTGGAATCATTTTATTTTTGTTTTATATATTTTTTTTATAATTTATTTAAATTCTGCCTTCATTGGCAACGATCGAGAAACTTCTGCCTTCCCTAAGTTTTTTCAATTCTTCAACGGAGATGCATGTCTATGTCTTCATTTGTTTTCATGAATTTTTTGTCAGCGATTATAGCATAGTCATAAATAAATTTGGCTGTGATTGCATCATTCTCATGCTTGATATTATGTTCTGGGTTTCTTGGGTGGCCAACGTTTATTATTCGGTTGTTACCCATGTCCAGATCCGAGGTAAAAGGTTTGGTGCCATTAAGTTGCTGCTATATGTTAGTTATTTGTGTTTGAATTGCAGTAAGTTTATTTTCTAGATCATTTGTTTTATATTTGATCCGTTTGTTCATATCTTTTATTGACGGCATCCTTTGCATCCCACGGACTTCTCAGGTCTTTAATTCTATTTTCACTCATATCAAGATCTCAAGCAAGTCTGACTCGTAATCTGCTCCAAATATGCTCATTGTATCAACACTTCTATTATAATTGGTAAGTCATGATTGTCCAAAATAGTGTTATTACTATGCGCACAGCTAGTTCAGTTATACAACCATTTATTAGTTTCTTGAAGACTGGAAATTCAAATCGACAAGAAACAACTTTTCCAAAGGGTTTGTTAGAAACTGGTACGATTCCTAGTAATGTGCTTGGTTCGCCATCTAGAAAATTATTTGTTGTATTTATTTGGTCAAGAAAGACACGAAGCTCTTTAGTTTTGGCGATGTCAATCATTTTGTGTCCTGTGTGTTTGCCAGCTGTGAACCATCTATGTTTGAAACCAAGTAAAGACGAAATTCCACTGGACAATTCGATTTCCTTGTTCGGTGGTGTTTCTAATGTGACAAATCCGTTGGTGTAATTCACAGACAAGATAATAGATTCATCAGAAAAAATCTGTCTTAGGTCATTAAAATTATATAAGCCTGGTTTGATGTCAATCCTTTTGCTATTGGTTGCTAGATATTGTTTGCCTGTGGCATAATATCAGCCAACCCAGTATGTGATAGATTTTAATCCTATAATTTTGGTGCTGTCTCTGCTATCTATGTAATTCTGCAACTGACATGGCTTTTGAACGTTTGTTAAAGTATGAGATATCATTTTTATTTTATTTTGAAATATTTTTAAAAACAATAAAAAATGAAACAGCCAACTGCACCGTTATATCCATAGTTGCCTACTGAAGATGGACAGAATTATAGATTACAAAAGATTTCTGAAATAGAGAAACAATTAATAACAGAGAGAGATGCAAGAAAAGCATTGTATAAGAAGTATAACAAGAACTGTCAGCAGATAGCATAGCTCGCCTGGAATTGGGGAGACACTGGAGTGTCAGGGTGATACACAGAGAATATTTACTTATTTGATTTTAATACCATATTTATTTGAGTGAATTGAAAACATTAGAATTTTCACAAGTGCACAGCACGAGTGAAAATTCTTATGTTTTCAATACATGAGAATCAAATCATTGTAAGTAATGGTCAGCCTGCCATCACTAGCACAAGTAAAGTTACGTCAGCATAAAAAGTGATGTCTAAGTGACATCACCGGACAAAAAGGCCTGTGGATATCTGGAACGTTACCATCTATATGTATTCTACATATTAAGACATTCGAGAATCATTTTATCCTAGATTTTTCAATTTTTGCTATGGTGAAAATATAAATGATATCAGTCACATGTGAATTGATACGGTATCCTTTCACATGTGATTGATATCTGAAACCAGAAATCACAGAAACTGGATTTTGTGTTCACTAGTAAGTGATTTTCAACAAAGAATCCAAAAATAATGAGAAATATAAGGCCCTTTGCCTGCAAAACCTGTAACTCTTAAACCGTAAAAGTCAAAATCAATTTCGTGTTCTCTAGTAAATGATTTTCAACAAAGAACCCCAAAATCATGAGAAAAAATAAGGTCTGCTGCATGCATTGCTAAAAACTCTGCATCTGGAGTATAAGCAAGGGAGATTACTCCAACATGCAGTAGGTGATGACAGTTTTTCTAAAAATAGCCACAGTGACCTTGACCTTAAGCCCAGCCCCCTGAAAGTCAGATATGCTTGAGATATTATCATACCTAACATTTCTGTTAAGTTATATTAAAATCCATTAATAAATGTAGGTGCTAGAGCAATGAGAAAGTTTTTCTCAAAAAAGCCACGGTGACCTTGACCTTGAGCCCAACACCCTGAAAGTCAAACTTATTCTAGATATTGTCATACACAACATCCTTATGAAGTTATATTAAAATCCACTGATAAATGTAGGCCCTAGAGTGATGACAAAGTTTTTCTAAAAATAACCATAGTGACCTTGATCTTGAGCCCAGCACCCTGTATGTCAAACTTGCTTGAGATGTTATCATACCCAACATTTGTGTGAAGTAATATTATAATCCACTGATAAATGTAAGCGCTAGTGCAATGACAAAGTTTTTTTCTAAAAGTAGCCATAGTGACCTTGACCTTGAGCACAGAACCCTGAAAGCTGAACTTGCTCTAGATATTATCATACCAAACATTTGTGTGAAATTATATTAAAATCCATTGATAAACGTAGGCACTAGAGCGATGATAAAGTTTTTCTAAAAATAGCCAGAGTGACCTTGACCTTGGGCTCAGCATCCTGAATGTCGAAACTGCTCGAGATATTACCATATCTAACATTTGTATAAAGTTATATTAAAATCCATTCATAAATGAAGACACTAGAGCGAAGACAAAGTTTTTCTAAAAATAGCCACAGTGACCTTGACCTTGGGCCCAGCATCCTGAAAGTCAAATTTGCTTGAGATATTATCATACCCAACATTTGTGTGAAGTTATATCAAAATCCACTGATAAATGTAGCCGCTAGAGCGATGACAAAGTTTTTCTAAAAATAGCCATAGTGACCTTGACATTGAGCCCAGCACCCTGAAAGTCAAACTTGCTTGAGATATTGTCATACCCAACATTTGTGTGAAGTTATATTAAAATCCATCAATAAATGTAGGCACTAGAGCGATGACAAATGGTGAACATATGTACGTACGTACATGCATACATACTTAAGTACGGGACAAACCCTATATCCCCTCACCACTTCATGGTTTGAGGGGATAATAAACTTTGAACCTCTATCTGTCATCATGCAAAATATGAACCACATCCATCATTTGGGTTGGAAAATATGAGCTCTTTAAAAACTTTAACGTAATACTTTATTTGTAAAATTTCAAAGTCTGTGATCTTGACCTTAAGATCACGGACATAGGTTGGGGTATTGCTGAAAGAAACTTTGGATCTATATCTATCATCATACCAATATGAACCAAATCCATCATATGGTTTGGAAAATATGAGCTCTTAAAAAACTTTAACGTAAATGTGGATGCCGACACCGACGCCAACGCCAACGCCGACACTGGGGGTAGTGCAATAGCTCTTCCTGGACTTCGTCCAGGCGAGCTAAAAAGGGAATTAATATTACAGATGGAGTTGATACTAGATTAAATTCTGCAAGTGTTATTATGGCTGGGGTTGGATTGGCTGCGGCTATTATGTTACCGTTAGAGATTGTTGCAACTGTCTGTGGCTGTATGGGTGTTTGCGTTAAGTTATTGAGGCGCAAATTAATGACAAAGACACAGAAACATTATGAAATTAAAACCCTAGGGGAAAGCAAGTTAAATTCCATCAAAAGTTTAATTTCCACAGCTTTAAACGGGCAAATATCAGATCAGGAATTTAAAAAGGTTTTAGATGAGCAAAATAAATATAATGAGTTAAAAGATAAAACACACACTAAACAGGCTGGTTTGAGCGAGCCATAAAAAAAGGAATTAATAGGAGGAAAAGCACAGGCACTAAGTGCCATTCAAAAAAAAGACAAAGACCCTAAATATTGTTCAACAAGTTTGTGTTCGTCAACGAGCCACCGCCAGTGTATAAAGAAACGCAAAATTAATGTGAGTAATCACAGCAATCTATATAATATTAGCTACAGCAAAAAACATTCAGCGTAACAAATAAATTTCCTCTATAGCCCCTGTGGAGCACACATAGAGTGGTTAGATGTGGTGCTTCGATTGCATGAGGTGAGTGGGGAAAATCAGTTTTCAGCGTGCATGAATAAAATTTATGCACGCTGAATAGGAGTTGAAAAACTTTGATTTTGGACAGGTATTAAAGTGACCACAGAATCCTCAGTTTGCATATTTATTTTCAAGTTTCAAGCCTATTGAGTGAAAAAGCAGACTTTCAAGATGGGGCCATGGCGGCCATCTTGGATTTCCGATCGAAAGGATGTTAGCTATTTTAGATCTACAAATAACTCGATGCTTCCTACGAAGATTCAAGTCAACTGGCCTTTCAGTTCAGGAGAAGAAGCGAAAAATAGATTTTCAAGATGGCAGCCATGGTGGCCATCTTGGATATTCGATCGTAACCAGTTTAGCTACTTTTGATCAACAAGTGACCCACATTCTTCCCATCAAATTTAAGGTCAATTGGCCTTTACGGTCAGGAGAAGAAGCCAAAACTAGATTTTCAAGATTGCGGCCATGATGGCCACCTTCGAGTTTTGATCAAAATGATGTTCGCTATATCTGATTTACAAATTTCAAGTCAATTCCTTTTGGTTCAGGAAAAGAAGCGATAAACAGATTTTCAAGATGGCAGCAATTGCGGCCATCTTGGGATTCGCATCGGAACAATTTTAGCTATTTTTGATCTACATGTCACCCCAATGCTTCCTACCAAGTTTCAAGTGAATTGGTCTTTTGGATCAGGAGAAGAAGGGAAAAGTAGGTTTTCAAGATGGCAGCCATGGCGAAAATCTTAGAGTTACGATCAGGGCAATTTAGCTAATTTTGGTTTATAAGTCACCCCGATGCTTTCTACCAAGTTTCAAGCCAAGTGGTCTTTCTGTTCAGGAGAAGAAGTGAAAAATAGGTTTTCAAGATGGACGCCATGGCTGCCATCTTGGATTTCTGATTGGAACGATTTTAGCTTGTTTTGATCTACAAGTCATCCCCCATGCTTTCCACCAAGTGTCAAGTCAATTGGCCTTTAGGTTGAGGAGAAGAAGCGACAAATAGATTTTTAAGATGGCCACAACCGAGGTCATACTTGGATCCCCGAGTGGACCGATTTTAGCTTTCTTTGATCCACTAGTCAACCCGATGCTTCCTACCATGTTTCAAGTTATGTGGCCTTATGGTTCAGGAGATGCAAAAACTAGATTTTCAAGATAGCCACCATGGGGGCTATATTAGATTTCCCATTGGAATGATTTTAGATATTTTTATCTACATCACCCCGATGCTTCCTACCAAGTTTCAAATCAATTGGCCTTTTGGTTCAGGAGAAGAAGCAAAAAATATTTTTTCAAGATGGCGGCCCTTGCGGCCATCTTGGATTTCCAATCGGAACAATTTTAGCTATTTTTGATCTACAATAAACGTCAAAAAGATTGCCTTTGGAAACAAAGAACACACTACAGATGAGAAAATGTGAGTCTCGATTTTACTGAGACTCTTCATAAGCAGTAATGAAGTTTGCAACATTGCTTACACCCTCTAGCATATACATGAGCAGAATTCCATTTTCAAAGATGCCACAATGGGCCCAATGATGCTTCCTATCAAGTCAATTTGCCTTTCAGTTCAGGAGAAGAAGCGAAAAATAAGTTTTCAAAATGGCAGCCATAGCGGCCATCTTGGATTTCCGATTTGAACGATTTTAGCTATTTCTGATCTACAAGTCACCCACCAGCTGCTTCCTACCGTTTCAAGTCAAATTTCCTTTCAGTTCAGGAGAAGAAGCAAAAATTATGTTTTTAAAATGGCAGCCATGACACCCATTTTGAATTTCCGATCGGAACCAATTTATCTATTTTTGATCTACAAGTCACCCTGATGTTTCTTACTGTGTTTCAAGTCAACTGGCCTTTCCGTTCAGGAGAAGAAGCGAAAAATAAATTTTCAAGATGGCAGCCATGCCATCTTGGATTTCTGATCAGAACCAATAATTTAGCTTTTTTCGATCACCAAGTCATCCCAAAGCCTCCTTCAAATTTCAAGTCAGCTGGCCTTTCGGTTCAGGAGAAGCGAAAAATTGGATTTTTGATCGGCACCAATTTAGCTATTTTTAATCTACAAGTCACCCTGCTGCTTCCTACCAAGTTTCAAGATAATTGGCCCAGGGATGTTGGAGAAGTAGAGTTTTTAAGCAAATGTTGATGCCGCACCACGGATGACGGACATTGACCGATCATAATAGCTTACATTCAGCCTGAGAATCTAATGACTTTTTTTTGGCGTTAGTCTTTATTATCCCTTGAGAAAATTATTTTTCAACATTTTCCCCATACAAATGTATGGGGCGCAAATTTGACCTTGCCATAAAAAGGTCAAAGGTCAACCTACTATCAGCTTTTGAACAAACTTAGTAGACCTTGAGTCTCCAATGCTTTATGCCAAGATTCAGCCTCAAAGCCTTTTTGGTTCTGGAGAGATTTTTAAGTGTTTTTACCATATATGGACATGGTGGCCATCTTGTTCAATGGCGCAGAACCATTTGAACAAATTTTCAATACTCTTTCAACAGAATACTGATGAAAAATCTGGTGAATATTGCTCAAGCGGTGTCAGATAAGACATTTAAAAACAAGGTGGCCATCTTGGATTTTCAGTCAGCACAATCTTAGCTATTTTTGATCTAGAAGTCATCCTGTTGCTACAGTTTAGGTTTAAACTCAAATCTCCCAATGGTTTGGGACAGTAAGTCAAACACTGGTTTTCAAGAAGGCAGCCTGTTGCTGCCATCTTAGATCTCTGATCAGCTAAATTTTACATACTTTCGATCTACAACTCATTCTGTTGCTAAGATATAAGTTTCAACTTGAATCACCCAATGGTTCAGGAGCAGACATAAGAAATAATGGCTGTGGTGGCCATTTGGATTTGCATTTAACACGATTTTAGCAACTTTTATATCTACTGGTCGGCCTGCTGGGCCATCATAAGTTTCGACTTAATTCGCAGAGTGGTTTGCAAGATGTTGAAAACTGATTTTTCCAATCGGCACAATTTTAGTTATTTTCGATCTAGAGGTCATCCAGTTGCTACAGTGTGTTTCAACTCCAATCACCTAATGGTTTTGGAAGAGAAGTCAGCGGTGGCCATTTTGGAATTCCAATCAGCATGATTTTAGCTATTTTTCATCCACACGTCAACCTGTTGCTACACCATAAGTTTAAACTTAATTCACCTTGTGCTTTGCAAGAGGATGTCTAAAACAGATTTTCAAGAATTGGACTGTGGCGGCCATCTTGAATTTCAAACTGACATGATTTTATTAGCACGATCAAGAAGCTGTCCTGTTGCTGTAGAGCTCAAACTGACCAAAGATTTGGGAAGAGATATGAACATTGATTTTCAACATGGCGGCCATCTTGGATTTTTAATCCACTCAGTTTTAGCTATTTCGTGTCTACTAGGCGCCCCTTCGTTCGTTATCAAGTTTCAACTCAACTGGATCATAATCTTTAGAGGAGATGTATTCTCAATATTTTCCCTATATAAATGTATAGGGCCCATACTAATTCATGGGGAAACAAATGTCAATACAGGACCATCTTTTTACCATTTTTGGTAAACTTTCCGTCCCTGATAATTTGTGCAAGATTAGGCCCGGCCCCAGGTCTTATTTGGTTCTGGAGAAGAAGACTTTTAAAGGTTTTTAATATATATGGGCATGGCGGCCACCTTGGTCAATGGACAGCAACCATTTTAGCAATCGTTTGTTGCCCTGCCCCAAGGAGGCTCCACATGAAATGTGAGCAAGTGTTGCTCACATTTCATGTGGAGCCTCCTTGGGGCCATGCAGAGAAGAAGTAATTTGAAATTCTCAACATTTTTCTCATACAAATGTTTGCAGCCCATACAAATGTTTTGGGAAGCAAACCTGACCTCGCTATAAAAAAGGTCAAACGTCAATGTTTGACCATCATTTTAGCAACTTTTAGATCTCTTGTCCCTGATGATTTGTGCAAAGATTCAGTTCCAAGGCATCCTCGGTTCTATAAAAGAAGATTTTTAAAGGTTTTAACCATATATGGGTGTGGTGGCCATCTTGGTCAATGAGGAGCTCCATATGAAATTTGAACAAAATTGGCTCAGCGGCTTCAGAGGAGAAGGCGTTTGAAAATGTTAACGGGCGCACAGACGACAGACAAAAAGTGATCACTATAGCTCATCCTGAGCATAGCTCAGGTGAGCTACTTAAAAAGAAAGAATAGGGTGAAATATATGTTTTTGTTGTTTTTTTTTGTTTGTTTGTTTTTTGGTTTTTTTTGGGGGGGTTTTTTGCATTTAAGGGAATGTGAAGGTTATGTCCTAACCTACTTGTTCAATTGTACCCTATCTAATGTCATCAACAATCAATGCTTATCTTGCTTATCTGAACAAACCTGGCAGACCTTGTGGTTGACAAAAAAAAATGACCCTTTATTATCAAAGTTTCACATATTATTGAAATTAATTCTCAAGGAGACTTTAAATATTTTCCACACATTTAGCTATACAGTGGCAAGTGCCAATCTGACTTGAACTGAGGACAATGACAGAGAATAACTTGGTTTTCAACCTTATTCCACTTGATGGACAGGCAGCTTACTGGATGTAATCAGGAATCAGGACGGATTGATGGACAAGATGTTTTAACATCAACTTACAGATCATACATAAACTTTACTTCAGGCGAGTTACATAATATATGCGTCTTCTATAATGACAAAAGCTGGCAATGAATGAGATCTCATTTTAAAGACAGCTAAAATGGGACCAAAATTGGTACCACTACTAATGATTTTATTGCCCCTATTTAGATGCTATGCAAGAGAGATTAAAGGAATGACATAAAGAGGTTTGTTTGTGTTGAGGTTTTACGGCCCAGTCAACCCAATGGGGTCATGTCGAGCACGGTCAGTTTACCTAGCCACACGTTTACTGGGCAAGCTTAGTTCTCTAAGTATTGTGCACATTCTTTCGCCAGAAACTGAAACTATTTTGCCTCTGCCTGTCTATCATTCACTGACAAGTGTACTAGGTTTCCTTTACTGACAGTGTACTTGGGTTTGTTCTGCCTTGTGTTTTATCAGTGATGTAACTACTGACCAAGACAAAGCTAATTTTTTTTGTCTTTAATTCATATAGCTCCAGATAAAAGGGAATATGAGGTAAAACAAAAATATTATTTCTCCATGAAAACATATGTTGTGGGTACTCATTAGAAGTGCCTCGAGGTACTTCTAATGAGTGCCTTGAGGTGCTTCCAATTAGTACTACAACATATATTTTCACTTAGAAATAAGAATACAAAAACCTTTTGGTTGAAAGAAAAAAAAAAAAAAAACAAACAAGGGGGCTCAGAGGGCCCTAATTTGCTCACCTGAGTGTCAATGTCTCTAGTATATTCTAAAAGACTATGATTTCTCTTCATAGGACTATGTTTGTTTAAAACTTGTTGAAAATGAATGTTTTCGGATGACAGGCTGGTGGGTGCCGGACAGAAGCATGATCGCATGGTGCCATATTGTTGAATAGGCATGTGAACTAGATGAAGATATGTAACCAAATATCAAAGGCCAGGGCCTTCTGGTTTAAGACAAAAAGATTTTTAAAGGTTTTCCCTATATAAGTATATATAAAACAAGATGGCGGTCTTGGCGGCCATCTTGTATTTCCAATTGGGACGATTTTAGCTTTTTTTGATCTACAAGTCACCCCGATGCTTCCTACCAAGTTTAAAGTCAATAAGCCTTTCGATTCAGGAGAAGAAGCGAAAAATAGATGTTCAAGATGGCCGCCATGGAAGACATCTTGGATTTCCGATCAGAAAGATTTTAGCTATTTTTGACCAATAAGTCAACCAGATGCTTCATACCAAGTTTAGAGTCAATTGGCTTTTTCAGTTTAGGAGAAGAAGCAAAAAATACATTTTCGAGATGGATGCCAAGGCAGCCATCTTAGATTACCGATCAGGACGGTTTTAGCTATTTTTGAATTACAAGTCATCCAAATGCTTCCTGCCGAGTCAATTGGCTTTTCAGTTCAGAAGAAGAAGCCAAAAATTAATTCTCAAGATGGCTGCCTTGGATTTCCAATAGGGTCAAATTTAGCTATTTTTGATCTATAAGTAACCGCATTGCTTCCTACCGAGTTTGGAGTCAAATGGCTTTTGGGTTTTGGACAAAATGCAAAAAATAGATTTTCAAGATGGCTGCCATGGTGGCCATCTTGGATTTCCAATCGGCACGATTTTAGCTATTTTTGATCTACAAGTCACCCCGATGCTTCCTATTTAGTTTAAATTTAATAAGCCTTTCGGTTCAGGCAAAGAAGCGAAAAATTAGATTTTCAAGATGGTCGCCATGGCAGCCGTCTTGGATTTCTGAACGGAACAATTTTAGCCAGTTTTGATCTATAAGTCACCCCAATGCTTCCTACCAAATTTGGAGTCAATTGGCTTTTGGGTTCAGGAGAAGAAGCGAAAAATAAATTTTCAAGATGGCAGCCATGATTTTAGCTATTTTTGATCTACAAGTCACCCCGATGCTTCCTAATGTCAAAAAGCCTTTCAGTTCAGGCAAAGAAGTGAAAAATAGATTTTCAAGAAGGCCGCCATGGTGGCCATCTTGGATTTCCGATCGGAAAGATTTTAGCCATTTTTGATCTATAAGTCACCCCAATGCTTCCTACTAAGTTTGGAGTCAACTGGCTTTTGGGTTTAAGAAAAGAAGCGAAAAATAGATTTTCAAGATGACCGCCATGGCGGCCATGGATTTCCGATTGGCATGAGTTTAGCTATTTTTGATCTACAAGTCAGCCCGGTGCTTCCTACCAAGTTTGGAGTCAACTGGCCTTTCGGTTCAGGAGAAGAAGCGAAAAATAGATTTTCAAGATGGCGGCCATCTTGAATTTACGATCGGAACGATTTTAGCTATTTTTGTTCTACAAGTCACCCCTATGCTTCCTACCAAGTATCGAGTCAACTGGCCCAGGAATGTAGGAGGAGTTAAAGCAATTGTTGATGCCGCACGATGGACTACGAACGACGGAGGACGGACACTAACTGACCACAACAGCTTGCCATGAGCACTTCATGCTGAGGTGAGCTAATGAGCACTTCATGCTCAGGTAAGCTAAAACAAAAACAACAAAAACAACCTTCTCTGGATCAATGGAAATGCTTCATGTTTACCTGTAAACTCATCCTCAGTTCGTCCTTGTACCACAGACAGCATTTTCTTCCAAGCCAATTTAATACTTTTGATAAGGTTGGCTGTATGTAAATTCTTGGATCTTTAAAGGTCTTTTTATCTTCATCACTAACTCTTTCATACACTATATCATAATGTGACAGTGAATGTAAAAAAAGCTGAATACAGCTCGGTTGGGAGATAATGTCAAAAATTTCCAAAGATGACGCCACCAGATCTGCTGCTATTTTGTGACTCAAATGTGCTTTCATGAGATCCTCCACAGAACTGAAAAAAAATAACAACAGAATTGGATTCTCAATATGGACAAACAAAACAAGAGGACCATGATAGTCCTATATCGCTCACCTGAGCAAACAGATTTGCATACTTACTGTTGAAGTTTCAGCCAAATTCACTGCTCTAAGATTTTTGTATAAATTTTATAGCCCTGCCCTCCCCCTCACCCCCACCCCCCCCCCCCCCACCAACTCCCTAGCAGCCATGTTTTTTTTAACACATCATGACGACTTGAACTGAATCTTGAAAGAAAGTCACCAAAGGAACATTTCTGCAAAGTTATATTGAAATTGGTCCAGTGGTTTCTGACAAAAAGATTTTTAAAGTGTTTTATATAGCTATGGCCTGCACAATATTTCGGATTCAGGGGAGACAACTATATAATGAAGACAGTAAGAGTTGTCACTCCTGCACGCAACATACCTACTGGTCCTCTTCTTCATTTCTACTAAACATTATCAAAATATGTCTTAGGGTATCACAGTTACAGCCTACACAAGATTTCCGCTTCAGGGAAGATAACTAAACAACAAATAAAGTGAGAATTGTCTCTCTTACAGGCAACATATCTGCTGGTCCTCCTCTTCATCCCTACCAAATATTATCAAATTATCTCAGACATTATGGGAGTTATGGCCTGCACAAGATTTTGGCTTCAGGGGAGATAACTATATAAGGAAGACAGTGAAAGTTGTCTCTCTTGCACGCGACACACCTGCTGGTCCTCCTCTTCATTCCTACCAAACATTACCAAAATATGTCCAAGGGTAACAAAGTTATGGAGTGCACAACGATGAGTACAATTTCTGCTTCAGGGGAAATAACGAATGAAGAGAGTTGTCTCTCTTGCATGAGACACACCTACTTGTCCTCCTCTTCATCCCTACCAAATATGATCAAATTATCTCAAACATACGGGAGTTATAGCCTGCAGAAGATTTCGGCTTCAGGGGAGACAACTATAAAATGAAGACTGTGAGAGTTGTCTCTCTTGCACATGACACGCCTACTGGTCCTCCTCTACATTCCTACCAAATATTATCAAAGTTATGGAGTGCACAAGGATGAAGCTACAATATTTCTGCTTCAGGGGAGATAACTACATAACATAACGAATAAAGTGAGTTGTCTCTCTTGCATGGGACATGCCTACTGGTCCTCCTTTCATCCCTACCAAATATTATCAAATTATCTCAAACAGTATGGGAGTTATGGCCTGCACAAGATTTCGGCTTCAAGGGAGATAAGTAAATAACGTAGACAGTGAGAGTTGTCTCTCTTGCATGTGACATGCCTACTGGTCCTCCTCTACATTCCTACCATATACTATCAAAATATGTCCAAGGGTATCAAAGTTATGGAGCGCACAAGGATACGTCTATGGATGGACGGACAGACAGACAGACGCCATGCTGATCACTATATCCCCCAAACCTATCAGTCGGGGGATAAAAATGTGACCTCCAGAGTGTTAAAATTTCACCTCTGATTTGGCCTGGTGACCTAGTTTTCGACCTTGAGTGACCCAGTTTGGAACCTGACCTAGATTTCCTAAAGGCAAATTTCATCAAGATAGGGTCAAAACTGTGATCTCTAGAGTAGTTGAGGACAGAGGACCAACAACGGATGACAGAAGATGGATGACGAGGGTGATCACACCCTGAGCTTTTGCTCAGGTGAGCTAAAAATAAATAGTAATATATATAAAAATAAATAGTAATATATATAAAAATAACCCACCTAACCTACCTATTTTTTTATAACATGTTACCCTTAACACATGTATTTTGGATGACAGATTCTATATGTCAGTCTTAGTTGCCACAGATGGTTTGAACACGAGTGATTTTCACCACCACTGTATTTGCAAGAAAAAAAAAAAAAAAAAAAAAAAGTAGTGTGACTTGTGTTGAATTGGTTTAAGTCAATATAATGACTTTTGAATGTATGTATTGATTTAAAATTCAAGACTTGTCGAACTAGGCCATGAAGTGAGCATATTCTCACTAATACCACCGGCCATGGCCATCAGTGATAACACAAGATGACAAAGGGATATAACTCTAATAAACCTGGCCCTGAAGCCCCTATTTTCATATCACACTTATAGTGCATAAAGGTGTTTGAGTAAAATAAATTTCAATAAAATCTGGAAACAGGTATAGAAATTATTAAAAAAAAAAATACATAATTTAATAGCAAGAACAATAAAGGGAAATAATTCTAAGGGACCTGGCCCCATGGCCCTTAATTTATTTTCCACAATACAAATCGTCATACTTGTCATGTGTACAAAAGTTGAAGTTTGTAGGTAAAGTATTTCCTGAGATATCTTTAACAGAAAATAAATGCACATCAAAATAATGAAATATAACAAAGGGATATAACTCTAAAAAACCTGGCCCTGAAGCCCTTATTTTCATATCACATGTGTAGTGCATCAAGGTGCATGTGTAAAATAAATTTTATTAAAATCTGAAAATGGGTATAGAAATTATTAAGGAAAATAGATAATTTAATAGCAAGAACAACAAAGGAAAACAAGAGTTGTCAGAAGACAACGCAGCTCACCGGAAAGGGCTAATCAGATAAACAAACAATCTTTATTAAATATTAAAGATTAAATGCAGAACTTAAACTTATATGACAGAGTATGACCTGACTTTGGTGTCTGAAGAATGTCAAAACTGAGGGTTGGGATATATGCCATTGAAAATATGAAAGCTGTATCTACATGCTGAATCCCTTAGGTTGGTGAGGATGAAATATGAAAGCTACGAGAAATACAGAGCTCAAACATGGGTTTAAATGACAAAGTATGACCTGACCTTGACCTAGGCAGAAGGTCAAACCGAGGAAGGGATGTGTGATATTGAAAGGTCTAACCCTACTGTTGGTGTGGGCTAAATATTAAAGCGGTATCTTGAACACTTCAGCAGTTACAAACACTTTTCAAAACTTAAACGCAGAACTTGAACATGGGTTTAAATGACAAACTATGACCTGCCCTTGATCTAGGCAGAAGGCCAAACTGAGGACAGGGTGTGTGCTATCGAAAGGTCTTACCCTAAGGTAGTTGTGGGCCAAATGTTAAAGCGGTACCTTGAATACTTCAGCAGTTACAAACACTTATCAAAACTTAAACGCAGAACTCCAACATGGGTTTAAATGACAACGTATGACCTGACCTTGACCTAGGCAGGTCAAACTGAGAAAGGAGTGTGTGCTATTGAAAAGTCTAACCCTAAGGCTTGTGTGGGCCAAATATTAAAGCTCTATCTTGAATACTTCAGCAGTTACAAACACTTTTCAAAACTTAAACGCAAAACTTAAACATGGGTGTAAATGACAAAGTAAGAACTGACCTTGACCTACATAATGGTCTAACTTGGGAACTGGGATAGATGTTATTGAAAGGTCTTACCCTAAGGTAGGTGTAGGCCAAATATGAAAGCAGTACCTTAAATAATACAAGAGGACCATGACGGTCCTATATCGCTCACCTGACCAAACAGATTTGCATATTTACTGTTGAAGTTTAAGCCAAGTTCACTGCTCTAGGATTTTTGTATAAACTTTATAGCACTAACCACCCCCACCCCCCTCCACCACACCCCTGGCCATGTTTTTTTACAATCTTGACGACTTGAACTGAATCTTAAAAGAGGGTCACCAAAGGAACATTTCTGCCAAGTTATATTGAAATTGGTCCAGTGGTTTAAAAAGTTTTATATAGCTATAAAGCCCTATGCCCTAACTGCCATGTTTTTTGACGAATCATGAAAGCTTGAACAAACTTGGTAGAGGGTCACCAAAGGAACATTCCTGCCAAGTTATATTGAAATCTGTTCAGTGGTTTCTGACAAGAAGATTTTTAAAGTTTTCTATTTAGATATATAGGGAAAATAAGCCCCACCCTATGGCAGTCATGTTTTTTGACGAATCATGACTGTTTGTTTGTGTTGAGGTTTTACAGCCCAGTCAACCCAATGGGGTCATGTCGAGCGCGGTCAGTTTACCTAACCACACGTTTACTGGGCAGGCTTAGTCCTCTAAGCGGTTAACCAGTACTGTGCACATTCTTTCGTCAGAAACTGACAACTGCCCTTCTTGAATCAGCAGAAGGGAGAGAATGACCGTAGAAAATATTTCATGATCAATCTCCACAAAAGAATGTTGCCGACCTTGGCGGGGGTTGAACCCGCGACCTCCTGGTCTCCAGTCGGATAGAGGTTCACCAAAGCAACATTCCAGTCAAGTAATATTGAAATTGGTCATGAGGTATGTGACAATAAGAATTTTAAAATTTTCTATGCAGATATAGTCGAAAAATAAGCCCCGCCCCCCTGGGGGCCATGGTTTTTGACATATCATGAAGGCTTGAACAATCTTGGTAGAAGGTCACCAAAGCAACATTCCTGCCAAGTTACATTGAACTCGGTCCAACTGTTTTTTACAAGAAGATTTTTAAAGTTTTCTATATAGATATATAGGGAAAATAAGCCCCGCCCCCTAGTGGCCATGTTTTTTGATGAATCATGACGGCTTGAACAATCTTTGTGGAGGGTCACCAAAGAAACATTCCTGCCAAGTTGTATTGAAATCGGTCCATTGGTTTCTGAAAAGAAGATTTTCAAATTTTATATATAGATATATAGGGAAAATAAGCCCTGCCCCCGGCAGCCATGTTTTTTGACGAATCATGATTACTTGAACAATCTTAGTAGAGGGTCACCAAGGAAACATTTCTGCAAAGTTATAATGAAATCAGTTCAGTGGTTTCTGACAAGAAGAGTTTTAAAGTTTTCTATAGATATATAAGGAAAATAAGCCCCGACACCTGGCGGCCATGTTTTTTGACGAATCATGACGGCTTGAACAATCTTGATAGAGGGTTACATAAGAAACATTCCTGCAATGTTACATTGAAATGGGTCAAGTGGTTTCTGAAAAGACTATTAAAATTTTCTATATAGATATATAGGAAAATAAGCCCCGCCCCCTAGCGGCCATGTTTTTGACAAATCATAACGGTTTGAACAATCTTGGTAAAGGGTCACCAAGGAAACATTTCTGTGAAGTTATATTGAAATCAGTCCTGTGGTTTCTGACGACAAGATTTTTTCAAGTTTTCTATATAGATATATATGGAAAATAAGCCCCGCACCCTCTAGCGGCCATGTTTTTTGACAAATCATGACGGCTTGAACAATCCTGATAGAGGGTCACTATAGAAACATTTCTGCCAAGTTATATTGAAATCGGTCCAGTCCTTTATGACATGAAGATTTTTAAAGTTTTCTATACAGATATATATGAAAAATTAACCCCGCCCCCTAGCGGCCATATTTTTTAATGAATCATGGTGGCTTGAACAATCTTGGTAGAGGATCATCAAAGAAACATTACTGCAAAATTATATTGAAATCTGTCCAGTGCTTTATGACAAGAAGATTTTTAAAGTTTTCTATATTGATATATAAGGAAAATAAGCCCCGCCCCCCCTGGCGGCCATGTTTTTTGACAAATCCAAATGGCTTGAACAATCTTGCAACAGGATCACCAAAGGAACATTTCTGCAAAATCATATGGAAATCGGTCCAGTGGTTTCGGTCAAGAAGATTTTTAAAGTTTTTTATACAGATATATAGTGAAAATAAGCCCCGCCCCCTGGCAGCCATGTTTATTGACAAATCCAAATGGCTTGAACAATCTTGGTACAGGTTTACCAAGGGAACATTTCTGCAAAATTATATGGAAATCGTTCCAGTGGTTTCGGACAAGAAGATTTTTAAACTTTTCTATATAGATATATAGGGAAAATAAGCCCCGCCCCCTGGTGGCCATGTTTTTTGACGAATCCAAATGGCTTGAACAATCTTGGTAGCGGATCACCAAAGGAATATGTTTGCAAAATTATATTGAAATCGGTTCAGTGGTTTGGACAAGAAGATTTTTAAAGTTTTCTATATAGATTATATAGGGAAAATAAGCCCCGCCCCCTGGCGTCCATGTTTTTTGACGAATCCCAATGGCTTGAACAATCTTGCAACAGGATCACCAAAGGAACATTTTTGCAAAATTATATGGAAATCGGTCTCGTGGTTTCGGACAAGAAGATTTTTAAAGTTTTCTATAAAGATATATAGGGAAAATAAGCCCTGCCCCCTGGCGGACATGTTTTTTGACCAATCCAAATGGCTTGAACAATCTTGGTAGAGGATCACCAAAGGAACATTTCTGCAAAATTATTGAAATCGGTCCAGTGGTTTTGGACAAGAAGATTTTTAAAGTTTTCTATATAGATATATAGGGAAAATAAAACCTGCCCCCTGGCGGCCATGTTTTTTGACGAATCCAAATGGCTTGAACAATCTTGCAACAGGATCACCAAAGGAACATTTTTGCAAAATTATATGGAAATGGGTCCAGTGGTTTCGGACAAGAAGATTTTTAAAGTTTTCTATATAGATATATAGGGAAAATAAGCCCCGCCCCCTGGTGGCCATGTTTTTTGACGAATCCAAATGGCTTGAACAATCTCGGTAGAGGATCACCAAAGGAACATTTCTGCAAAATTATTGAAGTCAGTCCAGTGGTTTTGGACAAGAAGATTTTTAAAGTTTTCTATATAGATATATAGGGAAAATAAGTCCTGCCCCCTGGCGGCCATGTTTTTGACGAATCCAAATGGCTTGAACAATCTTGGTAGAGCATCACCAAAGGAACATTTTTGCAAAATTATATTGAAATCGGTCCAGTGGTTTCGGACAAGAAGATTTTTAAACTTTTCTATATAGATATATAGGGAAAATAAGCCCCGCCCCCTGGCGGCCATGTTTTTTGACGAATCCAAATGGCTTGAACAATCTTGGTAGAGGATAACCAAAAGGAACATTTCTGCAAAATTATATTGAAATCGGTCCAGTGGTTTCTGACAAGAAGATTTTTTAAAGTTTTCTATATAGATGTAAAGGGAAAATAAGCCCCGCCCCCTGGCGGCCATGTTTTTTTGACGAATCCAAATGTCTTGAACAATCTTAGTAGAGGATCACCAAAGGAACATTTCTGCAAAATTATATTTAAATCGGTCTAGGGGTATCTGACAAGAAGATTTTTTAAGATTTCTATATAGATATATAGGGAAAATAAGCCCCGCCCCCTGGCGGCCATGTTTTTTGATGACTCCAAATGGCTTGAACAATCTTGGTAGAGGATTACCAAAGGAACATTTCTGCAAAATTATATTGAAATCGGTCCAGTGGTTTCTGACGAGAAGATTTTTAAAGTTTTCTATATAGATATATAGGGAAAATAAGCCCTGTCCACTGGCGGACATGTTTTTTGACCAATCCAAATGTCTTGAACAATCTTGGTAGAGGATCACCAAAGAAACGTTTCTGCAAAATTATATTGAAATCAGTCTAAAGGTTTCTGACAAGAAGATTTTTAAAGTTTTCTATACAGATTTATAGGGAAAATAAGCCCCAACCCCTGGTGGCCATGTTTTTTGACGAATCCAAAAGGCTTGAACAATCTTGGTAGAGGATAACCAAAGGAACATTTCTGCAAAATTATATTGAAATCGGTCCAGTTGTTTCTGACAAAAAGATTTTTTTAAAGTTTTCTATTTCGATGTAAAGGGAAAATAAGCCCCGCCCCCTGGCGGCCATGTTTTTTCACGAATCCAAATGTCTTGAACAATCTTGGTAGAGGATCACCAAAGGAACATTTCTGCAAAATTATATTGAAATCGGTCCAGGGGTATCTGACAAGAAGATTTTTAAAGATTTCTATATAGATATATAGGGAAAATAAGCCCCGCCCCCTGGCGGCCATGTTTTTTGACCAAACCAAATGGCTTGAACAATCTTGGTAGAGGATTACCAAAGGAACATTTCTGCAATATTATATTGAAATCGGTCCAGTGGTTTCTGATAAGAAGATTTTTAAAGTTTTCTATATAGATATGTAGGGAAAATAAGCCCTGTCCCCTGGCGGACATGTTTTTTGACCAATCCAAATGTCTTGAACAATCTTGGTAGAGAATCACCAAAGAAACATTTCTGCAAAATTATATTGAAATCGGTCTAGTGGTTTCTGACAAGAAGATTTTTAAAGTTTTCTATGCAGATATATAGGGAAAATAAGCCCAGCCCCCTGGCAGCCATGTTTTTTGACGAATCCAAAAGGCTTGAACAATCTTGGTAGAGGATCACCAAAGGAACATTTCTGCAAAATTATATTGAAACTGGTCCAGGTAGGGGGCGGGGCTTATTTTCCCCGTATATCTATATAGAAAACTTTAATGATCTTCTTATCAGAAACCACTGGACTGATTTCAGTTTTACATTGCAGAAATTTTTCTTATGTAACCCTCTATCAAGGTTATGCAAGCCGTCATGATTCATCAAAAAACAGGGCCGCCAGGGAGCGGGGCTTATTTTCCCTATATATCTATATAGAAAAACTTTAAAAGTCTTCTTTTCAGAAACCACAGGACCGATCTCATTACAACTTGGCAAAAATGTTTCCTTGGTGACCCTCTACCAAGATTGTTCAAGTAATCATGATTTGTCAAAAAACATGGCTGCTAGTGGGTGGGGCTTATTTTCCCTATATATCTATATAGAAAACTATCAAAATCTTCTTGACAGAAACCAGTGGACTGATTTTAATATAACTTGGCAGGAATGTTTCTTTGGTGACCCTCTACCAAGGTTGTTCAAGCTGTCATGATCATCAAAATACATGGCCGCTAGGGGGAGGGGCTTATTTTTCCCTATATGTCTATATAAAAAACTTTAAAAATCTTCTCGTAAGAAACCGTTGGACCAAGCTCAATGTAGCTTGGCAAAAATGTTCCTTTTGTGACCCTCTACCAGGATGGTTCAAGCCTTTATGATACGTCAAAAAACATGGCCTCCAGTGGGCGTGGCTTATTTTCGGTATATATCTGTATAGAAATCTTTAAAATTCTTCTTGTCAAATACCTCCTGACCTATTTCAATAATTCTTTGATGACCCTCTACCAAGAACGTTCAAGCAATCCTGATTTGTCAAAAAACATGCCTGCTAGGGGGTGGGGCTTATTTTCCCTCTATATCTAAATAGAAAACTTTAAAAAAAATCTTCGTGTCAGAAACTACTGAACCGATTTCAGTTTAACTTGGCAAGAATGTTCCTTTGGTTACCCTCTACCAAGTTTGTTCAAGCTGTCCTGATTCGTCATGGTTATAAAATTTATACATAAATCTTAGAGCAGTGAACTTGGCTGAAACTTCAACATTAAGTATGCAAATCTGTTTGCTCAGGTGAGCAATATAGGACCATCATGGTCCTCTTGTTGTTCTTGCTATTAAATTTTGTATTTTTCTTTTGTGTCAAAGATATCTCAGGAACTACTTTACCTAGAAACTTGAAATTTTGTACACATGACCAGTATGACTAGTTGTATTGTAGGAAAGAAAATAAGGGCCATGGGGCAAGGTCCTTTAGAGTTATTTCCCTTTGTTGTTCTTGCTATTAAATTTTGTATTTTTCTTAATAATTTCTTTACCAGTTTTCAGATTTTAATGAAATTTATTTTACACATACACCTTTATGCACTACACATGTGATATGAAAACAGGGGCTTCAGGTACAAGTTTATTACAGTTATATCCCTTTTTTATTTTGATATGCATTTATTTGTGTCAGTTTTGTGTCAAAGATATCTCCCGAACTACTTTACATAGAAACTTGAAATTTTGTACACATGACAAGTATGACTAGTTGTATTGTGGGAAAGAAAATAAGGGCCATGGGGCTAGGTCCCTTAGAGTTATTAGCTCACTGGGACTATGTCCCCAGAGGGCTTATGTTGTCACCCAGGCGTTGGCGTCAGCGTCTGTCGGCGTCCGCGTTGGCATCCGTGTCTGCATTAGCACAATGTTTAAGTTTTCAAAGGTGTCCATAGTTTTTAGCTCACCTGAGCCAAAGGCTCAAGGTGAGCTATTGTGATCACTAACCGTCCGTCGTCGTCGTCTTCGTCCGTCCGTCCGTCTGTTCACAATCTTTAAACAACATCTCCTCCTAAACTACTGATTGGATTTTGACCAAATTTCACAGGAATGATCCTTGGTTGATCCTCTTTCAAAGTTGTTCAAATGCTTCTGGTCCATTGCATATCTAGGTCACAGGAGCTAAAAATAGATTTTTTAACTAAAAACTTAAAAAAATCTTCTCGTCAGAAACCAC
This sequence comes from Anodontia alba, assembly GCA_964016985.1. Taxonomy (NCBI): domain Eukaryota; kingdom Metazoa; phylum Mollusca; class Bivalvia; order Lucinida; family Lucinidae; genus Anodontia; species Anodontia alba. Next base: position 79,413,636 of record OZ024824.1, on the reverse strand, counting down.
TGGACCGATTTCAATAAAATTTTGCAGAAATGTTCCTTTGGTGATCCTCTACCAAGATTGTTCAAGCCATTTGGTTTGGTCAAAAAACATGGCCACCAGGAGGGGACAGGGCTTATTTTCCCTATATATCTATATAGAAAACTTTAAATATCTTCTTGTCAGAAACCACTAGACCGATTTCAATATAATTTTGCAGAAATGTTTCTTTGGTGATCCTCTACCAAGATTGTTCAAGACATTTGGATTCGTCAAAAAACATGGCCGCCAGGGGGCGGGGCTTATTTTCCCTATATATCTATATAGAAATCTTTAAAAATCTTCTTGTCAGAAACCACTAGACCGATTTCAATATAATTTTGCAGAAATGTTCCTTTGGTGATCCTCTACCAAGATTGTTCAAGACATATGGATTCATCAAAAAACATGGCCGCCAGGGGGCGGGGCTTATTTTCCCTTTACATCTATATAGAAAACTTTAAAAAATCTTCTTGTCAGAAACCACTGGACCGATTTCAATATAATTTTGCAGAAATGTTCCTTTGGTGATCCTCTACCAAGATTGTTCAAGCCTTTTGGATTCATCAAAAAACATGGCCGCAAGGGGACGGGGCTTATTTTCCCTATATAATCTATACAGAAAACTTTAAAAATCTTCTTGTCAGAAACCACTAGACCGATTTCAATATAATTTTGCAGAAATGTTCCTTTCGTGATCCTCTATCAAGATTGTTCAAGACATTATAATTCGCCATGTTTTTTGATGAATCCAAATGCCTCGAACAATCTTGGTAGAGGGTCACCAAAGGAACATTTCTGCAAAATTATATTGAAATCGGTCCAGTGGTTTCTGACAAGAAGATTTTTTAAGTTTTTAGTTAAAAAACCTATTTTTAGCTGCTGTGACCTAGATATGCAACAAACCGGAACCATTTGAACAACTTTGAAAGAGGACCAACCAAGGATCAATTCTGTGAAGTTTGGTCAAATTCCAATCAGTGGTTTAGGAGGAGATGTTGTTTAAAGATTGTGGACGGACAGACGGACATACGGACGACGACGACGACGACGACGGACGGTGAGTGATCACAATAGCTCACCTTGAGCCTTTGGCTCACGTGAGCTAACAAAGGGAAATAACTCTAAGGGACCTGGCCCAATGGCCTTTTTTTTCTTTCCCACAATACAACTAGTCATACTTGTCATGAGCACAAAATTTCAAGTTTCTAGGTAAAGTAGTTTCTGAGATATCTTACACAAAATAAATGTGAACAGACTGACAGACAGACTGACTGACTGACTGACTGACTGACAGACAGACAGACACACAGAAAAGGCAAAACCTATATACCCCCATTGCCTACTTCGTATGCCTGGGGTATAAAAAAGAACAAGAGGCCCATGGGCCAAGATTCACTCACCTGAGTGAAACATCCATTGTATATCTGCAGATGCCATGCAACATCCTTCCAGTATTGCCACAGCAACTAGGACAGAAATTTGACTTTGTTGTAAAAAGGTCAAAAGTCATCCTAGGATCATCATTTGAACAAACTTGGTAGATCTTGCATCCCCGAAGCAGTATACAATTTACCTAGATACGGCCTCAAAGCTTTCTTGTTTCTGAAGAAGAAGCTTTTTAAGTGTTTTGGGCAGGGCACCCATCTTGGTAAATGGTGCAGAACCATTTAAACAAATTCACAACACCCCTGACAGAAGGCCCCATATGAGATCTGGTGTAAATTCATCAAGTTGTCTCAGAGAAGATGACATTTAAGGATAATACATCTCTATACATGTATATAGTCCAAAGGCAAGGACAGATAAATTGTAAGTTTCAGCCATTAGTCTTTAATACATTTTGAGAAATTATTTTGTATTTGAAACAAACTTGACCTTACTGTAAAAAGGTCACAGATCAATCATCTTAGGATCATCATCTGAACAAATTTTGTAGACTGCCATGGCAGCCATTTTAGATTTACATGCAGAACCATTTTAGCTATTTCTGATCTACAAGTTGCAATATACTTCCTACAAAGTTTCGACTCAACTGATCTTTCAGTTCTAGAGAAAAAGCTCAAAACAGATTTTCAAGATGGAGGCCATGGTGGCCATCTTAGATTTTGGATATGAACTATTTTAGCTCTTTGTGATCTACAAGTGGTCCCGATATTTCCTAGTAACTTAGGAGTCAGTTGGCCTTTCGGTTCAGGGGAAGAAGTTCAAAATAGATTTTCTAGATAGCAGCCAATGCGGCCATCTAGGATTTTGGATCTGAACGATTTTAGCTATTTTGGATCTACAAGTCACCTAGACGCTTCTTACCAAGTTTTAAGTCAATTGGCCTTTTAGTTCACAAGAAGCGAAAAATAGATTTTCAAGGTGGCGGACGTGGTAGCCATCTTGAATTTGGGATCTGAACAATTTTTGCTATTTTTGATCTACAAGTCACCCTTGATCTACAAGTCACCCCCCACCCCCCTCCACCCCCAGGAGTTCTGCAGAAGATTTTTAAAGGTTTTTACCATATATGGTCATGGTGGCCATCTTGGTTAAGAGACCTGGACCATTCGAATAAACATTTGTAACTTATTCCCACTGTCAGGAGACTGCATATGAAATTTAACTGAAATCAGCATAGTGGTTTCAGACAAAAAGTCCTTTGAAATTTTTACCAGAATTCAATACTTGTGAGATGAGACCATAAAAAGACCTTGACCTTTGGCATTCATCGACATTCTTATAGTACCTACTGTCATCATAGACATCAATAGTTTTGGGAAAATGTATTGTTTTACCTTTTTTTTATTCACAAGCCTAAGGTCAAGGTCAACCTAGGGCCATCATTTAAACAATCTTGTTAGTACTCAGTCACCTGATGCCACATACCAAGTTTCAAGGCTATTGGCCCAGCAGTTCTGGAGAAGAAGATTTTTAAGGTTTTCAACATTTGGTGGCCATTTTGATCATGTGACCTGGACCCTTCAAACAAACTTTTGTTCTCTTATGGCCAGGGGTCTGCATATGACTTTTAATTATAATAGGCCCAGTGGAAGAACCCTAAGGCTGGTGTGGGCCAAATATTAAAGCTCTATCTTGTATACTTCAGTAGTTATGTACACTTTTTGCAAAACTTAAACATGGGTACAAATGACAAAGTAAGTACTGACCTTGACCTATATACAGGGTCTAACTTGGGGATGGGGGTGACGACGATGACTGGGTGACAACATAAGCTCTCCAGGGACATAGTCCCGGCGAGCTAAAAATGAATTGTTTTACCTTTTTCCCAATAAAAGCCTCCAGAACCAAATTTGACCTTGCCATAAAATAGGTCAAGGTTAACACAGTGTCATCATTTAAACATACTTAGTAGTACTCAGTCAATAGATTTGGAAATAGCGAAAGATGAACTGGAGCTGATATTAGGAGTTGTAGAACCTCTGAGAAGACCATGGATGTTGTGGCCAAAGAGGAGCTATAAGAACTATTCTGCACTGAGATTGACGTATCTTGGCCAGGACAGAAGGAATCAATATTGCTAGAGGGAATGCATAAGCATGAAGATGATTCCAGTTTATGGAAAATGCGTCTATCGCTAAGGCTTGATTGTCCAGAACTGGGGATACATACAGAGGCAGTTTGTGATTGAAATGTGTCACAAACAGATCAATATTGGGATGACTGAACATCTGGAAAATTGAGTTAGCAATCGACTGATCCAACACCCATTCTGTTTTGATAGGTTTGTCCATTCTCGATAGACAGTCTGCCAAAACATTGAATTTGCCTGGTATATGACGAATCCTGATGGTTATATGTTTCTCCAGGCACCAAATGAAAATCTTCCACACCTGTACACAGAGGTTGGGAGAATGTATTCCTCCTTGCTTGTTGATATAAGAGACCACTGTTGTGTGAATATATTTTAAGGCTTTCCTCAGTGCGAAACAAATTGCCATTATTTCTAACATATTGATATGGAGCTGGAATTGGTCTACCGACCAGCAACCATGAAAGGATAGACTCATCGGTTCTAGATGAGCTCCTCATCCATAATGACTGGCATCCGTATGAAGGAAAATATTGGGATCTGGTGGACGAATGGACTCTCCTTGAACCAAACAACTGGTGTTCATCCACCATTTCAAATGAAATCTGATCATACTGTTGATCGTAACCGGATGATCTAGAGGAAATATGTGTGGTTTCCACTGATAAAAGACACACTTGCAGTGGCTGTAAATGGAGTCTGCCTAGTAGAATGAAGTCTGCTGCTGCACTGAGCTTGCCCAAAAGAGAAAAGAAAGTTTGAGCCAAAACTTGGGTCTGAGAAAGAACTGTTTTGATATTCAGAATAAGAGAGTCTACTAGGTCTGCTGGTACTCTGACTAGATTCTGTTGAGTCAGAAACTCCATACCTATAAAGGTAAATTTCTGTGCTGGTATCAAATCTGACTTCTTTAGATTTGGTATGAAGCATAGATTCTGTACCATTTGGAGATAATATTTTGTTTGAGAGATTAGTTTGTAGCGGATCAAATAATCATCTAGGTACAAGAAAGAGAGATATGGAATGTTGATGCAGGTGCACTGCAATTACTTCCATTATTCTTGTGAATATCTAAGGACTTAGGACCATTCCGAAGGGTAAGGCTGTGAGCTGAAATGTTTGATGTTCGTAAAGGAACCAAAGGTATTTTCTGGAAAGTGAATGTATTGGAACATGAAGATATGCATCCGTCAGATCTATGGAGACAGCCCAGTTGTTGACCATTATCAGATCTATAGAGACAGCCCAGTTGTTGACCATTATCGAGTGTCTTACCGACTTGACTGTCTATTTTGTTTACATACTGATTAAGTAAAGAAAGATCTATTACTGAGCATAACTTTCCATTCTTTTTTGGAACTAGGAATAGCCAGGAATAAAAGCCGAGAGTTCCCGGATTCTGTACCCTTTTCACTGCCCATTTCTTGAGAAGTTCTTCGATCTCTTCTCGTAGTTATGGGGAGGAATATTAACTCAGACTTATCGGAACTACTGAAAGAGGAGGAAATGACTTGAATTGGATCTTGAACATGATTCACTTTTAGTTGAGTAGTGAGTTTCGAGTAAGAAAATTGAGTTTCGAGTAAGAAAATTGAGTTTTGAGTAAAAAAAGTGAGTTTTGAGTAAAAAAAGTGAGTTTCTAGTAAGAAAGTGAGTTACAGAATAATCATTACAGAATAAATTCTGAACATGCATATGCATGTATAGAATAATTTCTGAACATGCATATGCATCAAACTGACGCCAGAGGTAACTAAAGTAAGATTCACTATGCTCACTTGATGCAATTTGTGTTCACGTCACATTGTTTACACCATCAAGGGCAGTAAGATTTCCAAAATAAAGATGGTATGCCCAAAACCAATTTTCAATAGGGACTTAGCATTGGCAGGGGAGATAATACAAAAGGCCAATGGGCCACGGGTCGCTCACCTGAGTGACATAGCCACTGCAGATATGCAGATGTTATGCAACATTTTTCCAATCCTGTCATCGCAACTAATGAAAAGATCATCATTTAAGCAATTCTTAACTTTGAAGAAAAATATATATGGCAAGACAGTCAATGGAGTGTGATCATTTGAACAAACTCTCAATCACATTTCAACAGTAGGATCAATGTGAAATTTGGTGGCAGATGGCTAAGTTGTTTCTGAAGAGTCAAGATTTTATACATGTAAACAACTCAGTGGCAGGGAAATATGATAAACATAAACAAGATGGCAGCCATCTTGGATTTCCAATCAGAATGATTTTAGCTACTGTTGATCTACAAGTCATCTTGATACTTCCAATGAACTTTGAGTCAACTGCCCTTTTGGTTCAGGAGAAAAAGTTCAAAACAGATTTTCAAGATGGGTGCCATGGCCCCAATTTGGGATTTCCTATCGCAACAATTTGAGCTATTTTTTATCTGCAAGTCACCCTGATGCTTCCTACCAAGTTTCGAGTCAAATGGCCTTTCAGTTCAGAAGAAGAAGGGAAAAATTTATTTTCAAGATGGCCACCATCTTGGATTTCCGATTTTAGCATTTTTATATCTACATCCCCATGCTTCCTACCAATTTTCAAATCAACTGACCCTTTGGTTCAGAAAAATAAGCGAAAAAAAAAGCGTTTTACCATAGCTGCCATCTTGGATTTCTGATCCAAACAATTTAAGCTATTTTAGATCTAAAAGTCACCCCAATGCTTCTTACGAAGTTTTGAGTCGAATGGCCTTTCAGTTCAGGAGAAGAAGCGAAAAATAAATTTTAAGATAGCTGTCATGGCGGCCATCTTGGATTTCTGATAGGGATGATTTTAGCTATTTTTGATCTACAGGTCACCCTGATGCTTCCTACCTAGTTTAAAGTCAATTAGCCTTTTGGTTCAGGAGAAGAAGTGAAAATAGATTTTCAAGATGGCTGCAATGGGGGTCATATGGTGGCCATCTTGGAATTCCAATCACAACGATTTTAATCATTTTTGATCTGTAAGTCACCCCGATGCTTCCTACCAAGTTTCAAGTCATTTGGCTTTTGGGTTTTGGCGAAGAAGCAAAAAAAAAAGATTTTCACCATGGCGGCCATGTTGGATTTCAGATAAGCACGATTTTAGTGATTTATATCTACACTTCATCTCGATGCTTCCTACCAAGTTTGGAGTCAACTGGCCTTTCGGCTCAGGAGATGAAGCGAATAAGAGATTTTCAAGATAGCCACCATCTTAGATTTCCGATCGGAACGATTTTAGCTATTTTTGATCTACAAGTCACCACAATGCTTCCTTCCAAGTTTCGAGTCAATTGGCCTTTTGGTTCAGGAGAAGAAAAGAAAAATAGAGTTTCAAGATAGCCACCATGGTGACCATCTTGGATTTACAATCGGCACAATTTTACCTATTTTTGATCTACAAGTCACCCTGATGCTTCCTACCAAGTTTTGAGTCAACTGGCCTTTCTGTTCAGGAAAAGAAGAAAAAAATAGATTTTCAAGATGGCGGCCATGGTGGTCACCTTGGATTTCGGATTGGAACGACTTTAGCTATTTTTGATCTATAAGTTACCCCAATGCTTCCTACCAAGTTTGGAGTCAATTGCCATCTTGGATTTCCGATGGGCATGATTTTAGCTATTTTTGATCTACAAGTCACCCTGATGCTTCCCAGCAAGTTTGGAGTCAATTGGCCTTTCAGTTCAGGAGAAGAAGCAAAAAATAGATTTTCATGATGGCTGCCATGTCGGCTATCTTGGATTTCCGATCGGAACGATTTTAGCTATTTTTGATCTATATGTCACCCCAATGCTTCCTACTAAGTTTGGAGTCAATTGGCTTTTGGGTTTAGGAAAAGAGGCGAAAAATAGATTTTCAAGATGGCTGCCATGGCGGCCATCTTGGATTTCCGATCATCGATTTTAGCTATTTTTGATCTATGAGTCACCCCAATGCTTCCTACCAAGTTTGGAGTCAATTGGCCTTTTGTTTCAGGAGAAGAAGCGAAAAATAGATTTTCAGGATAGCTGCCATGGCGGCCATCTTGGATTTCTGATCGTCACGAGTTTATCTATTTTTGATCATCAAGTCACCCCGATGCTTCCTAGCCTAGCAAGTTTGGATTCAATTTGCCTTTTGGCTCAGGAGAAAAAGCGAAAAATATCTTTTCAAGATGTCGGCCATGGCGGCCATCTTGGATTTCCGATCGGAACGATTTTTGATCTACCAATGCTTCCTTCCAAGTATCGAGTCAACTGGCCCAGGGGTGTAGTAGGAGTAGGCTTTTTTTTGAAGCCGCACTACATGCGACGATTATTGACTGACCACAATAGCTCACCATGAGCACTTTGTGCTCAGGTGAGCTAATAATCGCTGTTTACTGCGCATGGCGTATGCGATTTACATCAGCTGGTCAAACAAGAGCTCTGCCAAGTGGGGCATTATACGCCCATGGCAAGTAATAAGATGTAGCACATAAACTGGCTCCTGCATAATTCAGTGCTCTGGATATAAACTGTAAGTGGAATTACAAAAAAAAAAAATAAATTAATTACATCGAAAAAGAAGAGGTGGATCTCAACCAGAAATAAGTTAGGCTGGTTACTTATTGACTGACCCTCATACCGAGACAAATTTGCAACGTTTTGCAAAATTTGTCTCTGATTAACTGTTTGATAACTTCCCAAACATGAATGGCAAGATTTGGGAAGTTTTGCTATTGAAACTTTCCCACTGATTGTTAATAAGTTTAGAAAGTACAAATGTCGAATCGGGAGCTGATAACAGTGGCTGTAACACCTCTGCGAACCAATGACGTTGAGGTCAAAGAGGAGCTCTAATAACTAACTTGCACCTATATGGATTTAGTGAGAATAGATAATATCATAAATGTTAGTGGAAATGCATAAACATGAAGATTATTCCAGTTTATGGATAAAGCATCTATCACAAAAGCTTGTCTGAAAATGGATAGATATATAATAGAAGTTTGTGTTTGCATCTAGTCACAAACAAATCCATATTGTGAAATGTGATCATTTGAAAAATGTTATTTATCACTATTTGATACAAGGACCATTCTGTACTAAAAGGTCTGTATAATCCCAAGGACCGTCCGTAAAATGTTAGATTCCCCTGGAATGTGACAAATTCCAAGACAGGGAATGTGACAAATTCCAAGACTTATATTGTGTTCCGGGCATCAAATGAAAAAAGTGGATAAGCACTGCTTATTAGATCCCCCCCCCCCCCAACAAGGAAAATGGTTGATATAAATAGCAGCTCTGTTCAGAATATTAAAATTTCCATAGCAACAACAACTTATCATTTCAACATTCATGCAAACTATTACAAGATTCCTAAAATTAAGAAGCAAGATAGACAGGAAAAACAAAAGCGTTATGGACATTTAAGAATTACAAAGGGGAATAACTATAACAGTATTTATCTCTTGAACCTTCTTTTTCTGTAGCAGCAACATCTCATGAATATCAACATTTATGCAAACTACTATGCGTAAATACCCTATCAGCACATTTTTAATATACATAAACTGAAAAAAATATAATGCTTTACTAGCCAAAGAACATCCTTGTAGACTTTGCCAATGATGTTTCAGGCCTTTGTCAGGTCAATGTCACCAAAATCTAACAAGGGTCATTTTAAGAGTCTTTACAATATAGTGACCTTGAAAATGAGGTCAAGGTCACAAAAATCTAATCATTTCTTTCCTATGCCCTAACAGTATATCTGTGCTAGTTTGTTAAAATTCCAGCCCTTGGTTCAAGATACAGTGTGCACACAAGCTTTTTTCTATCAAAATTTGAGTTTCAAAGTGCCGGTGTGACTTTGAAAAGGAGGTAAAGGTCACCAAAATCTAATCACATTTTTCCCCAATCCCAATGATATATCTTTGCTAGTTTGATCCAATTCCATCTGTTGATGAGAAAGAGTGCATACAAGACTCACTTATAGAGTATTTATAACGTAGTGACCTTGAAAAAAAGGTCAAGGTCACCAAAATCTAATCACTTCTTTCCCCCATCCTGATGATGTATCTGTGCCAGATTGGTCAAATTCCAGCCATTGGTTAAAGAGATAGAGTACACAAAAACTTTTTACTGCATTAACAAGGCTAACCTTTTGAGTATTTATAATGTAGTGACCTTGAAAATATGGTCAAGGTCACCAAAATTGAATCACTTCTTTCCCCCAGCCTGATGGATGTATCTGTGCAAGTTTGGTCAAATTCCAGCCATTGGTTAAAGAGATAATGTGCACACAAACTTTTTATTGCATTAACAAGGCTCACTTTTTTGAGTATTTATAGTGTAGTGACATTGAAAATAAATTCAAGGTCACCAAAATCTAATCACTTCTTTGCCTCATTCTTATGATGTATCTGTGCTAATTCAGTCTATTTCCAGCCATTGGTTAAAGAGATTGTGCACAAAAACTTATTACTTCATTAACAAGGCTCTTTTTTGAGTATTTATAATGTAGTGACATTGAAAATAAGATCAAGGTCACCAAAATCTAATCACTTCTTTCCCCCATCCTGATGATGCATCTGTGCTAGTTTGATCAAATTCCATCCATTGGTTAAAGAGATAATGTGCACACAAACTTTGCATTTAACAAGGCTCGCTTTTTTGAGAATTCATAGTGTAGTGACCTTGAAAATAAGGGCAAGGCCACCAAAATCTAATCACTTCTTTGCCCCATCCTTATGATTTATCTGTGCTAGTTTGGTAAAATTCCAGCCATTGGTTAAAGAGATATTGTGCACACAAACGTATTTCTTCATTCACAAGAGTCTTTTTGAGTATTTATAATGTAGTGACCTTGAAAATTAAGTCAGGGACATCAAAACCTAATCGCTTCTTTCCCCCATCCTGATAATGTATCTGTGCTAGTTTGGTCAAATTCCATCCATTGGTTGAGGAGATAATGTGCACACAAACTTTTTACTGCATTAACAAGGCTCGCTTTTTTGAGAATTTATAGTGTAGTAACCTTGAAAATAAGGGCAAGGTCACCAAAATCTAATCACTTCTTTGCCCCATCCTTATGATTTATCTGTGCTAGTTCGGTAAATTTCCAGTCATTGGTTAAAGAGATATTGTGCACACAAACTTTTTACTTTATTAACAAGGCTCCTTTAGGCTCCTTTTTGAGTATTTATAATGTAGTGACCTTGAAAATAAGGTCAAGGTCACTTGAATCTAATCAATTCTTTCCCCCATACTGATGATGTAACTGTGCTAGTTTGGTCAAATTGCATCCATTGGTTAAAGAGATAATAAGCACACAAACTTTTTACTGCATTAACAAGGCTCACTTTTTTGAGTATTTATAGTGTAATGACCTTGAAAATAAGGTCAACATCACCAAAATCTAATCACTTCTTTGCCCCATCCTCATGATGTATCTGTACTAGTTTGGTCAAATTCCAGCCATCGGTTAAAGAGATATTGTGCACACAAACTTTTTACTTCATTAACAATGATCCTTTAGGCTCTTTTTTGAGTATTTATAATGTAGCGACCTTGAAAATAAGGTCAAGGTCTCCAAAATCAAATCACTTCTTCCCCCCATCCTGATGATGTTTCTGTGCTAGCTTGGTCGAATTCCAGCCATTGGTTAACGAGATAGTGTGCACACAATCTTTTTTCTGCATTAAGAAAAAAAATTACAAAGGGCAGTAACTCCAAGAGAATTGGCCCCTAGCCCTTACTTTCTCTTACGTAGGTACATCTTATTAATATCAATGTGTCTGCAGAAATTGATGAATATCCATCACTGCATTTTCAAGATATTAGGAAAAAACCAGCATCGCGGACGGACACATGGATAGACGGATGGATGGACGGACAGACAATGTGAAAACAGTATACCCCACCTCCCCCTCCAACAAACTTTGTTTGTGGGGGGTATAATGAGAATCTCCCATACTTCTATGCATAGATTGGGAGAACGAATACCTAATTGTTAGTTGATATATGAGACCACTGTTGTGTTCTCTGTGGATATCCTAACATTAGAGTGAAGAATGTATTGTATGGCGTTTTCAATGCAAAAGAATGGCCATTTTGTCTGGAACTGATCTTTTATCCTGCAATCATCCAAGGATAGTCTCATTAAATCAAAATGAGCACCCCATCCATAATGACTGGCATCTATAAAAAGGAATTCATTGGGAAATAGAAGATGGATGTATGTTCCTTAAATAAAGTGATTAGAATCTATCCACCCTTAAGATAAAATCGGATCATACTTGTTAAGGTAACTTGATAATCCGAAGGAAGTATATGAAGTCTCCAAGTTGAGAAACAGACATATTTAAATCTGGCTTGAATGTCTAGAACTATTCAGTCTGTTGTAGTACTAAATTTCCCCAAAAGGAAAGTTTGATCCAAAACTTGAGTCTGAGTTTGAAAATATTTTATTGTCAAGAGTAGGTATCAATACTATTTAGTAGTACTCTGACTGTACTGTATTGTATCAGGAATTCTATACCTATAAAGGTGAATTGCTGAAATAAGTTCACTTCTAACTTTTTTTAGATTAAAAATCAATCCTAGACTTTACATCATTTGGAGAAAATATATTATGTGAGATATTATTCTACCACGTATAATATCTCTATGAGTAAATTGTCTTAATAAAGAAAATTGAGATGGCACCTTAACGCAGAAGAACAGGGATTACCTCCATCAGCTGATAAGAATACATGAATTTAGGGACATTTCTGAAAGATAGTACTATAAATCTGAAGCCCCGAACAGGAAGTGGAGATTGCAGATGACTCTGTAAATGTACAGTCAGGGATCAAAAGTAATTCCACAACGTCAAAAATCCCATAGAGTTCAATGCATTTTCATGTTTACAATAATATAAATAATAATAAAAATAATTGTTTATATCTTTATAACATCCACATCATTTGAAAGCCGGATGATTCATGTAATAAACATTGTGATTCTCATTGGATTTTCTTTATGCAAACTTGAGAGACCAAGAATTAAATTTTGTGTAAGACATTTTGGGCAGTTTTTGAGCGACGTCAACATTGACGTCAACGGAAATCTGCCAGTTTGAAAATTTCCTCTTAATTTAAATTGTTGTATCTGAGAAGAGAGCAATCCAATAATTATCAAAGTCATATATTTTGGACATGCATCATTTACCGTTCCAAACATTAAAGAACATCGGTATTTTCTTTACAAAGTTTCTTGTAAACATTAAAATGCATTAAAGTCTATGAGAAAATATTTTTGAGGAATTGCTTTTGGCTCTGACTGTATATACGCATCCGTTAGATATATATATATATAGACAGCCAAGTATTTGACCAATATTGACTTACACACTGACTTGGTTGTCTTGATCTTGAAATTCTTGTTTTCTTGTATAGATTAAAATAAAGAGATTTATTACCGGATGAAACTTTCCTTCTCTGTTTGGGTAAAAAAAAATAGCTGGGAGCAAAAACCATGAATTCCCGGATCTATTACACTTTCCACTGCCAATTACTGGAGAAGTTCCATTCTTATTCTAGTTACAACGAGGAGGAAAATTGACAGACTTGTCAGAACTGTTCATAGAGGAGGAGGCGAATTAGACTGGATCCTGAAACCTTCTTAAACGATAAAGAGCACCCATTCGTTTTGAATTAATTCTCCCCACTGTTCCACAATGTGGACCAATCTTTTCCCACTGGAATATCTGGATGTAGCAAGATATGCAGTGGAAAATGTTAATTTTTAGAACTTTGCGGAAGATTATTCAGGTTAAGAGGAGGTAACTGTCTTACTTTATTACTCCTCTTAGAAAAGTCCTTTTTTGTATTAGACATTGAGGACTGTGACTGATTCTTAGATCTATATAATTGATTCTGTTTAGGTCTAGAAAATTTAGTAGGCTGTCTAGGTTTTCTAAAAAGACCTGTAGCTGTATACGTTGATTTTTGAGGTTGTATAGTCAGACTATTGGAGAAAGAGGCCAAGAATCTATGTTTTTGTTGTTTCGAGATTACATTTTGCTGCTTCCATAATTTTATTATTAAAGAGTCACTGAAAATTAATTGGCTCATTTCTCAGTGCACGAGTAGAAAGATCCAGAAGAATTTTAGAGGAGGCTATAGCTGAGTCGCATTGAGTCTGAAATAATTCTATGGCCAAGACATTCGACATATTTGTAGCACATTTGATAGACTTGGCCACCACTTCCAAGAGTGTTGGCAAAGCACTGACTGACATTTGTTGCACAGGCATTGATAAGCTGCAGAAGAAATAGATCAGTAGGGGAATTAATGGCCACAAGATTACAGGTTTGTTTTTCCCATAATTCTATGTTCTTATTTGGAACAAATATTTGCCCCTGCTAGAACTGTCTATTTACGAAGCATCAGCATCTAGAAGGGGAATTTTTTGAGTCAGAAAATATTATGATTTAAAATATTTAAAATGAGCCAACGATTTGACAAACAGTTGAGGATATGTCCAATACTGACCAACTTTGTCCGTATCTAGTTTACGTTGGATATGCTTGGTAGTATTTTCTATTAACTTAGATTAACGGAGAACTAGTAATGGAGTTGACCATGATTCCATAAGTAGTTCAATTCCCGATAGAGGTCTAGAGAGAATGTGATCTTCCGAAGGTCTATGATACATTTCTGCAGGTAATTATCTGAAGACTTCATTGATAAGTTTATCAAATATAATGATAATATAATAAAATGATCTATATAATAAACACAGAGTAGTCATATTCTTGTGTTTTGTATAAAGTCTAAATATTTTATAAATATTCCACTTGCAAGAAATTGATAAAATTACTTACTTGTTTTTTACAGTATCCTTCATTTTTTCAACAGACTTGGAAAGCAAATCAATGCATTTGCAGACAGTCTGAAAAACAAAAGGCGTTTTTGTACAATTAGATGAGAAACTTGAAAATTGAATGTGTTTACACAATAGTTTGGCCTTCAAATATTGCAGCAAACACATCAGGTCTTCGAGCAATAGCTCTTCCTGTATTTTCATACAGGCAAGCTAAAATCACTACTGAGATTTTATCTGACACTTCAATGCTGCTAGACAACGCAGCTTTAAAGACAACAAGAGGGCCAAGATGGCCCTGTATTGCTCACCTGATTACCAGAAAAGTTACAAGTCAATTGGCCTTTCGGTGAAAGAAAAGAAGTTCAATGATATAGATTTTGGGGGGGGGGGGGGGGGGGGGGGGGAGGGCGGGGGGCATCTTGGATTTCCAATCAGAATGTCTTTAGCAATTTTTTATCTACTACAAATCACCTCGATACTTCAAATAAAGTTCAGAGTCAATTGGCATTATTGTTAAGGAGAAGAAAATCAAAATAGATTTTCAACATGGTTGCCATGGCAGTCATCTTTGGATTTTCAATCAGAATGATTTTAGCTATTTTTGATCTACAAGTGGCCTAGATACTTCCTATCAAGTTTCGAGTCAGTTGGTCTTTCAGTTCAGGAAAAGGATAAAATAGATTTCCAATTGGAATGGTTTTAGCTATTTTTTATCTACAAGATAAAAAATAAAGAGAATACTGACACAATGTTTTCAGAAGTCTACCGCCTTGCTAACCAGTTTAGAAGAGAGAATGCTGATCTTATTGGTGACAAACCGGTGAAGAATGATGCAGGGGAGATGTCAGTCAGCGAAGACTCAAAGCAGATGGCCTTGTTAGAGTACTACAAAAGGCTTCTCAATGTTCAGTTTGACTGGGACCCAGACCACCTGTCTGACAAACCACCAGTGGAAGGTCCGACCGTCCCAATCACCACTGATATGGTTAAGAAGGCTATCTCTCAGATGAAGGTGGGCAAAGCACCGGGTCCTTCAGGACTATCTGGTAGGCACTGAGAAAACTTGATATGGAGGAGTGAATTGTGCAAAATGATACGAGCAGCAGGTGACACGGGCACCTCCATGATCCCTGACCTCACAGCTGCAATCATTCGCCATGGCAAGGTACCCTCTGACTGGAAGCAGCGTTTCATTGTCTGCCTCTAACATTAGAGTAAGCTGAAACATTGTAAAAAGTTACACCATAATGCGGAGCAGCACATACCATTTCGAGGTTAAAGTCCACCAAATACAGTTGACTCTCGTTATCTCGACCTCGCTTATCTCGAATAACCGCTTATCTCGAAGTGAAAATCTGGTCCCTGCCCTAACATGAAAATCTGACAACATGTAAAAATATTGTGGAAAAGAGGAGAAATTGCTCCTAAGAAGCAATTTCTCCCCTTTTCCACAATATTTTTAATATATCTCTAACTTCAAGAGTCCAATTACACATATATTTGTTAAATGTGGTTAATCGAATTAGTTTTTCCTCAATTCTGCAAATCTGATATGTCGAAGTACGGATATCTCGAACTATTTCAGAGAGTCCCGTGGAATTCGAGATAACGAGAGTCGACTGTATTTCCTCCTACAGTTTACAATCCATCAAGCTGAAAGGTGATTTATAGTTAGACCATGATGTGAAGCATCACATTGTTTTGAAGTAACAGTCCATCAAATATTAATAGAGTTTTTTTTTGTCTGTCCATCCATATAAACTTTTTTTTCGGGCTTACTCCTCCTACTCTATGTCAGTATAGGGGCTACATCTGATTTTTTGCCATGGGCGTATGATGCCCTGCTTGCATAGCTCTTGTTCCTGGATGGATTTAGTTGACACTTAAAAGAGTGTAGAAACTGGTTATCAATAGGAGAAGTTAGCTTATGTAATTTTCAAAGGGGCATTACTGCTAATATTTTGTGGACTGTAACCTCAACACAATATGTGCTGCTCCACATCATGGTCAAACTATTAAGTTACAGCTTGATCGAATGTAAACTGCAGGAGGAGTTAGCCAGAAACAAAACAATTACTGAAATTTTCAAAGGGACATAACTCTGCTACTATCTGGTGGACTTTAACTTTGAAAAAAATATGCATTGCTCCACATCATGGTGCAACTATTTACAAAGTTTCAGCTTAATACAATGTAATCCACAAGAGGAATAAGCCGGAAACAAAATGTTTACAGAAACTTTCAAAGGAGCATTACTCTATTAATATTTGTGGACTGTGACCTTGAATATGGGCTGCTCCACATCATGGTCTTACTATAAATCAAGTTTCGGGTAAATCTGATGTAAACTGTAGGAAGATTTAGCCGGAAACAAAAAAGTTTACAAAAATTTCAAAGGGGTATAACTGTTAACATTTGGTAGAATGCAATCTCAAAACAATATATGCTACTTCACATCACGGTCTTACTATATATCAAGTTTAAGCTTGATTGGATGTAAACTGAAGGAGAAGTGAGCTGGAAAAGAAATGTTTACAACACATTTAAAAGGGGGATAATTCTATTAATATTTAGTGGACTGTAACCTTAACAATATGCCCTGCTCCCCATCATGATCTAACTATATATCAGGTTTCAGCTTGATTGGAGGTAAACTGTAGTATAAGGTGGCTGGAAACCAAACAAGAGGGCCATGATGCTCACCTGAGTATCATAGCACTTAGAGAACTTGATCCATAAATGATCAAGGCAAACATTCAAACCATGATTCATGATGATTATATAAACATGTAGCATGCCTAATGGACCATCAAATATAGATCAAGGTCAAAAAAGAATGACTGCACTCAAGAGGCCAAACTTGACCTAGAAATCATCAAGACAAACATTTTGAGCAAGATTCATGGTGATCGCACCTCCTTAGGACCCTTCGGTTTCAGAGAAGTTTTTTTTTTCTTTAAGTTTCAGCTATCTAGCTTTATATTAATAAATGACCCAGGGCATGGCCAATTTGGACTTCAGGGATATGGTTGGTAAGATTTATGTAGGAGACCACTAAATATTACTACATACTAAATATATATTATATAAGCTGCGGGTCTCATGTTTCAGAGAAGATTTTTTTCCCATTTTAAGTCTGTGGGAGCTTATAACCCCTAAGGTGTGACCAATTTGGATCCCAGGAGTATGGCTGGCAGGATTTACATAAACTAAATATGTTAGCTCTGGGCCTCATGACTTCAGAGATGAAAACGTTTTAGGTTTCTTTAGCTATATAGCTCTATATAAACAAATGACACCCTGGGGCATGGCCAGTTTGAGCTCTAGGTGCTAGGTTGGCAAGATTTATGTAGGTGACCACTAAACATTGCTATAAACTAAATATATAAGCTGTGGGCCTTATGGTTTCAGAGAAGAATATTTTTTTAAGTTTTTGTTTTCCATTATATAAGTCTGTGGCAGCTAATGACCCCTAGGGCATGGCAAGTTTGGACCCCAGGGGCATGATTGGTAGGATTTTTTAGAGGACAACTAAATACTGCTACATACTAAATACATAAGCTGTTGGCCTCATGACTTCAGAGATGAAAACGTTTTAGGTTTCTTTAGCTATATAGCTCTATATAAACAAATGACACCCTGGGGCATGGCCAGTTTGAGCTCTAGGTGCTAGGTTGGCAAGATTTATGTAGGTGACCACTAAACATTGCTATAAACTAAATATATAAGCTGTGGGCCTTATGGTTTCAGAGAAGAATATTTTTTTAAGTTTTTGTTTTCCATTATATAAGTCTGTGGCAGCTAATGACCCCTAGGGCATGGCAAGTTTGGACCCCAGGGGCATGATTGGTAGGATTTTTTAGAGGACAACTAAATACTGCTACATACTAAATACATAAGCTGTTGGCCTCATGGTGTCAGAGAAGAAGATTTTTTTTTTCAGTTTTTCCTATTTTAAGTCTATGAAAGTTACTAACACCCAGGGCATTGCCAGTTTAGACCCCAGGGCCATGGTTGGCAGGATTTATGTAGGGGACCACTAAACATTGCTACATACTAAAAACTGTGGGCCTCAGGTTTTCCCATTATAAGTCTATGGAAGCTAACGATTCTCAGAGCGTGGCCAATTTAGACTTAAGGGGTTTGACTGGCAGGATTTATGTAGGGGACCACTAAATATTGCAACACACTGAATATATAAGCTGTAGGCGTCACGTCACGGTTTCAGAGAAGAAGATTGTTTTTTCATTATAAGTCCATGGGAGCTAATGACCCCCGGGGCATGCCAATTTGGACCCCAGAGGCATGGTGACAGGATATATGTAGGAGACCACTAAACATCACTAGATACGTTATCTGTTAGCTCTCGACCTCATGGTTTGAAGGTTCTTTAGCTATATAGCTCTATTTAAACATATGACCCCCTGGGATGTGGCCAGTTGAAGCCCAGCGGCTGGATTAGCAGGATTTATGTAGGGGACCACTAAACACTGCTACTTACTTAATATATAAGCTGTGGGCCTCATGGTTTCAGAGAAGAAGATTTTTTAAGTTTTTTCGGATTATAAGTCTATGGAAGCTAATGAACCGCGAGGCATGCCCAGTTTGGACCCCCAGAGACTTGATTGGCAGGATTTATATAGAAGACCAATACACATTGCTGCATACTAAATACACAAGCTGTGGGCCTTATGGTTTCAGAGAAGAAGATTTAAGTTTTTCCCATTATAAGTCTATGGGAGCTAACGACCCCCCGGGCCGTGGCCAGTTTGGACACCAGGGGCTTGATTGGCAGGATTGATGTAGGAGACAACTAACCACCACTACATACTTTATCTGTTAGCTCTCAACCTCATGGTTTCAGAGAAGATTTTTTAAGGTTCTTTAGCAATATATATATAGCAGGGCTCGGGAAAACCGGAAAAATAACCGGTCTGGACTGAAATTAAGAATTCTGGACCGATTTCAAACACCCCAAAACGCTAATAAATCGGTCCAACATTTCCCAAACCAACCAATTTTCACAAATCAATGATGTCTAAAAAATCACAAACGGTCAAGTCTTTCCAAACTGACAACGTCCGCGCACCTTTTAAATGCGATATTATGGTAGTTAAAAGGCTCTAAACGGTCATTTGACATGTATATTGGAGAGACAGCTGAATAACGGCAACCTACCCGCAGCACAAATTAATTACGTCATTATCCAAACATTGTCAAAAAATCAACACTTCACTGACCTTTGTGCGGTAAACAAGTGATTAACACGAATCATCAGTAACGTTAGTCTGATAATTAATCCGTTTGTGTGACACGTGTGAATACACTGAGACTGCAAAACATCCAGGTGCAGTCGGCGTGTCCAAAAGATCAAAGGTCGCTTTACTGAGAGTGATAAAAGAATGCACCGCTTGAACGCACCCGTTTTCTTCCTCTTCTTTTTTGTTTTGATCAACACTGTTTGTCGGTCCCAGATTCGATAAATGAATTCCCAAACCGTGTACGTCCTGATCAGATGTCGCATACAACGGCGTCTGATCTGGGTATAATTGATTGCTTTTTTTTTGTTGTTGTTGTTGTTGATTGCCGTAACACGCGAGTATAATTCAAGGTAGATTTCACAGTAAAAATAAGTAATGCACCACTTGCGCTAGGCAAGATTGGTCAGTGCTGAAAATTTAAGCAGTCTGATTAAATCTTGAAACACTGAAAACTGCAAAACCGCCCGTGGCGTAGGCCTTTTTTTATTAGATCTAATTAGGTCCATGAAAGTTGTTTCGTTCCGTCTCCCCTGTTTCCCGCCGTCTTCGCGCTTATACAAGACGGGAATCAGTTGTTTATAAATAGTTTAGGAAAACCCTGCGGAGGTGGAAATAACAACAAAACCGTTTTTTCTTTTCTTTTTTTTTTTTTTTTTTTTCTTTCTTTTTACATACCTGACTGTATTTATTGATGACGCCAGCTTTGATCATACTCGTTGTACCCGGACTTCCGTCATATAACGGAGTTGAGGTGTATTATTTAAAAGGAGTTATAGGACTGCCAATTGTCATTAGTTTTCGTGACCGGTGATATACACATATTTTTTTTTTTGGAAATGGGTTCATTGATGACGTCATCGTCATCGGCTGGACCGATTCAGATTTCAAAATTTCCAGAGTCCTGATATATAGCCCTATATAAACATATGGCCCTCTTGGATGTGGCCGGTTTGGAGCTCAGGGGCTTGATTAGCAAGATATTTCTAGGGAACCACTAAATATTGCTACATACTAAATATGTAAGCTGTTAGCCTCACGGTTTCAGAGAAGATTTTTTCCCATTTTAAGTCTATAGGAGGAAATGACCACCAGGGCTTGGCTAGTTTGGACCTCAGGGGCTGGATTGGAAGGATTTATGGAGGGGACCACTTAACATTGCTACATACTAAATAATTATATTAGCTGTGGGCCTCATGGTTTCAGAGAAGAAGATTTTTTTTAATTTTTTCCCATTATAAATCTATGAGAGCTAATGACCCCCAGGGCATGACCAGTTTGGACCCTAGGGGCTGGATTGGCAGGATTTATGTAGGAGATAACTAAACATATAGTATGAAATAAAATGATCTATGAACATAGCAGTTCTTTGACTTTTTTACATGATGATTGATTGAGTTGGGGTTTAACGACACGTCAACCCTTGTGGGTCATTTTGTGTCGTCTCCCAGAGAAAGGGAGAAAATAGACAGAAGAGATAGCAGAAGAGATGAAAGGGAGGGACAGGGAAGAAAGAGAAACAGGAATGAAAGTGAAGAAACAGAAGAAATAAAAACATCACCTCCCTACCCTTACCTGCTACAAGGATAGCAGGCCTTGCCCAACTATCAGCCAATATCAGCTGGACGCCCCGGGTGACAAAAGATACATGACACCTTCGCACCACCCAACCACCCACTTTTACATGATGAGTTCCCCTGCATGTAATACCATTCAAACACATTCGTTTAACTTTTTGTTTCCATCTTGTATTGCTGACATGCTCGAAAAGAAAACTTATTCAGGTAACATTGTTATTTTGCTGTTTAATAACTGTCCTCCTTAGGTCCACTGCAGCACTCCAACTCCATGCATTTTGCAATTCTTTCATGAATACATGATACAAGTTTTTTTTATATTTTGCATCATTTTTATATTTTACATCGTTAGCTGATTTGCATGGGAAATCCGCCCTCATGAATATTCATCATCAAACCTTATAAACTACATAACCTTGTGATATGATGCTTAAGCGGAATAGTCAACTACAAATGGAGAAGTCAGGTAATAATGATAATAAACAAGAGGGCCACGGGTCACTCACCTGAGTGACATAGCCACTGGAGATATGCAGATGTTATGCAACATTTTTCCAGTCCTGTCATCGCAGCTAATGAAAAGATCAACCTTTAAGCAGTTCTTAATTTTGAAGAAGAATATTATAAATGGCATGACAGTCAATGGAGCATGATCATTTGAACAAACTCTCAATCACATTTCAACAGTAGGATCAATGTGAAATTTGGAGGCAATTGGCTAATTGGTTTCTGAAGAATCATGAATATATGTAAACAGCACAGTGGCAGGGAAATATAATAAACATAAACAAGATGGCAGCCATCTTGGATTTTCAATCAGAATGA
Source organism: Anodontia alba (assembly GCA_964016985.1). Classification (NCBI taxonomy): domain Eukaryota; kingdom Metazoa; phylum Mollusca; class Bivalvia; order Lucinida; family Lucinidae; genus Anodontia; species Anodontia alba. The sequence goes on along the minus strand of OZ024824.1, from coordinate 79,391,601 downwards.
TTTTAGCTACTGTTGATCTACAAGTTACCTCGATACTTTCAATGAACTTTGAGTCGGTTCAGGAGAAAACGTTCAAAACAAGATTTTCAAGATGGTCACCATAGCCGCAATTTGGGATTCCCTATCGCAACGATTTGAGCTATTTTTCATCTACAAGTCACCCCAATGCTTCCTATCAGGTTTTGAGTCAATTGGCCTTTCAGTTCAGAAGAAGAAGGGAAAAATAGATTTTCAAGATGGCCACCATCCTAGATTTCAGATTGGAACGATTTTAGCCGTTTTTATATCTACAAGTCATCCAAATCCTTCCTACCAATTTTCAAATCAACTGGCCCTTTGGTTCAGGAAAATAAGCGAAAAAAAGTTTCAAGATGGCGGCCATGATGGCCCTCTTGGATTTCCGATCCAAACAATTTAAGCTATTTTAGATCTACAAGTCACCCAAATACTTCCTACCAAGTTTCGAATCAAATGGCCTTTCAGTTCAGGAGAAGAAGGGAAAAATAGATTTTCAAGATGGCTGTCATGGTGGCCATCTTGGATTTCTGATGGGGATGATTTTAGCTATTTTTGCTCTACAGGTCACCCTGATGCTTCCTACCTAGTTTAAAGTCAATAGGCCTTTTGGTTCAGGAGAAGAAGTGAAAAACAGATTTTCAAAATGGCTGCCATAGCGGCCATCTTGGATTTCCAATCGGAACGATTTTAGCCAATTTCAATCTATAAGTCACACCGATGCTTCCTACCAAGTTTCAAGTCAATTGGCTTGTGGTTTAGGAGAAGAAGTGAAAAAAAGATTTTCAAGATGGCCACCATGGCGGCCATCTTGGATTTCCAATCAGCATGATTTTAGCTACTTTTGATCTACAAGTTACCCTGATGCGTCCTACCAAGTTTGGAGTCAATAAGCCTTTCGGCTCAGGAGAAGAAGGGAAAAATAGATTTTCAAGATGGCGACCATGGCGGCCATCTTGGATTTCCGATTGGAACGATTTTAGCTAATTTTGATCTACAAGTCACCCCGATGCTTCCTACCAAGTTTCGAGTCAATTGGCATTTAGGGTTAGGAGAAGAAGCGAAAAATAGATTTTCAAGATGGCAGCCATGGCCACCAGCTTGGATTTATGATCGGCACAATTTTAGCTATTTTTGATCTACATGTCACACCTATGTTTCTTAGCAAGTTTGGAGTCAACTGGCCTTTCGGTTCAGGAGAAGAAGCAAAACATAGATTTTCAAAATGGCTGCCATGGCAGCCATCTTGGATTTCCGATCGGAACCATTTTAGCTATTTTTGATCTACAAGTCACCCCAATGTTTCCTACCATGTTTGGAGTCAATTCGCTTTTGGGTTCAGGAGAAGAAGCGAAAAATAGATTTTCAAGATGGCTGCCATAGCGGCCATCTTGGATTTCCGATCAGCATGATTTTAGCTATTTTTGATCTACAAGTCACCCTGGTGCTTCCTAGCAAGTGTGGAGTCAATTGGCCTTTTGGTTCAGGAAAAGAAACAAAAAATAGATTTTCAAGATGGCTGCCATGGTGGCCATCTTGGATTTCCAATTGGCACGATTTTAGCTATTTTTGATCTACAAGTCACCCCAATGCTTCCTAGCAAGTTTGGAGTCAATTGGCCTTTCGGTTCAGGAGAAGAAGCGAAAAATAGATTTTCAAGATCGCGGCCATGGCGGCCATCTTGGATTTCCGATTGGCACGATTTTAGCCATTTTTGATCTACAAGTCACCCCGATGCTTCCTAGCAAGTTTGGAGTCAATTGGCCTTTCGGTTCAGGAGAAGAAGCGAAAAATAGACTTTCAATTCCCCCAGTAGCGCCGACTACGATTACCAGCCGTGTATAGACCACCACTACCTTTATTCCGCACTTGTCACCCAGTGACTGAAATCATTAACCGTGAAATCACGGATTTCATGACCACAAACCTGTTAAATTTCCTCTTTGCTCGGCGCTTTTACAAGCGATAGGACGTGTTGGATAATTTATCCAGGGTATTTCCTAGGCTCGAGCAGCCCAATTTCCCCCCGTGTGCTTTCAAATTATTTTTGTTTAGACATTATTATTGCCGTGTTGTTTTCTCTATTTTCTGTTTTATTTCAGAATTTGGAGTTCATCTTTAAGATGTTGAATAGATGTTCAGGTAAGCAAGGAAGGGGTTGTTCTCGCTTCCTCGCGGAGTGGGACAATCATCTACTTTGTCATTCATGCAGGGATTGTTCTCAGGATAATCCCTGCGATGTTTGCTCCGAATGGTCAACTTTGACTTGGTCTAAATCTATTAAGGCCATTTCTAAGTTGTCCAGGCGGACAAACTTAGACAAGACTGGGGAAAAGGTGCAGACGGAGGGTGCTTCTAGGGAGTTCTCCCGACCCTTGCAAGAGGGTAACGAGACTGTTGTCACCGACCAAACGGTTAGTGATGTGGAAGTTCCCTCCTCCCTTGCTTTGACCACTAGTTCAAACCTTGGGGCTCCTCTTCCTGAGTGTTCCACAGCCGGAAACGGTACTGGAAACTCTTCTCAGTCTAAGTGTCGAAGGGAATCTGAAGGTGATTCGGGTAACCAGCGACCTAGACTTTCTCAATCATCGTTGAGACGTCAGGCCGTTCGACACGATGATAGGGTCCATGGCTCCCGTTCCCGTTTGAGGCGGTCCCATCGTTCCCCATCTGGAAGTACTTACCGGCGTCCAAGAGCCTACGTACCGCTCTCGAAGCCATGGTAAGAGCCGCTCGGCTATTCGTTCCCGTAGCCGCGGTCAATACCGCTCAATTAGTACTACCAAGAACTGTCTTCTAGGTCTTGCTCTCAGAGTTTTTCGAGATCAAGCTCTGGTTCTTTCAGCAGCCATGGCTAGCGACCCTGGCATGGCCATAGCCGCCGCTCCGGGAGTAGCCATAGCCGCCGCTCCAGGCGTGATCACAGTCCTCACCGAGGCCACCGTTCACTCTCAAAAATGACCAGCCGGCGATCTCATCACAGGAGCAGACGCTCCTCCCGTTCGCAGGGTCATAGGCATATATCCCGCTTACCTTCGGTGTCAAGCGGTTTCAGCCATCCATCTCTGGAACCAAAGAGAAGGCTTAGGTTCCAGACTGAAAGTAATCCCCCGCCGTTGGTTTCTACAAACACAGCGAGTGGTTTTTCAGGATTTTCAGCCGTTTCTGCCACAACCTCCAATTCCAGTACTCGTGATAATGTTGTTCACGGTGTACAACCGGATATGCGGAATTTGATCCGTCAAATTTCGACCGAAGAATTGAGATCCACCACCGCCAGTCGGAAACGGTCTCGATCCCTTTCTTCATCGGAAGGTCGTGATAGAAGGGTTAGGAGAAATTCTCCATCTCTTTCTAATCCTTCAAATATGGATAAAACCTCTCAGTCAACTTGTAATACGGACAGTACTGAGATTGGGGATAGGGGCCCAGGGGCTAAATCCCCAGTGGTTACAGAGTCCACTGATAATATTTTCTCTGTTATTCAGGAACCGGAAATATTGCTCAGACCGGAACCTGGAGAGAAAATTGACGATTCTGGTGATGAATCGGGTGATCAAGAGAATGAGGAGTCTGACAATTTGGTACAGACTTCATTAGCATCTCAGTTGTCATATGTTGAGGCCTTGGTCTCTCTACACAGCAGGCTAGGTCCTCAACTTTGCCCTGAATTGACTCAACCTGAAACCCAATCAGGTGCGTCTGCCTTAGACTTCTTTAACAAGAAATCAACAGAAACTGTCCAGCCGGTCCTTCCTCAAAGTCGTTTAATTTTGGAGCAAATTTCCAAAATTAATTCTAAGATCCAAGGAACCAATCCTATTCAAGGATCACCATTGGACAGTTATCCGAAGGGCATGGGGAACAATAGGTTTCCCAGTTTAATGATGAAACCAAAGGTGTTTGGTCAGGATTTGTATAAAATTGCTGATCCTACGTTACAATTGAATCCCCCTCCAATAGATCCATCTTTCAGAGAGATTCTTAGGCAAGGGGCAAGGGTTGACTTTACTGCGTATCTGGACAAGTGTGCCTTAGACTCTTCAATGAAAGCCTCACTTAGAGTTCAGCCTTTGGAGTCTTCAACGCTTTTTGGCTCTTAGAAGATTCCAGAAGTGGTGAAATGTTATAAGGAGGACCGGACAAGGAGAAGTCTGCAGAGAGCAACGGCACCTCAGCCTCCCCCTAAGAAGAAGAGAAAGACAGGAGCTAAGTCTGAAGTTAACAAACTAGTTGTTAACTCTTCAGAGAGTGGACAGCGTCAGGTTCTTTCCAAACCGGCTACTTCCACCCAAGCTCCACAGCAAGGTTCTCATCCCAATAGGTTTAGAAAACCTAAAGGGAAGAAGAACAAGAATCAAAAATAGGGGTGCCCGCTTCTGCCAGGTCTGCCCGGACTCTTTGGAGTCATCGGGCTCAATTAAGTACAGTTTGCCAAAACCGGACGTACCCACCGGTGGCAGGCTGTATCACTTTCATCAGGCCTGGCAAAACATCACCACAGACCAGTGGACACAGTCTCTGATAAGAAGCGGGTTTCGGATTCAATTTCGTGTCCGTCCCAAATTGGCCAGAGTAGTTCCTCAGTTTTTGAGGAAACCTCCAGCAGATCCAGAGAAGATTCGACTCCTTCAAGAGGAGATGGAATCTATGCTGGAGAAGCGTACCATAGAACCAGTTTCTTCACATCATCCGAAGGGAGGCTATTACAGCCGATTATTTCTGGTTCAGAAAAAGTCCAGAGGATGGAGACCAGTGATCGATCTTTCCAGATTGAACCGGTACATCCTTACTCCTCATTTCAAAATGGAGACTATAGACTCAGTTCGTCTTGCATTACGGAAGAACGACTGGGCCATATCAGTAGACTTAAAGGATGCATACTTTCACATTCTCATCCATCGCAAGTCCAGGAGGTATCTCCGCTTCCATTTTATGGGGAGAACTTACCAATTTCGAGCGCTAGTGTTCGGGCTCTCCCCAGCTCCCTACGTCTTCACCAGAGTAGTGAAAATGGTAGTGAAGCACTGTCGTCGCCAGGGAATGCGTTTGCATGCATACCTGGACGATTGGCTCCAACCTTCAACCTCCCAGTCCCTGTCCAATCAACACCGGGATCAGTTACTGTGGACGGTTTTGAGCCTGGGATTTGTCCCGAATTGGGACAAATCAGAGCTAATTCCCAGTCAAATGTTCTGTTTCCTGGGTGCTCGATTCGATCTGGAGAAGGGTATGATCGGACCTTCTCTGGACAGGATAGTGAGATTGCAAACAATAATACAGAAGATGTTGGCATCTCATTCAGCATCTGCCCGGGAAGTTCATTCTGTACTCGGACAGATGGAATCTGTGGCCCGTCTCCTTCCTTATGGCCGGGCTCACAAGCGTTTACTACAATGGCATGTGAAAGACCGGTGGTCTCAGGCAACCCAGTCTTGGGACTACCATATTTCACTGGGTCCTTGGTTCAGACAAGCAGTAGAGCAATGGCTGAACAAGGATTTTCTTCATGCTATGGTTCCGCTGCCTCATCCACAACCAGACTTCTATCTGTTCACGGATGCGAGTCTGGTGGGCTGGGGCACCCATCTGGGCGATCTCTCAGTTTCAGGCCAGTGGTCTGTTCAATGGAGCAAAGAACACATAAATGTTCTGGAACTCCGAGCAGTTTGGTTAGCTCTGAAGTCCTTTCGTCAGGTAATTTCAGGCTGCCAGGTGTTGCTGTCGACAGACAACACAACTGTGGTGGCTTATCTGAACAAAGGAGGGGGGGGGGGGCCAGGTCTCGAACCTTGTCGTTCATGGCAACCAAGCTGCTAGCGTGGTGTGCGAAACGACATGTGTCTCTGACAGCCAAATTCGTTCCAGGCAAACTGAACGTACTCACAGATTCGCTCTCGAGGAAGGGGCAGATCATTCATACAGAGTGGACTCTCCACAGGGGCACTCTGTCTCAGATTTTTCACTTCTGGGAAGTCCCACACATAGATCTGTTTGCCACGAGACTAAACAATCAACTACCGACCTTTGTGTCTCCATTTCACGACCCCTTAGCTTGGGCAGTGGATGCAATATCCCTGTCCTGGGAGGGAATGTTAGCGTATGCATTTCCTCCCATCCCCCTTCTTTTGAAGGTGCCATTGAAAATGGAGAAAGAGACTTGTTTGGTCATTCTGATAGCTCCATGCTCTGAAAGTCACCCGTGCTTTCCAGTGCTGTTGTCTCTGCTGGTTGCTCCAGCGATCAAACTTCCTTGTCAGCGGGATCTTCTGATCCAACCTCATTCTCCTCTTACTCATCCGAAACCGGAAATATTCAACCTGCAGGCTTGGTTGTGCTGCAGGGAGGGCTCGAGAAGGCAGGATTTTCTAAAAGATCTGCCGAGAGAGTCTGTGCCGCTAAAAGAGCTTCCACACAGTCTCTCTACAATTACCGTTGGAATGCTTGGATGGACTGGTGTCTCGAACGAGAGATGGATCCCATCGATCTATCTGTAATGGCTTTGGCAGACTTCCTTATCTTCCTGTTTGAAGAGAAGAAGCTGGCTCCTGTTTCTGTTAAAGATACAGGTCAGCCATTTCATCCACGCTGAAGCATTTATCTTCAGTGGATTTTTCTTCCGATCTTGTACTCTCTGATATCATAAAGAGTATGGAACTGGAAAAACCAGTGGTCAGCAAGGTTGTTCCTCATTGGGATCTCTCCCTTGTTTTAGACTGTCTCAAGGAGTCTCCCTTTGAGCTGATGTCTTCTTGTTCACTCAAATGTTTGACTCAGAAAACAGTTTTTCTGATCGCACTTGCTTCAGGTCGGAGGCGTAGTGAAATTCATGCATTATCTGCCTCTTCCGGCTCTGTCAGTCTTTCAGCAGACAAAAGCTCGGTTAAATTGAATTTTTTCCCCGGATTTTTAGCTAAAAATCAGGTTCCTTCAGTAGCAGGAATTCCTCTTGAAATTCCATCTCTTTCTAGAGATAAAGGTCGCTCTGGCACACTTCTGTGTCCAGTTTGTGCTTTACGTTTTTATATGAGAAGGACTAGAAGAAAAGAAAAAGACTCTTTATTTCCTTTATTAAGAATTATGACAAGGAAATAAGTCCTTCTACAATATCCAGGTGGATTGTGGATACTGTTCGCTTTGCTTATGATCAAAAATACAGTTCCACGTCTAACAAGATTTGTGCTCATGAACTAAGGGCATTAAATGCAAGTTTTGCTTGGCTAAATAGGGTCCCCTTGGATTCTGTTCTCAGAGCCAGTTTTTGGCGCTCTGAGGATTCCTTCATTAGATTTTATCTAAGAGATACAGCAGGAATTAATGGGAAGTTATTTTCTCTGGGTCCCGTTGTTGCTTCACAGACTGTAATTTCCCCTTCTGTTTAATTCATTTCCCGGTGATCATGCGGTTGAACATCGTGTTATGAATTTTTAGTCCCGCCTTTTGTGACGTCATAATTATGCACATGGCGGATTAATACATTGTGGTCAAAAGCGAAAGTAAAGTTTATTTTGACCATTTTTTTGCGTTTTTTCGCTTATTTTGTTTCGAGGTTTCGTTTTATTCATCACTCCTTTATTAGGCGAGTGCATATGCAACGCTGCTTTGGGTCTGGACTTACGGGGAAAACAACACGTTTGTTTTTTGCTAAAGTCATATTTGTAAGTGTCGAATTCGACATGTCCGGTTATTCAGGCAAATTGCTCAATTACCAGCCTGGAAATGTTTCCTTACATACGATCCACTTTCGTCCACATCGTTGCATAACACAACGATACCTCCTGAGAAATCGGTAAGTTCCTTTATTCTTGTTTTTATATTGTGAATTTATCAGATTTCCCCACCATCCATATGAGATTAAATCTAATTAGCATAAGTTACATTGTCGTGAGTTCTAGAGAAACAAATTTTATATGTTGTTTTAACATAAATATTTATATCTATACTCACGACAATGTAAGGTCAAGGCCCGTTTTTATATAAATCTATTTATATAAACTCCCAACCTCCCCGCTAATTATTTTTCCTCGCAAAGAGGTGATTTAACAGGTTTGTGGTCATGAAATCCGTGATTTCACAGTTAATGATTTCAATCAGTGGGTGACAAGTGTGGAATAAAGGTTGTGGTGGTCTATACACGGCTGGTAATCGTAGTCGGCACTTCTGGGGGAATGGAGGGTAGCATAAGTTACATTGTCGTGAGTATAGATCACAAATATTTATGTTAAAACAACATATAAAATATAGTTTACAATGTCAGTCTCTGAGTGACACTGATCTATCATCCCAAGTACAACTTTCCTGGAGTAAATAGTCTTCAAGACATGCAGCAAATTTGCTGGGCTAAGAAATATTGGTCACTGACCTACATATACTTGAGAAGTCAATCTGATGGTCACACTGATGCATTATACCAACTATGATGTTAATCCATTAAATAATCTTAAAGATATTAAGCAAAATCACTAGACCATGAAATACAGATCATCATATTGATTTATATTTACTTTGAGGTGAAAGTTTGGGTCACACTGTGTCATTATATGTAAATATGGCATTTAGGTATCAAATAGTGGGAGATATATGACAAAATCACAGGGCTATGAAATATAGGTTACATAATCCCAAAATAAAATAGTTATACATCAAATTATCTTCAAGATGTAACATAAAATCTATGGACTATAAAATATAGGTCACAGTGACCTACATTTACTTTTAGGTCAACTGTTGAAATCCCAAATAATGATGTTCATACAACAATTAACATTCAAGATATGAGGCAAAATTACTGGACCATGAAATACAGGTCAAGGTGACCTATATTTGTTATGCTGTCAATCGTGGTGTCACACAGAACCAATATTCCAAGTATCATATTAATCCATGAAACAGTCTTCAAGATATAAGGCAAAATTGCTGGTGCATGAAAATATGACCACAATGACCTTGGCCTTATTACACTGAATGTTGATAAGATAAACATGTCTGATGCCAATTCTTCTTTGAGAAGTTGTTTGTATAAACAAACTGCAACATACTACTTTATTGAGGCAGTAATACATGAAATAGGCTTCAAAATATAAGGCAAAATCACTGAAGCATGAAAATAAGGACCTTGACCTTACTACACTGAATGTTGATGTGATAAACATGTCTGATCCCATCCTTCTTTAATAAGAGGTTGTTTGTATAAACAAACTGCAATATACTACTTAATTGGGGTGTCCTAGATTTTGACCTGTAGCCCCGCCCTGGGGCATGACCCAGGAGCTCATAGATGTTGAATGGAAGAGAACCCTCCCAGGTACTCCCATACCAAATATGAAAGTTTTTGATCAGTGGCTGCAGAGTAATGAGTAATCAAAAAACTTTGAAGTAAAACTTGGTTATAGAAAGGGTTAATGGATGGAATCACATCCGCACGGACAGAAGGATGGATGGACAGACTAATGGAAACAGACAAAAACTATATACCCCTTTGGCATACTTCGATTGCTGGGGGTATAAAAACTAATGAAAAAAAAACTTATTTATGCCAAAATTTTGCTCAATGAGGGGTGTTAGATACGAAATAAATTAATCCAAACCGTGCTCAAATGCCCTAGATAAAGCACAGTTGAGTTTGCGCTCGCTCATGGGTACAACCCAAACTCAACTGTGCTTTATCAGGGGTTTGGAATAATTTATTTCTTAATTACATGTTTTTCAATGATGTTTCTCTGATTGAGCTAGGGAACCGCTATGAAAACCAAACAATTATTTTGCATTTTTACAATATTTTAACCCTAGGATGAATCAATTTAAACTCCCTTGTAGTTTTTACTACCAACTGTTCTAAGGCACTGCATTTAGTGTTGTTTGGTCTTTGTGTGGCCTGTTTTTTTTGTTGTTTTTTTTATCTGTCTGTTGTCTTATTATTGTGTTTAGTAGGCCCTTCCTGGAACTACAATCCCCTTGCTAATTGCTTGTTTGTGTTGAGGTTTTACGGCCCAGTCAACCCACTGGGTTCATGTCAAGCACGGTCAGTTTACCTAACTACACGTTTACTGGGCAGGCATAGTCCTCTAAGGGGTTAACCGGTATTGTACACATTCTTTCACCAGAAACTGACAACTGCCCCTCTTGAATCAGCAGAAGGAACGGAATGACCATAGAAAATATTTCATGATCACTCTCCACGACAGAATATTGCCAACCGTGGGGGTCAAACCCGCAAACCTCCTGCTCACCAGTCGGATGCGCATCCAGCTGAGCCACGGAGGCCGCCCCCCCTTGCTTATGAACAGATAGCTTGTTACTTTGCTTTTCATTGGTATGTAACGAGTGTGTTATCCATCATAATTGTGTTTTCACTCTTCCTATCGATGTCATTGGTTGACTATGTTCTGTACTTTTCTTGCATATCTTTACCATTTTAAGTGTAAAAGATTAAAGTCTGTAACCTTGATCTAAAGATCAGTGGATGGGAGGGAGATTTGGGGGAGTGAGGATAAGGGGAAGGGGGAAAGTACTACACAAAACTTTGGGCCAGTATCTAGCATCAGACCAAGTATCAACAGAATCCATCCTCGCACTCAGGAGATTCAGATAAATCGATCCTGACATTCAAGAGATTCAGATGTTTTAATATCTTGCACACTGTGGATGCAAAAGCAGATAAATGATTTTTTTTTTTTATTCAAGTTTTACGGCCCTTTCAAGAATATTTCAATTATATCAAGCCAACTGTTCATCAAAGGTGGGCGAAAACCAGAGAACTAGGGGAAAAAAACCACCTGAACATCCATTAGCAGTACTTGGCTTTCCCCTATGTGACTCGAACGAGGCTCGAACTACAGCGGTGAGAAACCTAAAGGATTAAGAGATTCAGATGTTTTAATATCTTGCACACTGCGGATGCAAAAGCAGTTAAATGATTTTTTTTTTTTTTATATGAGTTTTACGACCCTTTCAAGAATATTTCAATTATATCAAGCCAATTGTTCATCAAAGGTGGGCGAAAACCAGAGAACTAGGGCAAAAAAAACCCACCTGAACATTTATTATGTGACTCGAGCAAGGCTCGAACTACAGCGGTGAGAAACCTAAAGGATTAAGAGTTAGCTCTGTTATCCACTAGGCTACAGGGGCCTGCTAGGTTAAATAATCCCAGTGGAGACACAGAGTTGAAACATACATTGTATATATATATATATATATATATATTATTACCATAATGACATGATCTGATGCTCTGCTTCACATCTACTGTCATTTTGACATCAATCAGAAAAAACTTTTTTGCTTTGTGTTTTATTTTAAATAAAAATATTTTATCAGAAACCATTTGCCTTTTCTGTGTTTTGTTCTCAAATATTTACCCAAAAATTAAATATAGGGCAAAAAAGTGGTCCAACTTGTGCAATTTCTATAGTAATTTTTTTTGGATATTTTAAATCAGAAAATATTTTTTACTTTCTTTGTTGATTCTCAGTAATTGCTATTTCTCAAGAATATTGTGAAAATTTCAGAAATTTTGAACAACGGACTTTGTTGTGAACCTGCCTCCAATTTATCTACCCTACTGATATCTGCATAATTTGCAGCCATTTTTTACTATGGGTATAAAAGTGCTGCAAGCACTGCGCCATACCCTGCCACTGCACTTGCAAGTGCCATAATACCTCCCAAAATGAAATCAAGGAAAGTGCATTAGTCTTTCGCTAAATAAAGTTGACATCAATACATGTTTGTGTTGAGGTTTTACGGCCGAGTCAACCCAATGGGGTCATGTCGAGCGCGGTCAGTTTACCTAACCACACGTTTACTGGGCAGGCTTAGTCCTCTAAGCGGTTAACCAGTACTGTGCACATTCTTTTGCCAGAAACTGACAACTGACCTTCTTGAATCAGCGGAAGGGAGAGAATGACCGTAGAAAATATTTCATGATCAATCTCCATGAAAGAATGTTGCCGACCTCGGCGGGGGTTGAACCCGCGACCTCCTGGTCTCCAGTTGGACGGCGCATCCAACTGAGCCTGACTAAGATGACTAGTTTCATTGTTCAAAGGGTGATAATACAAAAAGTAAGTAAACCAGAGTTACAGTTCTCGTTTTCTGCAGATCCCCTCATGGTGCTTCACATTTGTGTAAAGTTTACAAGTATATCACAGAAACTGTTATTTTCAATGTTCAAAGACCCACAACTCAAAAAGTAATTAAGCCAGACATATAGTTCTTGTGTTCTACATATCACCTTATGTTGCTTTAAGTTTTTGCAAGGCATTAAGAAAATCTCTGAAACCATTTTCAAGTTATATACAGGGCACAAGTATATGACTAGGATCACTTTTACTTTGTCCAAAGGGCAGTGACTCTAAAAGCAGATAATTCAGAGTTATGGTTCTTGTGTTCTACACATCATATCGGGATGATATACATTTGCAAAAGGTTTCAAGAAAATATCTCAATCAGTTTTCAAATTAAAGAGCACCTACATACATTATAGAAATCACTATTTTCAATGTTCAAAGGGCCATAACTCCAAAATAAGTTAAGCAGAGTTAGGGTTCTTTTGTTCTGCATCTCGTCTCATAATGCTTTACATTTGTGTGAGGTTTTATCAAAATATCTGAAACAGTTTCCAAAGTACAGAGTTAACACGAGTACATGATAGATATGGCCATTTTCAATATATACCATGTTCAAAGGGTGGTTACTCCAAAGTAGGTTAATCAGAGGTACGGTCCTTGTATTCTGCACATCCTCTCATGGTGCTTTACATTTTTTAAGAAATTTCATAACAAAATCTCAAAAGGTTTTCAAATTATAGAGCAAACACAAGTGCATGGCAAAAATGGCTATGTTCAATGTTCAAAGGGCAATTACTCCAAAATACCCAAACCAGAGTTACAGTTCATCAATTCTTTATGTCGTCTTATAAAGCTTTAAATTTGTGTAAAGTTTCTTCAAAATATCTGACATGGTTTCCAACTTAACAGAGCAGACATTAGTACATGGTAGATATGGCTATTTTCAATATTTACAATCTTCAAAGGTCTGCAACTCCAAAAGTAGGTTAACAGAGTTACGGTTCTTGTGTTCTGCACATCGACTGATGGTGCTTTGTTTGAGATTTCATAAAAATATCTCATACGGTCTTAAATTACAGAATGGATATGAGAACATGGTGGAAATGACTGCTCATTATTTAATTGGCAATAACTCCAAAAGTAGGCATACCAGAGTTACGGTTATGGTTCATGGGTTATGCAAATTGTCTCAAGGTGCTATACACTGTGTGAACTTTCGTGAAAATATCACAAAGGGTATCTAATCAGTTCTTTTTCATGTCACAGCAATATAGCTGTGCAAGTTTGATCAAAATCCATTCAATCCTACATGAGATAGGGTGCAGACAAGCCATTTTCCAACAATCTAAGCCCTTGTGTGACCTTTTTCTATGTCACAACAATATAGATCTACAATTTTGGTCAATATCTATCCATTCCTTCAGGGGAGAAGGTGTAGAAAAGCCATTTTCCAACAATCTAAGCCCTGGTGTGACTTTGAAAATGGGGTCAAGGTCACAAAGATAGCCAGTTCTTTTGCATGTCACAACAAAATAGCTGTGCAAGTTCGGTCAAAATCCATCCATTCCTTTAGAAGACAGCGTGCAGAAAAGCCATTTTCCAACAATCTAAGCCTTAGTGTGATCTTGAAAATGGGACCAAAATCTAATCAGTTCTTTTCCATGTCTCAACAATATAGATGCACAAGTTTGGTCAAAACCTATCCATTCATTGAGGTACGGTGCTCACCCTGTCCTCATAATATGGGGTCAAGGTCACCAAATTCTAATCAGTTTTTTACATGTCCCACCAATATAGATGTGCAAGTTTGGTCAAAATCCATTTATTTCTCTAGGAAAGAGGGTGCAGACAAGGCTTTTTTCAGCCATTTTCCAACAATCTAAGCTCTCGTGTGACCTTGAAAATGGGGTTAAGGTCACCAAAATCTGATCAGCATCTTTCCTCCACCAAATGATAAATTTGTGTAAGTTTGGCCTAATCAATTCATTCATTAAGGAGATATAGTGCAGACAAGAGGCTAAACTGAAGCAGATAGGATCACACTAAAAACAGTATGTCCCCTCCCTCACATGGTGGGGGACTTAATGAGCAGTCTGATCCTGCTGAAATTCGAACTTTATCCCTGTTCTGGTTACTGCTAAGTTTGAGAAAGATTTGTTATAAAATGGCCGAGAAATGTGGTAGACACCATTCTTCTATATGCTTAATGGTACGTAACTCTAAACGTGGCCTGATCTTGTCAAAATCAAAGTCATTTTTTTTTATGATATTACAGTTCTGCTTACCTGGAAGTGAGATTAAATATGACCAAGAAAGGCTGGAGGCAGCATTTTCCCCATTATAACCATATGAGGATCTTTTCTTGCCTACAGGGCTCATAACTCTAGTCAGAATACTGATTTGACTGAAGTTTGAATTCTTTTGAGACTTTTGTGCCTATCCTGGTCAACTGCAAGTCGGAAGAAGATCCAATCAAAAATGACCACGACCACATCGCACCTGCTGGGGCAATAGTCACAGGAGCCACAATCAGAACATGGTTATTAAATAAGTTTATTTCATTCTTAGCAGTGCTAGGTTGGAAAAGTGACAAAAATGAAGACAAGGATTATATGAAAAGCAGATGCACATCTTCGGACTATGGAGAAAACATGTCCAAAGTTTTTAAAAGATTGGTATAAAATTGTATCAGGAATTGTGCTCATGAGGTACCCACTATATACTGAAGGTGAAAAATGACTAAGTTTACAATGTGGAAAAAAATCTGAGGTTAAGAAAATGACAAAGTTAAAGTGGAAAAAGTGATAAAAATAAAAATAAAATCATATCCAACCCATGTGCACTTCTGCAGACCCAGGAGAAAACATGTGCAAAGTTTCAAAAAGACCAGTTTAAAATTGTATGAGAAATTGCAATGACATGGTACCCACTGTCTATACATCTGAGGTCAGTAAATGACAAAGTTCAAAAAGAACAAAAAAGTGACAAAAAATATGCCAAGGATTATATGAAAAGCATGTGCAAATCTTCAGACTATGGAGAAAACATGTGCAAAGTTCAAAAAAGATTAGTATAAAATTTATGAGTTGTGCTCACGAGGTACCCACTGTCTATATATTGAGGGTGAAAAACGACTAAGTTCACAATGTGGAAAAGTGAAATAAAATATCTAACAATTACATCCAAATCACATGCACATCCTCATACCATGAAGAAAACACATGCAAAGTTTCATAATAATCGGTACAAAACTGTAAGAAGAGTTGCACTCATAAGAGGTACCAACTGTTTATATATAAAGGGTGAAAAATGACTAAGTTCACAATGTGGAAAAAGTGACAAAAAATGATCTAACAATTATATCCAAACCACATGCATATCCTAATACCATGAAGAAAACATATGCAAAGTTTCAAATTAATCTGTACTAAACTGTAAGAGGAGTTGCGCTCACAAGAGGTACCCATTGTCTATATACTGAGGATACTGAGGTGAAAAATGACTAAGTTCACAATGTGGAAAAAAGTGACAAAAAATGTTCTAACAATTATACCCAAACCATATGCACATTCTCATACCATGAAGAAAACACATGCAAAGTTTCAAAACAATCGCTACAAAACTGTAAGAGGGGTTGCACTCACAAGAGGTACCCATTGTCGATATACTGAGGGTACTGAGGTGAAAAATGACTAAGTTCACAATGCGGAAAAAGTGGCAAAAAATGTTCTAACAATTATACCCAAACCATATGCACATCCTCATACCATGAAGAAAACATACGCAAAGCTTCAAAACAATCGCTACAAAACTGTAAGAGGAGTTGCACTCACCAGAGGTACCCATTTTCTATATACTGAGGGTACTGAGGTGAAAAATGACTAAGTTCACAATGTGGAAAAAGTGGCAAAAAATGTTCTAACAATTTTACCCAAACCACATGCCCATTATAAGTCAATATGACCTTTTGGTGCCATAGCAACCAGGGTTTTGAAAGGACCTGCCTCAAACCAATATGCAATCAATCTCTCATCCTAAAAATGCTACATGCCAAGTTTGATTCAGCTTGGCTAACAGTTCTTTGAGATATTCTTGTTTCAAAGTGTGAACAATGACAGACAGTGGACCTAGCCTATATAAGCCCAGTAAGCTAACTAACCACACAAGCCTTTGGATCAGGTGAGCTAAAGATATGCTGAAAGGTCCCAATCCTATTTGCCTCAAATTTTCAGTAATATCTTAAATGCGATTGTGAACAAAAGGGCTAATATGGCCACTATACCGCTCACCCAAGTATCAGAAAATACCTGGCTATGTTAAAGAGAATAAAAGCACCACAAGCATAATACCCCGCCATAGCAATTATTTGTTTATGTATTTAAGCAGGGCTCCGAAAACCAGAAAATAGCTGGTCTGGACCAAAAATAAGAATTCTGGACCGGTTTCAAACACCCCAAAATGCTAATAATTCGGTCCAACAGGTTTGTGCCTTGAACCCCATTTTTTCCCCAACGAATCAATGATGTCTAAAAAATCACAAACAGTCAAGTCTTCCCAAATTGACAACGTCCACGCACCTTTGAAATGCAATATTATGGTAGTTAAAATGCTCTAAACGGTCATTTGACATGTATATTGGAGAGACAGATGAATAACGGCAACCTACCGCAGCACAAATTAATTACGTCATTATCCAAACATTGTCAAAAAATCAACACTTCACTGTCCTTTGTGCGGTAAACAAGTGATTTAACATGAATCATCAGTAACGGCAGTCTGATAATTAATCCGTTTCTGTGACACATGTGAATACACTGAGATGCAAAACATCAGGTGCAGTCGGCGTGTCCAAAAGATCAAAGGTCACTTTAACTGAGAGTGATAAAAGAATGCACTGCTTGAACTCACCCGTTTTCTTCCTCTTCTTTTTCGTTTTGATCAACACGGTTTGTCGGTCCCAGATTTGATAAATTAATTTCCAAACCGTGTACGTCTTGATCAGATGTCGCATACAACGGCGTCTGATCTGGGTCTTACTGTTTGCTTTTTTTTTTTCTTTTTTGTTGACGGCCGTAACACGCGAGAATAATTTCAGGTAGATTTCACGGTAAAAATAAGTAATGCACCACTTGCGCTAGACAAGATTGGTCAGTGCTTAAAATTTAAGCGGTCTGGTCAGATCCTGAAACATTGAAAACTGCAAAACTACCCATGGCGCAGGCCTTTTATTATTAGACCTAATTAGGTCCATGAATGTCGTTTCGTTCCGTCTCCATCTTCGCGCTTATTCAAGACGGGAATCAGTTGTTTATAAATCGTTATCTAGGAAAACCCTGCGGAGGTCCAACAAAATCATCCCTTTTTTTTTCTTTCTTTCTTTTTACATACCTGATTGTATTTATTGATGATGCCAGCTTTGATCATGCTTGTTATACCCGGACTTCCGTCATATAACGGAGTTGAGGTGTATATTTAAAAGGAATTATAGGACTGCCAATTGTCATTAGTTTTCGTGACACGTGATATTGTTTGGAAATGGGCTCACTGATGATGTCATTGGCTGGACTGATTCAGATTTAAGAATTTCCAGAGAGCTGGTATTTAAGTTATCGTTGCGAAAATGTCTGGAAAGAAAATGACGGAGAGACAGATAACAATCCTAAACCAGATCTTGATAATATCAATGGACAGATAACAATCCTAAATCAGATCTTGATAATATCAATGCATATAGCAAGTTTGGTTAAAAGGCCTTGTTATTTACTCAAGTTATCGTCCAGAAACGAAAATATGGGCATGTCTCTGGCAGGTAACTCCGAAAAAATTTAACGAAATTTGCCCATTAGCAATTCCAAAACAGATCTCCTTAAGGTCATTGCATATAGCAAGTTTGGTTAAAATCCCTTGTTATTCACTCAAGTTATCGTCTGGAAATGTTAATATGGGCATGTCTCGGGCAGATAACTCTGTAAAAATTTAATGAAATTTGCCCATTAGCAATTCCATATCAGATCTCCTTAATGTCAATATATATAGCAAGTTTGCTTAAAATTCCCTTGTTATTTACTCTAGTTATTATTCGGAAACAAAAATATGGGTGTGTCTCGGGCAGACCTCCATAAAAATTTGACAAAATTTGCCCATTAGCAATCCCAAACCAGATCTCTTGGTTAAAATCCCTTCTTATTTACTCAAGTTATCGTCCGGAAACTAAAATAAGGGCATGTCTCGGGCAGATAACTCCGTAAAAAATTTGACGAAATTTGCCCATTAGTAATCCCAAACCAGATCTACACAATATCAATGAACATACCAAGTTTGGTGAAAATCCATTGATGTTTACTCAAGTTATCATCCGGAAATGAAAAATGGACGGACGTACCTACACGGACGGACGGACACACGGAGGTCCAACATGAAACCATAATACCCCGCCACTATTGTGTGGTGGGGTATAAAAAAAATGTGAAGATAAGCAAGACGTATTTATCTGATTGATATGAACCTCTTTCTAGATCCAGGGTGGCCATTTTACCTATTTTGATAAAATCACCTCGGCAACATTTCTGTAGTTTGATTGAATCTGGCCCAAGGATTCAAGAGGACTTGTCATTTAAAGATTTTTTTTCTATTTCTAGCTCTGGTGGTCATCTTGTTCACTGGAGCGTAACTCTTTTAGCTATTTTGGTAGAGAGTCAGCTAGGAAACACTCCTGTGTATTGGCTGAAACTGGCCAAAAGGTTTAAGAGTTGTCATTTAAAGATTTTTTCTATTTTTAGCTTTAGCTGTCATCTTGTCCTTTGAAGCAAAACATTTTAGCTATTTTGGTGAAGACACACCTAGTCGACATTCCAGTGTAGTTTGACTGAAACTGGACAAAGGGTTTAAGAGGACTTGTCATTTAAAGTTTCTATTTCTCGCTCTAGCGGTCATCTTGTTCAGTGGAGCAAACCATTTTAGCTATTTTGGTGTAGAGTCACCTTGGCAATATTCATGTGAGGTTTAACTGAAATTGGCCCTGTGTTGTTGAAGGAGCTGTCATTTAATGCAAATTTATGATGCCACATGCCATACAATGGATGAGGCGCCACTGATGAGGTGCCATGGACAGTGACCAATCACAATAGCTCACCATGAGCACTTTGTGCTCAGTGAGCTAATAAAGAAGTAGTACCACAGTTCTTCCAGAACTTTTGTACATGCAAGCAAAATTCATTGCAAAGATTTGACTTTATGACCTCTTTCTGGGAGCCCTGGGATAAAAATCATTGTGGTGCTGCTCGATTCTTAAACATGAAGATAGTATACCTTGAATTTGGCTGAAATATGTCCGAAATGGTAGGAGCACAGAACAGACAAAAATCAGTATGACAATTATCACTATCACCCAAGGCCCGGGACTGGGGACGAAAATCACTACCCTAATAACCCTAAGTATTGGGACAGACAGACCTGAGCAAACAGAATAGACCCAGATTAGATGGCAAAGAATGCAGTCTAATCAGTTTCTCCATGTTTGCCACTGCTAAAACACATCACCAGACGGTAAAATGAATTTGTTCAAATTTAAGGACAAGTACCTTAATAACCCAAAGTATGAGGACAGACAGGTCTTTGCAAACAGTGTAGACCCAGATCAGACACTGCAGAATGAGGTGTCTGATCAAGGTCTGCACAGTTTACCATACATACAGCAATATTTTACACACATCAATAGGTGTGTGTAAAATTGTATTTATTTATCTTCAAAACAGGTGTTTTACACACATGAATTATTTAAAATTTTAGAACAAGTATAGTAGATAAGGTGTCCCTATTCTTAGGGTAAATATCATATCGTAAGGAGTGAATGTGTCTCAATAGAGTTATGATAAAATGTACCTTCTCTTCTAATGTTGGTTCACCCCTGTTCCATCTGTATGAGGGCACAGTTGACTTCAGGAAGTAATTCATGGTGGCTATACACACATACATTGGAACTCTATCCAGTTCAATGACTTCTTGAACTTCGGTCAGGCTCAGTGCTGCCATAAAAGACCTTGGCAGAAAGCAGTCCACACTAAACAGTGGTTCCAGCACATCTAAGACTTCTTTTAAATGCCTGAAAAAAATGGAGTATTTTTTCATTGAAAACAATGAAAAAATTTCAGTCAGTGAAAAAAAAAACAGAGGGCCATGAAGGGCCTGTAACACTCACCTGAGCATCATAGCACTTTGAGAACTTGATCTAGAACTGATCAACATTCTGATCAACATTCAAAATGATTATATTAACAAGTAAGACAACGTAGCATGTCTAATGGACTGTGAAATAAAGGTCAAGGTCTAATATGGATGGCTGCACTCAAGGGGCCATGCTAAGATGTACGCATGTACTAAGTATCACTGGCTGTAGGAGCAATAGTTACTGAGAAACTGACCTAAACACAAACACTTCACAAGTACCAAATATCACTCTGTAGGACCAATAATTACTGAGAAACTGACCTAAACGGAAAATTTGTTTGTGTTGAGGTTTTACTGCCCAGTCAACCCAATGGGGTCAGTGTACCTAACCACACGTTTACTGGGCAGGCTTAGTCCTCTATGCGGTTAACCAGTATTGTGCCCATTCTTTCGCCAGAAAGACCTAAACGGAAAAGAAAGTCACTGGATAGAGAAATATATATTACCTTGAAATCATCAAAACAAATATTTTGAGCAAAATTCATGATGATCACTTCAAAAATGTGACCTCTAGAGCATCAACAAGGTTTTCCTTTGATTTGGCCAGGTGACCTAGTTTCTGATATCAAGTGACCCAGTTTTAAACTGGACCTAGAAATCATCGAGATGAACATTTTGAGCAATATTTATGATTATTTAAAAAATGTGACCTCTGGAGTGTTAACAAAGTTTTCTGCTGATTTGGCCTGGTGACCTAACTTTTGACCCCATATGACCCAGTTTCGAACTTCTGAGCAAGATTCATGATGACTACTTAAAAAATGTGACAGCTAGAGTGTTAAGAAGGTTTTCTGCTGATTTGGCCCAGTGACCTAATTTTCTGACACCAAGTGATCCAGTTTCAATCTTGACCTAGAACTCATCAAAACAAAAATTTTGAGTAAGATTAATGATGACTGCTTCAACAAGAGGGCCATGATGGCCCTGTAACGCTCACCTGAGCAACATAGCACTTTGAGAGCCTGATCTAGAACTGATCAAGGCAAACGTTCTGATCAAAGTTCAAAATGATTATATAAATAAGTAAGACAATGTAGTATGTCTAATGAACTGTGAAATAAAGGTCAAGGGCAAATATGGATGACTGCACTCAAGAGGCCATGCTAAGATGTATGCATGTACTAAGTATCACTGGCTGTAGGAGCAATCGTTACTGAGAAACTGACCTAAACACAAACACTCACAAGTACCAAATACCACTCTGTAGGACAATAATTACTGAGAAACTGACCTAAATGGAAACATTTAAGAGAGTCACTGGACAGAAAACTATACATCACCTTGAATTCATCAAGACAAACATTTTGAGCAAGATTCATGATGATCATTTCAAAAATGTCACTTCTAGAGCATCAACAAAGTTTTCCTTTGATTTGGCCAGGTGAACTAGTTTTTGATATCAAGTGACCCGTTTTAAACTAGACCTAGAAATCATCAAGACAAACATTTTGAGCAATATTTATGATGATTATTTAAAAAATGTGACCTCTGGAGTGTTAACAGTTTTCTGCTGATTTGGCCAGGTCACCTAGTTTTTGACCCCATGTGACCCAGTTTCAAACCTGACCTAGAAATCATCAAGACAAACATTTTGAGCAAGATTCATGATGACTACTTCAAAAATGTGACCGCTAGAGTGTTAACAAGGTTTTCTGCTGATCTGGCCAGGTGACCTAGTTTTTGACCCCAACTGACCCAGTTTCGAACCTGACCTAAAAATCATCAAGACAAACATTTTGAGCAAGATTCATGATCATTGCTTAAAAAATGTGACCACTAGAGTGTTAACAAAGTTTTCTGCTGATTTGGCCCGGTGACCTAGTTTTTGACTCCAAGTGACCCAGTTTCAAACTTGACCTAGAACTCATCAAGACAAACATTTTGAGCAAGATTCATGATGACTGCTTGAAAAATGTGACCGCTAGAGTGATAACAAGATTTTACGCTGATTTGGCCAGGTAACCTAGTTTTTTACCCCATGTGTTCCAGTTTCGAACTTGACCTAGAAATCATCAAGACAAACATTTTGAGCCAGATTCATGATGATTGCTTCAAAAATGTGACCGCTAGAGTGTTAACAAGGTTTTCTGCTGATTTGGCCCGATGACCTAGTTTTTGACCCCACGTGACCCAGTTTCAAACATATCGTAGAACTCATCAAGACAAACATTTTGAGCAAGATTCATGATTATTGCTTCAAAAATGTGACCACTAGAGTGTTAACAAGGTTTTCTGCTGGTTTGGCCTGGTGACCTAGTTTCTGAAACCATGTGACCCAGTTTCAAATCTGACCTAGAACTCATCAAGACAAACATTTTGAGCAAGATTCATGATTATTGCTTCAAAAATGTGACCACTAGAGTGTTAACAAGGTTTTCTGCTGGTTTGGCCTGGTGACCTAGTTTTTGATACTATGTGACCCAGTTTCAAATTTGACCTAGAAATCATCAAGACAAACATTTTGAGCAAGATTCATGATGATTGCTTGAAAAATGTGACTGCTAGAGTGTTAACAAGGTTTTCAGCTGATTTGGCCCAGTGACCTACTTTTTGACTCCAAGTGACCCAGTTTTGAACTTGACCTAGAAATCATCAATACAAACATGTTGAGCAAGATTCATAATGATTGCTTGAAAAATGTGACCGCTAGAGTGTTAATAAGGTTTTCTGCTGATTTGGCCCGGTGACCTAGTTTTTGACTCCAGGTGACCCAGTTTCAAACTTGACCTAGAAATCATCAAGACAAACATTTTGAGCAAGATTCATAATGATTTCTTCAAAAATGTGACCGCTAGAGTGTTAACAAGGTTTTCTGCTGATCTGGCCCGGTGACCTAGTTTTTGACTCCAGGTGACCCAGTTTCAAACTTGACCTAGAAATCATCAAGACAAACATTTTGAGCAAGATTCATGATGATTTCTTCAAAAATGTGACCGCTAGAGTGTTAACAAGGTTTTCTGCTGATCTGGCCCGGTCACCTAGTTTTTGATCCCAAGTGACCCAGTTTCGAACTTGACCTAGATTTAATAGAGGCAAACATTTTGAGCAAGTTTCATCAAGATTGGGTCAAAACTATGACCTCTAGAGTGTTAACAAGATTTTCCTTTGATTTGACCTGGTGACCTAATTTTTGACCCCAAGTAACCCAGTATGGAATCTGACCTAGAGTTCATAGAGACAAACATTCTGACCAAGTTTCATCAAGATTGGGTCAAAACTGTGACCTCTAGAGTGTTAACAAACTAATTGTTGACGACGAATGACGGACGATGGACGACGACGGACATAGGGTGATGACAATAGCTCACCCTGAGCTTTTGCTCAGGTGAGCTAAAAATGTGTCCACTAGAGTGTTAACAAGGTTTTCTGCTGATTAGGCCTAGTGACCTAGTTTTTGACCCCAAGTGACCCAGTTTCGAATCTGACCTAGAAATTATCAAGACAAACATTTTGAGCAAGATTCATGATGATTGCTTCAAAAATGTGACTGCTTGAGTGTTAACAAGGTTTTCTGCTGATTTAGCCTGGTGACCTAGTTTTTGACCCCAGGTGACCCAGTTTCGAACCTGACTTAGAAATAAGCAAGACAAACATTTTGAGCAACATTCATGAAGACTTCTTTAAAAATGTGACCGCTAGAGTGTTAACAAAGTTTTCTGCTGATTTGGCCCGGTGACCTAGTTTTGGACCCCTAATGACCCAGTTTCAAACTTGGCCTAGAACTCATCAAGACAAAACATTCTGAGCAAGATTCATGATGACAGCTTCAAAAATGTGACTGCTATAGTGTTGACAAGGTTTTCAGCTGATTTGGCCTGGTGACCTAGTTTTTGAGCCAAAGTGACCCAGTTTCAAAACTGTCCTATAAATCATCAAGACAAACATTTTGAGCAAGATTCATGAAGACTGCTTGAAAAATGTGACCGCTAGAATGTTAAAAAGGTTTTCCTCTGATTTGGCCAGGTGACCTAGTTTTTGACCCCAGGTGACCCAGTTTCAAACCTGACCTAGAAATCATCAAGACAAACATTTTGAGCAAGATTCATGATCATTGCTTGAAAAATGCTACCGCTAGAGTGTTAACAAAGTTTTCTGCTGATTTGGCCTGGTGACCTAATTTTTGACCCCAAGTGACCAAGTTTCAAACTAATCCTAGAACTCATCAAGACAAATATTTTGAGCAAGATTCATGATGATTGCTTCAAAAATGTGACCACTAGAGTGATAACAAGGTTTTCTGCTGATTTGGCCTGGTGACCTAGTTTTTGATCCCACATGACCCAGTTTCAAACTTGACCTAGCACTCATCAAGACAAACATTTTGAGCAAGTTTCATGATGATTGCTTGAAAAATGTGACCGCTAGAGTGTTTTTCCTATGTATCTTAATCGTTTCATTTGTTACGAAACAGAAATGGGTTTATAAAAAATAAAAAGATCATGTTTCATAGTTACATTTCGTTACACCCTGTTTCGTAACGAGATTATTTTAAATTTTTTGGTCTGTTACATCCTGTTTCAGAGTTTATCCTATATATCTTAATCGTTTCATTTGTTACGAAACAGAAATGGGTTTATAAAAAAAAAAGATGTACGTTTCATGGTTTCATTCCGTTTCACCATGTTTCGTAACGAGCTTTGAACAAGTCTTTTGCACTGTTACATCCTGTTTCAGAGTTTTTCCTATATATCTTAATCGTTTCATTTGTTACGAAACAGAAATGGGTTTATAAAAAAAAAAGATGTACGTTTTATCGTTTCATTCCGTTTCACCATGTTTCGTAACGAGCTTTGAACAAGTCTTTTGCACTGTTACATCCTGTTTCAGAGTTTTTCCTATATATCTTAATCGTTTCATTTGTTACGAAACAGAAATGGGTTGATAAAAAAAAAAAAGATGATGTTTCATCGTTTCATTTCGTTTCACTCTGTTTCGTAACGAGCATATTTCAGAATGTTTGGTCTGTTACATCCTGTTTCAGAGTTTTTCCTATATATCTTAATCGTTTCATTTGTTACGAAACAGAAATGGGTTTATAAAAAAAAAAAAAAGATGATGTTTCATTGTTACATTTCGTTTCACCCTGTTTCGTAACGAGCTTTGAACAATTCTTTTGGACTGTTACATCCTGTTTCAGAGTTTTTCCTATATATCTTAATCGTTTCATTTGTTACGAAACAGAAATGGGTTTATAAAAAAAAAAAAAGATGATGTTTCATAGTTACATTTCGTTACACCCTGTTTCGTAACGAGCTTTGAACAATTCTTTTGGACTGTTACATCCTGTTTCAGAGTTTTTCCTATATATCTTAATCGTTTCATTTGTTACGAAACAGAAATGGGTTTATAAAAAAAAAAAATTGTATGTTTCATCGTTTCATTTCGTTTCACTCTGTTTCGTAACGAGCATATTTCAGAATGTTTGGTCTGTTACATCCTGTTTCAGAGTTTTTCCTATATATCTTAATCGTTTCATTTGTTACGAAACAGAAAAGGGTTTATAAAAAAAAAAAAGATGATGTTTCATTGTTACATTTCGTTACACCCTGTTTCGTAACGAGCTTTGAACAATTCTTTTGGACTGTTACATCCTGTTTCAGAATTTTTCCTATATAACTTAATCGTTTCATTTGTTACGAAACAGAAATGGGTTGATAAAAAAAAACAAGAGGCCCACGGGCCACAATTCGCTCACCTGAGTGACATAGCCACTGCAGACATGCAGATGTTATGCAACATTTTGCCAGTCCTATCATCGCAACTAATGAAAATATCATCATTTGAACAGTTCTTAGTTTTGAAGAAGAATATATGAGCCTGACAGTCAATGGAGCATGATCATTTGAATAAACTATCAAACACATTTCAGCAGAAGGATCAATGTGAAATTTGGTGGAATTCGGCTAAGTGGTTTCTGAATTTTAACAGAAGGATCAATGTGAAATTTGGTGGAAATTGGCTAAGTGGTTTCTGAAGAATCGTGATTTTATACATGTAAACAGCACAGTGGCAGGGAAATATTATAAATATAAACCAGATGATGGCCATCTCAGATTTCCAATCAGAACAATTTTAACTACTGTTGATCTACAAGTCACTTCGATACTTTCAATATAAATGTATAGGGCCCACACAAATAGGGAAGCAAATTTGACCTTGGAGGCAAAAAGGTCAAATGTCAACATAGAACCATCATTTGAGCAATTTTGGTAGGTCTCCTGTCTCCCGTAATTTGTGCAAAGATTAGGACCCAGGGCATATTTGGTTATGGAGAAGACGATTTTTAAAGGTTTTCACCATATATGGGTATGGCAGCCATTTTGATCAATGGACCATACCCATTTTAGCAATCTTTCATTCTCCTGCCCACGGAGGCTCCGCATGAAATTTGAGCAACACTGGCCCGGAGGCGTCTGAGGAAAAGCCATTTGAAATTATCAACATTTTTTCCATATAAATGTATGGGGCCCATACAAATGCATACAGAAGCAAACTTGACCTCGCCCTAAAAAGGTTAAATGTCAATGTATGACAATTATTTTAGCAACTTCGGTAGATTGCCTGTTCCAGATGATATATGCAAAGATTCAGCCACAAGCCATCCTCGGTTTTGGAGATTAAGGATTTTAAATGTTTTTTCCCATGCAAATGCATAAGGAAGCAACTTGACCTTGCCGTAAAAAGGTTAAATGTCAATGTATGACCATTATTTTAGCAACTTTGGTAGACCCCCTGTCCCCGATGATTTATGCAAACATTCAGCCCCAAAGCATCCTCGGTTCTAGAGTAGAAGATTTATAAAGGTTTTTACCATATATGGGCATGGCGCCCATCTTGGTCAACGAACCGTGACCATTTTAGCTATCTTTTGTTCCCCCTACCTAAGGAGGCTCCATATGAAATTTGAGCAAAATTGGCCCAGAGGCTCCAGAGGAGAAGTTGTTTGAAATTCTGAACATTTTTCTATACAAATGCATAAGGAAGCAAAATTGACCTTAACGTAAAAAGGTCAAATGTCAATGTATGACCATTATTTTAGCAATTTTGGTAGCCCTCCTGTTCCCGAAGATATATGCAAAGATTCAGCCATAAGGCTGCTCGGTTTTGGAAAATAAGGTTTTTAAAGGTTTTTCCCATACAAATGCACAGGGAAGCAAACTTGACCTTGCTGTAAAAAGGTCAAATGTCAACGTACGACAATTCTTTTAGCAATGTTGGTAGACCTCCCGTCCCCAATGATTCCTGCAAAGGTTCAGCCCCAAGGCATTCTCGGTTCTGAAGAAGAAGATTTTTAAAGATTTTTACCATATATGGGCGTGGCGGCCATCTTGGTCAATGGACCGTGACCATTTTAGCAATTTTCTGTTCCCCCACCCTAAGGAGGCTCCATATGAAATTTGAGCAAAATTGGCCCAGAGGCTCCAGAGGAGAAGTTGTTTGAAATTCTGAACATTTTTCCCATACAAATGCATAAGGAAGCAAAATTGACCTTACCGTAAAAAGGTCAAATGTCAATGTACCACCATTATTTTAGCAATTTTGGTAGCTCTCCTGTTCCCACAGATATATGCAAAGAATCAGCCATAAGGCATGCTGGGTTTTGGAAAAGAAGATTTTTAAAGGTTTTTCCCATACAAATGCATAGGGAAGCAAACTTGACCTTGCCGTAAAAAGGTCAAACGTCAACGTACGACAATTCTTTTAGCAATTTTGGTAGACCTCCCGTCCCCGATGATTCCTGCAAAAGTTCAGCCCCAAGGCATTCTCGGTTCTGGAGGAGAAGATTTTTAAAGGTTTTTACCATATATGGGCTTGGCGGCCATCTTGGTCAACGGACCGCAACCATTTTAGCAATTTTTCGTTCCCCCATCCTAAGGAGGCTCCATATGAAATTTGAGCAAAATTGGCTCAGCGGTTTCAGAGGAGAAGTCGTTTGAAAATGTTAACGGACGGACGCACGGACGGACGGACGGACGGACGGACGGACGACGGACGAAAAGTGATCACAATAGCTCATCCTGAGCAGAGCTCAGGTGAGCTAAAAAGATGATGTTTCATTGTTACATTTCGTTACACCCTGTTTCGTAACGAGATTATTTTAAATGTTTTGGTCTGTTACATCCTGTTTCAGAGTTTTTCCTATATATCTTAATCGTTTCATTTGTTACGAAACAGAAATGGGGTTATAAAAAAAAAAGATGTATGTTTCATCGTTTCATTCCGTTTCACCATGTTTTGTAACAAGTTTTGAACAAGTCTTTTGCACTGTTACATCCTGTTTCAGAGTTTTTCCTATATATCTTAATCGTTTTATTTGTTACGAAACAGAAATGGGTTGATAAAAAAAAAAAGAGATGATGTTTCATAGTTACATTTCGTTACACCCTGTTTCGTAACGAGATTATTTTAAATTTTTTGGTCTGTTACATCCTGTTTCAGAGTTTTTCCTATATATCTTAATCGTTTCATTTGTTACGAAACAGAAATGGGTTTATAAAAAAAAAAAAAAAGATGATGTTTCATAGTTACATTTCGTTACACCCTGTTTCGTAACGAGCTTTGAACAATTCTTTTGGACTGTTACATCCTGTTTCAGAGTTTTTCCTATATATCTTAATTGTTTCATTTGTTACGAAACAGAAATGGGTTTATAAAAAAAAAAAAGATGATGTTTCATCGTTTCATTTCGTTTCACTCTGTTTCGTAACGTGCATATTAAAGAATGTTTGGTCTGTTACATCCTGTTTCAGAGTTTTTCCTATATATCTTAATCGTTTCATTTGTTACGAAACAGAAAAGGGTTTATAAAAAAAAAAAGATGATGTTTCATTGTTACATTTCATTACACCCTGTTTCGTAACGAGCTTTGAACAATTCTTTTGGACTGTTACATCCTGTTTCAGAGTTTTTCCTATATATCTTAATCGTTTCATTTGTTACGAAACAGAAATGGGTTGATAAAAAAAAAAAAGATGATGTTTCATTGTTACATTTCATTACACCCTGTTTCGTAACGAGATTATTTTAAATTTTTTGGTCTGTTACATCCTGTTTCAGAGTTTTTCATATATATCTTAATCGTTTCATTTGTTACGAAACAGAAATGGGGTTATAAAAAAAAAAGATGTATGTTTCATCGTTTCATTCCGTTTCACCATGTTTCGTAACGAGCTTTGAACAAGTCTTTTGCACTGTTACATCCTGTTTCAGAGTTTTTCCTATATATCTTAATCGTTTCATTTGTTACGAAACAGAAAAGGGTTTATAAAAAAAAAAGAGATGATGTTTCATAGTTACATTTCGTTACACCCTGTTTCGTAACGAGATTATTTTAAATTTTTTGGTCTGTTACATCCTGTTTCAGAGTTTTTCCTATATATCTTAATCGTTTCATTTGTTACGAAACAGAAATGGGTTTATAAAAAAAAAAGATGTACGTTTCATCGTTTCATTCCGTTTCACCATGTTTCGTAACGAGCTTTGAACAAGTCTTTTGCACTGTTACATCCTGTTTCGTAACAAATGAAACGAATGAAACAGACCATCAGTGAGAACTGCTATTGGTCTGTTTCATTTGTTTCATTCTTTTTCAGTCCATTTTAGAGTATTCCTTATATATTTTAATTGTTACATCTGTTTCTGTTACGGAGAAAAAAAACTGTGCCCAAAAAAAATCTGCGTGGTTTTTGTGCAGTATCTAAAACATTCTGAGCAAGTTTCATCAAGATTGGGTCAAAACTGTGACCTCTAGAGTGTTAACAAACTAATTGTTGACGACGGACGATGGATGACGGACGACGATGGACAGAGGGTGATGACAATAGCTCACCCTGAGCTTATGCTCAGGTGAGCTAAAAAAAATGATACACAAGAATTGCACAGATGGCTGGCACGTATAAGTACTATAATAGAGGTAAACACAAGACTCATGACAAGAGGACCATGATGGTCCTATATCGCTGACCTGAGCAAACAGCTTTGCA
Organism: Anodontia alba; assembly: GCA_964016985.1. Classification (NCBI taxonomy): domain Eukaryota; kingdom Metazoa; phylum Mollusca; class Bivalvia; order Lucinida; family Lucinidae; genus Anodontia; species Anodontia alba. The sequence continues at coordinate 79,361,306 of OZ024824.1, read as the reverse complement.
TACTTACTGTTGAAGTTTCAGCCAAGTTCACTGCTCTAAGATTTTTGTATAAATTTTATAGCCCTGCACCCCAGCGGCCATTTTTTTTTCATGCATCATGATGCCTTGAACTGAATATTGAAAGAGGGTCACCAAAGGAACAATTTTGCCGTTATATTGAAATTGGTCCAGTGGTTTCTGACAAAAAGATTTTTAAAATGTCTTATATAGATATATAGGGAAATTAAGCCCCACCCCTTACGGCCATGTTTTTTGACAAATCATGACAGCTTGAACAAACTTGGTAGAAGGTCACCAAAGGAAAAATCCTGACAAGTTATATTGAAATCAGTTCAGTGGTTTCTGACAAGAAGATTTTTAAAGTTTTCTATTTAGATATATAGGGAAAATAAGCCCCATCCCTAGCAACCATGTTTTTTGACTAATCATGATTGCTTGAACAATCTTGGTAGAGGGTCACCAAGGCAACATTCCTGCCAAGTAATACTGAAATCAGTCTGGTGGTTTCTGACAAGAAGAATTTTAAAGTTTTCTATACAGATATATACGGAAAATAAGCCCCGCCCCCTGACGGCCATGTTTTTTGACGTATCATGAGGGCGCAATCTTGGTAGAAGGTCGCCAAAGCAACATTCCTGTCAAGTTACATTGAACTCAATCCAACAGTTTCTTACGAGAAGATTTTTAAAGTTTTCTATATAGATATATAGGGAAAATATGCCCCGCCCCCTACCAGCCATGTTTTTTGACGAATCATGATGGCTTGAACAATCTTGGTAGAGGGTCACCAAAGAAACATTCCTGCCAAGTTATATTGAAATCGGTCCATTGGTTTCTGACAAGAAGATTTTTAAACTTTTCTATATAGATATATTGGGAAAATAAGCCCTCCCCCTGGCGGCCATGTTTTTTGACGAATCATGATAACTTGAATAATCTTGATAGAGGGTCGACAAGGAAAGATTTCTACCAAGTTATAATGAAATCGGTCCAGTGGTTTCTGACAAGAAGATTTTTTAAAGTTTTCTTTATAGATATATAGGGAAAATAAGCCCCACCCCCTAGCGGCCATGTTTTTTGACGAATCATGACGGCTTGAACAATCTTGGTAGAGGGTCACCAAAGCAACATTCCTGTCAAGTTACATTGAACTTGAGCCAACGGTTTCTTACGAGAAGATTTTTAAAATTTTCTTTATAGATATATAGGGAAAATATGCCCCGCCCCCTAGCCGCCATGTTTTTTGATAAATCATGACAGCTTGAACAATCTTGGTAGAGGGTCACCAAAGCAACATTCCTGCCAAGTTATATTGAAATTGGTCCATTGGTTTCTGACAAGAAGATTTTTTAACTTTTCTATATAGATATATAGGGAAAATAAGCCCCGCCCCCTAGCGGCCATGTTTTTGACGAATCCTAATGGCTTGAATAATCTTGGTAGAGGATCACTAAATGAACATTTCTGCAAAATTATATTGAAATCGGTCCAGTGGTTTCTGACAAGAAGATTTTTAAAGTTTTCTATATAGATATATAGGGAAAATAAGCCCCGCCCCCTGGCGGCCATGTTTTTTGACGAAACCAAATGGCTTGAACAATCTTAGTAAAGGATCACCAAAGGAACATTTCTGCAAAATAATATAGAAATCGGTTCAGTGGTTTCGGACAAGAAGATTTTGAAAGTTTTCTATATAGATTATATAGGGAAAATAAGCCCCGCCCCCTGGCGCCCATGTTTTTTGACGAATCCAAATGGCTTGAACAACCTTGGTAGAGGATCACCAAAGGAACATTTCTGCAAAATTATATTGAAATTGGTCCATTGGTTTCTGACAAGAAGATTTTTAAAGTTTTCTATGTAGATATATAGGGAAAATAAGCCCCGCCCCCCTGGCGGACATGTTTTTTCACAAATCCAAATGGCTTGAATAATCTTGGTAGAGGATCACCAAAGGAACATTTCTGCAAAATTATATTGAAATCAGTCCAGTGGTTTCTGACAAGAAGATCTTTTAAGTTTGTAGTTAAAAAATCTATTTTTAGCTCCTGTGACCTAGATATGCAATGGACGGGAACCATTTGAACAACTTTGAAAGAGGACCAACCAAGGATCATTCCTGTGAAGTTTGGTCAAATTCCAATCAGTGGTTTAGGAGGAGATGTTGTTTAAAGATTGTGAACCGACGGACGGACGGACAGACGGACGACGACAACGACGATGACGACGGATGGTGAGTGATCACAAAAGCTCACCTTGAGCCTTTGGCTCAGGTGAGCTAAAAAGAATTACAAAATTTAAGGACCATTAAATGTAATTCATAGGCTAAAAATGATAATAAAGAGTTCATGTAAGGTAGGAAGTGTATGCCAGGTCTGAGAATTGTAGATATTCAGAAATAAGGCTGAATGCAAAGAGGCTGAAGAAAACTAGAAATGTGTCAGTATGACACAGATGCCCCCACCCAGGGCCATCCTCACCCACACGCAGGCATTTTGCAAAAAATGAAGCTGAAAAAGGGCCATAACTCTCATAATAATTGGCAGATTTTACCCTAAAACGAACTTGACCTATATGATTATATACCTGTGTATAAAATATGAATCCAATACATCAATCCTTTTTAAAAACAAGAGGGCCATGATGGCCCTGTAATGCTCACCTGAGCAACATAGCACTTTGAGAGCCTGATCTAGAATTGATCAAGGCAAACATTCTGATCAAAGTTCAAAATGATTATATTAACAAGTAAGACAATGTAGCATATCTAATGGACTGTGAAATAAAGGTCAAGATCAAATATGGATGACTGCACTCAAGAGGCCATGCTAAGATGTATGCATGTACTAAGTATCACTGGCTGTAGGAGCAATAGTTACTGAGAAACTGACCTAAACACAAACACTTCACAAGTACCAAATATCACTCTGTAGGACCAACAATTACTGAGAAACTGACCTAAATGGAAAAACTTAAGAGAGACACTGGACAGAAAACTATAAATCACCTTGAAATCATCAAGACAAACATTCTGAGCAAGATTCATGATGATCACTGCAAAAATGTGACCTCTAGAGCATCAACAAGGTTTTCCTTTGATTTGGCCAGGTGAACTAGTTTTTGATATCAAGTGACCCAGTTGTAAACTAGACCTAGAAATCATCAAGACAAACATTTTGAGCAATATTTATGATGATTATTTCAAAAATGTGACCTCTGGAGTGTTAACAGTTTTCTACTGATTTGGCCAAGTCATCTAGTTTTTGACCCCATGTGACCCAGTTTCAAACTTGACCTAGAAATCATCAAGACAAACATTTTGAGCAAGATTCATGATGATTGCTTCAAATGACCGCTAGAGTGTTAACAAGATTTTCTGCTGATTTAGCCAGGTGACCTCGTTTTTGACCCCAAGTGACCCAGTTTCAACTTTGACCTAGAAATCATCAAGACAAACATTTTGAGCAAGATTCATCATGACTGCTTGAAAAATGTGACCACCAGAGTGTTAACAAGGTTTTCTGCTGATCTGGCCAGGTGACCTAGTTTTTGACTCCAAGTGACCCAGTTTTGAACTTGACCTAGAAATCATCAAGACAAACATTTTGAGCAAGATTCATCCTGATTGCTTGAAAAATGTGACCGCTAGAGTGTTAACAAAGTTTTCTGCTGATTTGGCCTGGTGACCTAGTTCGCGACTCCAAGTGACCCAGTGACCTAGTTTTCGAATCTGACCTAAAAATCATCAAGACAAACATTTTGAGCAAGATTCATGATGACTGCTTAAAAAATGTGACCGCTAGAGTGTAAACAAAGTTTTCTGCTGATTTGGCCTGGTGACCTAGTTCGTGACTCCAAGTGACCCAGTTTCAAACTTGACCTAGAACTCATCAAGACAAACATTTTGAGCAAGATTCATGATGATTGCTTGAAAAATGTGACCGCTAGAGTGATAAGATTTTACACCAATTTGGCCAGGTGACCTAGTTTTTGACCCCAGGTGACCACGTTTCAAACCTGACCTAGAAATCATCAAGACAAACATTTTGAGCCAGATTCATGATGATTGCTTCAAAAATGTGACTGCTAGTGTTAACAAGGTTTTCTGCTGATTTGGCCCAGTGACCTAGTTTTTGATCCCACGCGACCCAGTTTCAAACACATCCTAGAACTCATCAAGACAAACATTTTGAGCAAGATTCATGATGATTGCTTGAAAAATGTGACCCCTAGAGTGTTAACAAGGTGTTCTGCTGATTTGGCCCAGTGACCTAGTTTTTGACTCCAAGTGACCCAGTTTTGAACTTGACCTAGAAATCATCAAGACAAACATTTTGAGCAAGATTCATCCTGATTGCTTGAAAAATGTGACCGCTAGAGTGTTAACAAGGTTTTCTGCTGATTTGGCCCGGTGACCTAGTTTTTGACTCCAAGTGACCCAGTTTCGAACTTGACCTAGAAATCATCAAGACAAACATACTAGCAAGATTCATGATGATTTCTTAAAAAATGTGACCGCTAGAGTGTTAACAAGGTTTTCTGCTGATCTGGCCCAGTGACCTAGTTTTTGACCCCAAGTGACCCAGTTTCGAACTTGACCTAGATTTAATAGAGGCAAACATTTTGAGCAAGTTTCATCGACTGAGTCAAAACTATGACCTCTAGAGTGTTAACAAGTTTTTCCTTTGATTTGACCTGGTGTCCTAGTTTTTGACCCCAAGTAACCCAGTATCGAATCTGACCTAGATTTCACAGAGGCAAACATTCTGAGCAAGTTTCATCAAGATTGGGTCAAAACTGTGACCTCTAGAGTGTTAACTAACTAATTGTTGACGACGGACGACGGACGATGACGGACGACGGACATAGGGTGATGACAATAGCTCACCCTGAGCTTTTGCTCAGGTGAGCTAAAAATACCAAAAGAAAAACATTTTTTGAAGGTGAAACAGGGCCATAACTCCCATAATAATGGGTGGATTTTACCCTAAATCGAACTTGACCTCTATTTTATGATTATATACCTGTATATTAAACATGAATCTAATACAATGTTTTCAAATGATATCAAATGGAAACTTTTTTTCAAAGCTGAAAAAGGGCCGTAACTCCCAAAATAATTGGTGGATTTTACCCTAAATTGAACCTGACCTATATTTTATAATTATATTCTTGTGTATAAAATATGAATCCAATTCACTAATCTTTTAAAAAATTATGGAACGGAAACCATTTTTCAAAGTTGAAAAAGTGTCATAACTTCCAAAACAATTGATGGATTTTACCCTAAATCGAATCTGACCTATATTTTATGATTATATACCTGTGTATAAAATTTGAATTCAATACACTGTTCTTTTCAAAAGATATCGAACGGAAAACATTTTTCAACATTGAAAAAGGGCTGTAACTCCAAAAATAATTGGTGGATTTTACCCTCAATCGAACTTGACCTATATTTAAAATTATATGCTTGTGTATAAAATATGAATCCAATACACTAATCTCTTCAAAAGTTATGGAACAGAAACTATTTTTCAAAGTTGAAAAAGGGCCATAACTCCAAAAATAATCAGTGGATTTTACCCTAAATTGAACTTGACCTATATTTTATGATTCTATAACTGTTTATAAAGTTTGAATCCAATACACTATTCTTTTCAAAAGATATCGAACGGAAACCATTTTTCAACTATTTTTCAACGTAGAAAAAGGGCCGTATTCCAAAAATAATTGGTGGATTTACCCTAAATCAAAATTGACCTATATTTTATAATTATATGCTCGTGTATAATATTTGAATCCAATACACTAATTTTTCAAAAGACGGACGGAAACCATTTTTCAAAGTTGAAAAAGGGCCATAACTCCCAAAATAATTGGTGGATTTTACCCTAAATTGAACTTGACCTACATTTTATGATTACATATCTGTGTATAAAGTTTGAATCCAATAAACTAATCCTTTCAAAAGATATCAAACGGAAACCACTTTTCAAAGTTGAAAATTTTTCAAAGTTGAAAAAGGGCCCTAACTCCCAAAATAATTAGTGGATTTTACCCTAAATCGAACTTGACTTACATTTTATGATTACATTTTATGATTATATACCTGTGTATAATATTTCAATCCAATACACCAATCTTTTCAAAAGATAGTGCATGGAAACCATTTGTGTTACGTATGGGACAGACGGGACAGACAGGACTGACATACGTACAGACAGTGGTGATACTATATGCTCCCCCACACCCACCTCTCCCCCTCACCCCCCTCCCCGATTAAAAATGGCGGGGCATAAAAAACAAAAGAACCATGGGCCACGATTCCCTCACTGGATAACAACTGATAAAAACATCTATTGCATATCTGCAAATGCCATGCAACTTCTTCCAGTATTGCCACAGCAATAAATTTGACCCTTACCATAAAAAGGTGAAAGGTCATCCTATTATCATCATTTCAACAAACTCCGTAGACTTTGAGTCCCTGATGCTGTATACCAATATTCAGCCTCAGAGCTTTCTTAGTTCTGGAGAAGGAGATTTTTAAGTGTTTTACCATATATGGGTATGGCAGCCATCTTGTTGAATAGCATGGAACTATTTGAACAAATTGTCAATATCCTTTTGACAGAAGGCCCTATGTGAACTATGTGAAATCTAGTGAAAACTGTTCATACAGTTCCAGAGAAGACAACATTTAAAGATTTCACAATTTCATACGTGTATATAGCCCAAGGGCAAATGCAGACAGCCCCCATAATTTTTTAATCATATGTTGTAGGCTTCAGCCATAAGTTTTTATTATCCATTGAGAACTTGAGTTTTCAACAATTTCCCCATACAAATGTATGGGGCAAAAATTTGACCTTGCAGTAAAAAGGTCAAAGATCAACCTCAGACCATCATTTGAACAAATTTAGTAGACCTCAAGTCCCCGATGCTATATACCCAGATTCAGCATCAAAGCTTTCTTGGTTCTGGAGAAGAAAATTTTTAAATCTTTTTACCATATATGGGCATGACAGCCATCTTGTTCAATGGTGCTGAACCATTCAAACAAATTGTCAATACCCTATGTTAATTCTGGTGAAAATTGCTTGTGTGGTTTCAGAGAAGAAGAGATTTAGAAACAAGATGGCGGCTGTGGTGGCCGTTTGGGATTTCCCATCAGCAAAGTCTTACCTATTTTCTATCTAGAGGTCTTCCTATTGCTACAGTGTGTTTCAACTCAAATTGCCCAGCAGTTTGGGAGAAGTCAAAAACTGGTTTAAAGATGGCAGATATGGTGGCCATTTTGGACTTCCAGTTGGCATGATTTTAGCTATTTTTCATCTACTGGTCAACCTATTGCTACATTGTAAGTTTCAACTTAAGTCGCCTTGTGGTTAGCGAGAAAATGTCCAAAACAGATTTTCAAGATGGTGGCTGTGGTGGCCATCTTGGATTTCCGATCAACACTATTTTAACTCATTCTGATCCAGAAGCTGTCCTGTTGCTACAGAGCAAGTTTTGGCTCAAATCAACCAAAGGTTTGGAAAGAGATGTCGAAACTTGATTTTCAAGATGGCTGCTGTGGTGGCCATCTTGGATTTCCCACTCAGTTTTAGCTACTTGGTGTCTACTAGTTGCCCGGATGCTCCTCATCAAGTTTCAACTCAACTGGATCATAGTCTTTAAAGATATCCAAAATATGAATTTTCAACATTTTTCCCATATAAATGTATAGGACTCATACAAATGCATGAGGAGGCAAATTTGACCTTGCCGTAAAAGGTCAAACATCAACTTAGGCCCATAATTTAAAAAATTTTGGAAGCCCTCCCATCCCTGATAATTTGTGCAAAGATTAGGCCAAAAGGCTTTTTTGCTTCTGGAGAAGAAGACTTTTTAATTGAAATTTGAGCAACATTGAGCCAGTGGCTTCAGAGGAGAAGTCATTTGGAATTCTCAACATTTTTCCCATACAAATGTATGGGGCACATACAAATGCATAAGGAAGCAAACTTGACCTTGCCCTAAAAAGGTCAAATGTCAATGTACGACTAGATGGAAATGAGCACCTTATCCATAATGACTATAATCGATGAAAACAAAAAGAGTTATTTGGGACCTAATGGATGGATGTATCCTCCTTAAACAAAGTGATTGGAATGTATCCACTTGGACATAAACTGGATGATTGTCACGATCGAGACTTGATAATCTGAATAAATTATGTGAGGTTCCCAAGGTAAATAGCAGACATAGTCAATCGATCTGAAACTTAAGTCTGTGTACTACTGACGTCTAATTTGGCTAATTTTGTTGTCAGCATAATCTTTCAAGAGTTTAAAATTCGTAAGTTGGTAATAGCTTAAAGCCTTTCCTGAATCAGGAATACATGTAAATGGTATAATGAGGTACAGACAACAGGTGCAGACACATGGATGCACAGACAAATGGGACTCTCGCCATGACATAAGGTCATCTGGCCAGTTTACCAAGAAAAATCTTGCCGCCAGTGGGAACTGAGCATAAACATAATATAAAGATCCTAATCAGAAATTCATGCTATAACCTATCTGGGCCCCCACCCACTAAACTCCCTCCTGCAGAACTGGGAGAAAACATGTGCAAAGTTTCAAAAAGACCAGCTTTAAAATATATGAGAAGTTGCAATCACAAGGTACCCATTGTCTATATACATCTGAGATCAGTAAATGACAAAGTTCAAAACGTACAAAAAAGTGAAAAAAAATAATGCAAGGATTATATGATCAAACTTTGGTGAACCTGATGTCGCACCTACCCCCTCCGTCCCACCCCATCCTCTCCCCTCCCACCTCCCCACCCCCAAAAAAAGTAAAGTTTATTTTAGGTAGAGGAAATTGATATAGGAATTTCATTGAAAGCATGTGCATTTTCTCATATGATGCATGAGAAGTTGGGCTCAAAAAGTACCCACAGTGTGTACACTTTCATAAAATCTGAGGTTAAGAAAACGACAAAGTTAAAGTGGAAAAAGTGACAACAACAAATTTAAAATCATATCCAAACCACATGCACTTCTACAGACCTGGAAGAAAACATGTGCAAAGTTTCAAAAAGACAGGTTTCAAATTATATGAGAAGTTGCAATCACAAGGTACGAGGTGTCAATAAGTAACCAGCCTAACTTATTTCCTATGGACCGAGACTGTCACGATTTTCATGCTTTGTTTCAATATATGTTTTATACATGGGTACAAAACTGCACACGTATCGAGTCATTCTTTAATAAGATATTGAATGTCAAACATGGCTAGTGCTGCAAAGGCATGCTTTTCATCTAAAGTTGAGTACCGTGCTGTAATTCGGTACTTGTATTTAAAAGGTGAAACAGGCAAGGAAATACACGGCGAGTTAGCCGATGTTTATGGGTCTTCTGCACCATCTTATGCTCAGGTTAAATTCTGGGTAGGGGAATTCAAATGCGGCAGAACGTCTTTAGAAGATGAAGCCAGGTCTGGACGCCCACTGGATGCCACCGACAAAGAAATGTATAAGAAAGTTCAGCATCTGGTATACTCTGATAGGTGAATTCAGATGGAAGAAATAGCGCAGGCATTAGGCATTTCACATTGTAGCGTTTCAACAATCTTACATAATCGTTTAGGTATGCGCAAGCTAACAGCCTGTTGGGTCGCCATCCCTTAGCGATGAGAAAATGGCAACCAGAACATCAGTATGCAGCGCCTTGTTGAAGCGTTTTAGGTCAAAAGATGATTTTCTTTTGCATCTGGTGGCTGTAGATGAGACTTGGGTTCATTATTATGAGCCAGAGAATAAAGCTCAGAGTTGTTAGTGGGTAGGGCCTGGGTCCCAGAGGCCAAAGAAGTTCAAGACGCAACTGGGTAGGGCCTGGGTCCCAGAGGCCAAAGAAGTTCAAGATGCAACCATCTGCTGCCAAGGCGATGGCCACAGTATTTTGGAACACAAAAGGCATTATTATGTTGGACTTTTTACCCATGAGAAGTACAATAACTGGAGTGTACTATGCAAACTTGTTAGACCAGCTGAGAGCTGCCATCCATGAAAAAACGCCGAGGTAAACTCTCTAAAGGTGTTTTGCTGCAACAGGACAACGCGAGAGTCCCAAATTGCAAAGTTGCAATAGATGCTGTAGAGCAAAACAGGTATGAATTAATACCACATCCTGCCTGTTCGCCTGATCTAGCTCCTAGCGACTTCTTCCTATTCCCAAACTTGAAAAAGGATATCCGTGGACTTCATTTTCGGTCTGAAGAAGTCGTGACAGCAGTTGAGGAGAGGGTCAATGGAAAAGACCCTGACTTTTTCAGTTCTGGGCTGATTGCACTTGAACACCGTTGGTCTAAGTGCATCACACTAGAGGGCAATTACATCGAAAAAGAAAATGTGGATCTCAACTGGAAATAAGTTAGGCTGGTTACTTATTGACTCACCCTCGTACCCACTGTCTATACATCTGAGGTCAGTAAATGACAAAGTTCAAAAAAGATAAAAAAGTGACAAAAAATAAAGCAAGGATTATATGAAAAGCACATGCACATCTTCAGACTATGTAGAAAACATGTGCAAAGTTCCAAACAGAATTAGTATAAAATTATATGAGGAGTTGTGCTAACTAGGTAACCACTGTTTATATATTGAGGGTGAAAAATGACTAAGTTCACAATGTGGAAAAGAAATGAAAAAAAATTTATCTAATAATTACATCCAAACCACATGCACATCCCCATACCATGAAGAAAACACATGCAAAGTTTCATAATAATCGGTACAAAACTGGAAGAGAAGTTGCACTCACAAGAGGTACCAAGTGTATATATATATGTATATAAAGGGTGAAAAATAATTAAGTTCACAATGTGGAAAAAGAACAAAAAATGATCTAACAATTATATCCAAACCACATGCATATCCTAATACCATGAAGAAATCATGTGCAAAGTTTCAAATGAGCAGTACAAAACTGAAAGAGGAGCTGCGCTCACAAAAAATACCCATTGTCTATATGTTTAAGGTGAAAAATAACAAAGTTCACAATGTGGATTTGTTTGTGTTTAGGTTTTACGGCCCAGTCAACCCAATGGGGTCATGTTGGGCACAGTCTGTTTACCTAACCACACGTTTACAGGGCAGGCACAGTCCTCTAAGCGGTTAACCAGTATTGTGCACATTCTTTCGCCAGAAACAGACAACTGCCCTTCTTGAATCAGCGAAAGGGAATTTTCACAATGTGGAAAAAGTGACAAAAAATGTTCTAACAATTATACCTCGTACCATGAAGAAAACACAGGCAAAGTTTCAAAACAATTGGTATAAAATTGTAAGAGGAGTTGCGCCCACAAGATGTACCCACTGTCTATATATTGAGGTGAAAAATGACTACGTTTACAATGTGGAAAAAGTGACAAAAATAACCCAACAATTATATTCAAACCACATGCACATCTTCATACCATAAAAAAAACACATGCCAAGTTTCAAAATGATCGGTATAAAACTGTAAGAGGAGTTGCACCCACAAGACATCCAGGGTAAATGTTGATGGAAAGATAAACGGACGGACAGATGGACGGACGAACGGATGGCAACTTGCACGCCTATGTTGACCTGCTTAGGCAGGGGCAACAAAAAGCACATGCACAACTTCAGACTACGGAGAAAACGTGCAAAGTTAAAAAAAAAATTAGTATAAAACTGTATGAGGAGTTGTGCTCACAAGGTAACCACTGTCTATATATTGAGGGTGAAAAATGACTAGGTTACCACTGTCTATATATTGAGGGTGAGAAATGACTAAGTTCAGAATGTGGAAAAAAGTGAAAAAAAAAATTATCTAATAATTACATCCAAACCACATGCATGTCCTCATACCATGAAGAAAACGCATGAAAAGCTTCATAATAATCGGTAAAAAACTGGAAGAGGAGTTCTGCTCACAAGAGGTACCAACTGTTCCCAATGTGGAAAAAGTAATAAAAAATGATCTAACAATTATATCCAGACCACATGCACATCCTCATACCATGAAGAAAACATATGCAAAGTTTCAAATGATCAGTACAAAACTGTAAGAGGAATTGCGCTCACAAAAAGTACCCATTGTCTATATATTGAGGGTGTAAAATGACTAAGTTCACAATGAGAAACAAGAGGACCATGATGGTCCTATATCACTCACCTGACCAAACAGATTTGCATATTTACTGTTGAAGTTTCAGCCAAGTTCACTGCTCTAGGATTTTTGTATAAACTTTATAGCACTAACCACCCCCACCCCCCTCCACCACACCCCCGGCCATACTTTTTTACAAATCTTGACGACTTGAACTGAATCTTAAAAGAGGGTCACCAAAGGAACATTTCTGCCAAGTTATATTGAAATTGGTCCAGTGGTTTAAAAAGTTTTATATAGCTATAAAGCCCTATGCCCTAACGGCCATGTTTTTTGACGAATCATGACAGCTTGAACAAACTTGGTAGAGGGTCACCAAAGGAACATTCCTGCCAAGTTATATTGAAATCTATTCAGTGGTTTCTGACAAGAAGATTTTTAAAGTTTTCTATTTAGATATATAGGGAAAATAAGCCCCACCCCATGGCAGCCATGTTTTTTGACGAATCATGATTGCTTGTACAATCTTGATAGAGGTTCACCAAAGCAACATTCCAGCCAAGTAATATTGAAATTGGTCATGGGGTATGTGACAAGAAGAATTTTAAAATTTTCTATGAAGATATATACGAAAAATAAGCCCCAGCCCCCTGGGGGCCATGGTTTTTGACGTATCATGAAGGCTTGAACAATCTTGGTAGAAGGTCACCAAAGCAACATTCCTGCCAAGTTACACTGAACTCGGTCCAAATGTTCCTTACGAGTAGATTTTTAAAGTTTTCTATACAGATATATAGGGAAAATAAGCCCCGCCCCCTAGCGGCCATGTTTTTTTATGAATCATGACGGCTAGAACAATCTTTGTAGCGATTCACCAAAGAAACATTCCTGCCAAGTTGTATTGAAATCGGTCCATTGGTTTCTGAAAAGAAGATTTTTAAAGTTTTATATATAGATATATAGGGAAAATAAGCCCTGCCCCCGGCAGCCATGTTTTTTGATGAATCATGATTACTTGAACAATCTTAGTAGAGGGTCACCAAGGAAACATTTCTGCAAAGTTATAATGAAATCGGTTCAGTGGTTTCTGACAAGAAGAGTTTTAAAGTTTTCTATAGATATATAAGGAAAATAAGCCCCGACTCCTGGCGGCCACGTTTTTTGACGAATCATGACGGCTTGAACAGAGGGTTACATAAGAAACATTCCTGCAATGTTTTATTGAAATCGGTCAAGTGGTTTCTGAAAAGACTATTAAAATTTTCTATATAGATATATAGGAAAATAAGCCCCGCCCACTAGTGGCCATGTTTTTTGACAAACCATAACGGTTTGAACAATCTTGGTAAAGGGTCACCAAGGAAACATTTCCGCGAAGTTATATTGAAATGAGTCTTGTGGTTTCTGACGACAAGATTTTTTCAAGTTTTCTATTTAGATATATATATAGAAAATGACCCCGCACCCTCTAGCGGCCATGTTTTTTGACAAATCACGACGGCTTGAACAATCTTGACAGAGGGTCACTAAGGAAACATTTCTGCCAAGTTATATTGAAATCGGTCCACTCGTTTATGACAAGAAGATTTTTAAAGTTTTCTATATAGATATATAGGGAAAATTAATCCCGCCCCCTAGCGGCCATGTTTTTTAACGAATCATGGCGGCTTGAACAATCTTGGTAGAGGATCATTGAAGAAACATTACTGCAAAATTATATTGAAATCCGTCCAGTGCTTTATGACAAGAAGATTTTTAAAGTTTTCTATATAGATATATAAGGAAAATAAGCCCCGGCCCCACTGGCGGCCATATTTTTTGACAAATCCAAATGGCTTGAACAATCTTGCAACAGGATCACCAAAGGAACATTTCTGCAAAATCATATGGAAATCGGTCCAGTGGTTTCGGACAAGAAGATTTTAAAAGTTTTCTATACAGATATATAGTGAAAATAAGCCCCGCCCCCTGGCGTCCATGTTTTTTGACAAATCCAAATGGCTTGAACAATCTTGGTACAGGATCACCAAGGGAACAGTTCTGCAAAATCATATGGAAATTGGTCCAGTAGTTTCGGACAAGAAGATTTTTAAAGTTTTCTATATAGATATATAGGGAAAATATGCCCCGCCCCCTGGTGGCCATGTTTTTTGACGAATCCAAATGGCTTGAACAATCTTGGTAGAGGATCACCAAAGGAACATTTTTGTAAAATTATATTGAAATCGGTCCAGTGGTTTGGACAAGAAGATTTTTAAAGTTTTCTATATAGATTATATAGGGAAAATAAGCCCCGCCCCCTGGCGGCCATGTTTTTTGACGAATCCAAATGGCTTGAACAATCTTGGTAGAGGATCACCAAAGGAACATTTTTGTAAAATTATACGGAAATTGGTTCAGTGGTTTCGGACAAGAAGATTTTTAAAGTTTTCTATAAGGATATATAGGGAAAATAAGCCCCGCCCCCTGGCGGACATGTTTTTTGACGAATCCAAATGGCTTGAACAATCTTGGTACAGGATCACCAAAGGAACATTTCTGCAAAATTATATTGAAATCAGTCCTGTGGTTTCGGACAAGAAGATTTTTAAAGTTTTCTATATACTTATATAGGGAAAATAAGCCCCGCCCCCTGGCGGCCATGTTTTTTGACGAATCCAAATGGCTTGAACAATCTTCCTAGAGAATCACCAAAGGAACATTTTTGCAAAATTATATTGAAATCGGTCCAGTGGTTTCGGACAAGAAGATTTTTAAAGTTTTCTATATAGATATATAGGGAAAATAAGCCCCGCCCCTGGGGGCCAAGTTTTTTGACGAATCCAAATGGCTTGAACAATCTTGGTAGAGGATCACCAAAGGAACATTTTTGCAAAATGAAGTTTTTTAAAAGTAAAACATATTTTAACGAGTAATACTTAACCTATAGATCAGGGCTCTGGAAATTTTGAAATCTGAATCGGTCCAGCCGATGACGATGACGTCATCAATGAGCCCATTTCCAAAAAAAAAAATATGTATATATCACCTGTCACGAAAACTAATGACAATTGGCAGTCCTATAACTCCTTTTAAATAATACACCTCAACTCCATTATATGACGGAAGTTCGGGTGAGCATGATTAAAGCTGGCGTCATCAATAAATACAGTCAGGTATGTAAAAAGAAAGAAAAAAAAAAAAAAAAAAAAACGGTTTTGTTCTTATTTCCACCTCTGCAGGGTTTTCCTAAACTATTTATAAACAACTGATTCCCGTCTTGTATAAGCGCAAAGACGGCGGGAAACAGGAGAGACGGAACGAAACGACTTTCATGGACCTAACGGGCGGTTTTGCAGCTTTCAATGTTTCAAGATTTGATCAGACTGCTTAAATTTTAAGCACTGACCAATCTTGTCTAGAGCAAGTGGTGCATTACTTATTTTTACCGTGAAATCTACCTTGAATTATACTCGTGTGTTACGGCAATCAACAACAAAAAAAAAAAAAAAAAAAAGAAAAAAAGAAGAAATCAATAATACCCAGATCAGACGCCGTTGTATGCGACATCTGATCAGGAGGTACACGGTTTGGGAATTCATTTATCGAATCTGGGACCGACAAACCCTGTTGATCAAAACAAAAAAGAAGAGGAAGAAAACGGGTGCGTTCAAGCGGTGCATTCTTTTATCACTCTCAGTAAAGCGACCTTTGATCTTTTGGACATGCCGACTGCACCTGGATGTGTATTCACACGTGTCACACAAACGGATTAATTATCAGACTACCGTTACTGATGACTCGTGTTAATCGCTTGTTTATCGCACAAAGGTCAGTGAAGTGTTGATTTTTTGACAATGTTTGGATAATGACGTAATTAATTTGTGCTGCGGTAGGTTGCCGTTATTCAGCTGTCTCTCCAATATACATGTCAAATGACCGTTCAGAGCCTTTTAACTACCATAATATCGCATTTAAAAGGTGCTCGGACGTTGTCAGTCTGGGAAGACTTGACCGTTTGTGATTTTTTAGACATCATTGATTCGTGAAAATTGGTTGGTTGGGGGAAAATGGGGTTCAAGGCACAAACCTGTTGGACAGATTTATTAGCGTTTTGGGGTGTTTGAAATCGGTCCAGGATTCTTAATTTCGGTCCAGACCGGTTATTTTTCCGGTTTTCCCGAGCCCTGCTATAGATAATGTGCTATTCTCTTCTGTTTTCACACCTTCCACAGAAAAAACGACCTTTCAGTCGTTAATTAAAGTCTTAAACCAGAAGGTCCCTTAGGCAGTTACCTGTGTGACGTAACTCCTCCCGCTCAATTGATCACGTGTCAGTTTCTTTTATGTGTAAAACAATAGACACAATTAGGAGAGATAAGCGAGGTTGGACGGAGGGAGATAACTGATTATCTATAGGTTAAGTATTACTCGTTAAAATATGTTTTACTTTTAAAAAACTTCATTTTAACTTCATAATACATTAACCTATAGATAATGTGCTAGAATTTGCAGAATAGGAGGGAGGTGCTCTCCTAATTCTAACACCAATAATATCTCACCACTTCTGGTTAAAGACTCAGGAAACTCTAAGGAATCAGATACATTCTAATTCTATATTTAATAGAAAGAATGATCTAGATTCACAAAATAGCATATCTTTAAGGTGTTATGATCTAACAACCTTATACATAATAGTAGACTCTAGAGGAAGCCAGTTCTTAAGTCTCAGAGACCTAACATTGCCCCCCCCCCCCCCCCCCCCCCTCTTTTTTTTTCTTTTTGGGAAACAACAACTGGCTTCAAAAAGAAAAAGGAGTCATTGAGACATAACATAAATATTCCATTGCAAAGTAAGCTAGGAATATAGAGATAATATTTTCAAAACAAAATTTGTAAAACAAAAAGCCAAGACCATACACTGTAAGTAGTCTATCTAGGGTCTTGAATAAATAAGGAAAAGTCTACTCGGTGGAGTTTCCTATAGATAACTGACATATGTAGATATTTTGGATAAAATTCTAGATATGTGAAGCTATCTAATTGTAATAGTCTAAGCTATTAGAATTATAAACTAATTAGATTCTGTTAATTGGAGTGATAGGACAGTTTACGATGAACAGACATAGACTTAAAATAACCATAATGTTGTATAATTATTCCCCTTTGATCAAATTAAAGAAGGGGAGATAATAAAAGTAGATGGAGTTAACTTAACTATAACTCATTTATCCATCAGAAGAAAAAGGGATAGACAAACATAATGGTTAAAACTATTGCTAGACTAATTGTATTACGAATTTTTAGTCAAGCAATAAAATAATACAGAGTTTGCATAAAACTGCTGGGAAGAAAAAACAACCTAAACCATTGATAATTAGTTTTGTCATAGACATATAAAAGCGTTTGATGTCCTGACAAAATAATAAAGAAGAAACTGTCAACATCATAACTTAGAGTTTCCCATACCAAAAAAAAGTACAAAATAAGCACATTTTTGGGGTACAAAATAAGCACAAAATAGGCACAAAATAAGTATACCTTTTTTGTATAGAAATGGCCCACTATCTGAAACATGGGCCATATTGATACAAAATAGGTACATCTATAGAATATACCTATTTTGTACTTTAAGCTTTTTATATCTTTACATGTACCTAAAAAGTACTCTGTGTGCCTAGAATGTACCCGGTGTACCAGCAGTGCCTATTATGTACCTGAAATACCTAAAATGTGCCTGGGTACCTAGACTGTACCTGGTGTACCCTGTATGTACCCACAGTACCTAAAATGTACCTGAAATACCTAAAATGTGCCTGTGTACCTAGACTGTACCTGGTGTACCCTATATGTACCAACAGTACCTAAAATGTACCTGGTGTACCCTGTATGTACCTGCAGTACCTTAAATGTACCTGGTATATCCTGAATGTGCCTGCAGTACCCAAAATGTACCTGAGATACCTAAAATGTGCCTTGGTACCTAGAATGTACCTGGTATACCCTGTATGTACCTACATACCTAAAGTGTACCTGGTGTACCCTTAATATACCTATAGTACCAAAAATGTGCCTGGGTATCTAAAATGTACCCATACTTCACTGTACATGTACTTACAACAAACATATGTACCTTTAATGTACTCCATGTGCCTAATATGTGCCAGAGGTACCTAATATGTGCTCAAAGTGCCTAATATGTACCCAGAAGTACATTTTAGGTACACAGTTTCAGGTATATTTAAATACACTATAAAATGTGCCTAAAATGAACCTGAGGTAGATAGATAACATGACTATTGACCAATCACATTTCGCCTACCTGATGTTTGCAGGTACATTATGGGCACCTACTTGCCTCATAATTATTGGAATAATGTTGAAGGGCTGTAAAAACCAAACTGATGCAGATGAAAGGAACAAAAAGTTATCCCCTTTTGAGCCCATTTTTGCTAAATTTATATTCCAACTGTTCTTTACCTTTTACTATTTTTATAATGAGGCCTGCTGGCTTAGTCAGCTACAGATTAGATTCCTATCGTGGCAATGAAGAGGTTGTAAAATTGATGCCTGTCATGGCCACATATCATTGAAATAATTCTCTAAACCCATTCTGTGTATAAAACGAAATTAGTATGCTCAAACTAGTTCTGGATATCAAAAACTGAATTATGGACATTTAATATAATAATAAAAATAAAACATGAATTATGGATTTATTCTACTGACCGTTCTAAATCGGTTGTCCAGGTGTAAGTCTTACTCTTTGTTGCTTTGTGGTTTATTCTACAAGGCACTTTGTTCTACATCTTGCCTTGTGTTATTTTATTCATGTGTTTTTCAGTCCTTTTACCATTGCGATTACCTCGCTTGGGGAAGAGAGAGCTAATCTTAGTGCTTTTCATATATTTGTTCATTTTGCACTTGTTTGGTTTTGTCTGTTTCCTCTTCCTCTTGGTGTCTGGGAAGGGCTGGGACTTGTGATTGTGGCACTCCCTGGACTTCTCTTACCTTTTTTGGACTAAATATTTGCTGAGAACACCATATATACATGTATAGGAAATCATTTTGGGTGTCTGAGACAAGAATTGTCAACTCCTCAACACATCTTGCCACTTGACATCATAATCATATTATTCTATTTGAATTCAATGAAAGACTTTTGAAAGCACTGCAAATTTAAACATATACACATCCTGTATGAAGACTCACATACTTGACTTTTATTCCTTGAAATTAATACATCCAATCTTTAATTTAGCTCACAAGTATGATAGAGGACTTCAATATTATTAAGGGGCTTATCATAAAGCAATATAATGCATTTTACTTACAATTTCTATTAACAGACAGTCTGACTGTTGAAATTTTCAGTCACAGATCCATGGAAAATGTTACACTTGAACAGATGTCACAGAGTGGAAAATGCAATGAAAGTAGTAGCACCTGTACAAACTTGTATATGCATGCTTCTTTAAACATAGTAAAAATAAATTCTCCTTACCTTAATACATGACCTTACATATTATATCAAGTTAAATCCTTCACATATTCTACATGTTTACTGCTCTATCTCTGTCTCTAAAATGGGCATTTCTGCACCGATCCAGATGTTTTTGGTCCAAGTATGTGGTCATAAATCTGATTTTCCTCAGAAAAATGTGTTACTGATTTAGAAGGAGCATTATAAAATCATTATCATCCTTCAAGTGGTTCATAGGCACATTATTGGTACATTGGTTATGTCACCAAGATAAGACAAAATAAAACATTCTTTGTGTTGCTTTATACTTAATATCATTATAACATGTCATAATAATTATTTAAATAAAATTCTACAAGTTAAGTTTGATAGTTTACTCTAAGAAACATAAATTTAGAAAAGTTTGAAAATATAACAAAAACAACAAAAAAGAAAGAATCAAGGGTATTATTATGCAAAATCCTATTTGTTTTTTGTCCAGAATGATACATGTACACACTTTCTAGTGCATTTTCTATATTTGTTAAAAGAAAAAAAAAAAAAAAAAAACTACAAAAAGCATATTTTCCTTGTCATTTTAAATATAGCATATATAAGTACAGCATTATATATATAATTAAATTAGATTGCCATTTTTAACCTCATAATCTTAACATAATGAACATATATAAGTGTTTGGGCTTCCTGGCTATTTTCTGATTGCCCTTCAAAATCATGCTTTTTACAGATAAAATGTGTAAAGGAGTATTATGTAGGCAATGCATTTCCATACATTTGTCCTTTTTTGACAGTACACTTAATATTAAATTTTTGTTTAGTTAGGAACTCATCTTCATTTTTCAAAAAAAATGCTAAGTCCACATAAAAGCACAAAAAAGGCACACATAAAAATGACTAAGTTCTTTTGAGTAGCAAGTTGAATTTCAAAGTTCTCAAAAGCCACATAATAGATACACTGCAAAAATCTAAGTTCTCGTAAGTACATAAAAGGCACATCAAAAAATGACAAAGTCCAAATCAGGTACACAATAAGCACACTGGAACAATGTTAAGTTTTTACGGGTACATAACAAGCACAATGAAAAATGACTAAGTCTGAATAAGCACCAAAAAGGCACATTAAAAATTTCTAAGTTCTCAGTCAGGTACAAAATAAGTATACCTATTGTGTGCCTAAATCCTAAAGGCACATAATAAGTACAAAATAGGTACATATTTATGTACCTATTTTGTACCTTATTTTGGTATGGGTTGACAGACAATAAGAGAAATAAGAATAAGGTTGATCGCAGCTAACTGTAAGACGGTCATAGTTTGGCTAAATCTTACCGTATTGATAAGATTAAGCAATAATAAATAAGCTGGATAGAATCTTTCTATACCAGAAGATTGCCATGAAAAGTACTCCTGATTAAATAATCATGGAAATCAAGAAATGTTAAAAAGTCCACTTTGTAATGACGAATCAAAATGTTCATAAAAAGAGAAAAACTCAGAGAAAAAGTAATAGTGTGATAATCTCTGAAGAAAGATTATACAATAGTACTGATTAATAATCTCTAAAACACTTAATTTATAAGTTAAGAGATAGTATTACTATTCTATACGCATATTTAAGAATAGTAAGAAATATATGAATACTAAATTAAAATTATACTACGAAACAAATTCCTGCTATAAATAAAAGGTTAAGCGTAACTATTTATCAAGCAATGAATTATCAAACATATAACTCGCTATAAAATTACTGCCCAGAATTTTATAGATAAATATTCAATCAAATTTTTAGAATTGAATATTAATAGAATAAAATCTATGTCTGCATAATTGGTAATTCCTGAAATATCAAATTACGTACTCGCAAATGAATTCAGGAAGAAAAAATATATATACATATATATACATATATATATATATATATATATATATATACTGACATCTATATATATATATACTCTCGAGATCTATGCGTAAACCATAGGAGTAATAAAATAATATTATTACCAGGATCCCTGACGGAAGGGTAAAAACATGTATAAATATGAAAGAGATAATAATTATTTTAACGTCATATAGGTTTAAGATAAAATTTGTTTAATCTTTAACCAATATGCAGCAACAGTGACTCGATATTCTGTATTCGTACGTAGAAAAAGAGTACTTAGTCATTAGAATTTTGTATGATTGAAATAGAGATAATGGGATCTAAATGGATGTATCTCCATGAACTGAATCGAAGGATAATATCCATTCTAAAAACTCGGGCTTGTTTTAGGCTTAGTTTAACGAGCTTAGAATTGAATTATTTCCAAGTATTCATGAAATCGTTATGCTCTGAATACTGAGAAAACTGTTAAAATATTGTTTAGGAAATAAAAAAGTGACTGGTCCATAATGTTAGCTAGATTTAAGCCTGGAACGTAGCGAGAAGGTCAATCTAACTTAAAAGTAAGTTGAGAAAGATAAATAGTGAAGATAGATATATAAATATCGGTATAATATATTATCTCCACCTATTATCAAATAATCTGAATGTTTAAAAGCATAAATGCTACTCTAAAGTTTATTTACCGAATGTATAATCGGAGAAACTTTCAGTATGTTCGAAAACGTATCACAAAAGTAAGATCTGACCAGGAACGTAGGTGCAGCACTTACTACGTTGTGAAGTTTATATAAACATATTCTATATTATAAATTGAAGCAGTGCATTTCAAAATCATCGAAACGTCTTGAAATGACTTATTGTGTGGGAAAAAAAAATAAATATCCAGTTTCGGAAAAGATATTTATCTATATATATAGACCATTTTTGATGCGGACTGGAAATCAAGATATTAATCTTTGCATTATTCGCAAACTGAACTTGAACTCTTAGTGAGAATTACTATGATCCCTTTAACGAATGTAAACATAAAGAAGAGGTAAAGAGATAATTAAGTGTATCTTAATTCTTTACCGGCTCGTAATTAAGGATGTTTTCCCTCTTGTCTAAGCCTAGACCGTACATTGATTAATATGAATATGATAATATCTGCTATTATGAGGTAAACTCTCGTTAATTAACCTCTAAGCATTATTAAAAATATATATCAACATAATCTAGAGCTTCGGTAAGTTTAGAGGAAGGAAATGATTGACTTTGGCAGTTTCTGAATAGTTACAAAGTCAATAAAAAAAAAATCAAAAGGAAAGTATTGTATATAATATCTAATTTAGGCAATAATAATCTGTCACGTACTGAATAATTAATGTCTTTACTAAATATGAATCCATTGTCAATATCAAAGGTGCGAGAAAATTTTGACTGACATGGACTCTAGTTATAAATAAAATATTAGAGGTATAGAGCTAGTCGAAGCAAAACTATTCCTCAATAAAGATAAAGTAGACCTATAATATACGAGGATTAATTGGGTCTAGTAATTATAAGTTTTAAACCTTCCTAAATAATTTCTAATCATAATCATAATAAAATTATTATTCCAAGATGAAGAATCTTCAGCCTAATAGATTCTTACTGAGACAAAATTATCTGGTATATTGCTATCGTAGTCTTAAATGATCCAGAAGAAAAAATAAAACAGGCAAAGTAAAGAACGTATCGAATTATATCAATGCCTAAATATAAGATTTTCTTCTTATTTATTATTTTACAGCAGAGTTTAGACAGACCACGACTGACCTAGACTCTTATATAATCAATCAAAAGATAGTATAAAATAGAATAATAGCTTAACGGATCAACTATTTTCCATGTAGAAAGGCAAAAGGAAAATATGTACCTCAACTAGAATTTTAAATCGTAGTAATCTAGAGAGGTAGCGGATAAATAAATAAACTGTTAATTTATTTATCTGATTTGTGTAGATTTCCGATACCTTATGAATGAAATATTAATAAAAAGTAGAAAGGATCTATTACTACTTTCTTGTCAATTTACTCCATAGATTACATGCTGATTACATATCGGGAGCATGTGGAAATTTTAGATTTCGTGTATATTTTTCTTCTTAGAACTAAGGATATTTTTATAGAGTTCACCTTTGTCTTACAGCCAAATAAGGTGAATATGTAAGAAGTTAATCTCTTTGTAGCGAATAAAAAGAGATATAAATTATATAATTATAGATGGAAGTATCATCTACACTTTGTGAATGAATTGCGAATTTGATCGTAACCGATAATTCTTAATTCATTTTCAAGAATAAATATATATATATAAATTTCAAGTCTAGTTCAAAAATGACTTGACAGAGTTCAACAATATAAGTGGCTACTAGGTATTAGAACCCATCGCTGTCATTCTATAACCTATAACCCAAGACTAGACATGTCTATAGTGCTCGATGAATAAACATGTATTGAGCGAGGACTAGTGACTACTACTCGGTCACTAGTAATCCGACACAATGCTCTGGCACTAGTCTACGAAACTACTGCCCGGTGAAATTTCGTTAGAATGACCTGGCACTAGTCTACGAACTACTGCCCAATGAATTTTCGTTACAATCGGAAGTTAACCTCTTTCTAGCAAATGAAAGAGATAAATTGCATAAGTAAATTTAAAATATTAATAGAATTACACTTCTATAATAAGTCAATGGAATATTTAGAATTCTAGTCTTAATTCAGGAAAGACTGTACAGAAATTTATTATATAAAATGTTACTATGTATTTCATTTTATAACCTATATCCATTGACTTGACTTATCTATAAAGCTCTATGAACAATAATAGATTGTTTGGGGACTAGTGACTGTTACCCAATCACTAGTAATCCGACACAATGACTGGACACTAGAACTCGTAACTATTGCCCAGCAGACGTCACTAGTAATCCAATACAATGACTGGATACTAGTAATCATAACTATTTGCCAGTGGTATACACTAATAGCTGGACATATGACCGGACACTAGTACTCGTAACTGTTTGCCCGGTGAAGTCACTAATAATTCGACACAATGACTGGACACTAGTACTTGTAACTGTTGCCCAGTGAAGTCACTAATAATTCGACACAATGACCGGATACTAGTACTCGTAACTGTTGCCCGGTAGGAGTGACTAATAATGCGACACAATGACTGGACACTAGTACTCGTAACTGTTGCCTGGTGAAGTCACTAATAATTCGACACAATGACCGGACACTAGTACTCGTAACTGTTGCCCGGTAGGAGTCACTAATAATGCAACACAATGACCGGACACTAGTACTCGTAATTGATGGAGTAACTAGTAATCCGTCACAATGACCGGACACTAGTACCCATGATAAATGCCCGGTGATTTTATCATGCCTGGATGACCGGTGACTGGATGACTGGTGACCGGTGACCGGTAAGAAATGCCCGGTGATTTTATCCATGCCTGGATGCCCGGTGACTGGTGACTGGTGAAGCTGACAATGAATGACCGGTGACTGGTGACCGGTGACTGGTGACTGGTGGACTTAGACTTATTTTGGATACTAAAGCATCCATAAGAAGCCACCTTGATGGGCCTTTACCCCGGCAGTATAGCCATATGGGGTGGGGCTCCCATCAGTAAAGAACTGTCGTATAACCCATAAGGGTTGACATGTTCTTTACTAATCAGCTTCTCCACCATAGAAATCTTCACCAACTCGCAAGATATCCAGTAACAGTCCAGGTATAGCATGTCGCATCGCTGAATAATCTGGAACAAAAAGAAACGTTAAAATTTTTGATATAAGAAACACGACTTCCAAACCGACCGCACACAAGCGTTGTGCCGATTATAGCGAGAGTCGCGAAAACGCATGTCGAAATAGCCAGTCAATAAATGCAAAATCCACAAACGAAAATTTTAAATAATAACATGGTTAGTGAAAGGAGTGATAAAGAAATAAAAGAAACACAAGGATACAGAAATTTATCCGTGAGGAATAGAAATAATCCAAATTTCTTTCACAGGTAAAAATCCTTGTTGAATTTCTTTGTCCACAGAAAAGAAACTGACACGTGATCAATTGAGCGGGAGGAGTTACGTCACACAGGTAACTGCCTAAGGGACCTTCTGGTTTAAGACTTTAATTAACGACTGAAAGGTCGTTTTTTCTGTGGAAGGTGTGAAAACAGAAGAGAATAGCACATTATCTATAGGTTAATGTATTATGAAGTTAAAATTATATTGAAATCGGTCCAGTGGTTTCTGACAAGAAGATTTTTAAAGTTTTCTATATAGATATATAGGGAAAATAAGCCCCGCCCCCTGGCGGCCATGTTTTTTGACGAATTCAAATGGCTTGAACAATCTTGGTAGAGCATCACCAAAGGAACATTTTTGCAAAATCATATTGAAATCGGTCCAGTGGTTTCGGACAAGAAGATTTTTTAACTTTTAACTGTATAGATATATAGGGAAAATAAGCCCCTCCCCCTGGCGGCCATATTTTTTGACGAATCCAAATGGCTTGAACAATCTTCCTAGAGGATCACCAAAGGAACATTTTTGCAAAATTATATTGAAATCGGTCCAGTGGTTTCGGACAAGAAGATTTTTAAAGTTTTCTATATAGATATATAGGGAAAATAAGCCCTGCCCCCATGCGCCCATGTTTTTTGACAAATCCAAATGGCTTGAACAATCATCCTAGAGGATCACCAAAGGAACATTTTTGCAAAATTATATTGAAATCGGTCCAGTGGTTTCGGACAAGAATATTTTTAAAGTTTTCTATATAGATATATAAGGAAAATAAGCCCCGCCCCCTGGCGGCCATGTTTTTTGATGAATCCAAATGGCTTGAACAATCTTCCTAGAGGATCACCAAAGGAACATTTTTGCAAAATTATATTGAAATCGATCCAGTGGTTTCTGACAAGAAGATTTTTAAAGTTTTCTATATAGATACATAGAGAAAATAAGCCCCGCCCCCTGGCAGCCATGTTTTTTAACGAATCCAAATGGCTTGAACAATCTTAGTAGCGGATCACCAAAAGAACATTTCTGCAAAATTATACTGAAATCGGTCCAGTGATTTCTGACAAGAAGATTTTTAAACTTTTTTATATAGATATATAGGGAAAATAAGCCCCGCCCCCTAGTGGCCATGTTTTTTGACGAATCCAAATGGCTTGAACAATCTTCATAGAGGATCATGAAAGGAACATTTCTGCAAAATTTTATTGAAATCGGTCCCGTGGTTTCTGACAAGAAGATTTTTAAAGTTTTCTATATAGATATATAGGGATAATAAGCCCTGCCCCCTGGCGGCCATGTTTTTCGACGAATCCAAATGGCTTGAACAATCTTGGTAGAGGATCACCAAAGGAACATTTCTGCAAAATTATATTGAAATCTGTCTAGTGGTTTCTGACAAGAAGATTTTTAAAGTTTTCTATATAGATATATAGGGAAAATAAGCCCCGCCCCCTGGCGGCCATGTTTTTTGACAAATCCAAATGGCTTGAACAATCTTGGTAGAGGATCACCAAAGGAACATTTCTGCAAAATTATATTGAAATCCGTCCAGTGGTTTCTGACAAGAAGATTTGTAAAGTTTTCTATATAGATATATAGGGAAAATAAGCCCCGCCCCCTGGCGGCCATGTTTTTTGACGAATCCAAATGGCTTGAACAATCTTCCTAGAGGATCACCAAAGGAACATTTTTGCAAAATTATATTGAAATTGGTCCAGTGGTTTCGGACAAGAAGATTTTTAAAGTTTTCTATATAGATATATAGGGAAAATAAGCCCCGTCCCCTGGCGGCCATGTTTTTTGACGAATCCAAATGGCTTGAACAATCCTTATAGAGGATCACCAAAGGAACATTTCTGCAAAATTTATTTTGAAATCTGTCCAGTGGTTTCTGACAAGAAGATTTTTTAAGTTTTTAGTTAAAAAATCTATTTTTAGCTCCTGTGACCTAGATATGCGATGGACCAGAACCATTTGAACAACTTTGAAAGAGGACCAACCAAGGATCATTCCTGTGAAGTTTGGTCAAATTCCAATCAGTCGTTTTGGAGGAGATGTTGTTTAAAGATTGTGAACGAACGGATGGACGGACGGACAGACGGATGACGACGACGATGACGACGGACGGTTAGTGATCACAATACCTCACCTTGAGCCTTCGGCTCAGGTGAGCTAAAAAGTGACAAAACATGTTCTAACAATTATACTTAAACCACATGCACATCCTCGTACCATGAAGAAAACACGTGCAAAGTTTCAAAACAATTGGTATAAAACTGTAAGAGGAGTTGTGCTCACAAGATGTACCCACTGTCTATATATTGATGGAAAATGACAAGTTCACAATGTGGAAAAAGTGACAAAAAATATCCCAACAACAAAGAAAACACATGCCAAGTTTCAAAATGATCGGTATAAAACTGTAAGAGGAGTTGCACTCATAAGACATCCAGGGTAAATGTTGATGGAAAGACGAACGGATGGACAGACAGATGGACGAACAGACAGAAACTTGCATGCCTATGTTGCCCTGCTAAGGCGTGTGCAACAAAAAGCACATGCACAACTTCAGATATGTAAAAAAAAACGTGCAAAGTTCAAAAAAAAAAAAATTAGTATAAAATTGTATGAGGAGTTGTGCTCATGAGGTAATCACTGTCTATATATTGAGGGTGAAAAATGACTAAGTTCATAATGTGGAAAAAAAGTGAAAATTATCTAACAATTACATCCAAACCACATGCACATCCTCATATCATGAAGAAAACGCATGCAAAGTTTCATAATAATCGGAAAAAACTGAAAGAGGAGTTGCGCTCACAAGAGGTACCAACTGTTTATATATAAAGGGTGAAAAATAACTAAGTTCACAATGTGGAAAAAGTGACAAAAAATGATCTAACAATTATATCCAGACCACATGCACATCCTCATACCATGAAGAAAACATATGCAAAGTTTCAAATGATCACTACAAAACTGTAAGAGGAGTTGTGCTCACAAAAAATACCCATTGTCTATATATTGAGGGTGTAAAATGACTAAGTTCACAATGTGAAAAAAGTGACATGAAGAAAACACGTGCAAAGTTTCAAAACAATTGGTATAAAACTGTAAGAGGAGTTGGGCATAAAACTGTAAGAGGAGTTGCGCATAAAACTGTAAGAGGAGTTGCGCTCACATGATGGACCCACTGTCTATATATTGAGGTGAAAAATGACTAAGTTCACAATGTGGAAAAAGTGTTAAAAAAATATCCTAACAATTACATCCAAACCAGATGCACATCTTCATACCATAAAGAAAACACATGCCAAGTTTCAAAATGATCAGTATAAAACTGTATGAGGAGGTGCGCTCACAAGACACCCAGGGTAAATGTTGACGGAAAGACGAACAGACGGATGGACGGACAAATGGATGGAAACTTGCATGCTTATGAGGCCCTGCTAAGGCAGGTGCCACAAAAAGCACATGCACATCTTCAGGCTATGGAGAAAACATGTGCAAAGTTAAAAAAAAAATTAGTATAAAATTGTATGAGGAGTTGTGCTCATGAGGTAACCACTGTCTATATATTGAGGGTGAAAAATGGCTAAGTTCACAATGTGGAAAAAAGTGAAAAAAAAAAATGATCTAATAATTACATCCAAACCACATGTACATCCTCATACCATGAAGAAAACACATGCAAAGTTTCATAATAATCAGCACAAAACTGTAAGAGGTGCGCTCACAAGAGGTTCTAACTGTTTATATATAAAGGGTGAAAAATAACTAAGTTCACAATGTGGAAAAAGTGACAAAAAATGATCTAACAATTATATCCAAACCACATGCACATCCTCATACCATGAAGAAAACATATGCAAAGTTTCAAAACGATAGTGCAAAACTGTAAGAGGAGTTGCTCTCACAAGAAATACCCATTGTCTATATATTGAGGGTGAAAAATGACTAAGTTCACAATGTGGAAAAAGTGACAAAAAATGTTCAAACAATTATACCTAAAACACATGCACATCCTCCTACCATGAAGAAAACATATGCAAAGTTTCAAAACAATCAGTATAAAACTGTAAGAGGAGGAGTTGTGCTCATAAGATGTACCCACTGTCTATGTATTGAGGTAAAAAATGACTTAGTTCACAATGTGGAAAAAGTGACAAAAAATAATCTAACAATTATATCAAAACCACATGCACATCTTCTTACCATGAAGAAAACACATGCAAAGTTTCAAAACAATTGGTATAAAACTGTAAGAGGAGTTGCGCTCACAAGATGTACCCACTGTCTATATATTGAGGTGAAAAATGACTAAGTTCACAATGTGGAAAAAGTGACAAAAAATCTTTACTACTAAAAGAACGAATTAGCCTCAAAAACTAGGAAACGATAAAAATCTGCTGCGACTGGTTGGTTTAAATTAATAACAATATTGTTCTTATTGATAAATTTTATTCAATTTTCCAGTTTTTTGTGGGGTAACAGACAATACCTTTTCTAAATTCTCCCAAACTACCTTCTCAAATTTACCACATATTAACAGATTTTGTGCACATTGTAAATAAATCTGACGTCATCTAAGCATAGACAGGTGCTTATTTATCTGACTGAACGTTCGGTATTCCCCGTGTGGTGTAATAGTCAATTTATACATTGCAGCAATGTTTCTGTATACAACAAGGGGGTAAACCGAATGTAAGAACCAAGTACAAGAACGTAATGCCATACTTAATTAAGAATCTTTTTTTCGGGCAAATTCATTTATTTCTAACTGCGTTGAAAAATCTACCCAATAAATATTTTAATTTTGGTCAGTTATTACTGTCCTCTGTGGTCAATATAGATGAATTGTTTTATAAGCAGGCTATGTTGTACTCACTCTCTGAACCATCCCAAACACCACTGGGTCAGTCTGAACTCAATCTTATCACCATCGGGTTCGAGCTATTGAGGGTCAACTGTAATTGGTCCTAGAGGCAACTCTGCATCTATGAGCCGTCACGTGGCAAAATCAACTAAATGACCTGATAATCACGTGCAGTGACCTGTGCGTCTGCCGAGTCAGATCCATCTTCAGAGTCCGCATGTAGAAACCTTGAACCCTTAGCAACCCATCGAGTGCACAGCCAGAGTGATCAAACGATGGCTACCTATGTTGGCCTGACTCTCCCCTGGGCATCAAATTTGTCATCTGCTTTTTTTTTTTAACGAACTATCGCTTGGAAAGAAGTTTATATGCAAAAGTGAAATACTGAATGTCAAACAACATAGATCCAGATGAGACAGCTCATTATGAGCCATCTCATCTGGATTTACGTTGTTTGCAAAAGCCTATTAGTGACTATGGCAGTGAAAGAGTTAAACTGTACAAAATCAGCAGGCCAATTACCTACGAATCTACTGACGCAGTGGCTAAGTTGCTAGAACATCCGCCTTGCATTTGGGAGGTTGTGTGCTTGATCCCCGGCCAACCCATACCAAAGAATTTAAACACGATATTACTGTGGCTGCTCTTTCACTTGGTGGCCTGATATAACGTGACTGGTTTGAATGAAACGTCATGTGTCTGGTTTGGGATATTTTAGTGATGTAGCACTCTGAAGGTGAATCAAATAAAGACATTGTCGCGATATGATTTAAAGACCCTGACGTTGAACCCAGACAGAATTAAATAAAACTATAACCTTAGAACGTTTTTTTTTTTTTTTTTTTGATTGAAATCTGTTCGATGAATCAAAATTTAATATAATACCCGAGATTGCACAGGAACTTTTCTAGTAATCTAACAATTATATCCAAACCACATGCACATCTTCATACCATGAAGAAAACACATGCAAAGTTTCAAAATGATCGGTACAAAACTGTAAGAGGGAGATGGACTCACAAGACATCCAGGGTAAATGATGACGGAAAGAAGAATGGATAGACAGGCAAATGGACAAATGGACAGATGAACAGACAGAAACTTGCATGCCTAAGTTGCCCTGCTAAGGCAGGTGCAACAAAAACTCACTTTCCCAAAGTAATTATCAGATTTTCTCCAATTTTTTAGAGGGTTCAAGATCTAATGATAAACAAGAGGCCCACGGGCCACGGGTCGCTCACCTGAGTGACATAGCCACTGCAGATATGCAAATGTTATGCAACATTTTTCCAATCCTGTCATCGCAATTAATGAAAAGATCATCATTTAAGCAGTTCTTAATTTTGAAGAAGAATATATATGGCATGCCAGTCAATTGAGCGTGATCATTTGAACAAACTCTAAATGGCAGCCAGCTTGGATTTACGATCGGCACGATTTTAGCTATTTTTGATCTACAAGTCACCCCAATGCTTCCTACCAAGTTTCGAGTCAACTGGCCTTTCGGTTCAGCAGAAGAAGCGAAAAATAGATTTTCAAGATGGCGGCCATCTTGGATATCCGATTGGCATGATTTTAGCTTTTTTTGATCTACAAGTCACCCCAATGTCTCCTACCAAGTTTGGAGTCAATTCGCCTTTCGGTGCAGGAGAAGAAGCTAAATATAGATTTTCAAGATGGCGGCCATGGTGGCCATCTGGGATTTCGGATCGGAACCATTTTAGCTATATATGATCTACAAGTCACCCTGATGCTTCCTACTAAGTTTCGAGTCAAGTGACTTTTGGGTTTAGGAGATGAAGCAAAAAATAGATTTTCAAGATAGCCGCCATGGCTATCTTTCGGTTTAGGAGAAGAAGCGAAAAATAGATTTTCAAGATGGCTGCCATCTTGGATTTCCAATAGGCACGATTTTAGCTATTTTTTATCTATAAGTCACCCCGATGCTTCCTACCAAGTTTGGAGTCAATTGGCGGCCATCTTGGATTTCCAATAGGCACGATTTTAGCTATTTTTTATCTATAAGTCACCCCGATGCTTCCTACCAAGTTTGGAGTCAACTGGCTTTTGGGTTTAGGAGTAGAAGCGAAAAATAGATTTCCAAGATGGCGGCCATGGCGGCCATCTTGGATTTCGGATCGGCACGATTTTAGCTATTTTTGATCTACAAGTCACCCTGATGCTTCCTAGCAAGTTTGGAGTCAACTGGCCTTTCGGTTCAGGAGAAGAAGCGAAAAATAGATTTTCAAGATGGCTGCCATGGCGGCCATCTTGGATTTACAATCGGCATGAGTTTAGCTACTTTTGATCTACAAGTCACCCTGATGCTTCTGAGCAAGTTTGGAGTCAATTGGCCTTTCGGTTCAGGAGAAGAAGCGAAAAATAGATTTTTAAGATGGCGGCCATCTTGGATTTCCGATCGGCACGAATTTAGCTATTTTTGATCTACAAGTCACCCTGATGCTTCCTAGCAAGTTTGGAGTCAATTGGCCTTTGTATCAGGAGAAGAAGCGAAAAATAGATTTTCAAAATGGCTGCCATGGTGGCCATCTTGGATTTCCGATCGGCATGATTTTAGCTATTTTTGATCTACAAGTCACCCTGATGCTTCCTAGCAAGTTTGGAGTCAATTGGCCTTTCGGTTCAGAAAAAGAAGCGAAAAATAGATTTTCAAGATGGCAGCCATCTTTGATTTCCGATAGGAACGATTTTAGCTAGTTTTGATCTACAAGTCACCCCGATGCTTCCTACCAAGTATCATGTCAATTGGCCCAAGGGTGTAGGAGGAGTAGGCTTTTAAAGCAATTGTTGATGCCGCACGACGCAAGACGGACGACGCATGACGAAGGATGGACATTGACTGACCACAATAGCTCACCATGAGCACTTCGTGCTCAAGTGAGCTAACAAGAGGCCCATGGGACATGGCTTGCTCACCTGAGTGAAACAGCTACTGCAGATATGCAGATGTTATGCAACATTTTTCTAATCCTGTCATTGCAACTAATGAAAGGATGATCATTTGAGCAGTTCTTAGTTTTGAAGAAGAAGAGTGTGTTGTTGTTTTTTATTATCATTTTACCATATATGGGTATGATAGTCAATGGAGCATAACCTTTTGAACTAACTCTCAATCCTGTTTCAGCAGTAGGATCGACATGAAACTAGGTGCTGATTGGTCAACTGATTTCTGATGAGACAGTGTTTAACAATATCATAATGTTGTACATGTATACAGCACAGGGGCAAGGGAACATAATCCTCACAGAATAAAGTTTTGATTGTAACCTAAAGCTTTGCTAGTTCCATGGGCCCACGGACCACGGGTCGCTCACCTGAGTGACATAGCCACTGCAGATATGCAGATGTTATGCAACATTTTTCCAGTCCTGTCATCGCAGCTAATGAAAAGATCAACCTTTAAGCAGTTCTTAATTTTGAAGAAGAATATTATATATGGCATGACAGTCAATGGAGCATGATCATTTGAACAAACTCTCAATCACATTTCAACAGTAGGATCAATGTGAAATTTGGAGGCAATTGGCTAATTGGTTTCTGAAGAATCATGATTTTATACATGTAAACAGCACAGTGGTAGGGAAATATAATAAACATAAACAAGATGGCAGCCATCTTGGATTTCCAATCAGAATGATTTTAGCTACTGTTGATCTACAAGTCACCTTGATACGTTCAATGAACTTTGAGTCAGTTCAGGAGAAAAAGTTCAAAACAAGATTTTCAAGATGGCCACCATAGCCGCAATTTGGGATCCCCTATCGCGACGATTTGAGCTATTTTTCATCTACAAGTCACCCCGATGCTTCCTATCAAGTTTCGAGTCAATTGGCCTTTCAGTTCAGAAGAAGAAGGGAAAAATAGATTTTCAAGATGGCCGCCATCTTGGATTTCCGACTGGAACGATTTTAGCTATTTTTATATATACAAGTCATCCCAATCCTTCCTACCAATTTTCAAATCAACTGGCCCTTTGGTTCAGGAAAATAAGCGAAAAAAAGAGTTCCAAGATGGCCGCCATGATGGCCATCTTGGATTTCAGATCCAAACATTTTAGATCTACAAGTCACCCTATTGCTTCCTACCAAGTTTCGAATCAAATGGCCTTTCAGTTGAGGAGAAGAAGCGAAAAATAGATATTCAAGATGGCCGTCATGGCCGCCATCTTGGATTTCTGATAGGGATGATTTTAGCTATTTTTGATCTACAGGTAACCCTGATGCTTCCTACCTAGTTTAAAGTCAATAAGCCTTTTGGTTCAGGAGAAAAAGTGAAAAAACAGATTTTCAAGATGGCTGCCATCTTGGATTTCCAATCGGAATGATTTTAGCCAATGTCAATCTATAAGTCACCCCGATGCTTCCTACCAAGTTTCAAGTCAACTGGCTTTTGGGTTTAGGAGAAGAAGCGAAAAAAGATTTTCAAGATGGCCACCATGGCGGCCATCTTGGATTTTCAATAAGCATGATTTTAGCTACTTTTGATCTACAAGTTACCCTGATGCGTCCTACCAAATTTGGAGTCAATAGGCCTTTTGGCTCAGGAGAGGAAGAGAAAAATAGATTTTCAAGATGGCGACCATGGCCGCCATCTTGTATTTCCGACTGGAACGATTTTAGCTACTTTTGATCTACAAGTCACCCCGATGCTTCCTACCAAGTTTCGAGTCAATTGGCATTTGGGGTTAGGAGAAGAAGCGAAAAATAGATTTTCAAGATGATGGCGGCCATCTTGGATTTAGGATCGGCACAATTTTAGCTATTTTTGATCTACATGTCACACCTATGCTTCCTAGCAAGTTTGGAGTCAATTGGCCTTTCGGTTCAGGAGAAGAAGCAAAAAATAGATTTTCAAGATGGCTGCCATGGCGGCCATCTTGGATTTCTGATCAGCACGAATTTAGCTATTTTTGATCTACAAGTCACCCCGATGCTTCCTAGCAAGTTTGGAGTCAATTGGCCTTTTGGTTCAGGAGAAGAAGCAAAAAATAGATTTTCAAGATGGTGGCCATGGCTGCCATCTTGGATTTCCGATCGGCACGATTTTAGCTATTTTTGATCTACAAGTCTCCCCAATGCTTCCTACCAGGTTTGGAGTCAATTGGCTTTTGGGGTTCAGGAGAAGAAGCGAAAAATAGATTTTCAAGATGGCTGCCATCTTGGATTTCCGATCGGCAGGATTTTAGCTATTTTTGATCTACAAGTCACCCCAATGCTTCCTAACAAGTTTGGAGTCAATTGGCCTTTCGGTTCAGGAGAAGAAGCGAAAAATAGATTTTCAAGATGGCGGCCATGGCGGCCATCTTGGATTTCCGATCGGCACGATTTTAGTTGATCTACAAGTCACCCCAATGCTTCCTACCAGGTTTGGAGTCAACTGGCTTTTGGATTCAGGAGAAGAAGCGAAAAGTAGATTTTCAAGATGGCTGCCATGGGGGCCATCTTGGGTTTCCGATGGGCATGATTTTAGCTATTTTTGATCTACAAGTCACCCCGATGCTTCCTAGCAAGTTTGGAGTCAATTGGCCTTTCGGTTCAGGAAAAGAAGCAAAAAATAGAATTTCAAGATGGCTACCATGGCGGCCATCTTGGATTTCTGATCGGCACGATTTTAGCTATTTTTGATCTACAGGTCACCCTGATGCTTCCTACCAAGTATCAAGTCAATTGGCCCAGGGGTGTAGGAGGAGTAGGTTTTTAAAGCAATTGTTGACGCCGCACGACGGACATTGACTGAACACAATAGCTCACCATGAGCACTTCGTGCTCAGGTGAGCTAAAAAAAGTAAAAGGGCCTTTTTCCCATTATGTTTGACAGATTTTCTTCATTTCTGATAGGCGGAATCCTTACAATGATACGAACACTCTGTACATGTTTCAAAAGAATCAAATTAAAAATGTGGACTTTATTGCATGAATGGGAAAAATTAACCAAAATTTTAAAAGGGTACTTTTCCTATAATGTTTGACAGATGTTTTTTTTTTATTTTCGATAGATTTAATCCTTACAATGATACAAACAATCTGTACAAGTTTAACAAGAGGACCACGATGGTCCAATATCACTCACCTGAGCAAACAGATTTGCATACTTACTGTTGAAGTTTCAGCCAAGTTCACTGCTCTTTGTATAAATTTTATAGCCCTGGTCCCAAGCAGCCATGTTTTTTAATGCATCTTGATGGTTTGAACTAAATCTTGGAAGAGGATCACCAAAGAAACATTTCTGCCAAGTTATATTGAAATTCGTCCAGTGGTTTCTGACAAAAAGTTTTTTTAAAGTGTTTTATATAGCTACCAGGGTGAGTCAACAAGTAACCAGCCTATCCCATTTCCGATGGACCGAGACGGTCACGATTTTCATGCTTTGTTTCAATATATGTTTTATAAATGGGTACAAAATTGCACACGTATCGAGTCATTCTTTAATAAGATGTTGAATGTCAAATATGGCTAGTGATGCACAAAGGCATGCTTTTTATCTAAAGTTAAGTATCATGCTGTAATTCGGTACTTGTATTTAAAAGGTAAAACAGGCCAGGAAATACACGGCGAGTTGGCCGATGTTTATGGGTCTTCTGCACCATCTTATGCTCAGGTTAAATTCTGGGTAGGGGAATTCAAATGCGGTAGAACGTCTTTAGAGGATGAAGCCAGGTCTGGACGCCCACTGGATGCCACTGACGAAGAAATGTGTAAGAAAGTTCAGGATCTGGTATACTCTGATAGGCAAATTCAGGTGGAAGAAATAGCGCAGGCATTAGGCATTTCACATGGTAGCGTTTCAACAATCTTACATGATTGTTTAGGTATGCGCAAGCTAACAGCCCATTGGGTCCCCAAATCCCTTAGCGATGAGCAAATGGCAACCAGAGCATCAGTAAACCAGCGCATCAGTATGCAGCGCCTTGTTGAAGCGTTTTAGATCAAAAGATGATTTTCTTTTGCGTCTGGTGACTGTAGATGAGACTTGGGTTCATTATTATGAGCCAGAGAATAAAGCTCAGAGTCGTCAGTGGGTAGGGCCTGGGTCCCCGAGGCCAAAGAAGTTCAAGATGCAACCATCTGTTGGCAAGGTGATGGCCACAGTATTTTGGGACGCAAAAGGCGTTATTATGTTGGAATTTTTACCCATAAGAAGTACAATAACTGGAGTGTACTATGCAAATTTGTTAGACCAGCTGAGAACTGCCATCCATGAAAAACGTTGAGGTAAACTCTCTAAAGGTGCTTCGCTGCAACACGACAACGCGAGAGTCCACACATGCAAAGTTGCAATGGATGCTGTAGAGCAAAACGGGTATGAATTGATACCACATCCTGCCTATTTGCCTGACCTAGCTCCTAGCAACTTCTTCCTATTCCCAAACTTGAAAAAGGATATCCGTGGACTTCATTTCTGGTCTGATGAAGAAGTTGTGACAACAGTTGAGGAGGGGTCAATGGAAAGGACCCTGACTTTTTCAGTTCTGGGCTGATGGCACTTGAACACCATTGGTCTAAGTGCATCACATTAGAGGGCAATTACATCGAAAAAGAAGAGGTGGATCTCAACCGGAAATAAGTTAGGCTGGTTACTTATTGACTCACCCTCGTATATAGGGAAAATAAGCCCTGCCCCCTAGTGGCCATGTTTTTTGACGAATCACGACGGCTTGAACAATCTTTGTAGAGGGTCACCAAAGAAACATTCCTGCCAAGTTACATTGAAATCGGTCCATTGGTTTCTAACAAGAAGAGTTTTAAATTTTTCTATAGAGATGTATAGGGAAAGTAAGCCTTGCCCCCTGGCGGCCATGTTTTTTGACGAATCATGACATGCTTGAACAATCTTGGTAGAGGGTTACAAAAGAAACATTCCTGCCATGTTATATTGAAATCGGTCCAGTGATTTCTGACAAGAAGATTTTTAAAGTTTCCCTATATAGATATCTAGGGAAAATAAGCCCCACCCCCTGGCGGCCATATTTTTTTACCAAACCAAATGGCTTGAACAATCAACTTCCCTATATAGATATCTAGGGAAAATAAGCCCCACCCCCTGGCGGCCATATTTTTTGACCAAACCAAATAGCTTGAACAATCTTGGTAGAGGATTACCAAGTAACATTTCTGCAAAATTAAATTGAAATCAGTCCAGTGGTTTCTGACAAGAAGATTTTTTAGTTTTTTGTTTAAAAATCTATTTTTTAGCTCCTGTGACCTAGATATGTAATGGACTGGAACCATATAAACAACTCTGAAAGAGGACCAACCAAGGATCATTCCTGTGGTTTGGTCAAAATCCAATCAGTTGTTTAGGAGGAGATATCATTAGAAGAAATTATTTACGGATGGATGGACACATGCACGCACAATGGACGGACAAAATGTGAACATAAAAGCTCACCTTGTCACTATGTGACAGGTGAGATAAAAAGAATCGGATCAAAAATGCGAACTTTATCTCACGTTAACAAGAAAAAGTTAATGGATGAATGGACGAAAGCATGGACATACAGATGGGAACCATACCATAACATAAGCTCTTCTGGCCCTCTGCCTGTAGAGCTAAAAAAAAACACACAAAAATAACAGTCAAACTTCTGTAAGAGCACCACCTTTGGGACTGGACTAAACTTGCCGTTATATACAGAAGGTTGTCTTATCAGTGTTAAATCAAAACTGCCACAACGGAAGAAAACTAGGTCAACACACGAGAGTCTGAAATGGCGTATAACTAAGACATTAACTAGTGATAGGAAAGTTTGAGCTTGGTACTCATGTCAGCTGAAAGAAACAAGGAGATCGGTGAAACAGAAGAATGGTCAACAAAGATACGCAGTAGTGGGAGGGTTATAGAGTAAAATACTTTAAGAGATATGCTACGGACAAGCTTATTATTGCAAAAATTAAGATGGGTAGTAACTCAGTAAATACCTGTAACAGAGTTACAATTCTTGCACCCTGCACTATCTCTGATGGCCGTCTCTCAATGTATCAACTTTCATTTGATTCTCTTTTATACTTTCAGATATATGCACCAGACAAATTTAATATTGCAAAAATTAGGCAGGTAAATAACTCCATAAATACTGATGATACAGTTATGGTTCTTGCATTTTGCACTTCCCTCTATCCCTATATCAAATTTCATTTATTTTAGCAATTCGGAATCTCTGTGTCACTGTGACGCCTCCCATCAAGTTTCAGCTCAATCTTATTTATGGTTTAGGAGATGCTCCTTTGAATAATTTCAAGAATGGTGGCCATCTTGGATATAAGAACTATTTTAGCAATTCTGAATCTCCATGTTGCCATAATACATCCCACTATATTTCAGCTCAATCCAACTTGCAGTTCTGGAGATGTCGAAAATGTGAAAAGCTAATGACAGACAGGCAGATGACATACGACGGATGGACAACGGACAACAGGCCATCAAATTACAGACAGTCCAGTCTTTATACAATATCGACTTATGCACTGACTTGGTTGTCTTCTTATATCCCTTATCAGATGTAACTTCCTTTGTCTCTTAGGTAAAATACATCAGAGAGTAAAACGGTAAATTCCTGGATTTGTTACCCTTTCCACTACCCATTAATGGAGAAGTTCTGTTCTTATTCTTCTCATAATAACAGGAAGGAAATTGACTCAGACTTATCAGAACATTAAATAAATGAGGAAGCAAACTGAATTTAGTCCTGCAAATTTCTTGAACAATATAAAGGACCCACTTGTTTTCCTCACTGTTTCCTAAAGTATACCAATCTTTCTCCCATTGGAATAAACAAACATGGTAAGATAGGCATTGGGAGAGTTGGTTTTATGACTTGCAAAATAGCACTCAAGTTTAGAGGAGGTAGAACTATTTGTTGCATTGATACTCCTCTTAGAAAAGTCCTTTTTTGTATCAGACCTAAAGGACTGTGATTAATTCCTAGACCTGCTTAGGTCTGGAAATTTTATCTGCTGTCTAGGTTTCTAAACTGTCCCATAGCCAAATATGTTAATCTGTTACTAGTTTATATATATCGGAAAAAGCCAAAATCTATATTTTGTACTTTGACGCTAGATTTTGTAACTTCCTGATCTTATTAATAGAATTAATTGGAGCAGAGAATTAATTGACTAGAATGATCCAAAAGAATTTAGATAAGGCTATAAGTTTCAGCCATTAGTCTAATACATTTTGAGAAACTGACTTTTCAATATTTACCCCATACAAATGCACAGGAATGCAAGTTTGTAGCCCAGGGCCAAAGGCAGACAACCCCGGTGGACAAAAGTTTGATTGTAACTAAAAGAGTTTGCTACTTTGATCATACATTGTAAGTTTTAGTCATAAGTCTTTAATACGCGTTGAGAAACTGACTTTTCAATATTTTTCCCATACAAATGCATAGGGACGAAAATTTGACCTTACCATAAAAAGGTCAAAGGTCAACCTAGGATCACTATTTGAATACTTGGTAGACCTTGAGTCACCGATGCTATATACCAAGATTTAGCCTCAAAGCTTTCATGGTTCTGGAGATGATGATTTTTTAGTGTTTTTAGGCCATACCAGCACGGCTGCAATCTTGATTAACAGACTGTGATCATTTGTACAAATTTTCAATCCCCATTCAACAGAAGGCTCCACATGAAGTTTGTCGAAAATTGGCCCAGGGTTTTCAAAAGCGAAGTTGTTCAAAGCTGTGGATGGACAGAGGGACTGATGGACAGACAATGGAGGGCAAGTGATCACAATAGCTCATCCTGAGCCTGTGGCTCTGGTGAGCTAATATAAATACTAAATGTGCAGACTGGATTCACCGGGTAGATTTTCTGCCACTTTTTCATAAGGCAGACCACTTTTGTGACTTCCTGTTTGCTTTCCTGCACACAAGACCCTTCTGAAAATGAAATTTTTATAAGTAAAACATATTTTAACTAGTAATACTTGACCTATAGATAAGGTGCTTTTCTATTCTGTATTTCAAACCCTCCATGGCAAAAATGACAGTTAAAGAGTCTTAATCCTTAGGCAGTTACCTGTGTGAAATCACTCTTCCCGCTCTTTTGATCAGGTGTCAGTTTCTTTGAAGTATAAAGCAATATAACTGAGCTATGCTGGGAGGGAGGAAGATTTCTCTTATCTATAGGTTAATTAACCCTTGTCCTGCTGAATAAATTAAGATGCCACTCCCAGTTCTAATTTTCAGTCAATCAGATAACTTGATCCAACTTGTTGATATAAATTAACATACTTAATGGCAAACAATGCAGATCCAGATCAGTTGGCTTCTTCAGAAGCCAACTGATCTGGATCTACACTGTTTGCAAAGGCAGGACATATCCGGCTTCAGCAGGACAAGGGTTAAGTATTACGAGTTAAAATATTTTTCTTTTAAAAACTTCATAATACATTAACCTATAGATAATGTATCCTTTGCAGATTGGGAGGGAAGAGCTCTCCTATTTCTAACCCAATATATAAAAAATCCTATACCTCTGGATTAAAACTCCGTAAACTCGAAGGAATCAGATACATTCATGATATAATATCCTAAGAATGATTCAAATTCCAAACATATATGTAAGATATTAATTACCTTAATATATGAAACATTGGCTTTGGAGGCTGTCAGTCTTCTTTAAGCATCAAAGGCTAGGTTTTCCTGCCCCCCACCCCCAACCACCTTTTGGGCAACAACTATTGCGCCCAAAGTATGAAGATTTGCCATTTGTTGAGACATATCTCTCAAACAGAATTTTGCAAAAGTAGAAGATTGATTCCAGACTGCTGCTTTGAGTATTTCATTGTGTGGAACCTTATCAAAGAACGCCAAAGAAGAAGAGAACAACCTAACTTCATGAGCTTTAACTTTTAGGAAAGAGATGTCTCTTCAGGCGAGTTTCCAATATGCAAGCTTAATAAGCTACCCATCTCGAGAAAGACACCTTAAAAATGTCATGGTTGCTTTTTGTTGATAAAAACAATCTTGTTCTATCCTGACGATAAGGACTAGTTATTTTAAGTAAAATCTTAATGCTCTTATCAGGCATAAAAGTCTATCCAAGTGTTCCCTTTTACAAGTTCAAGTTAAACTAGGGATAACAATAGGATCTGGGCAAACTGACGGAAGCTGATTCTTTGCCAAAAACCCAATTTGGACTATCAATGATACTGAACCATCTGATTGACTGACCCTTAAATGATTTGCACCCATTGCTAAAGCATGAATTTCGCTACACCTTTTAGCTGTGGCAAGAGCTTAAAGAAAAGCTGTCTTAATTGTAACATAAAGAATAGCTGCCTTATGAAAAGGTTCATACTGGGCTTTCTGTAGACAAACTAAGACCCAAGATAAATCCCAATTTTGGGTAAGAGATCTTTGCACTGGATGTTGCAATTCAAAAGATCTAATTAATCTGACAAGACCGGTGTCAGATAATATTTTGACCCGTATAATATTTTGACCCACTGGTCAGAAAATTGCTATAATATTTTGACCCGCCCCATAATATACTGACCCACCCCACTATCTTTCTTAAGGAATGTTAAAAAACATATAAAACTGATTCATTTATTAAAAAAGAATTAAAAATAATGTTCTGACAGTAATCCGCCCACTTATTTTTTGAGACAGTGTTGGGGTGAGGTGAGGAGGGGGGTCAAAATATTATACCACAATATACTGACCCACCCC
The DNA here is from genome assembly GCA_964016985.1 of Anodontia alba. Taxonomy (NCBI): domain Eukaryota; kingdom Metazoa; phylum Mollusca; class Bivalvia; order Lucinida; family Lucinidae; genus Anodontia; species Anodontia alba. The sequence continues at coordinate 79,318,190 of OZ024824.1, read as the reverse complement.
AGGATTTGACCAGGCAATCATAATAGGTTGCTACAAATAACGCAAAATGTTTCATTTTAACATGAAAACCTAAATAAAAAACATTGAAATAAGATGACATCCTATTTGACTTTTTACTTTTTGAGGGATAGGAGAGTGGGGGTGGGGGGGGGGGGGGGGGGGGTGGGGGGGGTGGGGGGGGTTTCAAAATATTATACCATAATATATTGACCCACCCATGACTTTGGCCAGGCAATCATAATAGATTGCTAGAAGTAATGGAAAATGGTCATGTTATCATGAAAACCTCTAAAGAATCATTTTCATCAAATGACGTCCTGCTTGACTTAGTAGTATATACAATAATCACTCTGGGCCCCAAGAGGGCTCCCATGTAGACAAACAATTCTGTATGCACGTCGAGACGCTCCCATGCAGACAATGCATGTCTAGACAACTCCCCCAGGCGTGCGGCTTCTTCCCCTAGGCCCGAGCCCCTGCGGCCCCAAGCGAGCATAGCGAGAGCCCCGGGGGATGGCCCCCACCCTCGCCTGCCCAGGGGCTCTTACTATAGTGCATTTTTGTCAGGGCTACCGATGTTTTGGCTACCATTTTTGGAGGCACGCACACGTCCCTATTTCCAGTGGAGACCGATGGCCGGGAGCCGAAGGCGAGGGTTGGGGCCCGCCCCACCCCCCCGGCGGGCCCCAACCCTCGCCCACCCGGCTATTAAAGAAGTGGGTGACTGCTGATATACCAATACAAGAGTCGCTCACCTGAGTGACATAGCCACTACAGATATGCAGCTGTTATGCAACATTTTTCCAGTCCTGTCATCTCAGCTAATGAAAAGATCAACCTTCAAGCAGTTCTTAATTTTGACGAAGAATATTATGTATGGCATGACAGTCAATGGAGCATGATCATTTGAACAAACTCTCAATCACATTTCAACAGTAGGATCAATGTGAAATCTGGAGGCAATTGGCTAATTGGTTTCTGAAGAATTATGATTTTATACATGTAAACAGCACAGTAGCAGGGAAATATAATAAACATAAACAAGATGGCAGCCATCTTAGATTTCCAATCAGAATGATTTTAGCTACTGTTGAACTACAAGTCACCTCGATACTTTCAATGAACTTGGCTATCTTGGATTTCCTATCAAACAATTTAAGCTACTTTAGATCTACAAGTCACCCAAATGCTTCCTACCAAGTTTCGATTCAAATGGCCTTTCAGTTCAGGAGAAGAAGCGAAAAATAGATTTTCAGGATGGCTGTCATGGCGGCCATCTTGGATTTCTGATAGGGATGATTTTAGCTATTTTTAATCTACAGGTCACCCTGATGCTTCCTACCTAGTTTAAAGTCAATAAGCCTTTTGGTTCAGGAGAAGAACAGAAAAAGAAGCCCACGGGCCACGGGTCGCTCACCTGAGTGACATTGCCACTGCAGATATGCAGATGTTATGCAACATTTTTCCAATCCTGTCATCGCAACTAATGAAAAGATAATCATTTAAGCAGTTCTTAATTTTGAAGAAGAATATATATAAGGCATGCCAGTCAATGGAGCATGATCATTTGAACAAATTCTAAATGGCGGCCAGCTTGGATTTACGATCGGCACGATTTTAGCTATTTTTGACTCACGAGTCACCCCAATGCTTCCTACCAAGTTTCGAGTCAACTGGCCTTTCGGTTCAGGAGAAGAAGCGAAAAAAAGATTTTCAAGATGGCTGCCATGGTGGCCATCTTGGATATCTGACTGGCACAATTTTAGCTATTTTTGATCTACAAGTCACCCCAATGTCTCCTACCAAGTTTGGAGTCAATTGGCCTTTCAGTGCAGGAGAAGAAGCTAAATATAGATTTTCAAGATGGCGGCCATGGTGGCCATCTGGGATTTCAGATCAGAACAATTTTAGCTATATTTGATCTACAAATCTCCCTGATGCTTCCTACTAAGTTTCAAGTCAAGTGACTTTTGGGTTTAGGAGAAGAAGCGAAAAAATCATTTTCAAGATAGCTGCCATGGCGGCCATCTTGGATTTACGATCGGCATGTATTTAGCTATTTTTGATCTACAAGTCACCCAAATGCTTCCTACCAAGTTTCAAGTCAACTGGCCTTTCGGTTCAGGAGAAGAAGCGAAAAATAGATTTTCAAGATGGCTGCCATGGCGCATATCCTGGTTTTACGATTGGCACGATTTTAGCTATTTTTGATCTACAAGTCACCCCGATGCTTCCTAGCAAGTTTGGAGTCAACTGGCCTTTCGGTTCAGGAGAAGAAGCGAAAAATAGATTTTCAAGATGGCTGCCATGGCGGCCATCTTTGATTTCCGATAGTTACTATTTTAGCTTTTTTTCATCTGTAAGTCACCCCAATGCTTCCTACCAAGTTTGGAGTCAATTGGCTTTTGGGTTTAGGAGTAGAAGCGAAAAATAGATTTTCAAGATGGCCGCCATGGCGGCCATCTTGGATTTCCGATCGGCATGATTTTAGCTATTTTTGATCTACAAGTCACCCTGGTGCTTCCTAGCAAGTTTGGAGTCAATTGGCCTTTCCGTTCAGGAGAAGAAGCGAAAAATAGATTTTCAAGATGGCGGCCATGGCGGCCATCTTGGATTTCCGATCGGCACGATTTTAGCTATTTTTGATCTACAAGACACCCCGATGCTTCCTAGCAAGTTTGGAGTCAATTTGCCTTTCGGTTCAGGAGAAGAAGAGAAAAATAGATTTTCAAGATGGCGGCCATCTTGGATTTCCGATTGGCACAATTTTAGCTATTTTTGATCTACAAGGCATCCAGATGCTTCCTAGCAAGTTTGGAGTCAATTGGCCTTTCGGTTCAGGAGAAGAAGAGAAAAATAGATTTTCAAGATGGCGGCCATGGCGGCCGTCTGGATTTCCGATCGGCACGATTTTAGCTATTTTTGATCTACAAGTCACCCTGATGCTTCCTAGCAAGTTTAGAGTCAAATGGCCTTTTAGTTCAGGAGAAGAAGCGAAAAATAGATTTTCAAGATGGCGGCCATGGCGGCCATCTTGGATTTCCGATCGGCACGATTTTAGCTATTTTTGATCTACAAGTCACCCTGATGCTTCCTACCAAGTATCAAGTCAATTGGCCCAGGGGTGTAGGAGTAGGCTTTTAAAGCAATTGTTGACGCTGCACAACGGATGACGCACGACGGACGACGCACGACGGACGACGCACGACAGACGACGGACACTGACTGACCACAATAGCTCACCATGAGCACTTCCTGCTCAGGTGAGCTAACAAGCAATATGCCTAAGGGACACAACACATGCAAATGGCTGACCTTGAGTATAACGGAGCTCTGTGGTAAAAGCTGTCTTACGGATTTTTGTAAAGTTCATCTGGTGAGACTCCGTAAAGGCTCACTCACTCAGCCCTGCCGGGGCTGTGGGGTAGGGGTTACTAACAAGCAACAGCTCCGCAAGAGTGGCATGAAAGGAATTTGCGCACCCCGCTGCCATCGAAATTTCCATTTAGAGATAGCGGCCCAAAGGATATACCCACACCATCTTCCATTTAGAGATAGCTGTTCAAAGGATATACCCACACCATCTTCCATTTAGAGATAGCAATCCAAAGGATATACCCACACCATCTCCCATTTAGAGATAGCGATCCAAGGGATATACCCACACCACGATAGCATGGATGACGCAGTGAAGCATCTCGCTAGACTGCTTCGATCGGGGACTGTTACGCCACAAATCTATGCGGAAGGCCTGAGTGCTCTTGCAGAGACCCCACCCACACTGGCCCCGCGCCAGCGGCGTGAGCCACCCACACCGGCCCCGCGCCAGTGGCGGGAACCGCCCACCCCGGCCCCACGCCAGCGGAGGGAGCCACCCACACCGGCCCCGCGCCGGCGGCCCACCCCGGCCCCGCGCGACGTACCAACAGCTGAGATGGACGCCTACATCGAGGAGATCCTTTCAGAAATGCCGGGCAAGCGGCCCATCCCGGCCCCACGCCGGCGAAGGCCTATCCCGGCCCCGCGCCAGCTGGTGTTCCGCCGGACTTGCTGGATCATCGGCTCATTCCTGCGAGGATGGCAGATGGATGTGCCTCAAGGGCACCCCCACGGTGCAGACCCCAGGGCCTTCTTAGAGGGGGTGCGACCACAGATTCGGGCCAAGCTCGAGGAAGAGATCAAGGCTCTGAATGGAATTAAATTTCAACTGGCTCTCAAGGTCCAGTTTTGGAAGGACAACCCAGACGGCAGTGAGGAGTACACAGACCCTGTGTTGCGCTACAAGCAGGAGGCTATTCTGCAGAACAGTGAAATCGAGGGGGCCCTCAATCAAGCTTTCCCCACAATCCAAGAAACTCTGGAGAAGTGGACGCAGAGAGGGTCAGGCCGGGTTGTAGATCGAGTGGAAGTCCTTTGGCTGAATATCGCCAGATATCAGCCACTAAGAGGCGGCTCCTACATTCTTATATTTGAGGAGATACCGAACATCAACATAAAATGTGTCAAAGTCACTGGAGTGCACAATATAGGTCAAGGTCACCAGGTCAAGGTACCTGCCGAGTCAGTACATCGAGAAGAAGTGCTATATAAGGTTTGGTGGTTGAAGGCCTTACAGTTGAGGACATAAGGAAGGGTGACGTAAAAGGTGTAAAAGTCAATGGAGCGCGAAATATAGGTCAAGGTCACCCAGTCAAGGTACCTGCAGAGTTCGTACATTGAGGAGAAGCACTATGCAAGGTTTGATGGTTGTAGGCCTTATAGTTGAGGAGATATTGAACGTTGACATAAAATGTGTAAAAGGCACTGGAGCGCAAAATATAGGTCAAGGTCACCGGGTCAAGATACCTGCCGAGTCAGTACATCTAGGAGAAGCACTATGCAAGGTTTGGTGGCTAGAGGTCTTACACTTGAGGAGATCTAGAACATTGACGTAAATTATGTCCAAGTCACTGCAGCCAAAATATAGGTCAAGGTCACCAGGTCAAAGTATCTGCCAAGTCAGTTCATTGAGAAGAAGCACTTTGCAAGGTTTGATGGCTGTAGGCCTTATAGTTGAGGAGATATCGAACGTCGACACAAAATATGTCGAAGTCACTGGAACGCAAAATATAGGTCAAGGTCACCGGGTCAAGGTACCTGCCAAGTCAGTACATCTTGGAGAAGCACCATGCAAGGTTTGGTAGTTGTACACCTTATAGTTGAGAAGATCTGGAACATCAACCTAAATTGTGTCAAAGCCAATGGAGCGCAAAATATAGGTCAAGGTCACTGGGTCAACATACCTGCCAAGTCAGGAGGTCAGGGAGATGTGTCATGCAAGGTATCATGGTTGTTGTAGAATTGTAGTTGATAAGAATACTAACTTTAACGTAAATGTCGAACTTCGACATAATAGAACTGTTAACAGACAGACGGACGGACGAACGGACAGACGAATGGAAAAGCGAGCACCTATGTCGCAAAGTCAGGAGGTCAGGGAGATGTTTCATACAAGGTTTGATGGTTGTTTAGTCTTGTAGCTGATTAGAATACTAACTTTGACATAAATGTCGAACTTCGACATAACAGAACTGTTAACAGACAGACGGACGGACGAACAGACAGACGAATGGAAAAGTGGGCACCTACGTCACAAAGTCGGGAGGTCAGGGAGATGTTTCATGCAAGGTTTGATGGTTGTTTAGTCTTGTAGTTGATTAGAATACTAACTTTGACATAAATGTCGAACGTCGACATAAATGTTGACAGACGGACGGACGAATGGACAGACATATGGAAAAGCGGACGCCTATGTCGCAAAGTCAGGAGGTCAGGGAGATGTTTCATGCAAAGTTTGATGGTTGTTTAGTCTTGTAGTTGATTAGAATACTAACTTTGACATAAATGTCGAACGTCGACATAAATGTTGACAGACGGACGGACTGACGGACGGACTGACGGACGGACGGACGGACGGACAGAAAATCGGACGCCTATATCGCACCCTGCTTCAAGCAGGTGCGATAAAAACAGGAGCGCCTAACAAGGAAGGGTGTGTACCCTTACGAGTACATGGACACCTGGGATCATTTCACCGAGCCCAAACTCCTCCCTAAGGAGGTCTTCTACAGCAAGCTCACTGATGCGCATATCAGTGACGAAGACTACGCCCATGCGCAAAAGGTCTGGGAGACCTTTGGGTGCAAGACCCTGGGTGGCTACAGCAACCTGTACTGCCGGACAGACGTGCTGCTTCTGGCAGATGTCTTCGAGACGTTTTGGTGGACCTGCCAAGAGCAGTACGGCCTGGACCCTGCTCATTATTACACCGGCCCGGGCTTTTCGTGGGATGCCTTACTCAAGAAGACAGGCGTTGAGCTAGAGCTGCTGACAGACTACGACCTGCATCTGTTCATTGAGAAGGGGATGCAAGGAGGTATCTCAATGGCCTCAAAGGGCCATGCCAGAGAAAAGAATCACCTGGTCGAGGGGTACGACCCAGGGCAGCCAAGTAGCCACATCTTATACCTAGATGCGAACAATCTCTACGGTTGGGCTATGAGTCAATATCTCCCCACCAGCAGCTTTCGGTGGGTGGATGACTGCCAGCAGCTGGCAAAAACTATCGCAGAGCAACCAGATGACAGCCCCGAGGGCTACAAAGGATTACTTGCGGTGGACCTGGAGTACCCAGAGGACCTACACGACACTCACAATTCATATCTGCTGGCACCGAAGCGCATGGTGGTTCAGAAGGAGTGGATGTCGGAGTATCAGCACAACCTCCTCGGCGTTGGGGTGGCGCCAACAGAGGCTGAGAAGCTGGTCCCAAACCTCCGTAACAAGGACCGCTATGTGCTTCACTATCGGAATCTGCAGCTATACATGTCTCTGGGCATGCGTCTGACTAAGGTCCATCGTGCCCTCCGGTTCGACCAGAGTCCTTGGATGGAGCCATACATCCAGATGAATACTGAGCTCCGGAAGAAGGCTGCCAGCGGCTTTGAGAAGGACCTCTACAAGTTGATGAACAACTCAGTCTTCGGGAAGACCATGGAGAACCTGCGGTGGCGGATTGATGTGAAGCTGGTGCGAAGAAACGAGGAGGACAAACTCGGCGCCTCATCGCCAGCCCAGCATTTGTTCTGGCCAATATCTTCGACGACGACTTGGCAGCTATCCAGGTCCACAAGAGCCGCCTAGTGCTCAATCGCCAGGTGTTCGTGGGGATAAGCGTTCTGGATCTCTCCAAGCACCTGATGTAAGACTTCTATTACAACCAGCTCCGGGCGCAATAAGGGGATCGGTGCCAGCTCTTCTACACAGACACCGACAGTCTCCTCCTCGAGGTCCAGACCGAGGATGTCTTCAGGGACATGGCCATACCACGCAGAGCTCTACGACACCTCGGACTACCCACCGGAGCACCCCCTGCACAGAATTGCCAACAAAAAAGCGCTGGGGAAGATGAAGGACGAGTGTACAGGGCGCCCCATTGCCAAATATGTCAGTCTGCGCCCAAAAATGTACTCGATCTTTGAGGCTAGCGGGGGAAACATCAAGAAGGCAAAGGGTGTGAAAAAGAATGTCACAAAAAGGCACATCAGACATGAGCAGTACAAAGAGGCCCTCTTCGAAAAGCAAACCTTCCGCCATAGCATGGATGTCCTGCGGTCAGAGCGCCATCACATCTATGGGCAGCGCCTCCGAAAGGTCTCACTCTCGCCCTTTGACTCCAAGCGCTGGATCGCAGAAAATGGGGCGGACACGCTGGCCTATGGGCACAAAGACGCCCTTCCGGCTGGCGCTGCTGAGATGGATGTGTACATTGATGAACTGCTCAGCGCTTGAGAACCAGATCCTGAGGAAGCTGAGTGTCGGGCGGCACTACGAGGAGTTCCTCCCTGACAAAACCACGTGGCGGGCTGTCCTGCAAGTAATACAACACGGGCTCATCGGGCTTGGTCACCGAGCGTCCCAGCCGGCACACCTCAAGAGAACATACAGGGTCAGTCGCATGGCGCTGACCGCCCTCCAGGTCGCCGGGCTGGTACAGATAGAGAACACCAACACCTGAAGGGAGCCTCTGCTCCTTGAGACCAACAGGGGGGTCGGGAACTACAGAGGAGGGCTTTTGCGCCATGTTGGCCTTGATGGCATCAGAGGGCTTTTTGCCAGTCAACCTAGTCACTTCACCGTTCAGAGTGGCTACAACGCTAGGCAGCCGAGCCACCCACTCTGTTGACCTCTGACCCAAAGGGAGGCGCATCTCTTGGGCGTATTGGTGCCCAAACAACCGCTCTGCGAGGGTCCTGTTCCAGCGCTCTACGATCCCTTGGTCCTGGTGGATGTCAACCCGACCGCGCCGAACCCTGAACAATGCTTTGCCAGCAGCTGGCTCACCGCACCCATGAACTCGCGCCCAGGGTCAACCTGAAGGAGCTTCGGCCACTTCAACGGTCCCCGTCTGTAGATCCGAGACAGAGCATCGGCGACCTCTGCCGCGGTCTTGCTAGTCAGAGGCTCAGCCTCTTTGTAGCGTGAGGCTACATCAATGACCGTGAGAGCGTAGCTGAAGGTTTTCCACCCAAAGTGGTCGTGTGGCAGAAAGAGCAGATCCGCCTGGTGGACCTCGTTGGGCACCGCCACGTCAAACTTCGGCCGCGGTACATGCCGTGAGGCAGGCAGATAGATCTGCCAGATGGCCTGCCTTCTGAGCCATTCCTTGGCCTGCTATTCAGTCACCTTGGCTGCAGACGCCAGCTTCTCGATGGCTGCGAGCCCCTTCCAGTAGCCTCGGGGGCTGTAGTATAGGGCAGAGAGCTTACTGTCCGCCATGGTATTCCAGCAGCCCAATAAGCCTCCAACATGCGGAAGCTGTCGGGCAGAATGGCTGGCTCATCTAGAAAGACGGCGGGCACCGACATAGTCGGATGAAGAAGAACGTGCCAATACCCAGGCCAGTGGCCCAGTACACCCTCACCACCCTGGTGGCCGAGCTCCGCGAGCCCGATGAAGCCGGTAAGCCTCTCTGGTAGAGTGGCTCTACTCTCTCGCAAGCGAACTCGGCATCCGGATGCGCCACGACCAGCACGTCGAGGGCCCGCCGCTCAGTGGTTTGGCGGTAAGAAACGGGACAAGTGCTGGGAGGTCCGCGAGCGCCTGATCCCGACCGTCATCTAGCACGGGCGCCTGCGCATCCAACTCAGCAACGTGTCGGAGGGCAGTTCCTTTGTCTGCCACATCATCCTCTCCTGTGATCGATGCCCGTGCGTGGGCCCACCTCATGGTGCCTCCACGCGAACTGTGCCATCAAGGTGTACCTCACCCGACAGACAGGAATGACTTCCTGGCCCTCTTCCCAGAGTTCAAGCCATGCTTCGCGATCTACGAGCAGTTCGTGAACAGCATCATCCACAGCGTTCTCCACATTGCGCCCAAAAATAATCGGCCTGAGGATGTGGTCACGCGGGCGATGTTGACCCACATCTTGCGGTACGAGAAGGCACTCAACCGAGACATTGTTCACGACTATGTGGTCCGCCCCGAGTAGTCCTGTACCTTCAGGCCCTCGGACATTTACTTAGCGAGATGGTAGGCCACTAGGCAGGTCACTGCCATCCCCAGGACGACAAAAGCGATTTCGCGGTCTTTCTGGCCGTCGTTCGGGGAATAAAAGTCGGCGAGCTGGGGCTCGGGCCCCATGGGGTCAAGGTTGTGCCCGGTGACCTGCGCATATTCCTGCATTGCAGCGTCAAAATCCCGGAACATCTTATCAGCATGACCTTGCTGGCACAGTTCCTCATTGATAAAGTCGAGGCGCTCGGTCCGTTTCCGGGACCATGATGCCTGTGCAGCCTGCAGCTGCTTGACTGCTTTATGCGTGACACTTGCGCTCTTCGTCGACGCCAGAGCTTCTCAAAATGGTGAATAAGTAAGAGCGTTCACCAGGGCACCCCCAACGAGCATTGTGATGCTTGCCATTACTTCATGATATCAGCAGGTATGATCCCCTGTTTAATTAGTACATCCTTGGTTCCCATGGCCAGAGCAACGTCTAGCGCCACCATGCCGACGTCACGGAGTGTGAAGTCAAGCTTCGGGAGGCTGCCCCCCATCGCCATCTTGCCAAGCCGGGCGTATCCCATGGCCAAGCCCGAGACTACGGCGCTGTGGTAGAGCGTGTTCACGATCACCTTCCCGTCAGTTACTGGAGTCGTCATGGTTGCTCATTCCATATAAAAGGGATCTCGTGTCTTTAATTGCTTAGCACTGAGGGCAGGCTGCTTGGTTGCGGAGTCAATGGGGGCTGCTGCCACCGATGCGGGACTTCTCATTTGCGCGTTTCCGAGAAACACGAGCGCCCTGCCCGCAAGACAAGCCCCAACGACCCACGGGGTCCAGTTAGTTAGTCCTTCGCTGCGTTCCGGCTGTTTATCCGCCGAAACTGCTGCCACTTCCTTTGGAGGAATATTGGCAGATGTGTCGTCACCCGCAGGGGGGCGAAATGATTCCTTAGCTTCTCGAAGCTGCTCGAGAAGTCGTTCTTCTTGTTTTGCCTTTTGGGCGGCAGCGCTGGCACGCCCGGCTACCACTTTCTTTTTATCCTTAACTTTCTCTGTAACTCTTTCCACTGGAGGACTCAGTGCTGGCTCCTCCGCCGTCTCTTGATTCTCCTGCTTCGTCTCCTCCATCGTATACTCCAGCAGGGCAGCAGTGTCCAAACTGGCAGTGCTTCAAGGTGGTCAGTGCAGTGGTAAGCGGTGCAAGGAACATGCCTTAGCTGTGGTAGAGCTCACAGGTGGCACTGCTAAGCGCATGCCCGACAAACGGGTCGCTCTCGAGGTCTGCGATAAGCCCTGGCTGGTTTTCAATTGGGAGAAACATGGCCACGGTCCCCGCCTAAATCTGGAGCACCACAGACCCCAAGGTCTTCGTCATCGCTGCCCCCAGCCTGGCTTTGTAGCGGGCATATAGCTTCTGGATTTCGGTGTTATCCAGAGCATCGATTTGATCAGCTGTGAATGTTTTCCCACGGACCACCAGTCCATACTGCCCAGCTTGGCCTCCCACCGCGATCGCAGCGAGTCGTTCACGGCGTTTTTGCACCCGTTCTTCCTCCTCTGGCATTGCCGCTGGGGCGGCTGCCGGTGGAGCCCCCTCGGCTAGGCCAGCGCCAGTGTCCTGTAGGTCAGCAACTGACATCAGCTTATCGATCAGTTTGTCACAGTCCATTGCGCCTATGACAAGCCGGCGGGCACTTTTAATATAGAGTGCAGCTCGGCGCAGACACCAAACAACGAAAAACAGCAGTACCAAATGCGTGCCAAGCACGATGACCAGCAGTCCTTCAGTAACAGGAAGCATTGCTACACAACTATATAAGCAGCAGGCTGATCTGTTTTCAACAGAAGCTTGGAGTGTTTTCTCTCGGCTAGCTGCTTCTGCACCAATGCTGGCTATTCTCGAGTCGGTATCACGTCGTTCTCCCGCAGGCAGTCTTCAAAGCTGTCGCGATCCTTGCAGTGGAAGAGTACTACCCAGCGCGTCTGCTCGCGCAAGTCCGTCAGGGCTGAGTTGTATTTTTGGGTGAGGACCCAGTCGCTTATGTCGGCGTGGCGGCCGAGAAAGCCAACTCTGACAGCATGTCTCTCTTCTTCGTCAGAGCCTTCGTGGCCGAGCAGTCGTCGATTATAAAAAGTGTTGGCTCGCCCTTAAACACCAGGTAGAAGGCCCACAGGTAATCATGAAGGCGCTCACCGGGGTCTAGAACATAGACCTCGGGGTCCATCGAGAGCCAGGGTCACTGCTTGTAGGTCTTGTTGTGCTCTATGGTGGGGCACAGGATCACAATGTGTAGAAAGAACCCCCAGTAGGGGCCTTCTTCGAGCAGTGACAGGACGAAAACGGTTTTTCCGCATCGCGTCTGCCCGCAGACAATTGCCGAATGGGCGCCCTTGGGCAGAAGATGATTAATAAACAGCTGAGACGAACCGGCCATCTTCGAGGTTCAGCTGGGCATCCATGATGATGTACAGATAGATGTTCAAAGCACCGGCCTCCTCTGCCATCAACTGGATGGTCACTCCTTCGCTCGCATTCTCTATGCGGCAGCCACTGCCATGAAGCTGGTCATCATCGGTTGTCCTGAGGTCAAGCCACAGAGCGAACTTGGAGGTCAAGAACTCCCCGAGAGAGACATCGGCGAGGCCAAGGTCTTTCGCCACCACTGCCACCTCGGGGTGGGGTTTGCCGCCGGGTGCAAATAACTTCCTCACCTCGTCCCACATCTGATTGGCATGCATCCCCTGACTGAAGAGCTGGTTGGGGATCCCCTCGATCGTGACCTCAACCTTCGTTATTTTCGGGTTATAGAAGGACTCCGTGTTGCGAGTGAAAAGCTGTTGCACGGTAACGTCTTCAAAGAGCATCAAGACCCCCTTCATGCTGCGCATGGGCATGCTGAGGTTGATATTCCAGAGGGTGTCGCTCTTGTCTCTGCTTATTTTTCGGTGCCTCAGAATCCGGTTATAGAGGATCCCGAGCGGCCATTGTACTGATTGGCGATCATGTGAGCCAGCTCTGGCTGCGTGACGATCTCATACTCTAGACTGATGTTTTCAATGTCGTATGAGGAGTCGGCATTGCCCGTGGCATCGGCGATGGCCTTGTCGGCCGCGACTGTTTCATCTCTGTTTCCGGCATCGATGCGAATCTGCGTTGCGTTTTGGTTACCAGACGTATCGATGCCTTGGTACTGGTCATTTTTCCTCTCCAAGGCCGTCTTCCAGAGATCGCCGTAACAGTTTAAGACGCCACTATCGTCGACGGACATCACCTCGTTGCTGGAGATCTGGATTACGGTCTTCTTCACGATGGCATGGCCCAGGTTCTGAACCACCGTCCGGTTTGCATATTCACTATTTAGCACGATTTTGAAGGCCAGGCGGGCAGTCCCTGGAACAATAACGTCGTGAGCCCCGAGGTTCGGGAATCGAACCAGCAGCTGTTGATTCTGATCAATAGTACTCGGGTTATTGGTTATCACGACAGACTGTCGCATGCCTTTGACCCCCAGGGGCTCGCGGAGGCACCTGCAAGGATTAAGCTTGTGCCCGAATTTACTGCTAGAAGCCATGATGTATTTGAACCTACGCAACAACCTTCAAATTAGCATCACCGCGATGGATGACGTCACTTTTGAGAACCCCATGTTCGACCCTGACGGGCCTGTAGACGATGATTTCGACCTCCCCGACCCCCCTATGGAGCCACCATTTGACGTTCAGCAACAGCTCAATGGCGACAATTTGCAGAGCTTGCAGGAGAAGTTAAGAGAGGCGGAACTTGAGGCCCAGAAAAAGCGCCTCGTTGACAGTTTCTACAACGAGGTAAGCCACACCTATAATGGGCTGCGCCCCGAAAATAGGATTGACTATAGCCAGTTCGAGATCGACCCTGAAGGTAAGACACTTTACTGGATGCCTGAAGACAAGAAGATCTCCATTACTGCGACGAGGGGGAAAATTCCGGTTTCTGGGTCTAGAGACACTGGCCCGAAGATACGGGGATGGTGGCACCTATGCACGCGTGGGTCACACAGGCCAGAAGAAAATTGGTCGGAGTTTGGGAGGCCATAATGAGATTGAGAGACGAGCTCGCTAACAACCTCGCAAAGCTAAGCGCAATCGATGACCGGAAATCCAAAGTCGAAAAGCACTTGGCCAGGGAACGCCGAAAACTGACCGAAACGGACGACACCGAAATTCAACAAGATATTCGAGACCAAATGGAGAAGCTTAAAGGCCAGCTCTCCGACATTGAGCTTGAAAGGCAGGCGAGGCTCAAAGCCCTCTCCACGAATAGAGCAGCTCTCCAGTCGCAGATCAACAGAATTCGTGAGACCATCAGGCGGCTCCTCCATGAAGACAAGACGCTGGCTAAGCCATTTCGAACTCTCTTCCGCGAACAGGGGATAACGATCCCGAGCATCCTTACAGCAATCGGCATGGCGATAAGCACACTTGTCCTTGCTGTCACTGGCTCATCACCGGCTCCAAAGCCATCCGACAAGGCCAATTTGGCCAGCAAGGCCCCTGCGGCCCTGCCCGGAATCATCCAGTCCATTGTCTCTTGGCTCCTGAGCACGTTAGGGAAGGCCCCAACTTGGCTCGCTGACAACGTGTGGGCCTTGGTCATTGGCGTGGGGGCGCTTCTTCTCGTGGCCGCAAGGGACTGGCTATCTCAACGACAGCCAAAGCGCCACTAGGCCGACCCCGATCACTGCGGCTATGAGAGCCGTTTTCTCTTCTTCGTGGCTTGTCGCAGCCGTGTGTTGTTGCGGAGCAACAGTGGCTGGTGTGGGTGGTGACCCTGCGGGTCTGCCACTCGGTGGCCCCTTGTGATCAGTCCCGGCTGGTGCTGCGATTTTTCCTTCGAAGGACTTATTGTCTGTGGTCTTGCCGATCTGCTCCGACTCGTTGATTCCCGGGTTGTGGCCGATGGCTGCTTCAGATCCGGCGATCACAATTTCTTTGTTGTAGCACTGGACATTGCCCGGGTGGAGGGTCATGTCGCTCGGGGCGAGGTAGAGCCCTAACCCGAAGACGAAGTCCAGAGAGGTTGATGCATACTGGAGCGTCTTTTGATAGCGAGCGATGCTGCTGGGGATGTTGACTGGAGAAGCAATTGAGAATGAGAATGTTCGAGCGTGTCTGGGCCTGCGCTCCCAGGATAGCCCAAACATACGTCCGTATACTGTCGTTGAGGGGCTCCACACTCGCTTGCATGAAGCCTTCTGATTTATCGGGAATGAACATCGTCCACGCCCCTGATATATCCCGGTTATGGCGGATGGCGTCCATCGGATGGAAGAAGGGGCCATCGGAGTAGTGCGCATGCTGGTAGGTGCCCGACGGCTCCATATATGTGCTCCAAGATCCGAGGCCTTGGCACCCGTGGTCTAGCTTTTGCCTCCAATCTGTATCAGGCGAAACTCCGAACTCGGTGCAGAGCTGCTTGTAGGACTTGGCGTCGTAGGCCTTCTGATACCAAGAATGAGATTGGTCTCCAGGAAGGGCGACTTTCAGCTCCACAAGCAGACGCCTCGTCGCACAGTAAACATGGAAGCGATACAGACTCGCAAGGAGGGGGTCTTTAGCCTGGAGATGGTCATCAGCAGAGACCCCCCAGCCAGCTGTCGCACACCATACCGCGAAGTTCAGTTGGCACTGCCACCAGTCCATCGGAGTGTGTTGCCAGCTGTGCCATGCCTTGTTTCCCATATTAACATCTCCAGTGAGCAGGGGGTTTTGATAGTCGGCGAAGATGTCCGGGAATTTCACTTGGAAGCCGTCCCCTTTGTCATCAACCATAATCTTCTGGCTGGTCAGAGAGAGCGACTGCTTCTCTTTGAAATGTCCCCCCGCCCTATATTTTATGGTGCTTTTGAACGAGTAAGCCGACTTATCCATCGCTATGTCGTCACACTCACCGACATTCAAAATGAGGAACCGGTCTCTGTTCCCTGCACTGCATGTGGGGGGCTGGAGGTCGCTCTCTGTGAGCTCACGTATTACCACCGCTGGCTCAATATCAGCGCCAAGTTAGAGAATGGCGTCTTTGATGGGCGCACCGTGTTGGGCATACCCAAAGGGTACTATAACGTCTGTGAGCTAGACAAAGAGGCGTTCCGGCCTTTGGGTGCTGAACTCAGTTTGCATGCCCCAACCGGCCGCCTGCAGATTTCCTCAAAAAAACGCCTGGTGCTGGATCGCGGGCTGGCCAACCTCCTAGGGTTCTCTCGAGAGTTCTTTGAGCCCGGCCAGAGCCACATTGCAGACAAGCCTCATCGTCTGTTCACCCATCGGGAGATCTGCGTGCATCTTGCAGAGGTCAGTACGTCGGAGAACCTCCACAACGGTCGCCCCTCCACACTGCTGAAATCCATCCCCGTCGAGAACGAAAGATGCGGGGGTGGCCGGACAGAGACATTCCCCGTCTTGCAGTACAAACGGCTGGCATTGGGGCCTCTTTCCCAGCTGACGCTCACGATATTAGACATAGGCGGCAGAAAGTTAGGTTTCGACTATTTGAGTGCAGTCCTACACATAAGATGAAATGGGTGACGCGGGTGGCCCAGGAAGCGCCAGGAAATGCCCTGGGGTGGCTTTAGCCGATCTCGGGGATACCGAGGGATTCGAAAAAGGGTGGGGAAGAGGGCCAGCTGTATGCTTTCGACTGTCCGACGGGGTGTACAAACGAAAAAAGGTCACCGCCCAAGAGGGAGATGGGGCGCAGAAGCTCAGCGAGTTGAGCAACGTCGACGTCTCACATGCCATCCCGAGAATCCTTCATACGCTGGCGTTTACTGGGAGCAGGTGGGTCGTCTTCGCGGACCCTGTTCAAAAAACGGGCTGGATGATCGACATTCAGATCTCCTCTCCCTACGTCGCAACGGGGCAGCATCACAAGGTTCTGAAGGTGACGAATAGCGGTACCAGCCTGTGTTCCTATGTTCCTGAGACCAAAAAAGTGGTCATTTCCAAGCAGTACACGCTGAAAACGAGCAACAGCCGGGAGGGGATTCTAAAAATGGTATCCGACTACTCTCCAGCGGGAATCATCGGCGCGGGAAAAGAGCCCACATCAACAATCCTCCTCAAGGTGATCCTCGGAGACCCGCCCGACGGCTTCGTAGAAGTTTTGCCTGGCTTCAAGCTCAAGTGGACCAGCGCGCACGCGCAAAAAGAACTTGGGGCCTTGATCAGAGTTCGGGAGCGACCTCTGGTGCGCTTTACATTGGAGGGGGTCCAGCACGAAGCGGAGCACCGCTTTCTGGATATCAGCAAGATCCATGTTGGTCCGGTCGAGCTCAAAAGGCTGAGGTTCACACCCGCAGACCTCACCCCAGAGCAAAGCTCGGTGGTCCTTAGCCATTTGAACTTACCCGACAGCGGTGATAGTTAAGCACGATGGGACTTTACCCACCACTCGAGAGGACTGGAGACAATCATCGACTTCAGCACTTGGCCGAGGTCAGAGCCCGCCTGGAAAAGGAGCGTGACTAGAGCATCGCTGCATCAGAAATACCGGCGGGGGTCTAATGTCATAGACGGACTCGACACCGGGCTTTAGGTAGCCCGTGCGGCCATGGCTGCCACGGGTGTTGGGCTGTTGACGACGATAATCGCTACGCCTGTCGCCATTGGCTTACAGGCCGGGGCGATTGCCAGTGTGTTGCTTGGAGCCAGCGGGAGGTTCATTTGTTGGAAGCTTGAAGCCAAAGCTAGGAAACATGACCAAATCCGGGTCCTGGCCGTCTCAAAGCTAAACTCAATTGCTGACAGGATCTCGGCCGCGCTGACCGACGATAAGATCTCAGAGGAGGAGTTTTGCCTGATTCTCTCTGAGGTCGACAAGTACGACCAAATGAAGGCGGAGATTCGCCGCGGGCATCAGAAAGAGGGCGGTCTGCCCGAGCAAAAAAAAACGGCTTATGAACCTCATGAGAGACGAGATGATGCTAACGGCCCGTGGCCAGCTCTTGGAAGAGCTCAGAGCTGCTGGAAACAGTGGCACCTCTCGGTAAATATATCTTATTCGCAGGCTTAAAAAAAGAGAGCAGGCTGGTTCAGCCTTTTGAGCAGCAGACGAGTTTATTAAGTGGAAGAAAAAAAAAGTCCGTCACCGGGATTCAATCTCATGCATAAAAATTCAGCAAAAGCCCCCCGAGGTCCTGGTCATTTTTTTCCTTTTTTAAATCTTATCTCTGGGGGGGCTTTTTCTTGACCAGGACCTCTCATACTACTTCCAATGCTCGGTCACTCCTGCCTTCAGTACCTAACTATGATTGGGACGAAAGTCGTTAGAGGCTTACTAGAAGTGCCGGCAGAGATTATGGGGATGGGAATGGGAATGGGATCATAGCTACGTTTTAACTTGTACAAGTGCCCCACAGGGGGATAAATATCTATAACTTTAACTTATAAAAGCTTGGTGTTTGTTGTGCAATAATTACCGAAGCGGAAATCGATACAGGTAAACCTTCACACACTAATTTGTAAATCATTTTATAAGAACCCTTACCATGCTTATGGTAGATTCAGCAGATGCCGGTCCACTGTACTTTAAACCCCGGGGCCGGGTAGAATTCTTAACACCCACATCCCAGTCCTGGGGGTGAACCACCTATCTGTGTCAAACCCTGTTTTCTGAGAGAAATGTGTAGTGCATAAAGGTGTATGTGTAAAATAAATTTCATTAAAATCTGAAAACCGGTATAGAAATTATTAAGAAAAATACAAAATTTAATAGCAAGAACAACAAAGGGAAATAACTCTAAGGGACCTGGCCCCATGGCCCTTATTTTCTTTCCCACAATGCAACTAGTCATACTTGTCATGTGTACAAAATTTCAAGTTTCTAGGTAAAGTAGTTCCTGAGATATCTTTGACACAAAATAAATGTTAACAGACTGACAGACTGACAGACACACAGACTGACAGACACACAGAAAAGACAAAAACTATATACCCCCATTGCATACTTTGTATGCCGGGGGTATAACAAGATAAGCATGTTGTATGATTATCCCACTTTGCTTTAATATACCCACGATCGCCGTGACTGATCAGCATGAAAAGTTGTGAAAATGTACAACATGGAAATAAGATAAATAATAGCAAGAAATCAAAAATCGATTAAAAGACAGAAATAAAATATTCAGTGGAAGGAATGATAAAGGTACATAAGTATGACTAGGATTAAGAAAATAAACCAGAAAAAAGAAAGAAAATATAGATTTTTTTTCACACAGTGAAAAATCCTTGTTTACTTTGTCCACAGACAAGAAACTGACACCTGATCAACAGAGCGGTAAGAGTGAAGTCACACAGGTAACTGCCTAAGGGACCTTCTGAATTAAGACTCTTAAACTGTTGTTTTTTCTGTGGATAGTTGATATACAGAATAGAATAGCACATTATCTATAGGTTAATGTATTATGCAGTTTGTTTGTTTGTGTTGAGGTTTTACGGCCCCAGTCAACTCAATTGGGTCATGTCGAGCGTGGTCAGTTTACCTAACCGCAGGTTTACTGGGCAAGCTTAGTCCTCTAAGCGGTTAACCAGTATTGTGCACATTCTTTGCCAGAAAATTATGCAGTTTAAAGGGGTCTACTCTATAAAAGTAAAGAATTTGCTTCTATAGGGAGTAGACTCATTTCAGAAGGGCAGCAATAACTATTTAACAGAGCTGCCTCCCCTGAAAGTGTATCTATTCCCATGAAACTGCTGTTTGTCATTCAAAACCAACGTGATAGCTAAATAGTAATTTTTCTATGTAATCTATAGATTTTAGTTCTGATATAGTATTTATAGGGTCCATCTCTAAACTGTGTCCAAAAGCATGCTGTTATGAACCATGTTAAAAAGAGGTTCCTGTGTATACTCACATTTTCCAGCCTGTTTTGTTAAGAAGAAAGCTGCTAAAAGCTGCTGACAGAGGATCAATATGGCCCTGCCATGGAACACAATTTCCCCACCATACTGGCTGTTGATAGTCATGACCAACTTCTGACTTAGGAAGTAAAAATGGACTACTGCTGTCTGTTAAGAAGTGTGCTAAAGGAAGCAACAGCATCCAGGATGGGTCTTTATCTCTGCTACATCCAACATAATGCACAAATTGAATGACTGAGTCTCTAAACAGTGGCCTGTAATAAGACAAAAGGCCCATAGGCCATAATTTGCTCACCTGAATTAAAACAGCTATTGCACACATGTAGTGTCAGACATCATCATAGCTCCAGATAAGGCACTTTTTTTTTCAGTGAAAAGTACTTTTTTATTTCTTCAAAAACATACCTTGTGGATACTCACTAAAAGCCCCTCTAGGTACCCCTCTTATCTTGAGATATGCGAGTCATTTCAGAAATAGCATATATTTTCAGATTAAAACAATGGACTTCCTGTGTCATATAATATGTAATATTTTGACCTGCCTAAAATCTGACTTGCGGGTCAATATATTACTGTAATATTTTGACCCGCCCCATAATATTTTGATCCGCCCGACTATCTTTCTTTAGGAATGATATAACACATATAGAATGGGTTCATTTATTAAGATAGCATAAAAAAGAATGTTCAGAAAATAATCCGTCCACTTTAATTCTTAAGGGAGGGTTTGGGGGTTATACCATAATATTATGACCTGCCCCTGACCTTGACTAGGCAATCATAATACATTGCTAGAAATAATGTGAAATAGTTCTTTTTACCATGAAACCTAAAAAAAAAAAAGCATTTTCATAAAATGATGTCCTTTTTCACTTTTTGAGGGATGGGAAAGGGGGAGGGGGTCAAAATATTATACCATAATATACTGACCCGTCCCTGGATTTGAACAGGCAATTATAATCATAAATAATGTGAAATGGTTCATTTTAACATTAAACCTAAAAAAAAGCATTTTGATAAATGAAACCCTATTTGACTTTTTGAGGGTAGGAGGTGGGGTGGGGTGGGGTGGGGGGGGGGGTCAAATTATACCATAATATATTCACCCCCCTTGACCTTGATTAGACAATCTTAATACATTGGTATAAAAAATGTGAAATAGTTCCTTTTACCATGAAACCTAAAAAAAAGCATTTTCATAAAACGATGCCCTATTTGACTTTTTAGGGATGGGAGATGGGGTGGGGGGAGGGGGTTGGGGTGGGTTGGGGGGTGGGGGTGGGGGGTCAAAAGATTATACCATTATATATTGACCTGACCCTGACCTTGATTAGGCAATCATTATACATTAGTAGAAATAGTATGAAATAGTTCTTTTTACCATGAAATCTAAAAAAAAAAAAAAAAAGCATTTTTCATAAAATGACATCCTATCTCACATTTTGAGGGATAGGAGAGGGGGGGGGGGGGGGGGGGGGTAAATATCATACCATAATATATTGACCCGCCCCTTGATTTGAACAGGCAATCATCCTATTTGACAATTTGAGGGGTAGGAAGTGTGTGTGTGTGTATATAAAATAATATATTGACCCGCCCCTGACCTTGACAAGGCAATCATAATACATTACATGTAGTAGAAATAATGTGAAATAGTTCCTTTTACCTTGAAACCTAAAAAAAGAAAACACATTTTCATAAAATCATGTCCTATTTCAAGTTTTGAGGGATTGGAGGGGGGAGTTAGGGGGGGTGGGGTGGGGGGGGGGGGTAAAATATCATAGCATAATATATTGACCTGCATATTGATTTGAACAGGCTATCATAATCGTAAATAATGTGAAATGGTTCATTTTAACATGAAAACCTACAAAAAAAAAATCATTTTGATAAAATGACATCTTATTTGACTTTCTGCGGGGTAGGAGGTGTGTATGTTGGTGGTGGGGGGAAGGGGGTCAAAATATTATACTATGATATATTGAGCCACCTCTGACCTTGACTAGGCAATCATAATACCTTACTGGAAATAATGTGAAATGGTTCCTTTTACCGTGAAACCTAGAAAAAACTAGAGCTGGTGTTTGTAAAACACTATGCCCCCAACTGCCTGACTCTAACACTGTTTGACTCCAACACGGCTTAGCCATGACGGTAACAACAGTACAAATATATGATTTCAATGTTATTTTATCAAAGGGAAATAACTCTAAAATAGGAGATGATTGGGATAAGAAAAAAATAAGGATCACCTATTTTTTCATGAGGAATCAAAACATGAAATTTCAAAACATTAGCATACATGGTTCTAAACTTATGCTATACACAATAAAGCAACGACATTAAATGGCCCAAAATTGCGAAGGGCCATAACTCCAACATTTCATTTAATTGGTTCAAAATTTATTCAGGTGATCTCCTCCTCAATCCCAATCAGTATACCAAATATCATGGCTCTGGCTTAAATACTTTTTGAGATATCTTGCTGAAAAAGTCAAAATGCCTAGAACTACAAAGGGCCATAACTACATCAATTTTTCATGGAATTCCCTAAAAAACAAACCAGGTAATCTCCATATCATCCCCAATCAGCATATAATATTTCAAGACCCTAGCTTAAGTGCTTTTCGAGAAATCTTGCTGACAAGGTCAAAATAAGCAGAACTGCAAAGGGCCATAACTTTATCAATATTTTCATGGAATTCTCTCAAAATATAATCGGGTAATTTATACATCATTCCCACTCACTGTATCGAATTTCAACAACCCAGCTTAAATACTTTTCAAGATATCTTGCTCACAAGATTTAATTCTGATTTTTTTCAAAGGGGCATAACTTTAAATAAACATGCTAGACAAGAAACAAAATAGGAGTCAGCTATTTTTTAATTGGGAACCCAAATATAAAATTTCAAAACCCTAGTGTGCAGGGTTCTTAAGATATGGCATGCACAAAAAAAGCTTGATGAACGGACAAACAGTCGGATGGACAAATGAAGGCAAAATAATATGCCCTATCAATTTCATTCGAAACTGGGGGCATAATCAGGTCATCTACTCATCGCTACCAATCTATTCATCAAGTTTCAAGGCTCCAGCTTCAATAGTTTTTGAGATATTTTGTTCACAAGGGAAACATGCCCAAATTTACAAAGGGCCATTACTTACGAAATATTTTTCAGAATTTACAAAAAAATTAATCAGGTCATCTACTCATCATTACCAATCAATTCACCAAGTTTCAAGTCTCTAGCTCTAACGGTTTTTGAGATATTTTGCTGACAAGATAAAAATGCCCAAAATAACAAAGGGCCATAACTCAATAAGTATTTTTCAAAATTTATTCGAAAGTTAATCAGGTCATCTACTCATCACTACAAATCCATTTACTAAGTTTCAAGGCTCTAGCTCTAACAGTTTTTGAGATATTTTGCTCACAAGATAAAAATGCCTAAAATTACAAAGGGGCATAACTCACGAAGTATATTTCAAAACTTCTTCAAAAGTTAATCAGGTTGTCTACTCATCACTACCAGTCTATTCATCAAGTGTCAAGGCTCTAGTTCCAACAGTTTTTGAGATATTTTGCTGACAAGGTAAAATTGCCCAAAATTACAAAGGGCCATAACTCATAAAGTATTTTCAGAATTTCTTCAAAAGTTAATCAGGTCATCTACTCATCACTACAAATCCATTTACTAAGTTTCAAGGCTCTAGCTCTAACAGTTTTTGAGATATTTTGCTGACAAGATAAAAATGCCAAAAATTACAAAGGGGCATAACTCAAGGAGTATATTTCAAAATTTCTTCAAAAGTTAATCAGGTTGTCTACTCATCACTACCAGTCTATTCATCAAAATTCAAGGCTCTAGCTTCAATAGTTTTTGAGATAT
Organism: Anodontia alba; assembly: GCA_964016985.1. NCBI lineage: Eukaryota > Metazoa > Mollusca > Bivalvia > Lucinida > Lucinidae > Anodontia > Anodontia alba. The sequence goes on along the minus strand of OZ024824.1, from coordinate 79,294,858 downwards.
TTTGCTGACAAGTTAAAAATGCCCTAAATTACAAAGGGCCATAACTCATGAAGTGTTTTTCAGAATTTCTTCAAAAGTAAATCAGGTCATCTACACATCACTACAAATCCATTTACTAAGTTTCAAGGCTCAAGCTCTAACAGTTTTTGAGATATTTTGCTGACAAGGTAAAAATGCCCAAAATTACAAAAGGCCATAACTCAAGAAGCATTTTTTCAAAATTTCTTCAAAAGTTAATCAGGTTGTCTACTCATCACTACCAGTCTATTCATTGAGTTTCAAGGCTCTAGCTCCAACGGTTTTTGAGATATTTTGCTGACAAGGTAAAAATGCCCAAAATTACAAAGGGCCATAACTCATGAAGTATTTTTCAGAATTTCTTCAAAAGTTAATCAGGTCATCTACTCATCACTACAAATCCATTTACTACGTTTCAAGGCTCTAGCTCTAACAGTTTTTGAGATATTTTGCTGACAAGGTAAAAATGCCCAAAATTACAAAGGGCCATAACGCATGAAGTATTTTTCAGAATTTCTTCAAAAGTTAATCAGGTCATCTACTCATCACTACAAATCCATTTACTAAGTTTCAAGGCTCTAGCTTTAACAGTTTTTGAGATATTTTGCTGACAAGGTAAAATTGCCCAAAATTACAAAGGGCCATGACTCAAGAAGTATTTTTCAAAATTTCTTCAAAAGTTGATCAGGTTGTCTACTCATCACTACCAGTCTATTCATCAAGTTTCAAGGCTCTAGCTTTAATAGTTTTTGAGATATTTTGCTGACAAGATTGCATCCTTATTTTTTCAAAGGGCCATAACTCAGAAAAGGGGCATAATCCTGTCAAGAAAAAAAATATGTCAGCTATTTTTTCATGAGGAATCCATATATGAAATTTCAAAACAGTAGCATTCACGGTTTTAAAGTTATGCTATGCATCAAAAAGCGTGACGAACGGACAGACGGACGGACGGAAGGACGGACGGACGAACAACCCAGAAGCAATATCCCCCCCCAACTTCTTTGAAGTTGGGGGCATAAAAAAAAGCATTTTCATAAAATGACGTCATAAAATGACGTCTATTTCACTTTATTAGGGATTGGAAGGGAGGGTGGGGGAGGGGTCAAAATATTATACCATAATATATTGACCCACCCCTGATCTTGACTAGGCAATCATAATACATTGCTAGAAACAATGTGACATAGTTCCTTTTACCATGAAACCTAGCCAAAAAAAGCATTTTCATAAATGATGTCCTATTTCACTTTTTGAGGGATGGGATGGGGAGAGGGAGGGTCAAAATATTATACCATAAGGTACTGACCCGCCCCTGGATTTGAACAGGCAATCATAATCGTAAAGAATGTGAAATGGTTCAATTTAACATGAAACCTACAAAAAATATAATAAATGATAAAATGAAACCCTATTTGACTTTTTGAGGGGTAGGAGGTAAGGTGTGTGTGTGTGTTGGGGGGCGGCGGGGGGGCGGCAGGGGGGGGGGGAATCAAAATATTATGCCATAATGTATTGACCCCCCCCACCCCCACCCCTTGACCTTGACTAGGCAATCTGAAATAGTTCTTTTACCATGAAACCTAAAAAAAAAAGCATTTTCAAAAAACGACACCCTAGTTGACTTTTTAGGGATGGGAGGTGTGTGTGTGTGTGTGGGTGGGGGGGGGGGGGGGTCAAAATATTATATACTGACCTGCCCCTGACCTTGACTAGGCAATTATAATACATTAGTAGAAATAATGTGAAATAGTTCCTTTTACCATAAAACCTAAAAAAAAACGAGGCCTATGGGCCACAATGCTCACCTGAGTTAACTGCTGTACGTTAATCAGGTCATTTACTCATCATTCCCTATTAGCCCCTCAAGTTTCAAGGCAATGGCTTAAACAGTTTTTGAGATATCTTGCTTACAAGGTTAAAATGCTGAAATCTTCAAAGGGCCATATATAAATCCAATTTACACCCCAGGGGCTTGATTGGCAGGATTTATGCAGGGGACCACTAAACATTGCTACATACTAAATATATAAGCTGTGGGCCTGATGGTTTCAGAGAAGATCTTTTAAGTTTTTCCCATAATAAGTCTGTGGGAGTAAATGACCACCTGGGGTGTGGCCAGTTTGGACCCCAGGGGCATGGTTGGCAGGATTTATGTAGGGGACCACTAAACATTGCTACATACTAAATATATGAGCTGTGGGCCTCATGGTTTCAGAGAAGATTTTTTTAAGGTTTTCCCATTATAAGTCTATGGGCGCTAAAGACCCCCTGGGGTATGGCCAATTTAACCCCCAGGGGCTTCATTGGCAGGATTTATGTAGGGGGCCACTAAACATTCCTTTATACTAAATATTTAAGCTGTGGGCCTAGACTTTCAGAGAAAAAGATTCTTTTAATTTTTTTTTTCCACTATAAGTCAATGGGAGCAAATGACCCACTGACCCACTGAGAAGTGGCCAATTTGGACCCCAGGGGCATGGTTGGAAGAATTAATGCAGAAGACCACCAAACATTGCTACATACTAAATCTGTTAGCTCTGGGCCTCGTGGTTTCAGAGAAGAAGATTTTTGAAAGTTCTTTAGCTACATGGTTCTGTATAAAAATATGACCCCTGGGATGTGGCCAGTTTGGACCACAGGGGCTTGATTGGCAGGATTTAAGTAGGGGACCACTACACATTGCTACATACTAAATATATAAGCTCTGGGTCTCATGGTTTCAGGGAAGAAGATTTTTTTAAGGTTTTTCCACTTTAAGTCTATGGGAGCTAATGACCCCTGCGGCATGGCCAATTTGGACCCCAGGAGCATGGTTGGTAGGATTTATGTAGGAGACCACTTAACATGGCTTCATACTTAATCTATTAGCTCAAGATTGGCCTCATGGTTTCAGAGAAGACAATTTTTGATGGCTCTTTAGCTATATAGCTCTATAAACATATGACCCATGGGGCATGGCCAATTTGGACCCCAGGGGCTTGATTGGCAGGATTTATGTAGGGGACCACTACACATTGCTACATACTAAATATATAAGCTGTAGGCCTCATGGTTTCAGAGAATATTTTGTAAGTTTTTCCTATTATAAGTCTATGGGAGCTAATGACCCCCAGGGCATGTCCAGTTTGGGCTCCAGGGGCTTGATTCGCAGGAATCAGTGGATCACTACACATTGCTACATACTGCATATATATGCTCTGAGCCTCATGGTTTCAGAGAAAAAGATTTTTTTAAGTTTTTCCCATTATAATTCTATGGGAGCTAATGATCCTGGGGTGTGGCCAATTTGTACCTCCCAGGCATGGTTGGCAGGATTTATGTAGGAGACCACATAACATCACTTCATACTTAATCTATTAGCTCTCAGCCTCATGGTTTCAGGGAAGAAGAGTTTTGAAGGTTCTTTAGCTATATAGCTCTATATAAACATATGACCCCCGAGGTGTCACCAGTTTGGGTTCCAGGGGCTTGATTGGCAGGATTTATGTTGGGGACCACTAAACTTTGTTACATACTAAATATGAAAGCTGTGGGCCTCATGGTTTCAGAGAAGAAGATTGTTTAAGTTTTTTCCACAATAAGTTTATGGGAGCTAATGACCCCTCCCCCCTCCCAGGGGCATGGCCAGTTGAACCCCAGGAGCTTGATTGGCAAGATTTATGTAGGAGACCACTAAACATTGCTACATACTAAATATATGAGCTCTGGGCCTCATGGTTTCAGAGAAGAAGATTTTTTAGATTTTTCCCATTATAAGTCTATTACCGCTAATGACCCCCGGGGCGTGGCCAGTTTGGGCCCCAGCGGCTTGATTGGCAGGATTTATGTAGTGGACCACTAAACATTGCTACACACTAAATATGTAAGTTCTGGGCCTCATGGCTTCAGAGAAGAAAATTTTTTAAGCTTTTCCCATTATAAGTCAATGGGAGCTAATGACCCCCGGGGCATGGACAGTTTGGGCCCCAGGAGCTCAATTGGCAGAATTTATGTTGGGGACCACTAAACATTGCTACATACTAGATATGTAAGCTGTGGGCCTAATGGTTTCAGAGAAGATTTTTTAATTTTTTTTCCATTATAAGTCTATGGGAGCTAATGACTCCTGGGGCATGGCCAGTTTGGACCCCGGGGGCTTGATTGGCAGGATTTATGTAGGGGACCACTAAACATTGCTACATACTAATTATATAAGGTCTGAGCCTCATGGTTTCGGAGGAGAAGATTTTTGAAGTTTTTCCCATTATAAGTCTATGGGAGCTATATATAGGCATGGCGGCCATCTTGATTTACGGACAACGACCATTTGTACATATTTTCAATGCCCCTTTAACACAAGGCTCCACATAGAGTTTGAAGAAATTTGGTCCAAGGGTTTCAGAGGAGAAGTAGTTCAAAGGTGTTTACGGACAGACGGACGGACAGACAGGCAGACAGATGACAGACGGAGAGTGATTACAATATTTCATCCTAAGCCTTTGGCTCAGGTGAGCTTAAAAAAAGCATTTTTATAAAAGGACGCCCTATTTCACATTTTGATGGATTGTAGGGAGTGGGGGAGGGGGTTAAAATATCATATCATAATATATTGACCCGCCCCTTGATTTGAACAGGCAATCATTTTCGTAAATAATGTGAAATGGTTATTTTAATATAAAAACCTACAAAAAAAAGCATTTTGATAAATTGACATCCTATTTGATTTTTTGAGGGGTAGGAGGTGTGTGATGTGTGTGTGTGTGATGTGTGTGTGTGTATGGGGGGGGGGGGGGGGGGGGGGGGGCGGGGAAGGGGTAAAGTTCCTTTTACCGGGGGGGGGGGGGGGGGGTCAAAATATTATACCATAATATATTGACCCGCCCCTGACCTTGACTAGGCAATCATAATACATTGCTAGAAATAATATGAAATAGTTCCTTTTACCATGGGGGGGGGGGGGGGAAGGGGTCAAAATATTATACCATAATATATTGACCCGCCCCTGACCTTGACTAGGCAATCATGATACATTGCTAGAAATAATATGAAATAGTTCCTTTTACCATGAAACCTAAAAAAAAAACAAGAGGCACAATTTTAGCTATTTTTGATCTATGTTAGCCCAATGCCTCCTACCAAGTTTGGAGTCAGTTGGCTTTTGGGTTTAGGAGTAGAAGCGAAAAATAGATTTTCAAGATGGCGGCCATCTTGGATTTCCGATCGGCACGATTTTAGCTATTTTTGATCTACAAGTCATCCTGATGCTTCCTAGCAAGTTTGGAGTCAATTGGCCTTTCAGTTCAGGAGAAGAAGCAAAAAAAAGATTTTCAAGAGCGGCCATCTTGGATTTCCAAACGGCACAATTTTAGCTACTTTTGATCTACAAGTCACCCTGATGCTTCCTACCAAGTTTGGAGTCAATTGGCCTTTCGGTTCAGGAGAAGAAGCGAAAAATAGATTTTCAAGATGGCGGCCATGGCGGCCATCTTGGATTTCCCATCGGCACGATTTTAGCTATTTTTGATCTACAAGTCACCCTGATGCTTCCTAGCAAGTTTGGAGTCACTTGGCCTTTCGGTTCAGGAGAAGAAGCAAAAAATAGATTTTCAAGCTGGCGACCATGGCGGCCATCTTGGATTTCCAATCGGCACGATTTTAGCTATTTTTTATCTACAAGTCACCCTGATGGTTCCTAGCAAGTTTTGAGTCAATTGGCCTTTCGGTTCAGGAGAAGAAGCGAAAAATAGATTTTCAAGATGGCGGCCATGGCAAACATCTTGGATTTCCGATCGGAACAATTTTAGCTATTTTTGATCTACAAGTCACCCCGATGCTTCCTACCAAGTATCAAGTCAATTGGCCCAGGGGTGTAGGAGGAGTAGGCTTTTAAAGCAATTGTTGACGCCGCACGACGGATGACGGACAACGGACATTGACTGACCACAATAGCTCACCATGAGCATTTCGTGCTCAGGTGAGCTAAAAATCAGTTTTGCCATGTTTTTGTTATAAGGATTTTTATTTAAAAGAAAAAACTCACAGAATGAAGTTGTGTAAGATTTTCTTGAGGCAAGGGCAAGCTGCTCAAGCCAGGGTATCTTCACCCTCGGGGGACAAGCTGCCCAGGCCACGGTATCTTACCCCCCACCTCTTCCTGTTTAGAGAAAAATGATTAATGGTCCATATTATGAATATTCAAATGACTGTTCAATAGGAAAGTCTATTCAGTAATAAACTATCTTTTTGAATGGAGTCTGTCAGATTTTCTGGCATAGGTGCAAGCTTCTAAGGCTCTCAATTTCCTCCTATCCAGTAAAAGATGCATATGTACATAAAAAATCAGTTTTGCCATGATTTTGTTATATGGATTTTTACTTATAAGAAGAAAAAACTTACCGACTGGTTGTGTAAGATTTTCTTGAGGCAGGGGGCAAGCTGCCCAAGCCAGGGTATCTTCACCCCCAGGGGGCAAGCTGCCCAGGCCACGGTATCTTACCCCTCACCCCTTCCTGTTTAGAGAAGAACGGTTTATGGTCCATTATATGATTATTCAAATGACTGTTCAATAGGAAAGTCTATTCAGTGATAAACTATCTTTTGGAATGGAGTCTGCCAGGTTTTCTGGCATAGTTGCTAGCTTCTATGGCCACTATATTCTGGACCTCAATTTCCTCCTATCGGGTAAAAGATGCATTTGCACATAAAAAATAAGTTTATCCATGTTTCTATCATAAAGATTTTTATTTAAAAGGAATAAAACCTTTCTGAAAAAAGTTCTGTCAGGTTTTCTAGGGGTGGGGGGCAAGCTGCCCAGGCCATGGTATCTTACCCCCCCCCTCACCTCCAGCCATAGAAAAATAGTTAATGGTCAATATTAATAATATTCAAATGACTGTTTAATAGGAAAGTCTAATAAGGGATAAATTGTCTTTTTGAATAGAGTCTGCCAGGTTTTCTGGCAAAGGTGCAAACTTCTAAGGCCACTATATTCTGGCCCTCGATTTCCTCCTATCAGGAAAAAGATGCATACGCACAAACATGTAAAGATCAGTTTTCCTGTGTTTCTACTATAAGGATTTTTATTTTAAAAAAATAAAATCTTTCTGCATTAAGTTCTATCAGGTTTTCTGGGGGTGGGGGGCAAGCTGCCCAGGCCAGGGTATCTTCACCTCTGGGGGCAAGCTGCCCAGGGTGGGGGGCAAGATACCCCAGGGTATCTTCACCCCAGGGGGGCAGGCTGCCCCGAGGCAGCTTCACCCCCGGGGGGCAAGCTGCCCAGGGTGCAAGATAAACCGGTACACCGGTAATGTGAGGGACCTAGACAAGTTTGGGGACCTGCTAGATATTGCTATAATAAATCTCAAGGAAACAGATCAAACTCAAGAGTTTGGCAATGGCTCCCTTTACATTAAGTTGCAGCGCAAGCTACCGGAGGCAATATTAGCCAGGTATCATCGGTGGATCTTTGAGAACTGTAAACAGGAATCAGTTCTCACGTTACGGGCCTGGGTGATACAAGAAGCCTAATTCCAGACAATTGCATCAGAAACAGTTCATGGACTTTCGGGAAAGGTAGTGACTGAGATCATAGCACCGACAGGAGCGAGAAATAAATATCAGCGAAGGTTTTTCGGGGATACAAAAGGTAATCGTGATGTTAAGAAGCTGCTTTGTAAGGTGTGTGGTAGTTCACATGGAGCATGGACCTGTGCCAAATTTATGCATCAGAGTCTACCTGACACTGCAAAGGAATAACAGCTGTGTTTTTGCTGTCTAGGGGATAATCATTCTGTCCAAGAAGCCGACAGTGTGGCCAGAATGGGTGTAAAGAGTTGCACCACAAACTGTTGCACAAATCAGAATCTATAGAACTTAAAAGACCGTCTTCAGATGAAACAAACGTGAAATGTATTGGGAACAGCCGCGAGACAGCCAACTTGCCAGAACAGCCAGTTTCTTCTGACACGGAGGGGAAGGCGAGCAGTGAGCAGATGACCATGGTAACACAAAACCAGTTTAGAGGAGACTATGTGGGGCTTCGAACCGTGCCAGTAATAGTTAACAAGAGGCCCACGGGCCACGGTTCGCTCACCTGAGTGACACAGCCACTGCAGACATGCAGATGTTATGCAACATTTTTCCAATCCTATCATCGCAACTAATGAAAATATCATCATTTGAGCAGTTCTTAGTTTTGAAGAAGAATATATGGGCCTGACAGTCAATGGAGCATGATCATTTGAATAAACTATCAATCACATTTCAACAGCAGGATCAATGTGAAATTTGGTGGAAATTGGCTAAGTGGTTTCTGAAGAATCAAGATTTTATACATGTAAACAGCACAGTGGCAGGGAAATATTATAAATATAAACCAGATGATAGCCATCTTAGATTTCCAATCAGAACAATTTTAACTACTGTTGATCTACAAGTCACTTCGATACTTTCAATATAAATGTATATGGCCCGTACAAATAGGGAAGCAATTTGACCTTGGAGGTAAAAAGGTCAAATGTTAACATAGAACCATCATTTTAGCAATTTTGGTAGATCTCCTGTCCCCCATAATTTGTGCAAAGATTAGGACCCAGGGCTTATTTGGTTACGGAGAAGAAGATTTTTAAAGGTTTTTACCATATATGGGCATGGCAGCCATTTTGATCAATGGACCATACACATTTTAGCAATTTTTCATTCTCCTGCCCACGGAGGCTTTGCCTGAAATTTGAGCAACACTGGCCTAGAGGCTTCAGAGGAAAAGCCATTTGAAATTATCAACATTTTTTCCATACAAATGTATGGGGCCCATACAAATGCATACAGAAGCAAACTTGACCTCGCCGTAAAAAGGTTAAATGTCAATGTATGACAATTATTTTAGCAACTTTGGTAGACCGCCCGTTCCAGATGATATATGCAAAGATTTAGCCACAAGCCATCTCGGTTTTGGAGAATAAGATTTTTAGATGTTTTTTCCCATATAAATGCATAAGGAAGCAAACTTAACCGTACCGTAAAAAAATCAAATGTCAATGTATGACCATTATTTTAGCAACTTTGGTAGACCCCCTGTCCCCGATGATTTATGCAAACATTCAGCCCCAAAGCTTCCTTGGTTCTAGAGAAGAAGATTTTTAAAGGTTTTTACCATATATGGGCATGGCGGCCATCTTGGTCAACGAATCGTGACCATTTTAGCAATCTTTTGTTCCCCCTATCTAAGGAGGCTTCATATGAAATTTGAGCAAAATTGGTCCAGAGGCTCCAGAGGAGAAGATGTTTGAAATTCTGAACATTTTTTCCTATACAAATGCATAAGGAAGCAAAATTGACCTTACCGTAAAAGGGTCCAATGTCAATGTTCAACCATTATTTTAGCAATTTTGGTAGCCCTCCTGTTCCCGAAGATATATGCAAAGATTCAGCCATAAGGCATGCTCGGTTTTGGCGAAGAAGATTTTTAAAGGTTTTTCCCATACAAATGCATAGGGAAGCAAACTTGACCTTGCCGTAAAAAGGTCAAACGTCAACGTACCACAATTTTTTTAGCAATTTTTTAGTAGACCTCCCGTCCCCGATGATTCCTGCAAAGGTTCAGCCCCAAGGCATTCTCAGTTCTGGAGGAGAAGATTTTTAAAGGTTTTTACCATATATGGGCGTGGCGGCCATCTGGTCAACGGACCGCCACCATTTTAGCAATTTTTCGTTCCCCCACCCTAAGGAGGCTCCATATGAAATTTGAGCAAAATTGGCTCAGCCGCTTCAGAGGAGAAGTCGTTTGAAAATGTTAACGGACGGACGCACGGTCGGATGGATGGACGAAAAGTGATCACAATAGCTCATCCTGAGCAGAGCGCAGGTGAGCTAAAAATGGAGATAGATGGTTGACAGTCAACGCCCTATTAGATGATGCCAGTACAAAGACAGACATCAACGCAGACGTCACCACAGAATTGGGCTTGAAGGGAAAAACAGAACAGGTAACTGTTAATGTTTTAAAGGGTCAAGTAGAAACTTTTGAAACCAGGCCTGTTGACTTTGAATTAGAAAGCGTAAATGGTAACATCAGAATGAATGTGTCTGCATTTACAGCCAACAGGGTCACAGGGGCAATGACTTTTGTAGACTGGTATAAATACAAAAAGCAATGGCCACACCTCAAATCCGTAGATTTTCAGCATTGTGCATCAAAGCCGATAGTAGATATCCTTAATGGACAAGACTGTGCCAGTCTGCATTATGCGCTTGAAGAAGTGAGAGGTAAATCAGGTGAGCCAGTCACAAGACTCACACCTCTAGGATGGACCTGTATAGGTAATCCCAGACCTTCTGATCGACTTGTTCTCCAGACAAACTTTGTATGTACTTTCTTTGTCAGGAATGTGTCAGAAATTGAAATGCTTAATGAGAACCTGAAGAAATTTTGAAAGGGTTGCGACACCAAAGGAAGAACCGATCGTCAGACTTGAAGACAACCTGGCACTAAGCAAAGTAAAACAATCCATCTCATACAAAAACCAAATGTATCGAGCAGGAATACCATGGAATTGCAGGGACCCAGTCCTATCAAACAGCTACAAAATGGCTTTGCAGAGACTAAAAACACAGAGAAAAGATTGAAAAGATATCCGAGGTAAGACGGGCATACAGTGATTGTATTCAAAGATATGTCGAGAAAGGCTATGTAGCAAAGGTTCAAGCCTCCGACCATTCAAATTCAAAATGGTTCCTTCCCCATTTTCCCGTAATGAGACCTGATAAGGATACCACGAAGACAAGAATTGTATTCAATGCTGCCGCTAAAGTTGAAATTGTATCTCTTAATGACAAGATATACCAGGGTCCCAAGCTCCAGCGTGATTTGTTTGATGTACTGCTACGATTCAGAAGGTACCCAATAGCAGTTGTGTGTGACATCAAAGAGATGTATCTACGCATTGGAATCACTCAATCTGATAAACCGTATCATAGGTTCCTGTGGAGAGTAATGGATAAAAGTCTACGAATTTGATTGAGTCATCTTTGGAGTAAATTCATCGCCATTCAGGCTCTATTTGTGCTGCAGCAACATGCGAGGCAGTACCAGAGCACATTTCCAATGGCCACAGAAACAGTGCTAAAATCCACATACATGGACGATTCCATGGACTCAGTAGGAACTGAAGAACAAGGCATGACACTGTATAGCAAACTTTCGACACTACTTACCAAGGCTGGTATGCACGCCCGGAAATGGTTATTGAATTCTCCACAGGTACTAAAGAGAATCCCATTATAAGACCGAAAATCAGAGGTAGATTTAGAATATGACCATTTACTGTCTACACAAACATTAGGGGTTTGGTAGCTGGCTGATCAAGATGAGTTCACGTTCAAAGAAAACAAACCTAATGATGACATGATACACTCCAAAAGAAACTTCTTAAAGAAGATCGCCACACTGTTCGATCCGACTGGTCTACTATCACCATTTACAGTTTGTGTCAAAATGCTTTTACAAGACATGTGGACGGCCGGCTTAGACTGGGACAAGGAAATGCCTGAATCCCTGGCCCTCTTGGCACGGGGATGGTTTTCAGAGCTATGTGACTTGAAGAAACTGCATATTCCAAGATATCTGCAAGAAAAGGAAAAGATGGTAGATATGCTATCCCTTCATACCTCTGTAGATTCTTCCTAGAGTGCGCATGGGACAGTGGTGTATGCCAGATACAGTTATCAAGACGGTTTGATTTCAACCAACATCATGGCTGCCAAAACAAAAGTCGCACCTAGTATAGCGATAAGCATACCTAGGCTAGAGTTAATGGGTGTGGTCGTCAGCGTTTGATTGGCTAAAAGAATAGCAACAGTCATCGATTTTCCCATAGGAAGGGCTACGTTCTGGTCTGACAGTGTAAATGTCTTATGGTGGATCAGGGGTCGCAGTTGACAATTTAAGCCGTTTGTTGCCAACAGAGTAAGAGAGATACAGACCAACACCAATCCGAGCAATGGAGGTATGTTCCTACCAGTATGAATCCTGCTGACATTCTAGGTAGAGGCATAAAAATAGAAGAGCTTAATATTTGGAGCAAATGGTGGAAAGGTCTAGATTTTCTCTCACAATCGGAAGAGGGATGGCCGTTGAGGAAGGTGGTTGAAAAGCCAGACAATAATGTAGAAATGAAAACCGTAAAGAAATCAGAAGCTCAGACAGCCGCAGATAGCTTTTATTCACATGCAATCGATGGGACATTGGGCACGTTCGTAACAGCTGAGGAGCTGAGTGGACCATTTACAGCTGATCCACACCATTTCTCGAGCTGGTTAAAACTAAAGAGAGTTACAGCTTGGATAATTCGGTTCATTAACAACTGTCAGAAATAAAAAGAAGATAGAAAATTGGGAGAGCTTCTAACATAGGCAATTAAAATGGCAGAAGTCCAACTCATAAAAGGCTTACAACGTACAGACTTTAAGGAAGAGTGGTCAGCATTATCTCAAGGAAAGCCCCTTCCACTTAGAAGGAAGCTGTTGGGGATGAAGCCCATGCTAGATGAAAACGGGCTGATGTGCTTCGACAGACGACTGGCACATGCTGAATATCTATCTTTCGACATCCGTAATCCAGTAATATTACCTCTAACAAGAGGGCCATGATGGCCCTGTAATGCTCACCTGAGCAACATAGCACTTTGAGAGCCTGAGGTACTGAGAAACTGACCTAAACACAAACACTTCACAAGTACCAAATATCACTCTGCAGGACCAATAATTACTGAGAAACTGACCTAAATGGAAAAACTTAAGAGAGTCACTGGACAGAAAACTATACGTCACCTTGAAATCATCAAGACAAACATTTTGAGCAAGATTCTTGATGATCACTTCAAAAATGTGACCTCTAGAGCATCAACAAGGTTTTCCTTTGATTTGGCCAGGCAAACTAATTTTTGATATCAAGTGACTTATTTGGCCAGGTCACCTAGTTTTTGACCCCATGTGACCCACTTTCAAACTTGACCTAGAAATCATCAAGACAAACATTTTGAGCAAGATTCATGATGATTGCTTCAAAAATGTGACCGCTAGAGTGTTAACAAGATTTTCTGCTGATTTGGCCAGGTGACCTAGTTTTTGACCCCAAGTGGCCCAGTTTCGAACTTGACCTAGAAATCATCAAGACAAACATGTTGAGCATGATTCATGATGATTGCTTGAAAAATGTGACCACTAGAGTGTTAACAAGGTTTTCTGCTGATCTGGCCAGGTGACCTAGTTTTTGACCCCAGGTGACCCAATTTTGAACCTGACCTAAAAATCATCAAGACAAACATACTGAGCAAGATTCATGATGATTGCTTAAAAAATGTGACCACTAGAGTGTTAACAAAGTTTTCTGCTGATTTGGCCCGGTGACCGTGTTTTTGACTCCAAGTGACCCAGTTTTGAATTTGACCTAGAACTCATCAAGACAAACATTTTGAGCAAGATTCATGATGATTGCTTGAAAAATGTGACAGCTAGAGTGATAAGATTTTATGCTGATTTGGCCGAGTGACCTAGTTTTTGACCCCAGATGTTTCAGTTTCGAACTTGACCTAGAAATCATCAAGACAAACATTTTGAGCAAGATTCATGATGATTGCTTAAAAAATGTGACCACTAGAGTGTTAACAAGGTTTCCTACTGATTTGGCCCGCTGACCTAGTTTTTTGACCCCACATGACCCAGTTTCAATCATATCCTAGAACTCATCAAAACAAACATTTTGAGCAAGATTCATGATTATTGCTTCAAAAATGTGACCGCTAGAGTGTTAACAAGGTTTTCTGCTGGTTTGGCCTGGTGACCTAGTTTTTGACACCATGTGACCCAGTTTCAAACTTGACCTAGAAATCATCAAGACAATCATTTTGAGCAAGATTCATGATGATTGCTTCAAAAATGTGACTGCTAGAGTGTTAACAAGGTTTTCTGCTTAGTTGGCCCGGTAACCTAGTTTTTGACTCCAAGTGACCCAGTTTCAAACTTGACCTAGAAATCATCAAGACAAACATTTTGAGCAAGATTCATGATGACTGCTTCAAAAATGTGACTGCTAGAGTGTTAACAAGGTTTTCTGCTGATTTAGCCCGGTGACCTAGTTTTTGACCCCAAGTGACCCAGTTTCAAACTTGACCTAGAAATCATCAAGACAAACATATTGAGCAAGATACATGATGATTGCTTCAAAAATGTGAACGCTAGAGTGTTAACAAGGTTTTCTGCTGATCTGGCCCAAGGACCTAGTTTTTGACCCCAAGTGACGCAGTTTCGAACCTAACCTAGATTTAATAGAGGCAAACATTTTGAGCAAGTTTCATCAAGATTGGGTCAAAACTATGACCTCTAGAGTGTTAACAAGTTTTTCCTTTGATTTGACCTGGTGACCTAGTTTTTGACCCCACGTAACCCAGTATCGAACTTGACCTAGATTTCATAGAGGCAAACATTCTGACTAAGTTTCATCAAGATTGGGTCAAAACTGTGACCTCTAGAGTGTTAACAAACTAATTGTTGATGGCGGACGACGGACGACGACGGATGACGGACATTGGATGATGACAATAGCTTACCCTGAGCTTTTGCTCAGGTGAGCTAAAAAGCTGTGTGACTAAGTTGATAATTAAAGAGCACCATGAACAAGGAATGCATGCATGTGGCACAAACCATACACTGGCTGCATTATAGGCATGTTACTGGATTGTCTCTGGACCTGAGGCAATTGTGATTGGGAAAGAGAATGTATGGAATGCAGACGTAGAAAAGCCAAGGCTTGTCAACAGATTATGGCTCCTTTACTGCTGGCAAGGTTAGAGACGTCAATGAGAGCATTTATGAAGACAGAAGTTGACTTCGCGGGACCATTTGTGACTGTGCAGGGAAGAGGCAAACGTCAAAAAAAAACCGCTATTTATGCTTGTTCACCTGCATGGCAACCAGAACGCTTCATCTTGAGTTCCCCTACTGACTCGACACGGATTCGTACATGAACGCCTTCTACAGAATGACCAGTCGTCAAGGGCTACTCGACAAAATTTATTCTGATAACGGCACTTATTTTAAAGGAGCCGATAACGAGCTGAAGTCGCTTTTAGCAGAATTAGATAAAGACAAAATCCAACAGACTGTCACCAACAAAGGAGTGAAATGAAATTTCAATCCACCAATGGCCCCACACTTCGGCAGAGAACATGAAAGCATGATCAAGTTCGCAAAAAGGGTCTTCAAGGCAATACTGAGCAAGGCAGATGTAACAGATGAAGAATTGATGACAGCTATAAAAGGAGCCGAGAATCTCATAAACTCTCGGCCAATGACTTATCAGACAGCTGATCCTTCGGATGATGTGCCACTGATGCCTAACCATTTTCTGCATGGGCAGATCGGTGGTCAATTCGCCCCAACATCAGTTGATGGAACATATTTCAATCCAAGGAAGAGGTGGCAACGAATCCAGGAGCTAGTGCGCCATTTCTGGCATAGGTGGCTGAGGGAATGGTTGCCAGAGCTAAGCGCGAGAAAATGGTTCCAGCCAGGACGAGACCTCAAAGTCGATGACGTCATACTCATGATGTCACCCGATACAACCAGAGGAAGGGGGGGGGGGGGGGTGGAAAGGGTACTCGAGACATATCCTGGTAAAGATGGTCGGGTCCGCATGGTGAAGATCCAGATAGGCAAGGGAACAACCACGAGAGCTGTAACAAAACTATGTCCTTTGGAACTGGAAGAGTAGATACATTTAGCTGACATTCTGAGCCTAGTCATATAGGCAAAAACGTTAAAGCTTTCTGAAAAGATGAACGTTTATTTTACTCTAAACCATCTCAAAAATGCCTTTTATTTCTAAGTGTTTTATTATAGCAAACAATTGTTCTTATGTTTGATGCAAAAATGTAGGTCTCTAGGATACGCAATAATATATTCGGGGAGCTAAGTTTTTTGCTTTAATGTTTAATCGATTATATCAATTGAGGAGGGGAAGAAATGGACAGGAGGTAATTTAGTTAACAACTGCATTTATAAACATTGGACGTTACGTCAATGACGTAACATTACGTCAATGACGTAATGTTACGCGTTACGTTAGTTATGGAGTTGTGTAGAGACATGGTCGCAAGCAGGGGCCCCACCGGCAGATGTCTCTACTGTATTGTTTATCGTTGTGAATAAAATGTAGTTTTTAAGAGTAAAACATCTTAACTAGCAATACTTAACCTATAGATAATGTGCTATTCTATTCTGTATCTCATACCTTCCACAGAAAAACGACCTTTTAGTTGTCTTTAAAGTCTTAATCCAGAAGGTCCCTTAGGCAGTTACCTGTGTGACGTAACTCTTCCCGCTTAATTGACCACATGTCAGTTTCTTTGATGTGTTAAAACAATAGAAACAGATAGAACAGAGCTGTGCGAGCTGGGAGGTGGGAGTCATGATTATCTATAGGTTAAGTATTGCTAGTTAAAATATGTTTTACTCTAAAAAACTTCATTTTAACTGCACAATACATTAACCTATAGATAATGTGCTAGAATTAGTTGATTAGGAGGGAGGAGCTCTCCAGTTCTAGCTCGAATAAATCTCCCACAACTTCTGGATAAGACTCAGGAAACTCTAAGGAATAAAGTCAATGTTTGAATAATTAGTCACTTATTCCTAACATACAACTATATATATAAGATACAATAACCTAAATAATATGTGTACATAGTGCATAGGAGGCTGTCAACATCTAGTTAGGTATCTGAGGCACTGACTTGCTGCCCCCCCCACCACTTTTTGGGCCACAACAATGGGGCCCAAATTCCGTAGATTCTCCGCTTGTTGAGACAGGTCCCTCATGTAGAATCTAGCAAAAGTAGAAGATTGACTCCAAACCGCTGCTTGAAGAATATCACTAAGAGGAACCTTATCAAAGAACGCCCAAGAAGACGAAAGGGCCCTGACTTCATGGGCTTTAATTTTAAGGAAAGAAATGTCTCGTTTAGTGAGTTTCCTACAGGCAAGTTTGATAGTGTAAGATATCCATCTAGAAATCGAATGTTTAGAAATATCTTGATTGCCTTTAATGGGTAGGAATAGTCTGGTTCTGTTCTGATGGTAAGGACTAATCATTTTAAGATAAAACTTCAAGGCCCTAATGGGGCAAAGTAGTCTGTCCAAATTTTCCCTTTTACAAGTTCGAGCAAAATTAGGGATAACTATAGGGTCTGGATTGACAGAAGGAAGCTGGTTTTTGGCTAAAAATCCAGTTTGAACTATCAAAGAGACCGATCCGTCAGATTGGTTGAACCTTAAATGATGAGAGTCCATTGCCAAAGCATGTAATTTGCTACATCTCTCAGCAGTGGCAAGGGCTAAAAGAAAAGCTGTCTTGATCGTGATGTGCAGTTTAGAAGCCTTATGTAAGGGTTCAAAGGGGTCTTTCCGAAGACAAACTAGAACCCAAGATAAATCCCATTTGGGAGTAAAGGATCTTTGTACTGGACGTTGCAGTTCGAAAGATTTGATAAGTTCTGATAATACTGGATTAGAACCGATTCTGTTACCAGTTTTAAATATTAGAGTGTTAGAGAGCATAGCTCTATAGCCTTTGATAGTACTGATTGATATTTCTTCTCAGAAAAAAGGAAATTGAGGAAATTGGCTATTACCGTAATAGGGGCCGAGACCGGATTAACCTTCTTTCTACGACACCAATTAGAGAAGATGGTCCATTTAGCATCGTAGACCTTCTGAGTAGATTTTCTTCTTGATTTAGAGACGAAATCTGAAACGTTTTGCGAAAACTTTCTATCTCTAATTGATTGTTTGATAACTCCCAAGCGTGAAGGTCGAGAACTGGGAGATTTTGATGCAGAAATCTGCCTTTTGACTGAGTCAAAAGTTTTGGAAACAGTGGCAGACGAATCGGGGCTGACACTAGAAGCTTCAATAGTTCTGGGAACCACATCTGATGGGGCCAGAACGGAGCTATTAGGACTATTCTGCATTGATATTGACAAATCTTTTCCAGGACAGAAGGAATCAGAATTGTCGGAGGAAAAGCATATGCATGAAGATAGTCCCAGTTCATGGACAGAGCATCTACCGCTAACGCATGACTATCTGGAACTGGAGAGATGTACAACAGGAGCTTGTGATTGAAATGAGTCGCAAACAGATCCACGTTGGGAAAGTTGAGCATCGGGAATACTGAATTCGCTATCGATTGATCCAGAGCCCATTCTGTCCTGATTGGTCTGTCCAATCTGGATAAGCGATCTGCAAGAATGTTGAATCTTCCAGGGATGTGATGAACTCTGATAACGATGTCATGTTCCTGACAGAAACTGAGTATCTCCCATACTTCTATGCAAAGGTTGGGAGAATGACTTCCGCCTTGTTTGTTGATATAAGAGACCACCGTAGTGTTGTCAGTGGAAATCATGACACAAGAATGGCGAATAAATGTTATGGCTTCTTTCAGTGCTAAACCTATGGCCATCATTTCTAATATATTGATATGGAGCTGGGATTGGTCTTCCGTCCAGCGACCATGAAAGGATAGTCTCAATGGCTCTAGATGAGCTCCCCATTCATTATGACTGGCGTCCGTAAAGAGTAATATTTTTGGATCTGGAGGGTGGATAGGAGTTCCAAGAGCGAAACGATTGGTATTTATCCATCACTGTAAGTGAAACCAAATCATGCCATTGATCGTAATGGGATGATTGAGAGGTAATATGTGAGGTTTCCATGTCGACAGAAGGCTCATTTGCAGAGGGCATAAGTGAAGCATGCCGAGGGAAACGAAATCTGCTGCTTCACTGAGTTTGCCCAAGAGAGACAGGAAAGAACGAGCCGATACTTGTTTGCATGATAGAATTGACTTGACAGTCAGAATTAAGCTCTGAACTCGATCTGACTGTACTCTGACTAGATTTTGTTGGGTCAGAAATTCCATGCCTATGAATGTGAAGTTCTGAGCCGGAACTAGTTCCGATTTCTTTAAATTTGGAATGAAACCGAGATTCTGAATAATTTGAAGGCAGTATTTTGTCTGAGAAATTAACTGATTTTGAATCAGATCTTTTACTAGCCAATCGTCTAGGTAAGGAAAAACCGAGATGGTGCATTGACGCAGGTGCGTTGCTATCAAGCCCATCACTCTGGTGAAAATCCACGGACTTAGGGACATACCGAAAGGTAAGGCCGTGAACTGTAGGACCTGATCTTTGTATACGAACCGAAGATACTTCCTGGATTGAGGATGGATTGGAATGTGCAGATATGCATCTGTCAGGTCTATTGAGACAGCCCAGTCGTTGATCGACATCGCTTTTCGTACTGCCTTGACTGTCTTCATTTGGAAAGATTCTTTCTTTATAAATCTATTTAGTAGAGAAAGATCTATAATTGGCCGTAACTTTCCGTTCTTTTTCGGCACTAGAAATATCCGGGAATAAAAGCCGGGCGTTCCCGGATTCTGTACCCTTTCCACTGCCCATTTCCTGAGGGGTGACACTAAACACTACAAACCACCACAAAACACTACTTAACACCACAAAACACACCACAAACCACCACAAACCACAATAGGCTACCACAAAACACATAAAGACAACCTTTAAACAATCATCTGGATCCATCATTCGGCCAAGAAGAACATATACAGCAATACCTTAAAATATCAGTTTCCGCTGATTCAAGACGGGCAATCCGTTTCTGACGAAAATATGCACTGAAATTACTGGTTTCTTACCCTGGAAAAGTGTTGTTAGGTAAACTGACCATCCTGACAGGACCTTTGCTGATTACTGGGATGTAAAACATAAACTCAAAAGAAAATTTCAGTGTTTACCCTGTGTTTACCAGAAAGCTAATGGAGAATATATGTGGTGCTGTTTTTTGTTGTTGTTTTTTAGTCAATATATCTAGAAACGCATATTTGGGAGTTATGTTTTAACATGATACAAAAATATATCAAGCCAAACAAGGAAGTCCTGCTATCAAAAACCTTTTCCAGCCAAGGCACCAAGAAGAAGAAAAACATACAAAGATAAAGGAACTTGTACAATCAGAGCTCAATACCTTTCCTGAACATCAGAAGAGTGAAGAAGTATACATACTTCAAATGATCCTAATGACCTCAGTATCACAGCAAGTTGTCACCTTTGCATTTTATTTAGGATAAAATTGCCAGATTAGGCTGTTCCTGAAGTCTGATCTAGGTATTTACTGTTAGCAATGCCATTTACAAGTTAGACACATTTATTTAATATGGTATCACTCTATTCAACTTCCTTCCTTCCTTCCTTCATTTCGAGCCCTGCCCAAGGAGTTAAAAATAGAGGAATATACAAACAGAGGAATGTATTAGGTTACTATGGTGGTATAGGTTAATGCCATCAGACAGCACTTGCAGTAGTGACATAAAGGTGATAATCAAGCATTTCTGCAAGGTCCTTTTCCAAATGCCTGTCAAACAGCATTTTTGGTGGAATGATGGATCCAGATGATTGTTTAAAGGTTGTCTTTATGTGTTTTGTGGTAGCCAATTGTGGTTTGTGGTGTTTTGTGGTGTGTTTTGTGGTGTTTTGTGGTGGTTTGTAGTGTTTAGTGTCACCCTTTCTGAGAAGTATTTCAATCTCTTCCCGGAGTAACGGTGAGGAAGACTGACTCAATCTGATCGGAATAGATGAGAGAGGATGTTTTACTTGAAATGGGATCCTGAAGCCGTTTTGGACGATAGAGAGGACCCATTTGTTGTCTGTGAACTCTTCCCATTGTTCCACAAAGTGGACCAAACTTCCTCCCACTGGCAGATCCAGACGTGGTAATGCTGGCAGTGGAAAGGGCTGGCTTTCATAACTTTGTGGTGGAAGAGGCAAATTTAGAGGAGGGGAACTGTCGAGGGTTACCCACCTTCTTAGGGAAATCCTTTTTACTACTAGTAGTAATGGATTGAGAATACGTTTTAGGCCTATACGACTGCAAAGGTTTAGGTCTAGTTTGTTTAGGAGGATATTTGGGCACCTTAAAGGCTGTTGGCGAAATGGAAGGCGATTGGTGCGATTGAAGTTGAGAAGAAGTTGTGGCTAAAAACCTTTGTTGTTGCACCTCGTAATTGGTCTTAGCCCTTCTTTAATTTTCCCATCAAACAGAGTTTTGGAGTTAATCCGAGTGTTCCTTAACTCTTGAGAAGAATTGTCCAAGAGGAGTTTAGAGCTAGCTAGTGCTGCGTCACGTCTAGCTTGAAACAACTCTGTGGTTAAAATGGAGGACATAGCTGTAGCATGCCTATCGATTTGGCTACGGCCTCAAGCAGTCTTGAGATTGCCGTAACCGACATCGACTCTTGTTGTAAGCACAGAAAAGCAGCTGATGAAAAGAGGTCAGCATGAGAATTGATGGTGACTAACTTTCGGGCCTTCTTTTCCCATGCTTCCAGATTTTTAATAGGAATGGATGTTTTTCCTTTATTCGATAAATCTAACAGGGAGGCATCCGATTCTAATGGTGAAATATTGTCCGTTGAGAAAAACTGGTTTCTGCTTTTATAAAATTTAGTCGGGGCAAGCAAACATATCCAGTCTTTGCAACACTTTTCTATATCAATTCTGTTTTGGATAAATTTTGTTGTATTCTCCACCAAATTTGATTGGGGAAGAAAAGCAGGGGAACAGAGCGTGATTCCATGAGTTGTTCAATTCCGGATAAAGGCTTAAGTGATGTCTTTTCTTGTTGGATTTTAGGACATAACTCTTGTGGGAGAAGCCTAAAAACCTCATTAATTGCCCAGTCAAAAGACCAATTTTCAGTATCAGTGTCGGAGCCTATGTCTTTGGTCGAATGAGAGACATGGTCCGAGATATCCTGGGCAATATTGACTGGTGAAATATTGACTGGATTAATGTTAGCTGTTTCCACAGGTTGCATCAGAGCAGGAGCCTCTGAAACCTGTGTAGAAGTAGGAACTCTTTTATATCTACCATAGTCATGTTCTGATTGTGTAGGTTTGGAAGACGAAGAAGGCGACGTCGAACGTCTTCTTCTCTTTTCATGTGAATGTCTGGACCTCTTGGATTTCTTGCTGTGATTCTGAGAATCCAAAAAGGTAGACCTGGAAGAGGATGAAGAGGGCGACTTTCGACGTCTTCTCTTCCTCTTAGATTGCAGACTTGTTCTCTATGTGATAGTCTAGTCTGAGATAAATTATCTGTGCCTTGATCATGAAGATGAGAAGGCTGAATGATCCCACTTGGGTCTGAATCCTGCGCAAAGCCAGGCACAAGGGGAATTATCTGTTTTCTTGAAGTAGCTGGGTTAGGTAACTCATAAACGTTAGAGTGTTGGTAACCCATATCTGGTGTGTTCAGTAGCCTACAAATGCTACCTATAGACACTTGAGAACTAATAGAAGCAGGGTGATGAACAATGACCGGTGATTGGCTGGAACCTAGATGACCGGTGCCTGGGTGACTGGTTGACCGGTGACTGGATGACCGGTGACTGGTGAGCTCTGTTGCCCGGTGACTGGTTGACCTGTGACTGGCTGCCTGGTGACTGGTTGACCAGTGACTAGATGACCGGTGACTGGTTGATCGGTGATTGGTTGACTGGTGACTGGTTGACCGGTGACTGGATGACTAGTGACTGGTTGACCGGTGACTGGATGACTGGTGACTGGTTGACCGGTGACTGGTGACTGGTGGACTTACTGCCCAGTCGGATACTAGATCCCCCGGGCGGCCATCTTGATGGGTCCTGCCCCGAGCAGTATAGCAATAAGGGGCGGTGCTTCCATCAAAAGACTCATGATCAGACGTCTGACATGGTCTTATCAGTCCTCTGTTTTCTTCTCTGAGTCATTTCAGACTACAAGATTGCAAAATTCTTCTTTCTCCACTAACTGACAAACGTTAATCAAATACGCACTGCAAATAGAAAAATTGGAGAAATCTAAAATATAAAGTACAAAATATACAAAAAGTATAAAATTCGACTTTATATTGAATTGACCACCACAGCCGCGGGCGAAAAAGGCATAGCGGTCACGAAAACGTATGACACAAATACAAGAAGAAGAAAATGCAAGAAATTAAAAATCGATAAATTAAAATAAATAACACGTTTAGTGGAAGGAATGAATAAGGAATAAGATAAAGGAAAGGATCAAGAAATTTAGCTGTGTAAAAAAGAAATAAATACAAATTTCTTTCACAGGTAAATAATCCTTTGTTGATTTTTCTCTCCACAAAAAAGAAACTGACACACATGTCAATTAAGCGGGAAGAGTTACGTCACACAGGTAACTGCCTAAGGGACCTTCTGGATTAAGACTTTAAAGATGACTAAAAGGTCGTTTTTCTGTGGAAGCTATGAGATACAGAATAGAATAGCACATTATCTATAGGTTAATGTATTGTGCAGTTAAATTGATTTTTCCTTCAAGTAAATCGTTTAATCTGGTGTTATTCCATTATCGGGGATATCGTTCCACCATGATGCATGCCACAGTTAAGCCCCGCTTAAAATTGTAAAATAATCATTTTAAAATCATTAATTACACGTCTGCACACTGTTGATTCCCTGTTACCCCATGATATATGTAATAACTGGGGTACATGAAGGTACGCATTATAAGGCGAAATTTCATGAAGCTTCTGTTTATAAGCTTAGTTCAGTTTCTTTGCAAATTTGTCATTTTTCTTTTTTTTTTTTTTTTTTTTGTTTTTGTTTTGCACTGAATATCATTTTTACCATAATTATTTGGATAGACAGCCCATGCAAACAGTGCAGACCTAAATCAGATGCTGCAGAATTCAAAGTAGAACACTTTTCATATAGGTGTGTTTGTGTAATGTGTGTATGTGAACATATGAGGAAACAAACTGCTGTTTCTTAAGAATTAGTATATACTGGATCAGTGATTTTTTTTGGCATGCATCCATGGACAGCCAAGGCCTCTCAGTCTGAGAATGCCGATTATGGCGATCTCGATAACGAAAACGCCCAGTCCCAAACTGAACCCATGTCATAAACCAAAGAAACAAAATTAAAACATATTTTCATAGATCATTTGTTTTACAGTCTAGACAAAAAATTCTATGCTTTTAGTTTTAAAATATTTGTATAATTATCACAGTCAGTCTAGTCAAAGCAACACACAATAAAACTGCAAGCCATGCACCATGCCCAGCCACACAGGAACATATTCCCTATGCACTTCTGTAGTATAAGGGCTGAAAACATTCTAAGTTAAACATGAAGAGAAGCAATAAACAGTTATTTCATAACTACAAAAAAAACAAAAAAAAACAACAAAGAGCCTAAGTTAAAAATGCAATAAAAAGTGATAAAAATAATTTCAGGATTCTGAAAAAAACAATATGCATATCTTCAGACCAATTTAAAGCGTGTGTAAAGTTTCAAAAGGATCAGCCTGAAAATGTAGGAGGAGTTGCGCGTACAAGGTACATACTCCCTATACATTTCTGTAGTATTAGGGCTCGAAAAAAGTCTAAGTTAAAAATGCAAAAAATGTAATAAAAAATAATTTCAGGATTCTGAAAAAAACAATATGCATATCTTCAGACCATCCTAAAAGCGCCTGTAAAGTTTCAAAAGGATTAGCCTAAAACTGTAGGAGGAGTTGCGCATACATGGTACATACTCCCTATACATTTCTGTAGTATTAGGGCTTGAAAAAAGTCTAAGTTAAAAATGAAAAAAATGTGATAAAAATAATTTCAGGATTCTGAAAAAAAAATATGCATATCTTCAGACCATCCCAAAAGTGCCTGTAAAGTTTGAAAAGGATTAGCTTAAAACTGTAGGAGGAGTTGCGGGCAGAAGGTACATACTCCCTATACATTTCTGTAGTATTAGGGCTTGAAAAAAGTCTAAGTTAAAAATAAAAAAAAAAGGTGATAAATAAATAATTCCAGGATTCTGAAAAAACAATATGCATATCTTCAGACCATCCTAAAAGCGCCTGTAAAGTTTGAAAAGGATTGGCCTAAAACTGTAGGAGGAGTTGTGGGCAGACTAATGGTGGGGGCGCTGATGGAGGGACGGACGGACAGACGGACACTCAAAATTTCAGAGGGTATAACATAATACCCCGCCACTTTTTTGGTGGCAGGGCATAAAAATGTCTGCTTTTAGTTTACAAATATTTGTATGATTATCACAGTCCAGTCAAAGCAACAGACAAAATGTTTCACCATGAGTCCCAGGCTCGATGCATGGTTTGAGTTCGGGATGCATGAATTCTAAACCTTGCGAGTCCCAGGACCCATAGAGGCAAAATTTAAACAAGAGGCCCACTGGCCACGGTTCGCTCACCTGAGTGAAAGTCACTTCGATACTTTCAATATAAATGTATATGGCCCACACAAATAGGGAAGCAAATTTGACCTTGGAGGCTAAAAGGTCAAATGTCAACATAGAATCATCATTTGAGCAATTTTGGTAGATCTCCTGTCCCCCGTAATTTGTGCAAAGATTAGGACCCAGGGCTTATTTGGTTATGGAGAAGAAGATTTTTAAAGGTTTTTACCATATATGGGCATGGCAGCCATTTTGATCAATGGACCATACCCATTTTAGCAATCTTTCATTCTCCTGCCCACGGAGGCTCCGCATGAAATTTGAGCAACACTGGCCCGGAGGCTTCAGAGGAAAAGCCATTTGAAATTATCAACATTTTTTCCATACAAATGTATGGGGCCCATATAAATGCATACAGAAGCAAACTTGACCTCGCCGTAAAAATGTTAAATGTCAATGTATGACAATTATTTTAGCAACTTTGGTAGACCACCCGTTCCAGATGATATATGCAAAGATTCAGCCACAAGCCATCCTCGGTTTTGGAGAATAAGATTTTTAAATGTTTTTTCCCATGCAAATGCATAAGGAAGCAAACTTGACCTTGCTGTAAAAAGGTCAAATGTCAATGTATGACCATTATTTTAGCAACTTTGGTAGACCCCTGTCTCGGATGATTTATGCAATCATTCAGCCCCAAAGCATCCTGGGTTCTAGAGAAGAAGATTTATAAAGGTTTTTACCATATATGGGCATGGCGCCCATCTTGGTCAACGAACCGTGACCATTTTAGCAATCTTTTGTTCCCCCTATCCAAGGAGGCTCCATATGAAATTTGAGCAAAATTGGCCCAGAGGCTCCAGAGGAGAAGTTGTTTGAAATTCTGAACATTTTTCCCATACAAATGCATAAGGAAGCAAAATTGACCTTACCGTAAAAAGGTCAAATGTCAATGTACGACCATTATTTTAGCAATTTTGGTAGCCCTCCTGTTCCTGAAGATATATGCAAAGATTCAGCCAAAAGGCATGCTCTGTTTTGGAGAAGAAGATTTTTGAAGGTTTTTCCCATACAAATGCATAGGGAAGCAAACTTGACCTTGCCGTAAAAAGGTCAAACATCAACATACGACAATTCTTTTAGCAATGTTGGTAGACCTCCCATCCCCGATGATTCCTGCAAAGGTTCAGCCCCAAGGCATTCTCGGTTCTGGAGGAGAAGAGTTTTAAAGGTTTTTACCATATATGGGCGTGGCGGCCATCTTGGTCAACGGACTGCGACCATTTTTGCAATTTTTCGTTCCCCCACCCTAAGAAGGCTCCATATGAAATTTGAGCAAAATTGGCCCAAAGGCTCCAGAGGAGAAGTTGTTTGAAATTCTGCACATTTTTCCCATACAAATGCATAAGGAAGACAAGAGGACCATGATGGTCCTATATCGCTCACCTGACCAAACAGATTTGTACATTTACTGTTGGAAGTTTCAGCCAAGTTCACTGCTCTAGGATTTTTGTATAAACTTTATAGCACTAACCACCCCCACCCCCCTCCACCACATCCCCGGCCATGTTTTTTTACAAATCTTGACGACTTGAACTGAATCTTAAAAGAGGGTCACCAAAGGAACATTTCTGCCAAGTTATATTGAAATTGGTCCAGTGGTTTAAAAAGTTTTATATAGCTATAAAGCCCTACGCCCTAACGGCCATGTTTTTTGACGAATCATGAAAGCTTGAACAAACTTGGTAGAGGGTCACCAAAGGAACATTCCTGCCAAGTTATATTGAAATCTGTTCAGTGGTTTCTGACAAGAAGATTTTTAAAGTTTTCTATTTAGATATATAGGGAAAATAAGCCCCACCCCATGGCAGCCATGTTTTTTGACGAATCATGACTGCTTGTACAATCTTGATAGAGGTTCACCAAAGCAACATTCCAGCCAAGTAATATTGAAATCTGTCATGGGGTATGTGACAATAAGAATTTTAAAATTTTCTATGCAGATATAGACGAAAAATAAGCCCCGCCCCCCTGGGGGCCATGGTTTTTAACATATCATGAAGGCTTGATCAATCTTGGTAGAAGGTCACCAAAACAACATTCCTGCCAAGTTACATTGAACTCGGTCCAACTGTTTCTTACGAGAAGATTTTTAAAGTTTTCTACATAGATATATAGGGAAAATAAGCCCCGCCCCCTAGCGGCCATGTTTTTTGATGAATCATGACGGCTTGAACAATCTTTGTAGAGGGTCACCAAAGAAACATTCCTGCCAAGTTGTATTGAAATCGGTCCATTGGTTTCTGAAAAGAAGATTTTTAAAGTTTTATATATACATATATAGGGAAAATAAGCCCTGCCCCTGGCAGCCATGTTTTTTGACGAATCATGATTACTTGAACAATCTTAGTAGAGGGTCACCAAGTAAACATTTCTGTAAAGTTATAATGAAATCAGTTCAGTGGTTTCTGACAAGAAGAGTTTTAAAGTTTTCTATAGATATATAAGGAAAATAAGCCCCGACTCCTGGCGGCCATGTTTTTTGACGAATCACGACGGCTTGAACAATCTTGATAGAGGGTTACATAAGAAACATTCCTGCAATGTTACATTGAAATCAGTCAGGTGGTTTCTGAAAAGACGATTGAAATTTTTTATATAGATATATAGGAAAATAAGCCCCACCCCCTAGCGGCCATGTTTTTTGACAAATCATAACGGTTTGAACAACCTTGGTAAAGGGTCACCAAGGAAACATTTCTGTGAAGTTATATTGAAATCAGTCCTGTGGTTTCTGACGACAAGATTTTTTCAAGTTTTCTATATAGATATATATGGAAAATAAGCCCCGCACCCTCTAGAGGCCATGTTTTTTGACAAATCATGACAGCTTGAACAATCTTGATAGAGGGTCACTAAGGAAACATTTCTGCCAAGTTATATTGAAATCGGTCCAGTTGTTTATGACATGAAGATTTTTAAAGTGTTCTATACAGATATATATGAAAAATTAACCCCGCCCCCTAGCGGCCATGTTTTTTAACGAATCATGGCGGCTTGAACAATCTTGGTAGAGGATCATCGAAGAAACAATACTGTAAAATTATATTGAAATCCGTCCAGTGCTTTATGACAAGAAGATTTTTAAAGTTTACTATATAAATATATAAGGAAAATAAGCCCTGCCCCCCTGGCAGTCATGTTTTTTGACAAATCCAAATGGCTTGAACAATCTTGCAACAGGATAACCAAAGGAACATTTCTGCAAAATCATATGGAAATCGGTCCAGTGGTTTTGGACAAGAAGATTTTTAAAGTTTTCTATACAGATATATAGTGAAAATAAGCCCCGCCCCCTGGCGGCCATGTTTTTTGACAAATCCAAATGGCTTGAACAATCTTGGTACAGGATCACCAAGGGAACATTTCTGCAAAATTATATTGAAATCGGTCCCATGGTTTCGGACAAGAAGATTTTTAAACTTTTCTATACAGATATATAGGGAAAATAAGCCCCGCCCCCTGGTGGCTATGTTTTTTGACGAATCCAAATGGCTTGAACAATCTTGGTAGAGGATCACCAAAGGAACATTTTTGCAAAATTATATTGAAATTGGTCCAGTGGTTTGGACAAGAAGATTTTTAAAGTTTTCTATATAGATTATATAGGGAAAATAAGCCCCGCCCCCTGGCGTCCATGTTTTTGACAAATCCAAATGGCTTGAACAATCTTGCAACAGGATCACCAAAGGAACATTTTTGCAAAATTATATGGAAATGGGTCCAGTGGTTTCGGACAAGAAGATTTTTAAAGTTTTCTATATAGATATAGAGGGAAAATAAGCCCCGCCCCCTGGCGGCCATGTTTTTTGACGAATCCAAATGGCTTGAACAATCTTGCAACAGGATCATCAAAGGAACATTTCTGCAAAATTATATTGAAATCGGTCCAGTGGTTTCGGACAAGAAGATCTTAAATTTTTCTATATAGATATATATGGAAAATAAGCCCTGCCCCCTGGCGGCCATGTTTTTTGACGAATCCAAATGGCTTGAACAATCTTGGTAGAGCATCACCAATGGAACATTTTTGCAAAATTATATTGAAATCGGTCCAGTGGTTTCGGACAAGAAGATTTTTAAAGTTTTCTATATAGATATATAGGGAAAATAAGCCGCGGCCCCCTGGCGGCCATGTTTTTTGAAGAATCGAAATGGCTTGAACAATCTTCCTAGAGGATCACCAAAGGAACATTTTTGCAAAATTATATTGAAATCGGTCCAGTGGTTTCGGACAAGAAGATTTTTAAATTTTCTATATAGATATATAGGAAAAATAAGCCCCGCCCGCTGGCGGCCATGTTTTTTGACGAATCCAAATGGCTTGAACAATCTTGGTAGAGGATAACCAAAGGAACATTTCTGCAAAATAATATTGAAATCTGTTCAGTGGTTTCTGACAAGAAGATTTTTTAATGTTTTCTATATAGATGTAAAATGAAAATAAGCCCCGCCCCCTGGCGGCCATGGTTTTTGACAAATCCAAATGTCTTGAACAATCTTGGTAGAGGATCACCAAAGGAACATTTCTGCAAAATTATATTGAAATCGGTCTAGTGGTATCTGACAAGAAGATTTTTAAAGGTTTCTATATAGATATATAGGGAAAATAAGCCCCGCCCCCTGGCGGCCATGTTTTTTGATGAATCCAAATGGCTTGAACAATCTTGGTAGAGGATTACCAAAGGAACATTTCTGCAAAATTATATTGAAATCGGTCCAGTGGTGTCGGACGAGAAGATTTTTGAAGTTTTCTATATAGATATAGAGGGAAAATAAGCCCAGCCCCCTGGCGGACATGTTTTTTGACCAATCCAAATGTCTTGAACAATCTTGGTAGAGGATCACCAAAGAAACATTTCTGCAAAATTATATTGAAATCGGTCTAGTGGTTTCTGACAAGAAGATTTTTAAAGTTTTCTATACAGATATATAGGGAAAATAAGCCCCGCCCCCTGGCAGCCATGTTTTTTGATGAATCCAAAAGGCTTGAACAATCTTGGTAGAGGATAACCAAAGGAACATTTCTGCAAAATTATATTGACACTGGTCCAGTGGTTTCTGACGAGAAGATTTTTAAAGTTTTCTATATAGATATATAGGGAAAATAAGCCCCGCCCCCTGGCGGCCATGTTTTTTTACGAATCCAAATGTCTCGAACAATCTTGGTAGAGGATCACCAAAGAAACATTTCTGCAAAATTATATTGAAATCGGTCCAGTGGTTTCTCACAAGAAGATTTTTAAAGTTTTCTATACAGATATATAGGGAAAATAAGCCCCGCCCCCTGGCAGCCATGTTTTTTGACGAATCCAAAAGGCTTGAACAATCTTGGTAGAGGATAACCAAAGGAACATTTCTGCAAAATTATATTGACACTGGTCCAGTGGTTTCTGACGAGAAGATTTTTAAAGTTTTCTATATAGATATATAGGGAAAATAAGCCCCGCCCCCTGGCGGCCATGTTTTTTTACGAATCCTAATGTCTCGAACAATCTTGGTAGAGGATCACCAAAGAAACATTTCTGCAAAATTATATTGAAATCGGTCTAGTGGTATCTGACAAGAAGATTTTTTAAAGATTTCTATATAGATATATAGGGAAAATAAGCCCCGCCCCCTGGCGGCCATGTTTTTTGATGAATCCAAATGGCTTGAACAATCTTGGTAGAGGATCACCAAAGGAACATTTCTGCAAAATGTTTTTGAAATCGGTCCAGTGGTTTCTGACGAGAAGATTTTTTGAGTTTTTAGTTAAAAAATCTATTTTTAGCTCCTGTGACCTAGATATGCAATGGACCGGAACCATTTGAACAACTTTGAAAGAGGATCAACCAAGGATCATTCCTGTGAAATTTGGTCAAAATCCAATCAGTGGTTTAGGAGGAGATGTTGTTTAAAGATTGTGAATTGACGGACAGACGGATGACGACGACGACGACGACGACAGACGGTGAGTGATCACAATACCTCACCTTGAGCCTTCGGCTCAGGTGAGCTAAAAAATTGACCTTAACGTAAAAAGGCCAAATGTCAATGTACGACCATTATTTTAGCAATTTTGGTAGCTCTCCTGTTCCCGAAGATATATGCAAAGATTCAGCCATAAGGCATGCTCGGTTTTGGAGAAGAAGATTTTTAAAGGTTTTTCCCATACAAATGCATAGGGAAGCAAACTTGACCTTGCCGTAAAAAGGTCAAACGTCAACGTACGACAATTCTTTTAGCAATTTTGGTAGACCTCCCGTCCCCGATGATTCCTGCAAAGGTTCAGCCCCAAGGCATTCTCGGTTCTGGAGGAGAAGATTTTTAAAGGTTTTTACCATATATGGGCGTGGCGGCCATCTTGGTCAACAGACTGCAACCATTTTAGCAATTTTTCATTCCCCCACCCTAAGGAGACTCCATATGAAATTTGAGCAAAATTGGCTCAGCAGTTTCAGAGAAGAAGTCGTTTGAAAATGTTAACGGACGGACGGACGACGGACGAAAAGTGATCACAATAGCTCATCCTGAGCAGAGCTCAGGTGAGCTAACAAGAGGCCCATGGGCCACGGTTCGCTCACCTGAGTGACATAGCCACTGCAGACATGCAGATGTTATGCAACATTTTTCCAATCCTATCATCGCAACTAATGAAAATATCATCATTTGAGCAGTTCTTAGTTTTGAAGAAGAATATATGGGCCTGACAGTCAATGGAGCATGATCATTTGAATAAACTATCAATCACATTTCAACAGAAGGATCAATGTGAAATTTGGTGGAAATTGGCTAAGTGGTTTCTGAAGAATCATGATTTTATACATGTAAACAGCACAGTGGCAGGGAAATATTATAAATATAAACCAGATGATGGCCATCTTAGATTTCCAATCAGAACAATTTTAACTACTGTTGATCTACAAGTCACTTCGATACTTTCAATATAAATGTATATGGCCCATACAAACAGGGAAGCAAATTTGACCTTGGAGGTAAAAAGGTCAAATGTCAACATTGAACCATCATTTTAGCAATTTTGGTAGATCTCCTGTCCCCCGTAATTTGTGCAAAGATTAGGACCCAGGGCTTATTTGGTTATGGAGAAGAAGATTTTTAAAGGATTTTACCATATATGGGCATGGCAGCCATTTTGATCAATGGACCATGCCCATTTCAGCAATCTTTCATTCTCCTGCCCACAGAGGCTCCGCATGAAATTTGAGCAAAACTGGCCCGGAGGCTTCAGAGGAAAAGCCATTTGAAATTATCAACATTTTTTCCATACAAATGTATGGGGCCCATACAAATGCATACAGAAGCAAACAAGACCTCGCCGTAAAAAGGTTAAATGTCAATGTATGACAATTATTTCAGCAACTTTGGTAGACCGCCCATTCCAGATGATATATGCAAAGATTCAGCCACAAGCCATCCTCGGTTTTGGAGAAAAAGATTTTTAAATGTTTTTTCCCATACAAATGCATAAGGAAGCAAACTTGACCTTGCCGTAAAAAGGTCAAATGTCAATGTATGATCATTATTTTAGCAACTTTGGTAGATCCCCTGTCCCCGATGATTTATGCAAACATTCAGCCCCAAAGCATCCTTGGTTCTAGAGAAGAAGATTTTTAAAGGTTTTTACCATATATGGGCATGGCAGCCATCTTGGTCAATGAACCGTGACCATTTTAGCAATCTTTTGTTCCCCCTATCTAAGGAGGCTCCATATGAAATTTGAGCAAAATTGGCCCAGAGGCTCCAGAGTAGAAGTTGTTTGAAATTCTGAACATTTTTCCCATACAAATGCATAAGGAAGCAAAATTGACCTTACGGTAAAAAGGTCAAATGTCAATGTACGACCATTATTTTAGCAATTTTGGTAGCCCTCCTGTTCCCGAAGATATATGCAAAGATTCAGCCATAAGGCATGCTCGGGTTTGGAGAAGAAGATTTTTATAGGTTTTTCCCATACAAATGCATAGGGAAGCAAACTTGACCTTGCCGTAAAAAGGTCAAACATCAACGTACGACAATTCTTTTAGCAATTTCGGTAGACCTCCCGTCCAAGATGATTCCTGCAAAGGTTCAGCCCCAAGGCATTCTCGGTTCTGGAGGAGAAGATTTTTAAAGGTTTTTACCATATATTGGCGTGGCGGCCATCTTGGTCAACAGACCGCGACCATTTTAGCAATTTTTCGTTCCCCCACCCTAAGGAGGCTCCATATGAAATTTGAGCAAAACTGGCTCAGCGGCTTCCAGGGGAGAAGTCGTTTGAAAATGTTAACGGACGGACGCACGGACGGACGGACGACGGACGAAAAGTGATCACAACAGCTCATCCTGAGCAGAGCTGAGGTGAGCTAAAAAATTACTGCTGGATAGTTTCTGTGTTAGAAGTGTCCTGTCAAGGATCTTCTAAGTATTAAACAACATATGTTTTTGTGTAGAAATAATAATAATCAATGATTATCTAGATAAGCCTCTAATCTAGAGCCCTCAAATGTACATAGTTTTGGTCTTTTTCTATCTGATATTAAATCCATTTGAAGATTCTTTATGTCCACTGTATTCTAAAAGTTAAATGCTTTGTGTGTAACAGAGTAGTAAGCCTAATTTGCAAAAAAAAAAAAAAAAAAATATTTGTAGATGAGCTGAGCTGAGGTTACACCAGAGAAGACATTTTAGCCATTACTTAAAAATGCACTATTTTGGGCACTATTGCCAAACAGTGTTGACTTTCTTATTTCTCCATGAAAACATGTTCTGGATACACTTAGGATGTTACCAAGCTGCTTCTAATAAGTACCCACAATATATGTTTCCTTGGAATAATAAGAAAAATATTTACCTGTATATCCCTCTAAACTGGAACTTTGAAATGTAGATACATAGTTAATTTCTCTCTGCTGTGCCATACATTTCAGTACATGTATTGTTTGTATCCATTCCATTTCAAAATATAACACTTTTGTGTCTAGCAAGAAATACTGGGCTTAATTCAAAGTCATACTGTAGCCAAAATAGGTCCACCAAAAGACAAATGTAGCCTTTTCTCCAAAATTAGAATATTTTCTGAATAATTTCTATCAGATAACTTATCTTTACATTCCTTGCATTCCTTTACTTTTTTGTCTGGCAAGAAATTGAAAAAAACTACTGAACTATTTCAGAAAACTGGGTAGCTGAAGTGTGTTAAATGAGGGGATATCAAAAGACAAATGTAACCATACATTTTACGGAACATTTATTAGAAGATAATGTTGTATACTGGACTGAAACTTGATATACACTGTTTACACCTTAGGTATATAAATTCATGCCAGGCTCTTGCTGGAGCTTTTCCTGTAGTTTCTCTATAATAGCAGCTTTGTATTAATTATATAATTACATCTACTTGACTATGTTTTGACTCATACAATGAACCGAATACAATATGGTGTCAGAAAGTAAAAGTTTTGAAATTTAATTTATTGCTTAAACAATAATAATCTGAAAGGATTAAATCTCTGGAATATATTGTGAACTCTGGAAAATTAAGCAAAATGGCAACATTTCAAGTTACATCGCCAGAACATTTCAATTTCATGCGGGTTGAAGATTTTCAGAAATGGATTAATCGATTCGAACGGTTCAAAATAGCTTCTGGATTAAGTGAGAAAAGTCAGGAACAACAAGTTAATACATTAATCTATTGTATGGGAAGAGAGGCAGATAATATCCTGCATTCATTTAATTTAACAAACGTACAACAAAAAGAATCTGAAACTGTCAAAAATAAATTCAAGAATTACTTTGTCGTGAGAAGGAATGTGATATTTGAAAGAGCTAAATTTAACATGCGGAAACAGGAAGAAGGAGAATCAGTGGACACTTTCATTACATCGCTGTATTCTTTAGCAGAACATTGTTATTATGCCCAGCTGAAAGATGAATTAATTCGGGACAGGATTGTTGTTGGTTTGCGGGACGCTAAAATTTCTGAAAAATTGTAGTTAGATGCAGATTTAACGCTTGAAAATGCTGTAAACCAGGCCAGACAGAAACAGTCAATTGTGCGAAGTCAAATAGTTAATGATAACAGGCTTGACTTTGTCAAACAAAAAACAAAGCAACAGAGAACTGTTAAAAAGTCACTGAACAGGAGTAAGCCAAAACCTTCAAAGTGTACCCGTTGCGGAGCAGTTCCGTCTCACAACCGTGAAAAATGCCCAGCGGCGCAATCAAGATGTCGAGGTTGCGGGGTCAAGGGACACTGTGTGAAATGCTGTCTATCCAAGAAAAACGTTCACGAGGTCGAAGGGCGAGAGGAATCCGACGAATCTGACGTCTACCTTGGAACAGTTGAGATGTGCGACGACAATAATCGGGCGTACCTGGAGACAGTGGATATGCATGACACAGACCCATGGACTATAACATTAAAGTTGAGACAAGTTTGTATCAGATTCAAAATCGATACTGGGGCTGACGTAACTGTCATTTCTGAAAATATGTACTCACAATTAGGCAAGTTACCATTGACCAAATGCAGTAAAAAGCTTTATGGTCCGGGTAATAAACGTTTGAATGTCATGGGTTTGTTCGCAGAAACAATTTTGTAGCAATGCAGCTTCAGCGGTCGAGCAAATTTATGTAGTTAAAGGACTTGACAGGTGCCTTTTAGGCCGAACAGCGATCAAAAAGCTAAATTTGCTTGAGATTAAACATGATCACGTGCATGAAATCGTCTCGCTTGAAACAGCGAAGCAAAATTATCCTAATTTATTTAGAGATCTTGGTATGCTCAGTGGAGAATACCATATTTCCCTTAAAGAGGGAGCCAAACCATATGCGCTAACCGTTCCACATAGAGTTGCGATTCCGTTGTTACCTAAGGTAAAGCAGGAGTTAGCTAACATGGAGAAAAATGGTTATTTCTCGTGTTGACCAACCTACGGACTGGTGTGCAGACATGGTCTTTGTACCGAAAGCGAGCAGTAAAATACGAATTTGCGTTGACCTTACTAAATTAAATGAAAATGTCAAACGTGAAAATTTCCCACTGCCAGCAATTGACCAAAGTCTTGGACCTGTCGGGTGTGAAATATTTCAGTAAGCTTGATGCGAATTCCGGATTTTGGCAGATCAAACTGTCAGATCAAAGTAAATTACTCACCTCTTTTATTTGGGAGATATGCCTTTAACAGGTTACCGATGGGACTTTCAAGTTCGAGAGAATACTTCCAAAAAAGGATGTATCAAATTCTAGAAAGTCTTGAGGGAGTTATATGTCAGACAGACAACATACTTGTTTACGGTAGGACAGAGCGCGAACATGACGAACGTCTAAAACAAGTACCATCTAGACTGCAAAATGCTAACCTCACATTAAACGCAGAAAAATCTGAGTTCAAAAAGACCTCTATCAGATTTGTCGGTCATATTCTGGGGCCAGAAGAAATTTCTGCAGATCCGGTGAAGGTCCCTCCATAAGGGATCTGGCTGCACCTACAGATTTGCATGGGGTACGCAGACTCCTGGGCATGGTTAACCAACTGGGTAAATTTACACCTATGTCAGAAGAGTATTCTAAACCAATATGTGACCTGCTTAGTTAGAAAAATCAATTCTACTGGGGATCAAATCAACAAAAAGCCTTTGAGAAGATCAAAACATTACTTACTAGCACTCCTGTACTTGCACTCTATGATCCAAACAAGTACACAGTACTTAAAACAGATGCGTCAAATTTTGGCCTGGGGGCGGCACTTTTTCAAAAGCAAGATAATGGGGATTTAAAGCCTATTACTTATGCTTCTAGAGCCCTGTCACCAACAGAACAGCGATATTCTACGCTAGAGAAAGAGGCCATTGGGGTCAGTTTTGGGTGTGAGAGAAATCGGGATTACCTCATAGGCAAGCACTTTCATATCGAGACAGACCACAAACCTCTTGTATCATTACTAGGTAAAAAGGACCTTCATGATTTGCCCATAAGAATATAAAAAAAAAAGGTAAGAGAAAAGTCCAGGGAGTGCCACAATCACAAACTGCAGCCCTTCCCAGACCCCAAGAGGAAGAGGAAACCAACAAATCCAAACAAGCACAAACCGAACAAACGTACGAAAAGCACTAAGATTAGCTCTCTCTTCCCCAAGCGAGGTAATCGCAATACTGAAAGGACTGAAAAACACAAGAACAAAATGACACACGGAAAGACATACAACAAATCGCTTCGTAGAATAAACCACAAAGCAACAAAGAGTAAGACTAACACCGGGACCACCGCCTTAGAACGGTCAGTAGAGCAAACCACCGGGGGGTTTAAAGTACTTTTATAGCTAGCTAACTTCACCCTGGGATATCAGACTGAAGTTAATGCAATTTTCCTACTCAATTTCTCACGTACTGGGAAAACAGTTTATTATCCCAGATTTGCTTAGCAGACAACCTGTGAATCATGAGCTGACACGTGAAGAAAAAGAGCTTAGCTTAGATACCGAAAATTATGTTGACTCAATTTTCAGACAGTTGCCTGCAACTGATATGCGGCTGCAGGAAATTAAGGAAAAACAAGGTCGGGATCCTGTATGTCAAACTTTGATAAGATATTGTCAAGTTGGGTGGCCTGAAACAAAGAGCAGAGCATGTGAAACTGGTAAAATATATTGGCCTTATCAGGGAGAAATTTCAGTAAACAAGGGAATTTTGATGAAGGGTGACAGATTAATTATCCCAATGGAAATGAGAGCAGATATACTATCAAAACTTCATGGGGCTCACCAAGGGATAACGAAATGCAGATTATGAGCTAAAGAATCTGTATGGTGGTTAGGAATAAACAGTGACATAGAAAAACTTGTGAACTCCTGTGACACATGTGCAAGGTTACAAAATGACCATGCTGAACCTATGATAAGCACAGAATATGATGACAGACTGTGGAAACATTTATGGTCAGACTTATTTTACTGGAGGAATCACACATATCTTTTAGTAAATTGTTATATTCACGATACATAGAAATAGCCAAGTTGGAATCTATAAATCACAAGATGTAATCAATCACATGAAATCAATTTTTAGCAGACATGGCATATGTGACATTTTGACGATTGATCAGGGACCACAATATACATCGACATTGTTTAGAGAATTCATGGCAGAATACGGAATAAAGCATGTCACAAACAGCGCGAAGTATCCATTGGGTAACGCGGAGGCAGAACGAGGGGTTCAAACTGTGAAACGCTTGCTTAAAAAAGCGGATGATCCATATATTGCATTGATGAATTACCCCACTACACCTTTGAGCAACGGCTGGAGTCCTTCAGAACTGTTATTTTCGTGTCGAATAAAAACCTTGGTTCCAATAAATCCTGCAAAATTGAAACCAAGAACTGTAAAAGAAAGAAATCTTTGACGTAAGGAGAACGCCGCGCGCAGCAGCACAAAGCAGCATTATGATATGCGAAAGCATGCTAGGGTTTTACAACCGCTGCAGGAAGGGGACAGTGTCTTTGTAAAACGATTTCAAGTTGATGGTAAGGTACTTCAGGAAGCGGACCGACCGCGATCTTACATTGTTGATACACCCCGTGGTGTCATATCAAGAAACAGAAGACATCTGGTCAAGTTAAATAGAGATGTTCAGTTGAACGAACCTACTGACCTTCCTACGGGAGTAGAGAACTCAAAACAGCCTGATTGTAATGGGACAAATTTTCAGACTTTACCAGCCAACAGAGAATCTGATACACCCTCGTCTCAGCCTTTGGAAATTATACAAAATATGCAAAATGATAAAGAGAACTTGACAAGCGATAAACATTATGTTGGAAAGAAAACGTTTACCGTAATACTCATAGTAAAAACTTTAAAGAGGGGGTGTTGTATACTGGACTGAAACTTGATATACACCGTTTACACCTTAGGTATATAAATGCATGCCTGGCTCTGGCTGGAGCTTTTCCTGTAGTCTCTCTATAATAGCAGGTTTGTATTAAATATATAATTACATCTACTTGACTCTGTTTTGACTCGTACAATGAACCGAATACAATAGATAACTTATCAGCTGAATGTTACCGGTATTTATTTCATTTTATAAAGTAACTCATATAACTTAATAAGAAAAAAAGTACTGGATTAAATTTACAAAATTACATCATGAGTGGCTTAATAGATGTGCTTAATAAATGTGTGAAAATCTCATGACACTAAATACAGCTGTATCATGATAGCTGTATTGTGACATATTCTGGCATATTTCCATTATAGACAAATAATCATTTTGAGGATTTCCTGCATTCATTTGATTTGGAGAGTTATGTTCTGTATAAACATGAACAAATAAAATCAAAATACAGGGTTTCTCTTTAAAATGCAAACTTTGGTTACCTTAGATAGGTGGGCAGGGTCACTCAAATTGATAAAACTGGACAGTGGACACAATATTATGCGATGTGACACTTATCCATCTTAGGTTTCTGTATGGTTGTTTATTTTGGAATTAAAGTTAACCATTATATAACTACCAATAAATAAAACCAAAATTCAGTGCATCTCTTTAGACCTTAATGTTTGATTACCTCAAACAAGTGGACAGGGCATTCAAATTAGTTAAAGTGGACAAAATACTATATAAAAGTTAAATTACAGGAGTGCACAATTATCCAGATCAGGATTAAGATAATACTTTTTCCAAAGAACTAACCATACAGAATTCTCATCTAGATAATTTGACCATACCATTCTATTCCAATGTTCTACTTGGTTCAATTAAGTTATCAGACTGGTGGTAAGAATGTGTGTGTGTGTGTATGTGTGTGTGTACTTTTATGAAATTATCTAAAACGTGTGTGTGTGTACTTCTATGAAATTATCTAAAACTAAATGTGTGTGTGTGTGTGACAGAGAGAGAGAGGTATGAGGTGGCACTGAGATTGTAGGGTTCAAAATTTACTTGGTATCTTTGCAGCCCAGGAATTGTCCTGACATTTTAAGAAGGCACAAATACAGAATTTTAAGCAATAATGTGTTCATATGAGTACAAACATACTCCATGATTTTTTTTTCTCTGGCAGTCATACCTTACTGAGAATGTATTTTGATTTTGACTACACATGATATCTGAATCAACGGACTGAGTTGCGGTTTAACATGTAGAGACAATGCCTCCAAATTTATGGAACTTTGACCCGGAGCTCTGCCTTGGAGGCATCAGGCAGCCCATCAATTTCACCAGCCCCGATGGGCAGGGGCCGTGATTGCTCAATACCCAATTATAAGTGTATGCCTGTAACAGGTACCCTGAGTGACAATACACAATCGTTCGCATACCTGAGATGCATTTTACTGCTTCAGGAATTTTCTGGATCTGCACTGTTTGTCATAATTTTTATCAAAAACCTGGATCAAGTAATCTGAATGGCTGGGAAATTAAAAGTGGGCATGGCCTCTTAATTTATTCAGCATGACAAGGGTTAAGTTCAAACTTCAGGTCATACTGACCCATAATCAGAAAGTATGGTGTTTATACATGAAATACTCTTCAAGATATATGGTAAAACCACTGGACCATGAAAACTCCTCATGATACAATTAAAACTAGATCATGAAGTGAGCATATGCTCACTAATACCCCCGGCCATGGCCATCAGTGATAACACACAACAAGATGACAACGGGACATAACTCTAATAAACCTGGCTCTGAAGCCCCTATTTTCATATCACACTTATAGTTAATAAAGGTGTGTGAGTAAAATAAATTTCAATAAAATCTGGAAACAGGTATAGAAATTATTAAGAAAAATACATAATTTAATAGCAAGAACAATAAAAGGAAATAACTCTAAGGGACCTGGCCCCATGGCCCTTATTTTATTTTCCACAATACAACTCATCATACTTGTCATGTGTACAAAAGTTGAAGTTTGTAGGTAAAGTATTTCCTGAGATATCTTTAACAGAAAATAAATGCACATCAAAATAATGAAATATAACAAAGGGATATAACTCTAATAAACCT
Source organism: Anodontia alba (assembly GCA_964016985.1). Lineage (NCBI taxonomy): Eukaryota > Metazoa > Mollusca > Bivalvia > Lucinida > Lucinidae > Anodontia > Anodontia alba. Next base: position 79,253,455 of record OZ024824.1, on the reverse strand, counting down.
GGCCCTGAAGCCCCTATTTTCATATCACACATGTAGTGCATAAAGGTGCATGTGTAAAATAAATTTTATTAAAATCTGAAAACCAGTATAGAAATTATTAAAGAAAATACATTATTTAATAGCAAGAACAACAAAGGGAAATACCTTTAAGTGACCTGGCCCCATAGCCCTTATTTTCTTTCCCACAATACAACTAGTCATACTTGTCATGTGTACAAAATTTCAAGTTTCTAGGTAAAGTAGTTCGGGAGATATCTTTGACACAAAATTGACACAAAATAAATGCATATCATAATAACGAAATATAAAAATGGGATATAACTGTAATAAACCTGGCCCTGAAGCCCCTGTTTTCATATCACATGTGTAGTGCATAAAGGTGTATGTGTAAAATAAATTTCATTAAAATCTGAAAACCGATATAGAAATTATTGAGAAAAATACAAAATTTAATAGCAAGAACAATAAAGGGAAATAACTCTAAGGGACCTGGCCCCATGGCCCTTATTTTCTTTCCCACAATACAACTAGTCGTACTTGTCATGTGTACAAAATTTCAAGTTTCTAGGTAAAGTAGTTCGGGAGATATCTTTGACACAAAATTAAGAAAAATACAAAATTTAATAGCAAGAACAACTAAGGGAAATAACTCTAAGGGATCTGGCCCCATGGCCCTTATTTTCTTTTCCACAATACAACTAGTCGTACTTGTCATGTGTACAAAATTTCAAGTTTCTAGGTAAAGTAGTTCGGGAGATATCTTTGACACAAAATTAAGAAAAATACAAAATTTAATAGCAAGAACAACAAAGGAAAATAATTCTAAGGGACCTGGCCCCATGGCCCTTATTTTCTTGGTGCATGTGTAAAATAAATTTTATTAAAATCTGAAAACGGGTATAGAAATTATTAAGGAAAATACATAATTTAATAGCAAGAACAACAAAGGGAAATAACTCTAAGGGACCTGGCCCTATGGCCCTTATTTTCTTTCCCACAATACAACTAGTCATACTTGTCATGTGTACAAAATTTCAAGTTTCTAGGTAAAGTAGTTCGGGAGATATCTTTGACACAAAATTGACACAAAATAAATGCACATCAAAATAATGAAATATATAACTGTAATAAACCTGGCCCTGAAGCCCCTGTTTTCATATCATATGTGTAGTGCATAAAGGTGTATGTGTAAAATAAATTTCATTAAAATCTGAAAACAGGTATAGAAATTATTAAGAAAAATACAAAATTTAATAGCAAGAACAACAAAAGGAAATAACTCTAAGGGACCTGACCCCATGGCCCTTATTTTCTTTCCCACAATACAACAAGTCATACTTGTCATGTGTACAAAATTTCAAGTTTCTAGGTCCTGAGATATCTTTGACACAAAATTAAGAAAAATACAAAATTTAATAGCAAGAACAACAAAGGGAAATAACTCTAAGGGACCTGGCCCCATGGCCCTTATTTTATTTCCCACAATACAACTAGTCATACTTGTCATGTGTACAAAATTTCAAGTTTCAAGGTAAAGTAGATATCTTTGACAGACTGACTGACTGACAGACAGACAGACAGACACACAGAAAAGACAAAAACTATATACCCCCATTGCATACTTCATATGCCGGGGGTATAATTACTGGAGCCTGAAACGTAGGTCATGCTGACCTTCATTTCATGACATACAAGTCAATGTCACAAGGCTGACTGATGTCTGACCAAGTATCTGTCCAAGCTGTTTTCATAACAGAAAAGTAAAAAAAAAAAAAAAAAAAAACTTTTTGTAGGTGCGCTAGAGTTTGACCTCTAGCCCCAACCTGGGGTATATATCCTGGGGTCTATGTAATGGAACAAAAGCTGATCCTCCAGGGTACCTATGATCCAAATAAAAATGCTTTCTGATAAGATGTTGTTGAGACATGAACTGCTGAAAAACTTAAACACACTAGACATGTGTCCAAAGTACACAAGTTAGTCTGCCCTTTGGACCCCTAGCTCCATTTCTGGGCATGACCCAGGGACAACTGTAGCACATTGATGGTTTTGCCTGGTTTAAGTAGCATACCAAATTCAAACTTTCTAGCGTAAAAGGTATCCAAGTTATGACCTCCAAGATAAATGTGAACATAAATGGCAACATAAAATCTTACCTATTATACATTATGACCCCTAGCCCGACCTCCTGGCATGACCAAGGGGCAACTCTAGCACAGCTGAAGGTTAGGTCTGAGTGTAAGTAGCATATAAAATGTCTTAGCATAAAAGTTACTTAACTTTGATCTGTTATGTTACTTAACTTTGATCTGTTATACATTTTGACCCTTAGCCCCACCCATGGCATGACTAAGGGGCAACTTAGCACAGAGTTAAAGGTTTATGCCTCGGTAGGTAGCATACCAAATTTCATCTTCTTAGCTTAATCCGTACCCAAGTTAGCATACCAAATTCAACTTCCTAGTATAAAAGGTACCAAAGTTTGACCTATTATAAATTTTGAGCCTAACCCCATGCGCAACTCTAGTATAGTTTTGAAGGTTTAGGTCTGGGTAAGTAGCATAGCAAAGTTTAACTTCCTAGCCTAAAAGGTACCCAAGTTATGACCTCCAAGAGAAACGTGAATGTAAATGTCAATATAAACTTTAACACTGACACCTAACCTAGTCCCATCCCAAGGCATGAGCCAGGGGCAACTCTAGCAAAGAGTTGATGGTTTAGGTTTGGATAAGAAGCATACCAATGTTCAACTTCCTAACATTAAAGGTACCCAAGTTATGAACATCAAGAGAAATGCAAACCTCTAAGAGAAATGCAGACTTAAATGTCAATGTAAACTTAAACATTGACCCCTAGCCCCACCCAGGGCATGTCCCAGGGGCAACTGGCACAGGGTTGATGGTTAGGTCTTGGTAAGTAGCATACCAAATTTCAAATTCCTAGCACAAAAGGTATTCAAATTATGGCTCTGTTTACAAATGTGACATATATGCATAAACATGTAACATCACGGTGAAACACTATATGCCCCACTCCTGCTTTTCACAAGCGGGAACATAAAAATCTAGGTTACTACCGTACAGTGCTGACAACAGCGCAGACTGCATCTGCACTGTTTGTCAACTATTTCCATCTCAATATTTATAATGTAGTAATTATGGTATTACCTTTTGTCTGGATAATGCTTGTTAATAAACTCCAATTCCATACACGTTTTCTGATCTTCCAGAGGGTGTACTAAAAGTGCTTTGCAAACACTTTGCTTAGCATCAACAGTGAGGTCTGCATCATAAAGATCACATATCTTCATTGTTATGACAATAGTGAAGGCAGTAACTAATGTTTTCTGAGCATCAGTCTCTTTCAAGTTGTTCTCTAGTGACTGGATCATGCACTTCAAAAGTACACTTGCAACCTTTGAAAATAACAGATCGTAAAATGAGTTTAGCAAGTAGAAAACAACTGTACAATTTACATGTTTACAGGTAGAAAATTACGAGTTGAATGAGACAGACTGGGAGGGTGTAGGAAGGTTGATGAAAAAAAAAATACGAGTAGGTAGGATTTTTTTTTTTTTTTTTACATTTTTTTATACAGGATTATACCATAATTACCAAACATGTGTGGACTCTGCATCATAATTCACATAAACATTTAATCAAGTCTGTTTGACTACCCTTTGATTTGTCTAAAAAGTACTGATGGAAAGGCTAACAGTGTAGACCCTAATCAAACTGCTCTTGTAGCTCAGACTACTTGTCCAAATATTTAGTATAAATATGGCAGCATAAAGATTTTATTCCTGTAACACCTAATATTTTTTGTTGAGAAAAATTGTTTGACCTTAAATAACATTATAGGAATGAATTTTATTTTGGTGCATTTCATAGATGTGTAAACTCTCTTGAATCACTCACAAACCAAAAGAGCTTTACGTTAAATATGCAAGTGATTTGCCAGAATTTAAACATTGATAAATCCTCCAAAAAATTACAATTCATTCCTTACAATTCCAACTTTATCATGAAAATGTTATAAATATTGCCATAAAGGTCAATCTTTTGATTCAATGGAAGGAAAACAGACCTAGCGGATTCCTGCTCTTTTTAATGAAATGTAAATTTTTTCCTTCAACAAATCAAATTGCCTGAAGATGAAGCTACATCTAAATATCAAAGACCTGGGCTTTCTGGTTTCAGACAAGAAGATTTTTTAAGTTTTCAGTTAAAAATCTATTTTAAGCTCCTGTGACCTAGATGTGAAATGGACCAGAAATAGCTGAAAGAGGACCACCAAAGATGATTTCTGTGAAGTTTGGTCAAAATCCAATCAGTGGTTTAGGAGGAGATGTCATTTGAAGGAATTGTTTAAAGATGCACAGACGGATGCACACACAATGGATGACGAACTAAATGTGATTGAAAAAGCTCACTGTCACTATTTGAAGGTGAGCTAATAGTGCCTTATTTGGAGCTTTGATGCAAAAAATTACCTCAATTCTGAAATCCTGTTCATAAGTCCAACATTTAGCATCTATGTGATAAATTGTTTTCATCTGTAAAAACAACTGGCTACACAAGCCAACATTTTCCTTCAATGACCCTGGATTGTCAAATTTAATATACTTTCCAGCAAAGTACTGCACAAACTGTTCACAGTCTGATTTTAGCTTTTTTGTTCTTGTAAATTTATCAGCAACCCATCTAAAAAAATCAGTTGGTTCCCTGTTGATCATCCCATCAAATCTGTGCAAGAACTCTGAAATAGAAATGAAGTTTTTAAAAGTAAAACATATTTTAACAAGCAATACTTAACCTACGAGGGTCCTGCAAAAAGTTCTTTCACTAATAGGCTTCCTTAGTTTTATCCCAGGTATATTTTAAAATGCTTCACTGCACTTGAATGGTGTGTTAAATAGCTAATGATACCCGTTTATTTCGTGCAAATTGCTTTCCAGCTGACCAAGTTATTTCAAATTGAAATAGATGCAGTCACATACACTGACCAGTTTACTTGTTACATTGGAACATGGACCAGAAGACTGAAATTGGTAGCTATATTAAATGCCACATTAGGCTTAATATAGATTCAAACCAGATAAAAATGAATTGTGTGGTATATATGGACCTCAGACCATTTCAATGCGCACAGGTTTTAGGTGGGTTAAAGCTTTTAAAGCTGAGAAATTTTCTGTTGAAGATGATACCCATCCTGGAAGGCCTAAAACCTCTGTTACCAGGCTAACATTGCTGCTGTAAAGATTGTGGTCGAGCAGGATGCGCGATTGTCTGTCAAAGATATAGCTAGTTGTACTGCCATATCAGAAGGCACTGTGCAAACAATTCTGAAAAAGCGTTTGGACTTGAGAAAGGTTTGCGCTAGGTGGGTACCTCATTTGCTCACTGAGGAGCAAAAGACACATCGCCTTAAATGTGCCCAGGAACTTTTGAAAACATACAAATGCTGTAATAGTCAAGTTATTTCTAACTTGCTAACAGGTGATGAAACCTGGGTGCACATGTTTGAGCCACAAAGAAGGGCTGGTAATACCCAATGGATGCGAAAAGATCAAAAACGCCCATGTATTGCCAAGAGAACCATAAGTTTGAAAAAGATATTGTACGCAATTTTCTTTAATTCAAGTGGACAAGTCTTTCAAGTGCCTTGTCCATCTGGTCATACAGTCTATGGTCGATTCTACAAGAATTCTGTACTGAAAAAAGTGAAAGAGTTTTACAATAAGAAACGACCAAGCAAAGGATGGTCAGAAGTCCAACTTTTACATGACAACGCCTTCTCTCATAAGTGTGAGATTGTTAAGTCTTTTTTGGCTTCTGAAAAGGTGAAAGTTTTAAACCATCCACCTTATTCACCTGACGAAAATGCTTTCTGGAAATAAGTATACATCTAGAAGTTCTCTTGGCAGCGCTATTTATCAGTGTCTCCAACAGATACCAAAATAAGACTATTTATCTGCTTTTTGCGACTGGGTAAAAAGGTTACAAAAATGTGTTTCAGTAAAGGGGGAATACTTTGAAGGTTTGTAATAAAAATATGTTTGCTAAAACGCAGCAATGAAATAATCCAAACCCATTGACAAAACTTTTTGCAGGACCCTCGTATAGATAATGTGCTATTCTATTCTGTATTTCAACCCTAACGACGGTTCGGTCGTCTTAAAGAGTCTTAATCCAGAAGGTCCCTTTAAGCGATACCTGTGTGATGTCACTTCCTGCTCTTTTGATCACATGTCAGTTTGTTTGAAGTATAAGAACAATACTAGACTTTGTTTTTCTACAAAAACATAGATATCTCCCCACTTTTTAGAGTCATATTGTATTGTACATTCAACGGACATTTATATTAACTAATGAGATTCCAAGAAAATAACTCAGAAAGTATAAAAACAAGAGTTATTGTTCTTGCGCTCTGCATGTTATATAATGTTGATTGTTATTTAAATGACGTTTCATGAAGATAACTTGAACGGTTTTCAAGTTAATGAGTGGACATGATTTTGTGACAGAGTCAAAGGAAAATAACTCAAAAACTATAAAAGCAAGAGTTATGGTTCTTGTGCTGTGCATGTTGTCTTATGATGATTGATATTTATATGAAATTTTGTGAAGATAGCTTGAACGGATTTCAAGTTATATGGATACGATTTTGTAACAGAGTCCAAGGGAAATAACTAAAAAAGTGTCTAATATTGATTGATATTTATATGAAGTTTTGTAATGATAGCTTGAACGGTTTTTAAGTTATAGAATGGACACGATTTTGTGATGGACAAAGTTCTAAGGGAAATAACTCAAAAAGTATAAACACAAGTTATGATTCTTGCGCTCTGCACATCATCTAATGTTGATTGATATTTATATGAAGGTTTGTAAAGATAGCTTGAATGGTTTTCAAGTTATAGAGCGGACACGATTTTGTAACAGACAAAGTTCCAAGGAAATAACTCAAAAGGTATACGGGTAAATGCAAGCATTATGATTCTTATGCTTTGCACGTCGTCTAATGTTGACTGATATTTATATGAAGTTTATATGAAGATAGGCTGAATGGTTTTCAAGTTATAGAGCAGATACGAGTGTGACAGAGAGACAGACAGGCAGACAGACAGATGGACAGACAGATGCCTGGTGGAAAACAGTATGTCTCCCAACCCTAAAGTGGGGAGACATAATAACTGAGCTAGGTGGGGAGGGAGGTGGAATTCTCTGATCTATAGGTTAAGTATTGTTTCTTAAAATATGTATTACTTTTAAAAACTTCATTTTAACTGCATAATACATTAACATTACTTAGATAATGTGCTAGAATTTGCAGATTAGGAGGGAGGAGCTTTCTAGTTCTAACACAAATAATATATACTGACTCCCTAAAACTTCTCGATTAAGGCTCAGGAAACTCTTAGAAATAAGATGCACTCATGATAAAGATATCTTAAGAATGAGCTAAATTCCTAACATATATGTAAGACAGTCATTACCTTCATATTTGTAACATAAGCTTTGGAGGCTGTCAGTCTTCTCTAGTCAACAAAGGCTCTATTTTCCTGGCCCCCATGACTTTTTGGGCAACAACTATTGGGCCCAAAGTGTGAAGATCATCAGCTTGTTGAGACATGTCCCTCAGGTAGAATTTAGCAAAAGTAGAGGATTGATTCCATACTGCTGCTTTGAGTATTTCACTGAGCAGAACTTTCTCAAAGAATGCCCAAGAAGAAGATAGTGCTCTTAATTCATGAGCTTTGATTTTTGGAAAGAAATGTTTCTACGGGTGAGTTTCCTATAGGCAAGTTTAATAGTATAAGATACCCATCTCAATTACTAGGCCTTAGAGATATCTTTATTGCCTTTAACTGGTAAAATAATCTAGTCCTGTTCTGGCGATAAAAACTAGTCAATTTAAGATAAAATTTTAATACTCTTATCGGGCATAAAAGTCTGTCCACGTTCCCTTTTGCATGTTTCACCTAACGAAGGGATAACAATAGGATCTGGGCGAATGGAAGGAAGCTGGTTCTTTGTCAAAAACCCAATTGGTACTATCAATGATACAGAACCATTAGACTGATTGAACCTTAAATGATTTGGATCCATTGCTAAAGTATGAATTTTGCTACATCTTTTAGCAGTGGCAAGAGCTAATGGAAAGGCCGTCTTAATCGTAACATGAAGTTCAGATGCCTTATGTAAAGGTTCAAATGGAGACTTCTGTAGGGAAACTAAGACCGAAGGTAAATCCCATTTTGCTGTAAGAGATCTTTGTACTGGACGTTGCGATTTGAAAGATCTAATTAACTCAGACAAGACTGGATTAGATCTGATTTTATTACCAGTCTTGAATTTGAGAGTATTTGAGATCATAGCTCTATAACCTTTGATGGTACTTATTTGATACTTTTTCTCAAAGAAAAGGTAAATAAGGAAGTCAGCTATCACTGTAAGAGGGGCCAATACCAGATTAACCTTCTTTCTATGACACCAATTGAAGTATACAACCCATTTTGAATGATAGACTTTCTGAGCACATGTTCAGCTTGATTTTGAGACTGCAACTCTTTTCAAAACTTTTTATCTCCAATTGATTGTTTGATAACTCCCAAGCATGAAGAGTGAGTAATGGGAGATTTGGATGCTGAAACTTTCCCTTTGCTTGTGTCAGCAGTTTTGGAAAGAGCGTAAGAGGAATTGGAGCTGATACTTAAAGTTGTAACACCTCTGAAAACCACAGACAATGGGGCCACAGAGTAGCAATAAGAACTATTCTGCACTAAGGTTGTCGAATCTTGGCTAGTACAGATGGTATCAGAATTGTCGATGGGAAAGCATATGCATGAAGACAATTCCAGTCCACTGACAATGCATCCGTCGCTAAAGCATGATTTTCTGGAACTGGAGATACATACAATGTGAGTTTGTGATTGAACTGTGTCGCAAACACATCCACATTGGGTTAATTGAGCAGTTGAATGATGGAGTTCGCTACCAATTTATTCAAAGCCCATTCTGTTTTGAGAGGCCTGTCTAATCTCAATAGACAGTCTGCCAATATGTTGAATTTGCCTGGAATATGATGAACTCTGATCACAGTTATCATATTCCAGGCACCAATGAAGGATTCTACATACCTCTACACAGAGGTTGGGAGAACGTGTTCCTCCTTGTTTGTTGATATAAGAGACCACTGTTGTATTGTCAGTCGAGATCATAACACAAGAATGGTAAATGTATTGTAAGGCTTTCTTCAGTGCTAAATGAATGGCAATCATTTCCAAAATATTGATACGGAGCTGGGATTTGTCTTCCCGCCAGTGACCATGAACGGATAGTCTCATCTGTTTGAGATGAGCTCCACATCCAAAATGACTGGCATCCGTGAAAAGGAATGTACTGGATCTGGAGGATGAATAGACATTCCCGAGGTGAAGTAATTGGTGTCCATCCACCATTTCAAATGGAATCGAATCATGTTATTGATATGAACGTAAAGATCGACTGGAAGAATATGAGGTCTCCAGACAGACAATAGACCATTTGAGCGGATGTAAGTGTAGTCTGACTAGGAGAACAAAGTCTGCTGCAGCAGTGAGTTTGCCCAAAAGAGAAAGGGAAGTTCATGCCATAACTTGTGTCTAAGAAAGAAACAGTTTGATAGTCAGAAATAGGAAATCGACTCGGTCTTGTGGTACCCTGATTATATTCTGTTGTGTCAGAAATTCCATCTCTATAAATGTGAATTACCAGGCTAGTATCAAATCTCACTTCTTTAGATTTGGAGTGAAACCTAGACTTTGTACAGTTTGGATGTAATATATTGTGTGAGATATTAGCCGGTTGGGAATTAGATCTCTTATAAGCCAATCGTCTAGGTAGGGAAATACTGGGATGGCACGACTATAACATCCATCAGTTTGGTAAAAATCCACGGACTTAGGGCCATCCTGAAGGGTAAGACCGTGAACTGAAAGACCTGACCCTTGAACATAAACCGAAGATACTTTCTGGATCGTGAATGAATTGAGACATGTAGGTAAACATCTGTTAGGTCTATGGAAACAGTCCGATTGTGGACCAATATCGATTGACATCCACTGCCCGTTTCAGGAGAAGTTCTGTAATCTCTTCTCACAGTTACTGGGAGGAAGATAGACTTATCGGAACTGGCGAAAGAGGGGAGTAGTTGACCTGAATGGTATCCTGAAACCGTTTCAAACGATAGAATGGACCCATTTGTTGTTTGTTAATTCTCTCCACTATTCCACAAAGTGGGCCAATCTTCCTCCCACCGGAATATCTGGGCATGGTAAGATAGGCAGTGGAAAGTTTTGGCTTTCAGAACTTTGTGGAGGATGAGGCTTGTTTAGAGGAGGGGAACTGTTTGGAGTTACTGCTCCTCTTATTAAAGTCCTTTCTAGTATTGGACGTAAAGGACTGTGTCTGAGGTTTTAGACCTGTATGTTTGGCATTGTTTAGGTCTAGATTGCTTGTTTGGCAGTTTTGGTATTTTAAATGACCTTAAAGCCGAATAAGACTATTTCTGTTGTTGGCTAGCACTGGCTGAGGAAAAGGCTAAGAATCTCTGTTGTTGCGCTTTGTAGTTAGACTTAGCAACTTCCTTAACAACGATCTAGCATTCCGTAACTTGTAACCAGAATTTTCCAATAGTATTTTAAGGTGGCTATTGCAGCATCGCGTCTAGCCTGAAACAGCTCAGTAGCCAGAATGGTTGACATTGCTACTGGATTTGGCCACAGCCTCCAAGAGTCTAGACAGAGCTGCAACTGACATAGACTCTTGTTGGAGGCATAAATAGGCTGCAGAAGAGAACAAATCCGTATTTGAATTGACTGCCACTAATTTGCAAGCTTTCTTATTGCAGAATTCTAGATTTTTTGCTGGGACAGAACAGCTTCCCCTAGTAGAAATGTCCTAAAGTCAGGTACTAGTAGGGGAAGCTTCTCTGTAGGAAAGTACTGGTTCTGGCTTTTATAGGATTTGGTTGGCGCTAAGGACAAAACCAAATGCTGGTGACATAGCCAACCAAAGTTTCAGAGACTACTTTGCTCTGTAAGAACTTGGTGGTACTTTCTACTAATTTAGACTGCGAGAGCGTCAATAATGGAGAAGCATGATTCTCAATTAAGTGCTCTACTCCTGAAAGTGGCTTTGTAGGAGCATTTTCTCTGTTGGTCTAGGACAACTCCTGAGGAAGCAGTCATTAATAGCCTCATTAATAGCCATGTCAAAGGACCAGGTTTCCGAATCTGATTCAGAATCTGCGTCCTTTGGTTGTTGCACCACATTATCCGAATGTATAATTGGTGTTGATCAACAGTCATTACAGGTTGCAGAATACTCAGAACTTCTGCAAATTGTGGAAATAACCTTGGTCTTTTATATCTTCCATAATCACGGATGGAATGATCTGAAGAGGAAGAAGATGATGTTGAACACCTTCTTCTTCTCTTGTCTAAATGTTGTAACCTCTGAGAACTTTTATCTCTTTTGTGAGAATCTGAAGAGGATCTAGAAGAGGAGGAAGATGATGATGATCTGTTTCTTCTTCTCTTCTTTGTCTTGTGTTTATTTTTAGGCAAGTCTCTTCTACTGCGCCTAGAAGATGTATGCCTATTGTCTGATACCCCAGTATTACTCGGCGGAGCTATGATAATGCTTGGGTCAGACATCTGACTAAAGACTGGCTCTAGATGCAGTAAACTCTTTTAGAGGTAGAGGAGTTCTGAGGATCACTCGGGAACAACTGTTCAGAACTCCCTATTTGTTTTATTTGCTACCAGGTAATCATTAAAAGATGTCTGATGTGTGATGACCAGTGCCTGGTAAACTGACTGGTGACCGGTGACTGGCTGACTAGTGACTGATGCCTGGTGATTAAATGCCCGGTACCCGGTGCCTGGTAATCACTTAATGACCTTTGATTGGATGACCAGTGACCAATGACTGGTTGACTGGTGCCTGGTTGGCCGGTGAAAAACTGCTCGGTGCCTGGTTGACAGGTGAGTGACTGACCAGTAACTGGTTGACTGGTGACTGGCTGGCCAGTGCCTGGTTGACCGGTGACTGATGACAGTTTCCTGGTGGACAGGCTTTTGGAGTACTCAGCATCCAATAAGCTGGAACCATGATAGGTCCTACCCCTGGCAGTATAGCCCTGTAGGGTGGTGCTCCTATCATTAGATATGTCGATAAATCTGAATTGACAGCCAGCCTTTTCCTCTTCTTGTTCTGTCTCTTCCTTGTCATCACTGACTTTCTTGCAGCATATGTTCTATGTTTGTGGTGATTATCCCACCGCGCTTTTATATGTCCACAATCGCCACGAATGATCTTCATGAAGTCACGCAAATTCATGACATGATCAAGCCATCAATAATAACAAGAAATCAAAAATCGATTTATACAAAATAATAACATCATGAGTGGAAGGGATGATAGAGGAATATACGAAAGTAGGATTAATAGATTTAACCAGAGAAAAGAAAGAAAATATAGATTTCTTTCACCTGGTGAAAAAATCCTTTGTTTACTTTCTTGTCCACAGAAAAGAAACTGAAACATGATTGAAAGAGTGGAAAGAATGACGTCACACAGGTATCTCTTAAAGGGACCTTCTGGATAAAGACTCTTTAAGACAACCGAACCGTCGTTTTTTTTCAGTGAAGTTTTGAAATACAGAATAGAATAGCACATTAGGTTAATGTATTGTACAGTTAAAACAAGATTTATCAAAAGAATATGGCCCAAGTAAGAACTCTCTTTTTGACTTTGTTTAGAAACATGAGTTTTAAGTGGTAAAATTTTTATTAAAGCATCCATATACTAGAGCAAGTGCCCAAAGGGTCGCAAATACCCCCGTCAGGCTTCATTTCTTAATTATAAAATATTTTAAAGTTAATGACAATGATATGAGGCAAGATATAGTTTACAATGTCAGTCTCTGTTTGTTTGCTTGCAGTTTTACGGCCCAGTCAACCCAATGGGGTCATGTCCAGGGCGGTCAGTTTACCTAATCACATGTTTACTGGGCAGGCTTAGTCCTCTAAGCTGTTAACCAGTATTGTGCACATTCTTTCGCCAGAAACTGACACTGCCCTTCTTGAATCAGCGGAAGGGAGAGAATGACCATAGAAAATATTTCATGATCAATCTCCACGAAAGAATGTTGCCGACATTGGCAGGGGTTGAACCCGTGACCTCCTGGTCTCCAGTCAGACGGCACATCCAATTGAGCCACCGAGGCCGGCATGTCAGTCTCTGACACTGATCTATCATCTCAAGTACAACTTTTCTGGAGTAAATAGTCTTCAAGAGATGAAGCGAATTTGCTGGGCCATACGATATAGGTCACTGACCTACATATACTTGAGAAATTAATCTGATGGTCACACTGATGCATTATACCAACTATGATGTAATCCATTAAATAATCTATAAGATATTAAGCAAAATCACTAGACCATAAAATATAGGTCATACTGATTTATATTTACTTTAAGGTGAAGGTTTGGGTCACACTGTGTCATTATATGTAAATATGACATTTAGGTATCAAATAGTGGGAGATATAAGACAAAATCACAGGGCTATGAAATATATGTCACATAATCCCAAAATATGATAGTAATACATCAAATTGTCTTCAAGATGTAACATAAAATCACTGGACTATGAAATATAGGTCACAGTGATCTACATTTACTTTTAGGATCATACTAATTCATAATCCCAAATAATGATGTTCATACATCAATTAACATTCAAGATATGCGGCAAAATTACTGGACCATGAAACATAGGTCAAGGTGACCTACATTTGTCATGCTGTCAAACATGGTGTCACACAGAACCAATATTCCAAGTATCACATTAATCCATGAAGTAGTCTTCAAGATATAACGTAAAATTGCTGGCACATGAAAATATGATTACAATGACCTTGACCTTATTATACTGAATGTTGATGTGATAAAAATGTCTGATGCCCATCCTTCTTTAAGAAGTTGTTTGTATAAACAAATTGCAACATAATACTTTATTGAGGCATTAATTCATGAAATAGGCTTCAAAATATGTCAAAACCACTAAAGCATGAAAATAAGGTCACAATGATCTTGACCTTATTACATCGAATAATGATGTGATAAACATGTCTGATGCCCATCCTTCTTTAATAAGAGATTGTTTGTATAAACAAACTGCAATATACTACTTTATTGGGGTGTCCTATATTTTGACCTCTAGCCCCACCCTGGGGCGTGACCCAGGGGTCCACAGACGTAGGATGGAGAACCCTCCCAGGTACCCACATACCAAATATGAAAAGTTTTTGATCAGTGGCTGCAGTTATAATAAAAAAAACTTCAAAGTAAAACTTGGTTATAGAAAGGGTTAACGGACTGAATCACACCCGGACAGATGGAAGAACGGACGGAAGGATGGACAGACAAACAGGCTATCGGAATGGATGAAAACTATATACCCCTTCGGCATACTTCATATGCCGGGGGTATAATAACTAGAAAAAGTATCCATGAGACATGAATATCGCTTGGTGCTCTTTGTATCATAGAATGCTTAAGTTCTAGGCCAAGAGTGGAAATGAATTTTCAGTGTTACATTTCATGGATTTTAAGCAAGTGGGATAATTCAAAAACCAAAGCAGCCAAAGTGGTTCCATACCATTTAGAAATTATGGCCTGTACACATTTTTTGGGGCAAGCATTCACCGATGGGCACATGCACAGATGGACAAAAACTAAAGAAGCCAGAGTTTTCCTTCTTGTTCACAACTAACTGTCTCGATATGGTTAGGCTATCTGTGAAGTTTCACGAATATATTACATATAGTTAGCAGTTTTGAGTTGGACACAAATTTTTGGCATTAAAGTACATGAATTTTAGGCATTGGAAGAAAATTAAAAAAACAAAGTAACCAGAGTTGTCTTACTTGTTTGCCACATATTGTCCTAATATGATTTAGCTATCTGTGAAATATCATGCATATATTTCATACTGTTTAGGAGATCTTGCCCAGAACATGTTTTAGCACACACTTATAAATACACACAGGGACAAAAACCAAAGAAGCCAGAGTTGTCTTTATTGCTCGAGACACATGGTCTCCATATGATTTAGCTATCTGTGAAGTTTCATGAACATATTCAATACAGTTTCAGAGTTATGAGCTAGATACAAATTTTCAGCATTACACAACATGGTTTTAGGCAAAGGGCCTTACTATATGTATAATAAATTAAATAAAAGCACCGTAAGCGTAATACTCCGCCATAGCAATTATTTGTTTATGTATCGAAGTTATCACTGTTGCGAAAATGTCTGGAAAGAAAATAACAGACGGACAGATAACAATCCTAAACCAGATCTTGATAATATCAATGGACAGATAACAATTCTAAACCAGATCTTGATAATATCAATGCATATAGCAAGTTTGGTTAAAAGGCCTTGTTATCTACTCGTGTTATCGTCCGGAAACGAAAATATGGGCATGTCTTGGGCAGATAACTCCATAAAAATTTTACAAAATTTGCCCATTAGCAATTCCAAAACAGATCTCCTTAAGGTCAATGCATATAACAAGTTTGGTTAAAATCTCTAGTTATTTACTCAAGTTATCGTCTGGAAATGAAAATATGGGAGAGTCTCGGGAAGATAACTCTGTAAAAATTTGACGAAATTTGCCCATTAGCAATTCCATACCAGATCTCCTTAATGTCAATATATATAGCAAGTCTGGACATGTCTCAGGCAGATTACTCCGTAAAAATTTGACGAAATTAGCCCATTAGCAATCCCAAACCAGATCTCCTTAATTTCAATGCATATAGCAAGTTTGGTTAAAATCCCTTGTTATTTACTCAAGTTATTGTCCCAAAACGAAAATATGGGCGTATCTAGGGCAGATAACTCACTAAAAATTTGACGAAATTTGCCCATTAGCAATCCCAAACCAGATTTCCACAATATCAATGCACATACCAAGTTTGGTGAAAATCCATTGACGTTTACTCAAGTTATCATCCGGAAACGAAAACAGATGGACGGATGGACGAAGGTTCTCACGAATGGACATTTAGGTGGCTAGGCGTTCGCATACTGACTAGGCGTTCGCATAATGACTACATAAGTGGCAAATTCTCTTAAGCGGCAAGCCACGTAAGAGCAATTTTTTGCCACTTAAATGTCAAATCTACGGAATAAATCCCATATGCACTCACGAATGACTACTTAAGTGGCAAAATGTCCAAATTTTTTGCCCCCTAAGTAGTCAGACGTGAGTGCGGACAAACACACGGACGTCCAACGTGAGACCATAATACCCCGCCCCTATTGTGTGGCTGGGTATAAAAACCAAAGCAGCCAAAGTTGTCTTCTTTGTTCTGGACACATCATATGGATATGATTTAGCCATCAATAAAGTTTCATGAATATATTAAATATGGGTCAGGAATTCTGGAATTTTTTAGCAGGCACGGACAGAAAGATGGACAAAAAACATAATAGCCAGGTCTTCTTTTTTTCACAAAACATTGTCTCAGTATGAGCTAGCTATCCACAAAGTTTCATAAATGCATTCCCAACGGTTTAGAAGATATGGCTCGGACACAATTTTTTTTAGCCCGTGCAGAAGGCTCCAGAGAAGCTTATAGGATAGTAGGCCATCGTAGTTCTTCGTCCGTCCATTGTTCATATAATTCCACAGTTTGAAGGCTGATCTCAATCATTTCTCATCTATAGCAATCCTTTTTGGGGCACTCGCGACATAAGCTTTTCATGGAAATGGAATGAAACCTTTAATTGTTATGGCAAGCACAAGGTCCCATAGACTTAAAATGGGAAAATGAAGTTTTTTAAAAGTAAAACATATTTTAACGAGTAATACTTAACCTATAGATAATGTGCTATTCTCTTCTGTTTCACACCTTCCACAGAAAAAACGACCTTTCAGTCGTTAATTAAAGTCTTAAACCAGAAGGTCCCTTAGGCAGTTACCTGTGTGACGTAACTCTTCCCGCTCAATTGACCACGTGTCAGTTTCTTTTATGTGTAAAACAATAGACACAATTAGGAGAGATAAGCGAGGGTGGGCGGAGGGAGATAATTGATTATCTATAGGTTAAGTATTACTCGTTAAAATATGTTTTACTTTTAAAAAACTTCATTTTAACTTCATAATACATTAACCTATAGATAATGTGCTAGAATTTGCAGAATAGGAGGGAGGTGCTCTCCTAATTCTAACACCAATAATATCTCACCACTTCTGGTTAAGACTCAGGAAACTCAAAGGAATCAGATACATTCTAATTCTATATTTAATAGAAAGAATGATCTAGATTCACAAAATAGCATATCTTTAAGGTGTTATGATCTAACAACCTTATATATAATAGTAGACTCTAGAGGAAGCCAGTTCTTAAGTCTCAGAGACCTAACATTGCCCCCCCCCCCCCCCCCCCCCACCCCCCGCTCTTTTTTTTCTTTTTGGGAAACAACAATTGGCTTCAAAAAGAAAAGGGAGTCATTGAGACATAACATAAATATTCCATCGCAAAGAAAGCTAGGAATATAGAAATATTTTCAAAACAAAATTTGTAAAACAAAAAGCCAAGACCATACACTGTAAGTAGTCTATGTAGGGTCTTGAATAAATAAGGAAAAGTCTACTCGGTGGAGTTTCCTATAGATAACTGACATATGTAGATATTTTGGATAAAATTCTAGATATGTGAAGCTATGTAATTGTAATAGTCTAAGCTATTAGAATTATAAACTAATTAGATTCTGTTAATTGGAGCGACAGGACAGTTTCCGATGAACAGACACAGACTTAAAATAACCATAATATGTAATTATTTCCCTTTGATCAAATTAAAGAAGGGGAGATAATAAAAGTAGATGGAGTTAACTTAACTATAACTAAGTTATCCATCAGAAGAAAAAGGTATAGACAAACATAATGGTTAAAACTATTGCTAGACTAATTGTATTACGAATTTTTAGTCAAGCAATAAAATAATACAGAGTTTGCATATAACTGCTGGGAAGAAAAAACAACCTAAACCATTGATAATTAGTTTTGTCATGGACATATAAAAGCGTTTGATGTCCTGACAAAATAATAAAGAATAAACTGTCAACATCATAACTTAAGAGTTTGACAGAGAATAAGAGAGATAAGAATAAGGTTGATCGCAGCAAACTGTAAGACGTTCATAGTTTGGCTAAATCTTACCGTATTGATAAGATTAAGCAATAATAAATAAGCTGGATAGAATCTTTCTATACCAGAAGATTGCCATGAAAAAGTACTCCTGAGTAAATAATCATGGAAATCAAGAAATGTTAAAAAATCCACTTTGATACGAATCAAAATGTTCATAAAAAGAGGACTCAGAGAAAAAGTAATAGTGTGATAATCTCTGAAGAAAGATTATACAATAATACTGATTAATAATCTCAAAAAAACCACTTAATTTATAAGTTAAGAGATAGTATTACTATTCTATACGCATATTTAGGAATAGTAAGAAATATATGAATACTAAATTAAAATTATACTACGGAACAAAATTCCTGCTATAAATAATAGGTTAAGCGTAACTATTTATTAAGCAAGGAATTATTAAACATATAACTCTCTATAAAATTACTGCCCAGAAATTTTATAGATAAACATTCAATCAAATTTTTAGAATTGAATATTAATAGAATAAAATCTATGTCTGCATAATTGGTAATTCCTGAAATATCAAATTACGTACTCGCAAATGAATTCAGGAAGAAAATACATATATATACTCTCGAGATCTATGCGTAAACCATAGAGAGTAATAATATTATTACCAGGATCCCTGACGGAAGGGTAAAAACATGTATATGAAAGAGATAATAATTAATTTAACGTCATATAGGTTTAAGATAAAATTTGTTTAATCTTTAACCAATATGCAGCAACAGTGACTCGATATTCTGTATTCGTACGTAGAAAAAGAGTACTGAGTCATTAGAATTTTGTATGATTGAAATAGAGATAATGGGATCTAAAAGGATGTATCTCCATGAACTGAATCGAAGGATAATATCCATTCTAAAAAACTAGGGCTTGTTTTAGGCTTAGTTTAACAAGCGTAGAATTGAATTATTTCCAAGTATTCATGAAGTCGTTATGCTCTGAATACTGAGAAAAATGTTAAAATATTGTTTAGGAAATAAAAAAGTGACTGGTCCACAATGTTAGCTAGATTTAAACCTGGAACGTAGCGAGAAGGTCAATCTAATTTAAAAGTAAGATGAGAAAGATAAATAATGAAGATAGATATATAAATATCGGTATAATATATCATCTCCAACAATTATCAAATAATCTGAATGTTTAAAAGCATAGATACTACTGGAAAGTTTATTTACCGAATGTATAATCGGAGAAAAACTTTCAGTATGTTCAAAAACGTATCACAAAAGTAAGATCTGACCAGGAACGTAGGTGCAGCACTTACTAAGTTGTGAAGTTAATATAAACATATTTTATATTATAAATTGAAGCAGTGCATTTCAAAATCATCGACGTCTTGAAATGACTTATTGTGTGGAAAATAAATAAATATCCAGTTTCGGAAAAGATATTTATCTATATATATAGACCATTTTGATGCAGACTGGAAATCAAGATATTAATCTTTGCATTATTCGCAAACTGAACTTGAACTCTTAGCGAGAATTACTATGATCCTTTTAACGAATGTAAACATAAAGAAGGGGTAAAGAGATAATTAAGTGTGTCTTAATTCTTTACCGGCTCGTAATTAAGGATGTTTTCCCTTTTGTCTAAGCCTAGACTATAGATTGATGAATATAAATATAATAATATCTGCTATTATGAGGTAAACTCTCTTTAATTAACCTCTAAGCATATATCAAAAATATATATCAACATAATCTAGAGCTTCGGTAAGTTTAGAGGAAGGAAATGATTGACTTTGGCAGTTTCTGAATAGTTACAAAGTCAATAAAACAAAATATCAAAAGGAAAGTATTGTATATAATATCTAATTTAGGCAATAATAATCTGTCACGTACTGAATAATTAATGCCTTTACTAAATATGTATCCATTGTCAATACCAAAGTGCAAGAAAATTTTGATTGACATGGACTCTAGTTATAAATAAAATATTAGAGGTATAGAGCTTGTTGAAGCAAAACTATTCCTCAATAAGATAAAGTAGACCTATAATATACGAGGATTAATTGGGTCTAGAAATTATAATCATAATAAAATTATTATTCCAATATGAAGAATCTTAGAATAGATTCTTACTGAGGCAAAAATATCTGGTATATTGCTATCGTAGTCTTAAATGATCCAGAAGAAAAAATAAAACAGGCAAAGTAAAGAACGTATCGAATTAAATCTATGCCTAAATATAAGATTTTTTTCTTATTTATTATTTTATAGTAGAGTTTAGACAGAGCACGACTGACCTAGACTCTTATATAATCAATCAAAAGATAGTATAAAATAGAATAATAGCTTATCGGATCAACTATTTTCCATGTAGAAAAGGCAAAAGGAAAATATGTACCTCAACTAGAATTTTAAATCGTAGTAATCTAGAGAGGTAGCGAATAAATAAATAAACTGTTAATTTATTTATCTGGTTGGTGTAAATTTCCGATACCTTAAGAATGAAAAATTAATAGAAAGTAGAAAAGATCGATTGCTACTTTCTTGTCAATTTACTCCTTAGATTACATGCTGATTACATATCGGAGCATGTAGAAGAAAGGGGAGGAAAGAAGAAAATTTTTTAGATTTCGTGTATATTTTTCTTCTTATAAATAACGATAGTTTTATAGTTCACCTTTGCCCTAGAGCCGAATAAGGTGAATATGTAAGAAGTTAATCTCTTTGTAGCAAATAAAAGAGATATAATTATAGCTGGAAGTATCTTCTACACTTCGTGAATGAATTGCGAATTTGATAGTAACCGATAATTCTTAATTCATTTTCAATAATAAATATACATATAGAATTTAAGTCAAGTTCAAAAGTGACTGGACAGAATTCAACAATATAAATGGCTACTAGGTATTAGAACCCATCGCTGTCATTCAATAACCTATAATCTAAGACTATACATGTCTATAGTTAGTTAATAAATAAATATATATTGAGCGAGTACTAAAGACTACTACTCGGACACTAGTAATCCGACACAAAGTCTACGAAACTACTGCCCGGTGGAATTTCGTTAGAATGACCTGGCACTACTCTACGAAGTGCCTCCCGATGAAATTTTCGTTAGAGCCAAAATTTAACCGCTTTCTAGCGAATTAAAGAGATAAAACATAATTTGAATGACCTGGCACTAGTCTACGAACTGCTGCCCGGTAAGAATTTTGTTATAGTCGGAAGTTTAACTCTTTCTAGCGGATAAAAGAGATAAAACATAAGTTTATTTAAAATATTAATGGAATTACACACCTATAATAAGTCAATGGAATATTAAAGATTCTAGTCTGATTCGGGAAAGACTGTACAGAATTTTTTTTTTTTTTTTTTTTGTATAAAAAGTTATTATGTATTTCACTTAATAACCTATATCCATTGACTTAAACGTGAATGGAGCTCTATGAACGATAATAGATTGTTCGGGAATTAGTGATCATTATTTTGACACTAGTTACCCGACATAATGACCGGACACTAGTATTCGTAACTGTTGCCCGGTAAAGTTACAAGTAATTTGACAAATTGATCGGATAGTAGTATTCGTAACTCTAGTCCGATGAAAAAGGGAGATTATATATGAAAACTGAGCGGGCACAAGTATTCGAAACTTTTTCCCGAAGATAATTAATTATTAGGCAAAAATTGACCAGACACTTTCTGTAAAAGTTTGCCTGGTGAAAAATCAGAAATAATATAAAAATATGACCGGGTATAAGTATCAGAAATATTACTGACACTTTGCCCAGTGAAAAATTTTTTAATAATTAGACATAATGACCGGAAAGTAGTATATGTGACTATTTTGTCCGGTGAAATATGTCAAAAACTAAGTCTTTCCAGAAAATAATTAAATTATTGACTGGAGACTAGTTGACTGGTGCCTGGTTGACTGGTGACTGGTGACTGGTTGACTGGTGACTGGTGACTGGTGCCTGATTCACTGGCACCTGGATGACTGGTGACTGGTGCCTGGTTGACTGGCACCTGATTGACTGGTGACTGGTGAAGCTGATTGACTGGTGCCTGGTTGACTGGTGACTGGATGACTGGTGACTGGTGACTGGATGACTGGTGACTGGT
This sequence comes from Anodontia alba, assembly GCA_964016985.1. Lineage (NCBI taxonomy): Eukaryota > Metazoa > Mollusca > Bivalvia > Lucinida > Lucinidae > Anodontia > Anodontia alba. The sequence continues at coordinate 79,231,085 of OZ024824.1, read as the reverse complement.
GGACTTAGACTTTATCGGATACTAAGTACCCAAAGATGCCACCTTGATGGGTCTTACCCCGGCAGTATAGCCATATGGGGTGGGGCTCCCATCAGTAAAGAATTCTTACAACCCAAGGGTTGACAAGTTCTTTACAATCAGCTTCTCCACCATGAGAATCTTTAGCCAACTGAAGATCTCTGCAAATAAAAGTCCAGGAAAAACATATCATAATTGCTGAATAACCTGGAACGAAAAGAACAAAAATATTCTGCATATATAAACACGACTATTGAACCGATCGCGCACGAGCGTTGTGCCGAATAGCGAGAGTCGCGAAAACGCATGTGGAAAAAGACCAGTCAAAAAATACATGAAATCGAAAATTGAAAATTTTAAATAATAACACAGAAAGTGAAAGGAGTGATAAATAAACAAAAGAAACACAAGGATACATAAATTTATCCATGAGGAAAGAAATAATCCAAATTTCTATCACAGGTAAATAATTCTTGTTGAATTTCTTTGTCCACAGAAAAGAAACTGACACGTGGTCAATTGAGCGGGAAGAGTTATGTCACACAGGTAACTGCCTAAGGGACCTTCTGGTTTAAGACTTTAATTAACGAGTGAAAGGTCGTTTTTTCTGTGGAAGGTGTGAAACAGAAGAGAATAGCACATTATCTATAGGTTAATGTATTACGAAGTTAAAATGCTTGTCATCAGCATAACACATTCAGTTTTGATCAGATATTCCTGAAACTTGCAGATAAGGGGGCCATGGATAAAATCTCAGGTGAATTAAAAAACTGGTTAGATCAGATCATTAGTCTTAGAGTAACATTCCCTTGATTACTGAAAAAAGCCTCTGTTTGTCTTTGTCATTGGCATAACTTGTTCAGATTTGATCAGATCTTCCTGAACCTTGCAGGTAAGGTAGATGAAATCTGGCATAAGTTCAAAACTTTGCCAGAATAGATCATTTGTCTTAGAGTACTTCCCTTGATTGTTTTTTTAATAAACCTTAAAAATTGCCTTTGGAAACAAAGAACACACTACAGATTAGAAAAAGGAAATCTTAAGACTCTTTATAAGCAGCCTATATTTGATTTCATCATCAGCATAACTTGTCCAGCTTTTATAGGATCATCCTGATACCTAAAGTTAAGGTGGACATGGATGAAGCCTTGGACGAAGTCTTGGATGAATTGGAAAACTACCCAGATTAGTTAAAATTTGTACAAAGCTCATTTAGTTTTGGTTAAATGGTCCTGCAACTGGACACAGATATGTTAGTGTTATATTCCATAGACTGGTAAGTAATATTGCCATTGTGCGACCTAGGCTATCTTTTCACATTAACTTTACATGGTCCTTGACTATAAAAAAGCGCATAGGGGAATAGCTCCTTCAATGTTAATTGGATATTCCTGCAGATAAGGCGAACACCAATAAACTTAAAAAAAAAAAATGATTTATAAAAACATTTGAAAACCTACACAATCTGATACATAGTTATGTTCCTTGATTGCTTATGACACCTATAATTAACCTTACATAATAGCGGTCATCTTTGACTTCCAAATTGGAACAAGTTTAGCTTTTTTTTCATTTGCAAGTCACCCTGTTACATCTTACCAAGTTTTGGGTCAGTTGGCCTTTTTGGCTCAGGAGATGAAGGGCAAAATAGATGTGGCCGTCTCGGATTTCCAATCAGAATGAGTTTGGCTATTCTTGATCTACAAGTCACCCTAATATTTCCTACCAAATTAAGCGTCGACTGGCCTTTCGTTTCAGGATACAATGGGCAAAATAGATTTTCAAGATGGCCATTATGGCGGTTAGCTTGGATTTCCGATCGAACAATTTTAGCTATTTTTGATCTACAAGTTGCCCTGATATTTCTCTTAAGTTTCCAGCAATAGATTTTCAAGATGGCCATCTTGGAATTTTGATAGGAATGGTTTTAGCTATTTTTTATCTACAAGTTGCCTCGATATTTTCTACCAAGTTTCAAGTCAATTGGCCTTTTGGTTCAGAAGAAAAAGTGCAAAATATATTTGGATCTCCCATTGGTTCAACTTGATTTTTTTTATTTGCAAGTTACTCCAATATTTTTCTACCAAGTTTTGGGTTCAGGAGAAGACACACAAAACAGACTTTCAAGACAGCAGCACGGTAGCCATCTTGGATTTCAGACTGGAATGAATTTAGCTATTTTTGATCTACAAGTCACCCTGATGCTTCCTACCAAGTTTCCATTCAACTTGCCCAGGGGTATAGGAGTAGGCTTGTAAGCAAATAGCTAATGCCGCACGATAGATGTCGGGCACGCACAACAGACATTGACTGACTACAATAGCTTATCTTGAACACTTAAACAAGAGGCCCACGGGCCACGGGTCGCTCACCTGAGTGACATAGCCACTGCAGATATGCAGATGTTATGCAACATTTTTCCAGTCCTGTCATTGCAGCTAATGAAAAGATCAACCTTTAAGCAGTTCTTAATTTTGAAGAAGAATATTATATATGGCATGACAGTCAATGGAGCATGATCATTTGAACAAACTCTCAATCACATTTCAACAGCAGGATCAATCTGAAATTTGGAGGCAACTGGCTAATAGGTTTCTGAAGAATCATGATTTTATACATGTAAACAGCACAGTGGCAGGGAAATATAATAAACATAAACAAGATGGCAGCCATCTTGGATTTCCAATCACAATGATTTTAGCTACTGTTGATCTACAAGTCACCTCGATACTTTCAATGAACTTTGAGTCGATTCAGGAGAAAAAGTTCAAAACAAGATTTTCAAGATGGCCAAGATAGCCGCAATTTGGGATTCCCTATCACAACGATTTGAGCTATTTTTCACCTATAAGTCACCCTGATGCTTCCTATCAAGTTTTGAGTCAATTGGCCTTTCAGTTCAGAAGAAGAAGGGAAAAATATATTTTTAAGATAGCCGCCTTCTTGGATTTCTGATTGGAACGATTTTAGCTATTTTTATATCTACAAGTCATCCCAATCCTTCCTACCAATTTTCAAATCAACTGGCTTTTGGTTCAGGAAAATAAGCGAAAAAAAGAGTTTCAAGATGGCCGCTATGACGGCCATCTTGGATTTCCAATCCAAACAATTTAAGCTATTTTAGATCTACAAATCACCCAAATGCTTCCTACCAAGTTTCGAATCAAATGGCCTTTCAGTTCAGGAGAAGAAGCGAACAATAAATTTTCAAGATGGCTGTCATGGCGGCCATCTTGGATTTCTGATAGGGATAATTTTAGCTATTTTTGATCTACAGGTCATCCTGATGCTTCCTACCTAGTTTGAAGTCAATTAGCCTTTTGGTTCAGGAGAAGAAGTGAAAAACAGATGGCGGCCATCTTGGATTTCCAATTGGAACGATTTTAGCCAATTTCAATCTATAAGTCAGCCCGATGCTTCCTACCAAGTTTCCGCTTGATGGTGACCATCTTGGATTTACGATCGGCACGATTTTAGATATTCTTAATCTACAAGTCACCCTGATGCTTCCTAGCAAGTTTGGAGTCAACTGGCCTTTCAGTTCAGGAGAAGAAGCGAAAAATAGATTTTCAAGATGGTAGCCATGTCAGCCATCTTGGATTTCCGATCAGCACGATTTTAGCTATTTTTGATCTACAAGTCACCCTGATGCTTCCTAGCAAGTTTGGAGTCAGTTGGCCTTTCAGTTCAGGAGAAGAAGCGAAAAATAGATTTTCAAGATGGCAGCCATGGTGGCCATCTTGGATTTCTGATTGGCACGATTTTAGCTACTTTTGATCTACGTCACCCCGATGCTTCCTAGCAACCTTGGAGTCAATTGGCCTTTCGGTTCAGGAGAAGAAGCGAAAAATAGATTTTCAAGATGGTGGCTATCTTGGATTTCCGATCGGCACGATTTTAGCTATTTTTGATCTACAAGTCACTCCGATGCTTACTAGCAACTTTGGAGTCAATTGGCCTTCCTGTTCAGGAGAAGAAGCGAAAAATAGATTTTCAAGATGGCGGCCATCTTGGATTTCCGATCGGCACGATTTTAGCTACTTTTGATCTACAAGTCACCCTGATGCTTCCAACCAAGTATCGAGTCAATTGGCCCAGGGGTGTAGGAGGAGTAGGCTTTTAAAGCAATTGTTGATGCCGCAGGACGGACGACAATAGCTCACCATGAGCACTTCGTGCTCAGGTGAGCTAAAAAACCTTGGCTCAGATTAGTATAATTCTGAATTACATGGTGGAAAATCTATTGGCCATATTTGTTGGACGTAGGAGCTTTTTATTCCAATTGCGAAAATGATCTGGACAAGTGTTTAGATATTATAACAAGAGGACCATGATGGTTCTTAATGCTCACCTGTGCTAAAAACTAGGTCAAGGTCACTCAGTATTCAACAGTATACAATATTTATCAATCGCAAGGACATACCTCTTAACATATCCATAACTCTATCCATTTGAAGTACTTTAACCTCAAATAAATATGCAATTATCACCTCATGGTCTAACTGTCCAAGAAGTTTCAACCCCATCTATATGTAAGGTTCAGGAATGTCTGATAAAAGCTGAAGGAGTTGTACAGATGACAAGGTAGAAAAAAAAGGCGGTTTCAGCAATCAAGTAGATGTAATGCTACAATAAATAGTTTGACCTGGACAGTTTTAGAATAAATCCAAGACTTCATCCAAGTCCACCTTATCTGCAAGTTTCAGGATGATTCAATCAAAACTGAATGAATTATGCTGATGATAAAGTAAAAAAAAAAAAAAATAAATAAATAAATTAATAAAAATAAAAGAAATAGGCTTTTTCAACAATCAAGGGGATGTCACTCTCAGACGAGTAACCCAATCTGGCCAGGTTTAAAATTTGTCGAAGATTCCATCAATGTCCACCTTATCTGCAAGTTTTTAGGAAAATCTAATCAAAACTGTGTTATGTTGATGTCAAAGCCAGACAGAGGCTTTTTTAGCAATCAAAGGGAAGTAATTCTAAGATTATTGATCCAATATAGCTAGTTTTCAAACTTATCCAAGATTTCATAACATGTCCCTCTTATCTGCAAGTTTCAGGAAGATCCAATCAAAACTGAATGAGTTACGCTGATAACGGAGGCTTTTTTAGCAATCAAGGACACGTACCGATACGATCTAGCTAGTTTTCTAACTTGTTTGTAATTTCATCCATGTCCACCCTATCTGCAAGTTTCAGGATGATTCGATCAAAACTGAATGAATCATGCTGATGATAAAGTAAAGGAAAAAAATAAATAAATAAATGAATAAAAATAAAAAAATAGGCTTTTTCAACAATCAAGGGGATGTCACTCTCAGATGAATGATCAAATCTGGCTAGGTTTAAAACTTGTCAAAGATTCCATCAATGTCCACCTTACCTGCAAGTTTTAGGAAGATCCAATCAAAACAGAGTGTAATGTTGATGTCAATGCCAGACAGAGGCTTTCTTTAGCAATCAAAGGGAAGTAATTCTGATCCGATATGACCAGTTTTCAAACTTATCCAAGATTTCATAACATGTCCCTCTTATCTGCAAGTTTCAGGAAGATCCAGTCAAAACTGAATGAGTTACGCTGATAACAGGGGATTTTTCAGCAATCAAGGAGACGTAACTTTTAGATTCATGATACGATCTGGCTAGTTTTCTAACTTGTGATTTCATCCATGTCCCTCTTATCTGAAAGTTTCAGGTAGATCCTATCAAAACTTAATGTTTCACTGATGACACAGTCAAACAGTGGCTTTTTAAGCAAATCAAGGGGACTTAACTATGATTAATGATCCAATCTAGCCAGTTTCTGAACTTGTTAAAGATTTCATCCATGTCGACCCTAACTGCAAGTTTCAGGAAGATCAAATAAAAACTGAATTAGTTACACTGATGACAAAGTCAAATAGCGGCTTGTTTCAACAATGAAGGGGATGTAACTAAGATTAAAGATCCAATTAGGCCAGTTTTAGAACTTGTCTGAGATTTCATCCATGTCCACCATATCTGCATTCAAATGCCCAAATATTCAAAGGGCCATAACTGAAGAAAAGATTCTAGACTTTTTTCAAAAGTTGATCAGGTCATCTACTCATCATTCCCTATCAGCCTGTCAAGTTTCAAGACAATAGCTAAAATAGTTTTGAGATATCTTCTTTACAAGGTTAAAAAGCTAAAATTTTCAAAGGGCAATAATTGAAGAATTTTTTTTTTTCAATAGTTAAATACATGTACAAGGGTGAGTCAATAAGTAACCAGCCTAACTTATTTCCGGTTGAGATCCACCTCTTCTTTTTCGATGTAATTGCCCTCTAGTGTGATGCACTTAGACCAATGGTGTTCAAGTGACATCAGCCCAGAAATGAAAAAGTCAGGGTCCTTTCCACTGACCCACTCCTCAGCTGCCATCACGACGTCTTCATCAGACCGGAAATGAAGTCCACGGATATTCTTTTTCAAGTTTGGAAATAGGAAGAAGTCGCTAGGAGCTTGGTCAGGCGAATATGCAGGATGTGGTATTAATTCATACCCGTTTCGTTCTACAGCATCCATTGCAACTTTGCAAGTGTGGACTCTCGTGTTGCCCTGTTGCAGCAAAACACCTTTAGAGAGTTTACCTCAGCGTTTTTCACAGATGGCTGTTCTCAGCTGGTCTAACAAGTTTGCATCCAGTTAATGTACTTCTCTTGGGTAAAAAGTCCAACATAATAACGCCTTTTGTGTCCCAAAATACTGTGGCCATCACCTTGCTAGCAGATGGTTGCGTCTTGAACTTCTTTGGCCTCGGGGACCCAGGCCCTACCCACTGACAACTCTGAGCTTTATTCTCTGGCTCATAATAATGAACCCAAGTCTCATCTACAGTCACCAGATGCAAAAGAAAATCATCTTTTGACCTAAAACACTTCAACAAGGCGCTACATACTGATGCTCTGGTTGCCATTTGCTCATTGCTAAGGGATTTGGGGACCCAATGCGCTGTTAGCTTGCGCACACCTAAACCATCACGTAAGATTGTTGAAACGCTACCATGTGAAATGCCTAATGCCTGCGCTAATTCTTCCATCTGAATTCGCCTATCAGAGTATACCAGATCCGGAACTTTCTTACACATTTCTTCGTCGGTGGCATCCAGTGGGTGTCCAGACCTGGCTTCATCTTCTAAAGACGTTCTACCGCGTTTGAATTCCCCTACCCAGAATTAAACCTGAGCATAAGATGGTGCAGAAGACCCATAAACATCGGCTAACTTGCCGTGTATTTCCTTGCCTGTTTTACCTTTTAAATACAAGTACCGAATTACAGCACAGTACTCAACTTTAGATGAAAAGCGTGCCTTTGCATCACTAGCCATGTTTGACATTCAATATCTTATTAAAGAATGACTCGATACGTGTGCAATTTTGTACCCATGTATAAAACATATATTGAAACAAAGCATTGCACGAGCGTGACATCCGGTTTAACCAAAAGAAGAAAAAACAATACTGATAGTGTTATGATGACTGCTTTTTGTTTGACTAAGTATGAATTATTTTCACGATTTTACATTAAAATCAACAATGAGAATACTTTTAAGCAAATAATTTAGATGGGAATAAAATAATACTGACCAATGGGTTTATTTGCTTATTTTTATCCTTGCAATAATCACCTGGAGCTCCGGGAAAAACAAGTGCAAGATTGTTGTTACTGATGACTAAATCCCGACATTGCTCAATTTATACCCGCGGTTTAGAATTGTTTGGAAAGTCTATATTTTCACTCTATGAGGTAATAGAATAGATATTTAAATCCCCGATATATGTTTCTATAAACTTTACCCTTTATAAACAGACGTTCTGGTTCAAAAATGAAGCAGAGAATTACACTATGCCAGTGACTGGCATTTTTCTTGACAAAACAGCAATTGAAAGTTAAAAATAAACACACTGTCTAACATGGTATTAGAGAACTTCAAATCACTGATTGATTGATTAATTGACTGATTGATTGATTTGCTAACACCATGCGCAGCATAAAAAGTACATTATGCTCTACTCAATGAGACAGGGTCAAGACTAATGGTTTGTTGATAGCTGACAGTTATAAATATACCTGAATAAGCAACAAAGTATACAAAGACCTGACAGCTACACTGTTACCCAGTATATCAAGACCTGTATATGAAGACCTGTAAGCTACACTGCTCCTCGGTATATCAGTAAGCCAGTGTATAGCGGCCTGTCACCTAAAGTGTAAACCAGTGAATATCGGTCAACGACAAAGTTTACAATGAAACATTCCGGGTGACAGGCTGTTATATCCCGGATTACTGACTGATACACTGGGGAACAGTGTAGCTGACAGGTCTTCATATACTTTGTCGCTGACCAATATTCTGGTATATCTATACACTCCAAGTGTATACCCCAGGTTACTGACTGATACATCGGGCTACAATTAAGCTGGCAGGACTTCATATACTTTGTTGCTGACTGACATTTAGGTGTACACTTCAAGTGACAAGCCACTATACCCTGGTTACAGACTGATATTCCGGGTAACAGTGCAGCTGACACTGGTCTTTGTATACTTTGTTGCTGACAGATATTCCGGTATACAATCCAGGTGACAGGCCACTATACCCCGTGTTACTGACCGACACAGGGGTAAAGTGTTGCGGAGAGGTCTTTGTATACTTTGTCGCTGACTGATATTCTGGTATACACTCCAAGTGTCAGGGGGCTATACACCGGGTTACAGACTGATACACAGGGTAAAAGTGTAGTTGAGAGGCCTTCGTATATTTTGTCGCTGACTGATATTCTGGTATACACTCCAAGTGACGGGCCGCTATACCCTGGGTTACGGACATACTTTGGGGTACGGTTCATCTAACAAGTCTCAGTATACTTTGTAGCTGACTGATATTCAGTGGTTTATACTTTAGGTAACAGGCCGCTATACACTAGGTTACTGACTGATATACTGGGGAGCAGTGTAGCTTACAGGTCTTCATATACTTTGTGGCTAACAGATATTCCGGTATACACTCCAGGTGACAGGCCACTATACCCCAGGTTAAAGACTAATATACTGGGTAACAGTGTAGCTGACAGGTAGTTGTATACTTTGTCGCTGACCGGTATTTGGGTATCTACTCGAGGTGATAGGCAGCTATATCTGCTTACAGATCTTATTATAGTTGTCGCGGACCGACATTCTGGTCCAGGTGAGAGGCTACAATACTCTAAGTTACAAATTGATATTTTGGGGTACAGTGTAGCGTACAGGTCTTTGTATACTTTTTCTTGGACTGATATTCTGGTATACACTTTTGATGACAGGCCGCAATACCCTGGGTTACTGGCTGATACACTGATTTACAGTGTAGCTTACAGGTCTTGGTTAACTCTGTCGCTGACCAATATTCTGGTATACTCTCCATGTGACATACCACTATACCCTGGGTTACAGACTGATACACTGGGTAGCAGTGTAGCTGACAGGTCTTTGTATACTTTATTGCTTATTCAGGTATATTTATAACTGTCAACTATCAACAAACCATCAATCTGTCAAACCCTGTCACATAGAGTAGAACATAATGTGCTTTTTATGCTGCGCATCGTGTTCGCAAATCAATCAATCAATCAATCGATCAGTGATACAAAGCTCTCTAATACCATGTTAGATTGTGTGTTTATCTTTAAATTTTCAATTGCTGTTTGTCAACAAAAATTCCAGTCACTGACTTATAGTGTAATTCTCTGCTTAATATGTGAATGTCTGTTTATAAAGGGTAAAGTTTATTGAAACTAATATCCGAGATTTAAATATTTATTCTATTATCTCAAGGAGTGAAAATATAGACTTTCCAAACAATTCTAAATGGCAGGTATATTAAAATTGAGTGATGTCGGGACTTAGTCATCAGTAGCAATCTTGCACTTGTTTTTCCCGGAGCTCCTGGTAATTATTGCAAGGATAAAAGTAAGAAAATAAACCCACTGGTCGGTATTATTTTATTCCCATCTAAAATATTTGCTAAAAGTATTCCCATTGTTGATTTTAATGTAAAATCTTGAAAATAATTCATCTTTAGTTGAACAAAAAGCAGTCATTACAACACTATCAGTATTGGTTTTTCTACTTTCAGTAAAACCGGATGTCATGTTGCGCGCAAGGCATTATGGTTTTCTGGGATAAAGCAAATGGGATATGCTGGTTATTTATTGACATGCCCTCGTAGTTCATCTATGTATTGTCCTGTGTCACCCTGTCAAGTTTCAAGACAATAGCTCAAATACTTTTTTAGATATCTTGTTTACACGGTTAAAATGCCCAATTTTTCAAAGGGCTATAACTTAAGAAAAAAAAAATCCAGAAATTTTTGGTGGCAACCCTGTCATAAGGTCATCTTCTCATCATTACCAATCTATTCATCAAGTTCTGAGGCTCTAGCTCCAACAGTTTTTAACATATTTTGCTGACAAGGTAAAAATGCCCAAATTTACAAAGGGCCATTACTCATGAAGTGTTTTCAGAATTTATTCAAAAGTTAATCAGGTCATCTACTGATCATTATCAATCTTTCAACACGTTTCAAGGCTCTGGCTCCATTAATTTTGAGCTATTTTGCTGCCAAGGTAAAAATGCCCAAACTTACAAATTTATTCAGAAGTCAGTCAGGCACTAGCAATCAAATCATATAATATCAGTGTTCTAGCCCCAATTTATTTTTAGATTTTATTTGATGACAATGTAAAAATTCCCCAATTCATAAAGGACCATAACTCACTGAAGTATTTTTCAGAATTTATTAAAAAGTTAATCAGGTCATCTTCTTATCACTACCAATCTATTCATCAAGTTATGAGGCTCTAGCTCCAACAGCTGTTTTTTTTTTTTTTTTAGATATTTTGCTGACAAGGGAAACATGCCCAAATTTACAAAGGGCCATTACTCATGAAATTGTCCCCCAGTGATCAGTAATAGTAGAACATGAGTTGATGATGAATGATGCTTATTGCAACCAAAAAGGGAACCCTAAAAATAAAATACAACATTATTTACCCAGTGCCACCCATGTACATTATTACATGTATTATCAATATCAATCTGTATAGAAAACCAGACAATGGACAAAGCACTACAGCTTATATCAGACAGTGATTACTATAATTAAAAGAACTTACAAGACGTACAGAAATTGCCACCAAAGCAATATATTCCAGGATAACGAAACTTTATCCCTTTCATCGTCTTCGCTGAACCGGCTGAAGTTTCAACACGGTGATTATTTGGAATCCCAGATAGACAATTATTATAGTTGAACACAAGAAATAAACAGAATTACTATCGTCTCAATGTAAAACATAATCGTACTTGGATTACTGAAATGAATGGACTTGTAGTAATATGATTTTACTTCATCTTGTCAATTTATGTTGTCAATTGAAGACATACAGGCAAACAGTGTGGACCCTAATCAGACTGCTTCTAGAGGAGCAGTCTGATCTGGGTCCACACTGTTTGCAAAAATGACTTTCAAAATCACAAGCAGATGACAAAGCAGACGATAATCGTTGTGATTGGCGCTTTAAGGGTTAAGGAATTGCTCTTTAATGAGTATTAATAGTATGGTTTTCTCGGAGAAATATAAAAGACATACTACAGTAAACCTCAATGACTCAAACACTGAAGATAGATGACAACAATAATAAAGAAATGTGGGCGTGAATTAAACACATGAAATGACATGCACATTATTATTGGTTGTTAGTATTTTTTATGTCACACACACACACACCTTTTACTCTGACTGGATTACTATAGCAAACACCTGCCATAAATATCAAAGAGGAGTCATTTAACATTGAATGGAAGGAGCAATGAATATGAAAATAAATTACCCCATTTCACAAAATATTTACAGAAAATTCACCTTTGTAACATTCTCCCTTCCTAGGGAAAATGTCTCCTGACATTTTCCATTCAATCTAACATGACAATTTCAATTAAAACACATTTCTAAAATCATTTATGTCACAGTATTGGAATTCACAATTATTGTTGGGAATTATTATATAATTTCTATAGCATTACCATTGTATCATCAATAAGAATTGAGCATGCAACTATGCTGTAAGTAGAGTTGACATACGAAAATATCAACCGTACAAATTCCATGCTAATAAGATTACTCTCTTATGACTGCAAATTCCTTGTTTCATGATAATACTTAATAATCTAATATCAGACTAAATATGAAATACATGACATAAATGGGGCTTCCTCTGCAATTTCGCAATTATACAAACAAACAAATCCCAATTTAAGCAAATAAACTACTTAAAAATAAAGTATTGCTCACGAAACAATATCTCAAAATAGACTTAAACCTATCTAATTTTTTACTAGATTATCTCTGTGACAGTCTCTCCATGCATAACAGGAATATAAAAAAGAATAAAACCGATTAGAAATATGAATTAAGTCATACAAATATTTCTGTTTGATTGTCAGATACACTGGGCTTATAAGCTTGACTAACATATAAATACTTTGTGAAATGGGGTAATTTATTTTCATACTCACTGCTCTTCCATTCGTTGTTAAACGACCCCTCTTGCAAAGGAATTCAAAGGAGATTCCACGTTGATATTTATAGCTGGTGTTTACGATAGTAATCAAATCAGAGTAAAAGGTGTGTGTGTGTGTGTGTGACATAAAAAATACTAACAACCAATAATAATGTGCATGTCACTTCACATGTTTAATTCACGCGCACTTTTCTTTATTATTATGATCATCCATCTTGAATTGACAACATAAATTGACAAGATGAAGTAATTTCATATTACTACAAGTCCATTTATTTTAATAATCAGGTACGAATATGTTTTACATTGAGATGATAGTAATTCTATTTATATTTTGTGTTCAACTATAATTCTCTATCTGGGATTCCAAACAAACGCCATGTTGAAGCTTTAGCCGGTTCCGCAAAGACGTTGAAATGGATAAAGTTTCGCTATCCTGGAATATATTGCTTTGGTGACAATTTCTATACATCAAGTTCTTTTAATTATAGTAATCACTGTCTGATATAGACCTTTTTAATGTTACTGTTTTCATCCGGGCTACTGATCACATGATTACAATGTTATGTCACGTGACCAAAAATTGTGGATGGCGAAAACATTTCCGGTTCCATTGATACCAATTGATTCAAGCCAACTTTTACTTGGATAATAAATTCTTTGTGGCCAATATTCAATTGTAAATTTTATCTAGAATTTTAAAATACAGCTTTAAGAAGCAATCTGACTGCTTTTCTTAATCCTTCTCATGCTGAATAAATTAAGATGCCACGCCCACTTCTAATTTCCAGCAAATCAGATTACTTGATCCGCTTTTTTGACAGAAATTCACATATTTAATGACAAACAGTGCAGATCCAGATCAGTTGGTTTCTTCAGAAGCCAACTGAAATGGATCTACACTGTTTGCTAAGACAGGGCATGACATGTTTAGCAAGAGAAGGGTTAACTTAAATTAAATACAACTGTTTCAATGGTATCAATAGGCATGCTCGCAACCGTGATATTGGCTTATGGTGACCATTTAAACGCCTAGTTTTAGCTAGCTGATGGACAAAATATGTTAATATTTGTGGTTATGACAGTTAAATGATCAGTCGAACCTCTTATGAAAATAAGCTTTTGACAAAAGAAAGCCGCTTTATTTTTCTGAAAACCATTGGCCATTTCAATGTTTTATAAATGTAACAACAACATTCTGCTATCCAAACCAGAAGGGAGCTCTCCATTAAAGATCAAGAGGTTCCGAATGATATGACTGTGACTTGGTCTATAAGCTGTTGTCCCGTGTCTGGTTTTCTATACTGACTGATATTGATAATACATGTCATATGTACATGTGTGGCACTGTGTAAATAATGTTGTATTCTATTTTTAGGATACCCTTTTTGGTTTCAATAAACACCATTCATCGTCAACTTGTGTTCTACTTTTACTGATCACTCGGTGAAAATCGCACTCCAAAGTTTAATATCGAACCAGCTCTTCACCATACTTCATACATGGGGTATACCTAGATCAGCAGTGGAGACCATACATAGTCATATCTAGATATACTGTGGATCATCATCATGGATGTATTTATACATTCAACATAATTACTGTTACGTGCTATTCAGTTGTGCTGAAAACTGTATTTCGCATCATCAGATTTAAAATGGCCATACAATTATTCCAGTATTACTATTGTGTATGCTATTGTGTTCTATTTTCTCATAAGACTAGGAGTGAAGTCTTATATCTTCAAAATGAGTTCACCTCATTGATTTTCCTGTCAATACATGGAAGATTTTTCCAACCTTACTGTCAACAAACTGTGTAGACCGGTGGATCGGACTGTATCATGAGTCTACTTTTCTTATTTTACTTGTTTTATTAACATTCTGCATTTTATTTTGTTTCTTTCTATCCTAGTTCTCTTCTGTCATTTAATAATTTATGTTGATATTGTGTGCAATAGTAGACAAGAAACCCATGGGCCACGATTCACTCACCTGAGTAAAACAGCCACTGCATATCAGCAGATGCCATGCAAGATTGCCACAGCAACTAGGACAGAAATTTGACAAATCCATAAAAAGATCAAAGGTCATCCTAGGATCTACATTTGAACAAAGTTGGTAGACTTTGCACCTGCAATGCTATATATCAAGAATCAGCCTCAAAGCATTCTTTGTTCTGAAGAAAAAGATTTTTAAGTGTTTTTACCATATATGGGCATGGCAGCCATCTTGTTCCAGAGTGAAAAACCATATGAACAAATTGTTAGTACCACTTCAACAGAAGGCTCCATGTGAAAACTGGCAAGTGGTTTCAGAAAAGAAGACATTTAAAGATTTATAGATTTTATACATGCACAAAGCCCTGGGGCAAGGGCAAATACTGTATCCTCAAGGGGACAAAATTTTGATTGTAAATATTAAATTTTACTACATTTACTGCTTTAATCATACATGTAAGTTTCAGCTATTAGCCTTTAACACATTTTTAGAAATTGATTTTTTCAACATTTTGTATTACCTTGTCATAAAAAGGTCAAAGGTCATCCTAGGATCATCTGAACAAATATGGTAGACCTTGAGTCCCCAATGTGATACAGTAAAGATCCAATATATGGCGGTCCTCGGGGTCCAGAGTCCGCTATCGCGATATAAATGGAGCACGATATATGTCCAGACATGTACCATGCAAGTATAACGGCATGCATAACACTCGCTTGGTTTGTCACTGTGGTAGTTTGCTGAGACATCACGGACAAATGCCATTCAGTCATGCTGTCACCATATTTCCTAATTAAAATTGCTCAGTGGCATAATTTACAATGGTGCGCTATGTCTAACAAGTAATTCCAATCGAAACCAGCTGATAAACTACGTTTGAAAACAAGAAATCATCGGGTTGACAATTTAGGACGTCATTTTGGATACTCTGGTTCGCTGGAACGGCGAAGGGAAGTTACTCAAATTGCTTCAGTTGGGCTAAGATAATTTTTTGAGTTGCTTCCCTTTGCTTATTATTGCGTTTGGGGCACAAAAAAAAACAAACTGTAATTTATATTTTAGTTTTATTGTTATTTTTTTATTTTTATTTTTTTTTATTTTTTGACGCAGTTGTTTTCTTTTGAAATATTTATTGCTACAGAAGTGTAAAATAAGTGGACTAAGATCTGTGTATGTGGGACGGAAACATCGTAAGACTAATGTCTTGTAAAATTTGCTGGTGTTGAAAAGGAGGTGTACCGTTTTCACCTGTTGAGCAAAATTAGTTTGTGGGCATCATTGACTGATTGAGCATTGAGTAGATCTATCTACACAATGATGATAATGATTATGACAATAATGGCGATATAATTTATTGTTTGCCAATTATAATCAACTAGTGCGCTGATTGACACTAAGTGGATTGTTTGACATATAATACCTGACGCGACTTAGCGTCGGGATAGGCGCAAAAAATCAATTACTGGAGGCGGAATGCATTTTTTTTTTTCTTCTGAAGTTAAATAAAACAACAAACATTTTATGTTTTTAAATTTTGTTTGCTTACGGAAAATTTGGGAGCCATGGCCGATTTGCGATATACTGGATTTCGCGAAATAACGGACCGCGTTGTATTGGAGCTACACTGTATACATCAAGATACTGTCTCAAAGTTTTCTTGGTTCTGGAGAAGAAGATTTTTAAGTGTGTGTTTTTTTGGTTTTTTTTGTAATATATGGGCATGGGGGCCATTTTGTTTGATGGTGTGGAACTATTTGAATAAACTGTCAATATCGTTTCGACAGAAGGCTCCATGTGACTCTATGAAAATTGGTCAAGTAGTTTCAGAGAAGAAGTTTAAAGATTACATGATTTTAAACATGTATATAAAACCAAGGGGCAAGGGCGTATAACTGCAAAGGGACAAAATTTTGATTGTAACTAATAAGATTTATATTACTTTAATCATACATTGCTAATTTTATGCCGTATGGCATAAAAACACTAAAAAATCTTCTTCAGAACCATGACAGTTTTGAGGCTAAATCTTGGTATATAGCATCAGGGACTCAAGGTCTAACAAGTTTGTTCAAATGGTGATCCTAGGTTGACCTTTGACCTTTTCAAATTTTCATTCCTATGCATTTGTATGGGGAAAATATTGAAAAGTCAGTTTCTCAAAATGTAGTAAAGACTATTGACTGAAACTTACAATGTACGATCAAAGTAGCAAACCCTTTTTGTTACAATACATTGCACACTTTTTGATGCATAGCATAATTTTGAACTGAGCATGCTAAGGGTTTTGAAATTTCATATTTCGATTCCTCGTGAAAAAATAGCTGACAGATATTTTTTTTCTTATCAGGATTATGCCCTATTCCTGAGTTACTGCCCTTTGAAAAAATATGGACAAAATCTTGTCAGCAAAATATCTCAAAACCTATTGAAACTAGAGCCTTGAAATTTAAGGAATAGATTGGTAGTGATGAGTAGATGATCTGATTAACTTTTGAATAAAAAAATTCTGAAAAGTACTTCTTGAGTTATGGCCCTTTGTCATTTTGGGCATTTTTACATTGCACACTTTGATGCATAGCCTAACTTTTGAACTTTGCATGCTAGGGTTTTGAAATTTCATGTATGGATTCCTCAAGAAAACAAGAGTTGTCAGAAGACACGCAGCTCGCCGGAAAGGGCTGATCGGATAAGAAAACAATCTTTAAATATCAAAGATTAAATGCAGAACTTAAACTTATAGGACAGAGTATGACCTGACTTTGATGTCTGAAGAATGTCAAACTGAGGGATGGGGTATATACCATTGAAACATCTTCCCTTAGGTTGGTGTGGACAAAATATGAAAGCTATAGCATACATACTTCAGGATTCATGTAAACATTTCAAAAACACAGCTGTAAATGACAAAGCATGACCAGACCTTGATCTAAGGTCAAACTGAGGAAAGGGTGTGTACCATTGAAAGATCTTACCCTAAGGCAGGTATGGGCCAAATATTAAAGCAGTATCTTTACTACTTCAGCAGTTACGAACACTTTTCAAAACTTAAATGCAGAACTCAAACAGGTTTAAATGACAAAGTATGACCTGACCTTGACTTAGGCAGGAGGTCAAACTGAGGAAGGGGTGTGTGCTGTTGAAAGGTCTAACCCTAACATCAGTGTTGGCCAAATATTAAAGTGGTATCTTGAATACTTCAGCAGTTATGAACACTTTACAAAACTTTAACACAGAAATCAAACATGGGTTTAAATGACAAACAATGACCTGACCATGATTTAGGCAGAAGGTCAAACTGAGGAAGGGGTGTGTGCTATTGAAAGGTCTTACCTTGAGATAGTTGTGGGCCAAATGTTAAAGCAGTATTTTGAATACTACAGCAGTTACAAACACTTTCCAAAACTTAAACGCAAACTCCAACATGGGTTTAAATGACAAAGCATGACCCGACCTTGACCAGGCAGAAGGTCAAACTGTAGAATAGGTGTGTGCTATTGAAAGTTTTACCCTTACATTGGTGTAGGCCAAATATTAAAGGGATATCTTGAATATTTCAGCAGCTATAAACACTTTTCAAAACTTAAACGCAAAACTGTAACATGGGTTTCAATGACAAAGTATGACCTGACCTTGACCTAGGCAGCAGGTCAAACTGAGGAAGGGCTGTGTGCTATTGAAAGGTCTAACCCTAAGGCTGGTGTGGGCCAAATATTAAAGCGGTATCTTGAATACTCTAGCAGTTATGTACACTTTTCAAAACTTAAATGCAAAACTTAAACATGGGTGTAAATGACAAAGTAAGAACTGACCTTGACGTATATAAATGGTCTAACTTGGGGATGGGGGTGTATGCTATTGAAAGGTCCTATGCTAAGGTAGGTGTAGGCCAAATATGAAAGTAGTATCTTAAATAATTAAAACAAAACTATGCGCACCTTTGAAAACTTAAACCTTGTGCTAATGCGGACGCTGACGCCAACGACTGGGTGACAATATAAGCTCTCTAGGGACATAGTCCCCGTGAGCTAAAAATAGCCGACATGTGATTTTTTTTTTTTTTTTTTTTCTTGTCAAAGTTATGCGACTTTCCTGAGTTATGGCTATTAGAAAATCTATGGATGAAATTTTGTCAGTATACAATATCTCAATTAGACCTATGTGCGAAACACACTCATGCCCCTACCCAGGCACCATTGTTAACAAAGGCTTGATTAATAAATTTCATAATATGCTTAAAATGGGAATTTGCGTGAAACATGTTTATCATATAAAGAACTGGAATTCAGAAGAATAACAGGTCTGACCTTCTAAGCAATCATGTGCAGCATATCAAAAGCAGTGGCTACATCACTGTACAGCACTGATTTTCCATAAAGTGTCAGTGTATATATCCCCTGTTTGAGATAACATCAGAAGCAAGGTTAAAGCAGGCATTCTACTGGTATACAGTGCTGGTTTGCATACCCCAATCTAGTGATACTTACATCAGAAGTTATTAATCAAAATGTCTCTCAGTGGGACTATTTCTAATTCAGAAAGGGGCCATAATCCATGCAAAATGCATTGCAGAGTAGTGGTACTTGTTATACAAATTCTTTGTAAGGTAATAGGCTAGCATTTCAAATTTCAAATCAATCCCCAAAGATGATGAAAGTTGTAAACCAAAATGCATCTAAATGGGACAATATCAAAGTTAGAAAGGGGCCAGAATCCATGCATAAGTGTAATTGAGTGATGATACTTGTTCTATAAATTCTCATTTAAGTAATAACCTGGGCTAGTATTTCAAGTCTAAAGTTTATCCACAATGATGTCAAACCGATGAATCAAAATGCATCAAAATGCATCTGAATAGGACAATATCTAAGCCAGAAAGGGGCCATAATCCATGCAAAAGTCAAAACAGAGTGATGGTACTTGTTCTACAAGTTCTCTGCAAGATAATCATCGTACTTCAAATTCCAAATCAATCTGTCATAGATAACAAGACTTGTGAATCAAAATGTATCTACATGTAAATGGGACAATACCTAAGTCAGAAGGGACCATAATCCATGCAAAATGCATAAAAGAGTGATGGCACTTGTTCTACAAAATCTCTGCAAGGTAATTGGCTAGTATTTTAAGTTTCAATTCAATCCTTCAATGAAATCAGAAGTTATTAATCAAAATATATCTAAATGGGATACTTTTTAAGTCAATAAAGGGCCATAATCCATGCAAAATTCATAACAGAGTGATGTTTCTTGTTCTACAAATTTTCTGTGAGATAACAGGCTAGTATTTCAAGTTTCAAATCAATCCCCATAAGACAACAAGAGCTATGAATCAAAATGTATCTAAATGGGATACTTTTTAAGTCAGAAAAGGGCCATAATCCATGCAAAATGCATAACAGAGTGATGGTATTATTCTACAAATTCACTGTCAGGTAACAGGCCAGTATTTCAAGTTTCAAATCGATCCCCCAAAGATAACAAGAGTTATGAATCAAAATGCATCTGAATGAGACAATTTCTAAGTCAGAAAGGGGCCATATTCCATGCAAAATGCCTGCAGGAATTATCTAATCCCCTCATTGTGTCTTGCTACAATGTGTATGTGTTCCAAACTGTAAAGCAATCCACCAAAGATAACCAAAGTTATAAGCAATATTCAAATGCGACGGGACGGGACAACCAATGTGAATCCAGTATAGCATAAAAACTATTGAAGCTACAGCTGTGAAACCTAGAGAGTAGGTTGTTAGTGAGAAGTAGATGACCTGATTATCATTTGAATAAATACTGCCAGATACTTCTTGATTTATGGCCTGTTGTCTAGTTGGTTTTTCTTTTCTGTCAGATTTATCATGGTGGAGCAATGCCCATTTTTAAACTAAGGCCAACGAAAATCTTGTAAGCAAAATATCTAAGGACCAACTTGAGTTAGGCATATGAAATTTTGCAAGCAGTTTGGAACCAAGGTATAGATGAACTGATCAAATTTTGGTCAGAATTTGTTAACTTTGGCATTTTGTATCAACAAGCAAATAGTTGGGCACATCATGTTTTACAAACACATTTCTAGATTCAGTATAAAACGGATCAATGGATTTTGCTCATTATTATTCCTGAATCACTCATCCCTGATACTAACATGTGGGCAGTCTTTGAATGAAATCTGTAAATAAATATATGTACTCAAATTATCAATCCTAATGCTGTGAAGATGAATAGACAGACACAATCACAGCAGTGGGGTATAAAAACTGGTCTATCAGCTTGAATTGTCTTTTAAACAGTGAAGCAACATACAACAGATGACATTTTAAGGTAGCTACAACAGCTTATCCTGAGCCTTCAATTAATGACACAATGAAACCTACCTGGATCAGATTTTCTCTGGCTCTCTGTCACATAAAACCATCTGTTACTTTTTTCATCATTACGACCACCTTTTAGGTAAAGTTCAAACATGGCTTTTTTCTTCTCATTGTCATTTTTATTGCATTTGATAATGCAATATTTATATGGGAATCCGGCTGCAATAAGTCCATAAGGTAAATCACATTCATACTCCACCTCTAAGTAGCCATTGTACCGTTTCCTGGAATGAAATGTCAAGCTCTACAAAAACGAAAATACAAACAAAAGGCCCATAGGCCACCACCATAGGCTCACCCAAACAAATCGACCTTAATACATTTTATTCAACAGTTTGTGAGCTTGCAAAAAGTTCCCATTATTGCTAGTCTTGGCTCAAGTTCCTTTACTGGATTTTAATCAAAGGGTTAGAAACCCCTAAATCTCTGATTCTGTATCTATGTTTCAATAGCTTTGGTTGGTGGTTGGCTAAGAGTGTAACAGCCCAGTCAACACTATTAAGGTCATGTTGAGCGGGTCAGTTTACCTAACCACACTTTTCCTAGGCAGGTTCAGACCTCTAAGTGGTCAACCAGTACATATGCACATTCTTTTCCAGAAGTGACATTTGCCCTTCTTGAATAAGTGAAAGGGAGAGAATGACTGTAGCAAATATTTCTCAGTCTCCACAAATAATGTTGCTGCACCTAGCCAGAGTTGAACCTGTGACCTCCTAATCACCAGTCAAACACACATCAAACTGAACATCTGAGGTGGGCTACAGCTTTGGTGTTATTTTTGCCCTTGCAATTCATGTTCACTGGTATTTATCTATTCTCAAATACATCTTAGCTGTTAAGAGGAATAAAATCTTTAATTTTTTATTACATGAATATAACAAGCAAATTCCACAGGGAATTCATGTCCCCGACCTTATTTTATTTGAGCTGTTAAAAATGAGTAAGTTAACCAGAAGACCACTGGTCCTGTATCACTTTCCTAAGTATTGAAGCAGGAAAAAAACTGAAGCTAACAAGTCTAAGTTAAAAATGTGAAAAAGTGAAAAAAAAATAATTAAAGGGTTCTGTTAAAAGCATGTGCATATCTTTAGATCATAATAAAATCACATGTAAAATTTCAGAAAGATCGGTTTAAAACTGTTGGAGGAGTTGCGCTCACAAAGTACCTACTTTATATACACTTTCATGATACTGAAGAATGAAAAGGTTTAAATTAAAAATGTGAAAAAAACAAGTATAAAAGTTATTTCAAGATTCTTTAAAAAGCACATGCATATCTTCAGACCATGATTAAGACACCTGTGACGTTTCAGAAGGATCAGTATAAAACTGTAGGAGGAGTTGTGCTCACAAGGTACTTGCTTCTGACTCGGAATCATGCAAAAAATGTCTAAGTTAAAAATGTGTAAAAAGTAAAAAAAAATGAATTAAGGATTCTGTAAAAAACACATGCACATGTTCAAACCGTGATTAAAACACCTGTAAAGTTTCAAAAGGATCGGTATAAAACTGTACGAGGAGTTGTGCTCACATGGTACCTACTACTGACTTGGAACCATGCAAAAAATGTCTAAGTTAAAAATGTGAAAAAAAGTGAAAAAAAATAATTAAAGGATTCTGTAAAAAGCACATGCATATCTTCAGACCATGATGAAGACATCTGTAAAATTTCAGAAGGATTGGTTAAAAACTGTAGGAGGAGTTGCGCTCACAAGGTACCTACTGTTGTGCTCACATGGTACCTACTACTGACTTGGAATCATGCAAAAAATGTCTAAGTTAAAAATGTGAAAAAGGTGAAAAAAAAAATAACTTAAGGATTCTGTAAAAAGCACATGCATATCTTCAGACCATGATGAAGACATCTGTAAAATTTCAGAAGGATTGGTTAAAAACTGTAGGAGGAGTTGCGCTCACAAGGTACCTACTATAAACTTGGAACCACGCACCACGAATGACAAATCACGCACCACGGGAAGCCGAATACTATGTCCCTTCGCTTTTCTTCGAAAAGGTGGGGGACAAAAACAGCCCTAACAGCCTACAACAGATCCATTCTTTAACTATTTTTAGTGCTGAAATCTGTTTGGTAACCTTTGCTGTACATGTATTTAGTAGGACCATAGTAAACCAAGCAATGTCATACAGATGTTAATACGAGGGATGTTCGAAATGAATTGCTTATTGTCCTCTAGCTCGATATCCACGTGGGGCACGATAAAAACCAGTACATATCTGTATAGGGCTATTCAATATCTACACAATGGTGTATAAATGTACATGTTAGACTAAGTGTAAGACATAAAATTTGCCATTTGAATACACGCAGTCATTGACCACTGCAGTAAAAATGGTTGGTGGAAGCGTCGACAAAAAAGATGACATACGGGCTTATATCAAAGCTCACTCAAAACTTGGTTGTTCTTTGAAGAAGCTGATGACTGAAATTTCTACTGCTTTTGGACCTTCTTGTGTGTCTTATGACACAGTTCGGCGGTGGAAAAAGAAATTTGAGTCTGGTGTAGAGTCCATCAAAAATGCACCGAAATCAGGTAGGCCAAAATCTGCATCCCGTAAAGAAATCGTTTCCAAAATAAAGGAAATCGTTGAAGGAGATGCCAGATTTACAGTTCGTGATATTGCACGAAAGGTAGGCATATCACTATCAACGTTTCACCTTATTTTGAAGAAGCATTTGAAAGTTAGAAAGATTTCTGCTAGATAGGTGCCACATCTGTTGACTGACGAGCAAGAGGCAACGGGTTAAAGTGGCCAAAAAGCTGCTTCAAATGTTTCCAAAATATGACAAAAAGCAGTTTGCCAATGTCGTCACAGGTGATGAAACCTGGGTCCATTATTTTGAGCCCATCAGAAAGGTTAGCAATAAGATCTGGGCCACTAAACACAGCAAATGCCCAATAATTGCCAAACGTTCTTGGAGTACAAAGAAGGTTTTGTATGCAATCTTCTTCTCTGGTGAAGGAGTCGCAATAAAAGAGCCAGTGAAAAAGGGCAAAAGCATCACCGGAAAGTACTACAAAGATGTAGTACTGAAGAAACTGAAAAAGTATTATCAGAAACGACGCCCTGCCACTGGTTTTCAACATGTCCGTCTTCTACATAACAATGCCCCAGCTCATACCTCCGCAATAATTACGGCGTTTTTGAAGAAAGAAAAAGTAACAGTTTTGCCTCACCCCCCGTATTCCCCACACCTTGCCCCATGTGATTTCTTTTTGTTTCCGAAATTGAAAGCATTCCTTGCTGGGCGGAAATACCAGTCCCGACAGGCACTTGGACCTGCCATTCATCAGTATCTTATTACTGTGCCAAAATCAGCGTACCGTGACGCCTTCAAGAAGTGGATACATCGGCTGAAACTTTGCATTTCTAGCCACGGGGAGTACTTCGAGGGCATGAAATGAGTACTTTTGGGCTAACTTGAAATTTGAAGTCTCCAGATAGAAATAAGCAATTCATTTCGAACATCCCTCGTATGTATAGAAGCTCATGCATATGATGTAATTTCAAGAAGTGGTTCTATTTATTATTTAACTAATATTAAAATGGCCTTGCAAAAATGTGTTCAGATATATAATACATCTTGAACTGTGCATATATCACTGTTTTCATTATTATGACACTTATATTAAAGTTGTGTTGAGGTTTTACGGCCCAGTCAACCCAATGAGGTCATGTCGAGCGCGGTCAGTTTACCTAACCACACGTTTACTGGGCAGGCTTAGTCCCTAAGCGGTTAACCAGTATTGTGCACATTCTTTCGCCAGAAACTGACAACTGCCCTTCTTGAATCAGCGGAAATATATTTAAGATACCTTGCTAAAACTGTTCATAAATAAAATGCATTTTAAACTGTGCATATATAGCTGTTCTCATTATGACACTTATATTAAAGTGACCTTGCAAAAACGTCATAAGTACTAGGGCAAGCGCAAGGAGGCCAGCGCCATTTCTTAATTACAGGAGGACCAAGATGCCTCTGTATTGCTCACCCGATTACTAGACAAGTTTCGAGTAAATTGGCCTTTCGGTTCAAGAGAAGTTCAATATAGTTTTTCAAGATGGCAGCCATCTTGGATTTCTAATCAGAATGATTTTAGCTACTTTTGATATACAAGTCACCTTGATACTTCTGATGAAGCTTTCTCAATTAGCCTTTTGGTTCAAGATAAAAACGTTAAAAATAGATTTTCAACATGGCTGCTAGCATCTTGGATTTCCGAATAGATAAATTTTAGATATTTTTGATCAAGTCACCCTGATACTTCCTATCAAGTTTCAAGTCAAATGGCCTTACTCTTCAGAAGAAGTTCAAAATAGATTTTCAAGTGCACAACTGTGGTGGCCATACTGGATTTCTGATCAGAACAAATTTAGCTATTTTTTAAATCTACAAGTCACCCAGATACTTCCTACCATATTTCGAATAAATTGGCCTTTCTGTTCTGGATAAGAAGTGCAAAACAGATTTCTAAGATAGCGGCCATGGGGGTCATCTTGGATTTCCAATCAGAACAATTTTAGCTATTTCTTATCTACAAGTCGCCCAAATTCTTCCTACGGTTTCAAGTCAATTGGCCTTTCATTTCAAGAGAAACAAGAGGCCCACGGGCCACGATTCGCTCACCTGAGTGACATAGCCACTGCAGACATGCAGATGTTATGCAACATTTTTCCAATCCTATCATCGCAACTAATGAAAATATCATCATTTGAACAGTTCTTAGTTTTGAAGAAGAATATATGGGCTTGACAGTCAATGGAGCATGATCATTTGAATAAACTATCAATCACATTTCAACAGAAGGATCAATGTAAAATTTGGTGGAAATTGGCTAAGTGGTTTCTGAAGAATCGGGATTTTATACATGTAAACAGCACAGTGGCAGGGAAATATTATAAATATAAACCAGATGATGGCCATCTTAGATTTCCAATCAGAACAATTTCAACTACTGTTGATCTACAAGTCGATACTTTCAATATAAATGTATATGGCCCACACAAATAGGAATCAAATTTGACCTTGGAGGCAAAAAGGTCAAATGTCAACATAGAACCATCATTTGAGCAATTTTGGTAGATCTCCTGTCCCCCGTAATTTGTGCAAAGATTAGGACCCAGGGCTTATTGGGTTATGGAGAAGAAGATTTTTAAAGGTTTTTACCATATATGGGCAAGGCAGCCATTTTGATCAATGGACCATACCCATTTTAGCAATCTTTCATTCTCCTGCCCACGGAGGCTCCGCATGAAATTTGAGCAACACTGGCCCGGAGGCTTCAGAGGAAAAGCCATTTGAAATAATCAACATTTTGTCCATACAAATGTATGGGGCCCATACAAATGCATACAGAAGCAAACTTGACCTCACCGTAAAAAGGTTAAATGTCAATGTATGACAATTATTTTAGCAACTTTGGTAGACCGCCCGTTCCAGATGATATATGCAAAGATTCAGCCACAAGCCATCCTCGGTTTTGGAGAATAAGATTTTCAAATGTTTTTTTCCCATACAAATACATAAGCAAGCAACTTGACCTTGCCGTAAAAAGGTCAAATGTCAATGTATTACCATTATTTTAGCAACTTTGGTAGACCCTCTGTCCCCGATGATTTATGCAAATATTCAGCCCCAAAGCATCCTCGGTTCTAGAGAAGAAGATTTATAAAGGTTTTTACCATATATGGGCATGGTGCCCATCTTGGTCAACAAACCGTGACCATTTTAGCAATCTTTTGTTCCCCCTACCTAAGGAGGCTCCATATGAAATTTGAGCAAAATTGGCCCACAGGCTCCAGAGGAGAAGTTGTTTGAAATTCTGAACATTTTTCCCATACAAATGCATAAGGAAGCAAAATTGACCTTAACGTAAAAAGGTCAAATGTCAATGTACGACCATTATTTTAGCAATTTTGGTAGCTCTCCTGTTCCCAAAGATATATGCAAAGATTCAGCCATAAGGCATGCTTGGTTTTGGAGAAGAAGATTTTTAGAGGTTTTTCCCATACAAATACACAGGGAAGCAAACTTGACCTTGCCTTAAAAAGGTCAAACGTCAACATACAACAATTCTTTTAACAATGTTCGTAGACCTCTCGTCCCCGATGATTCCTGCAAAGGTTCAGCCCCAAGGCATTCTCGGTTCTGAAGGAGAAGATTTTTAAAGGTTTTTACCATATATGGGCGTGGCGGCCATCTTGGTCAACGGACCATGACCATTTTAGCAATTTTTCGTTCCCCCACCCTAAGGAGGCTCCATATGAAATTTGAGCAAAATTGGCCCACAGGCTCCAGAGGAGAAGTTGTTTGAAATTCTGAACATTTTTCCCATACAAATGCATAAGGAAGCAAAATTGACCTTAACGTAAAAAGGTCAAATGTCAATGTATGACCATTATTTTAGCAATTTTGGTAGCTCTCCTGTTCCCAAAGATATATGCAAAGATTCAGCCATAAGGCATGCTCGGTTTTGGAGAAGAAGATTTTTGAAGGTTTTTCTCATACAAATGCATAGGGAAGCAAACTTGACCTTGCCTTAAAAAGGTCAAACGTCAACGTACGACAATTCTTTTAGCAATTTTGGTAGACCTCCTGTCCCCGATGATTCCTGCAAAGGTTCAGCCCCAAGGCATTCTCGGTTCTGAAGGAGAAGATTTTTAAAGGTTTTTACCATATATGGGCGTGGCGGCCATCTTGGTCAACGGACCGAGACCATTTTAGCAATTTTTCGTTCCCCCACCCTAAGGAGGCTCCATATGAAATTTGAGCAAAATTTCAGAGGTGAAGTCGTTTGAAAATGTTAACAGACGGACGCACAGACGGACCGCACGGACGGACGGACGACGCACGAAAAGTGATCACAACAGCTCATCCTGAGCAGAGCTCAGGTGAGCTAAAAAAGGAAAAATAGATTTTCTAGATGGCAGCAATGGCTGATATCTTGGATTTCCAATCAGAACAATTATAGATATTTTTATCTACAAGTCTACCAAGCCTCAAGTCAATGGCCTTTCAAATCAGGAGGAGAAGCAAAGACTATATTTTCAAGATGGTGGCCAAGGCAGAAGGCAGCCATCTTGGATTTCAATTTGGAACTATTTTAGCTATTTTTGATGTGCAAGTCATCTCAAATGCTTCCTACCAATGTTAGAAAAATTAGCTTTTTGGTTCAGGAGGAGAAGCAAAAAACAGCTGCTTGTGCTTCACATGGTCTTCTCTCCCTGCTGGTGCTTCACATGGTCTTTTTCCCCTGCTGGTGCAGTTGAAAGGTCCTACCCTGTTAACTACTGCTTTTCAGCCTGCACAGACCAAATACTGAGCTGCATAATGACTCACCTATTAAATAACATGTGCTCACTGGGAAGAACAGTTTCTACATCTACCTAGTTTCATCAGAGCATGTAAATGATCTTTGGATTTTTAACTACCATCCAAAAAAACTGATCAGACTGAGCAAGCATTACAGTAATATTGATCTGAGTCCTAGCTGGAAACATGTCACTTTGTTACTGCTAGTAGTCTTACTGTTGATCAATTTTATAGTTCCACTAAACAGAAGTTTCGTAATACCTTTAATATTTAATTAGTGGGACATATGAAAAATTGTGGTCACTATGAAATGGGTCCAAAAGATGTGAAAGGATTTTGACATTTTATATCTGTGTTTTCATAACTGAGTTAATGGACATATTTGGGAAACATTTCTGTCTGTACTTCATTGTGAATTGAATTTTTTACTGATAAAATTGCTGTAGATTTTATCCTGAAGCTGAATTATGCAGTTTACCTCAAAAACTTGTAATTCGAAGTATGGACAAGACATTTTTGTATTTATGTGCTCATATATATTAGTTGAACTTAGTTGCCATTCATATAGTATTACATGTATGTAAACTACACTGTAGGTACTTATGGCCATATTTATCTATCTAAACACCATTTGTACCTGGACACACGGATCCACTGGTCAACTGCCTTTCACTGCCAACTCTGAATAAGAACTGTAAACTACATATTTAGCATGAAAACATTTTCAAAACTGCAAGAAGCATAAAATAAAAAATAGGAATTGGACTGGGAAATATGGGCTTTTTAGGAATTCCCTTTGAATTTCTCACTTTTTTTTTTTTTTTAGGAATTTTAGCAAAACTGAAAAAAATTAAGATTTTTTAGAAATTTTAGGGACGCTGGACAGCCTGATTTTATTATTTCATTTTCTTTACTTTATTTTTTATCGCTAATTCACGGGGTCTTTTTTTTTTTTCCTAATACCGATTGTCGCTACCTTAATGTAACAGGGAAGCAAATCCAGTTCGACTGGTTTCCAAATGACAACATCTTGCATTGATTTGGTGGAAAAACATGTGCGTATTTTGCATTGAGATAACTGTTTTTTTCTGCCGATGTGGCTCCGAAATTCAGGTGTGTACTATACAACCCAGTGTGCCATCAGCTTGTATGTACAATACACATTTCTACATACTAAATATATAAGCTCTGGGCCTCATGGTTTCAGAGAAGAAGATTTTTTAAGTTTTTCCCATTATAAGTCTATGGAAGCTAATGACCCCCGGGGCATGGCCAGTTTCAGCCCCAGGGCTTGATTGGCAGGATTTATAAAGGGGACCACTAAACATTGCAACATATAAATATGTAAGCTGTAGGCCTCATGGTTTCAGAGAAGAATTTTTTATAATCCATTATAAGTCTGTGCGAGCTAATGAATCCTGGGGTATGGCCAGTTTGGACTTCAGGGGCTTGATTGGCAGGATCTATGCAGGGGACCACTAAACATTGCTACATACTAAATATAAAAGCTCTTGGCCTCATGGTTTCAGAGAAGAAGATTTTTTAAGTTTTTCCCATTACAAGTCCATGGGAGCTATATATGGGCATTGCAGCTATCTTGATTTATGGACCGTGACCATTTGTACAAATTTTCAATCCCCCTTTAACATGAAGTTTTTTAAAAGTAAAACATATTTTAACTAGCAATACTTAACCTATAGATAATGTGCTATTCTATTCTGTATATTACTCCTTCCACAGAAAAAACGACCTTTCAGTCGTCTTTTAAGTCTTAATCCAGAAGGCTGACCAAATGGCGGCTTCCACAGACAGCTATTGTGAAATGTACAAAAGGCCACATCTCCTAAACTGCTGAACCGATTTACATAAAATTTGTGGCAAAATCCTTGCTCTTTAACCCCTTTTTACTGAAGTGACAGTAAGGTTTGTGGGCCCTTCCCTTTAATACTCTTTTACTGGCTCTCACAGGAACTGAGAAATATGCAATGAAACATTTTGAGAGAAAGGAAAACATGGACAAATAAAGGGAATGATAAGCATAAGAATGCTGATTCTCTCTTACACAATACTACAAGTCAATCCCAATGTTTGTACCATATTTCAGAATGCTTGCTTTAGCAGTTCCTGAGAAATATGTGACACAAATTTCCGTATGCATTACATTGGAGTGAGAGATGGAAAAAAAAAAAAAGGGAAATGGCAAAATAATTCAGGTTTTCTTTTCTTGTACGTGTATAAATTTGAAGACTGGCTCTCATAGGAGCTGAGAAAGTGTGATGAAAATTTTCATTTGAGAGAAAGACAAAGTGGATAAATAAAGGGAATAATGAGATGAGAATGCTGATTCTCCCTAACACAATACATTAAGTCATACCCAATGTTTGTACTAAATTTCAAGATCCTAGGCACAGTAAGTTCCTGAGAAATCTTTGATACAAATTTCCATATGCAGTACTTTCGAGTGAGAGATGGAAAAAATGAAACAGAGGCCCATGAGCCACAACGCTTATCTGAGTTAACCGCTGTAAGTTAATCAGATCATTTATTCATCATTCCTTATAAGCCTGTCAAGTTTCAAGGCAGTTTCAACAGTTTTCGAGGTATCTCGCTTGCAAGGTTAAAACAAAATTTTCAAAGGGCCATAAGTCCAAAAAAAAAATCAGTTTTTTTTTTCAAAAGTTAATTGGGTCATCTACTTATCACTGTCAGCACATAAAGTTTAAATACAACAGCTAAAGTGTTTTTTTAGATATCTTGCTTATGCGATTTCATTGCAGTTTTTTGCAAAGGGTCATACATATGGGGCATAACTCAAAACTAGATAGCTTGCAGAAGTGATGGGGTCCCGGTTTGAGATATGTCAATTAACGGCAGCAATTTTGTTTGGTTGTTATGGCAAACTTTAAAGTAGGAAATTTGCGAGACACCAGCAGGGCAAGAAGACCAGTGAAGAACCAGCAGGGAAAGAAGACCATGTGATGTGCCAGCAGGGTAAACAAGAATTCCGCGGAAGGCGTCATCGCACCTGCTGGCGCAAAAGTCACAGGAGCCACAATCAGAACATGGTTATTAAATAAGTTTCTTTCATTCTTAGCAGTGCTTACTTGGAAAACTGGGTTGAAAAAAATGTAGACGAAGTGCCTAGTGGGGCACATATATTCCAGGCCAGTCCCATTCCCTCTAATGGCTATATCTTCAGCACTGACTTTTCGTATCATACAGCCCAATGATAATGGAACGTTGGCGTAAAATGTGTAAAAGTCACTGAAGCATGAAATATAGGTCAAGGTCATGGTACCTGCTAATTCAGTACATCAAGGAGAAGCACAATGCAAGGTATGGTGGTTGTAGGCCTTATAGTTGAGGAGTTATCAAACATCAATGTAAAATGTGTCAAATATAGGCCAAGGTCACTGGGTCAAGGTACCTGCCAAGCCAGTGCAATGAGGTGAAGCACTATGCAAGGTTTAGTGGTTGTAGGTCTTATATTTGAGGAGATACCGAACATCAATATAAAATGTGTCAAAGTCACTGGAGTGCACAATATAGGTCAAGGTCACCAGGTCAAGGTACCTGTCGAGTCAGTACATCGAGAAGAAGTGCTATATAAGGTTTGGTGGTTGAAGGCCTTACAGTTGAGGACATATGGAAGGGTGACGTAAAAGGTGTAAAAGTCAATGGAGCATGAAATATAGGTCAAGGTCACCCAGTCAAGGTACCAGCAGAGTCCGTACATTGAGGAGAAGCACTATGCAAGGTTTGATGGTTGTAGGCCTTATAGTTGAGGAGATATTGAACGTTGACGTGAAATGTGTAAAAGGCACTGGAGCGCAAAATATAGGTCAAGGACACCGGGTCAAGATACCTGCCAAGACAGTACATATAGGAGAAGCACTATGCAAGGTTTGGTGGCTAGATGTCTTACACTTGAGGAGATCTGGAACGTTGACGTAAATTATGTCAAAGTCAATGCAGCCAAAATATAGGTCAAGGTCACCAGGTCAAGGTATCTGCTAAGTCAGTACATTGAGGAGAAGCACTTTGCAAGGTTTGATGGTTGTAGGCCTTATAGTTGAGGAGATATCGAACATCGACGCAAAATATGTCAAAGTCACTGGAGCGCAAAATATAGGTCAAGGTCACCGGGTCAAGGTACCTGCCAAGTCTGTACATCTAGGAGAAGCACTATGCAAGGTTTTGTAGTTGTATGCCTGAACATAGTTGAGAAGATCTGGAACGTCAACGTAAATTGTGTCAAAGTCAATGGAGCGCAAAATATAGGTCAAGGTCACTGGGTCAACATATCTGCCAAGTCAGGAGGTCAGGGAGATGTATCATGCAAGGTATGATGTTTGTTGTAGAATTGTAGTTGATTAGAATACTAACTTTGACGTAAATGTCGAACTTCGACATAACAGAACTGTTAAGAGACAGACCGACGGACGGACGGACAGACGAATGGAAAAGCGGGCACATATGTCGCAAAGTCAGGAGGTCAGGGAGATATTTCATACAAGGTTTGATGGTTGTTTAGTCTTGTAGTTGATTAAAATACTAACTTTGACATAAATGTCGAACTTCGACATAAATGTTGACAGACGGACAGACAAATGGACAGACATATGGAAAAGCGGACGCCTATGTTGCCAAGTCAGGAGGTCAGAGAGATGTTTCATGCAAGGTTTGATGGTTGTTTAGTCTTGTAGTTGATCAGAATACTAACTTTGACATAAATGTCTAACGTCGACATAAATTTTGACAGACGGACGGATGGACTGACGGACGGACGGACGGACGGACGGACGGACGGATGGACGGATGGACGGACAGAAAATCGGACGCCTATATCGCACCCTGCTACCAGCAGGTGCGATAATAAAAAGACCCTGCTGAGCTTATTTCTCGTCACTATTTAAATTCTGGCAGCAATTTGGTTCAGCCTATTTGAACCTCTTTAGCAATTTTGGTAAAAAGACAAAGGAGGAACATATCTGTTTTGTACAATTATTCAGCCCCAAGGCATCCTCTGTGCTGGAGAAGAAGATTTTTAAAGGTTTAACCATATATGGGTATGGAGGCCACCTTAGTCAATGGACCGCAACCATTTTAGCTGCCCCCAGGAGACCCCATATTAAATTTGAGCAGCACTGGCCCAGTGGCTTCAGAGGAGAAGTCATTTGTAATTCTCAACATTTTTCCCATTCAAATGTATGGGGTCCATACAAATGCATAGGGAAGCAAACTTTACCTTGCTGTAAAAAGGTCAAACATCAATGTACGACCATCATATTAGCAACTTTGGTAGACCTCTAGTCCCCCAATGATTGTGCAATTATTCAGCCACAAGGCATCCTCTGTTTTGGAGAAGTAGATTTTTAAAGGTTTTTACCATAATTATATGGGCATGGCCGCCATCTTGCTCAAAGGACCAATCTTTGGTTCCCCCAATGTAAGGAGGCTCCATATGAAATTTGAGCAAAATTGGCTCAGCAGCTTCAGAGTAGTCATTTGAAAATGTAAACAGACAGATGCACAGATGGCAGCACTGATGGATGGATGAATGATGGACAAAACATGATCACTATTGCTCATTCTAAGCATAGCTCAGGTGAGCTGAACAAGAGCTGTCAGCAGACAGCATAACTCGCCTGGAATTGGGGTGATACTGGAGTGTCAGGGTGCTTTTTAGGACCAGTTGATCTGGGTCTGCACTATCTGCTTAGGCCTATCTGTCCCAATACTTAGAATCATTATGGTAAGAGGAAATGTTATGGCATTTTAGCTCTTGATAAGATTTCTTGTGCTATGGTTTGGTCATTTGTTGTCATGAGTTTGACATTATCAGGGATCATTAATTATAAAATTTCTAAGTCTGTGACCTTGACCTTGAGGTCATAGGTATGGGTGGGACTGATGATGAACAAAACTTTGGACCTGTATCTATTATCATTCCAAATATGAACCAAGTCTATCATATGGTATCATGAAATTTTGGACCTGTATCTATTATCATTCCAAATATGAACCAAATCTATCATATGGTTCGGAAAATATTAGCTCTTAAAACACATTGATATAAAATTTCTAAGTTCTTAACTTTGACCTTGATGCCATGGGCAAGGGCAGTGAGTATTGCTGAATAAAACTTTAGATCTGTATCAATCATCATATCAAATATGAACAAAATCCATCATATGGTTTGGAAAATATGAGCTCCTAAAAAACTTTAATATAAAACTTTTAAGTCTGTGACCATGACCTTGAGGTCACAGGCATAGGCAGGGTATTGCTGAATAAAAGTTTAGAGCTGTATCTATCATCATATCAAATGTAAAACAAAATTCATCATATACGAGGGATGTTCGAAATGAATTGCTTATTGTCCTCTAGCTCGATATCCGTGTGGGGCAAGATAAAAACCAATACATATCTGTATAGGGCTATTCAATATCTACACAATGGTGTATAAATGTACATGTTAGACTAAGTGTAAGACATAAAATTTGCCATTTGAATACACGCAGTCATTGACCACTGCAGTAAAAATGGTTGGTAGAAGCGTCGACAAAAAAGATGAAATACGGGCTTACATCAAAGCTCGCTCAAAACTTGGTTGTTCTTTGAAGAAGCTGATGACTGAAATTTCCACTGCTTTTGGACCTTCTTGTGTGTCTTATGACACAGTTCGGCGGTGGAAAAAGAAATTTGAGTCTGGTGTAGAGTCCATCAAAAATGCACCGAAATCAGGTAGGCCAAAATCTGCATCTCGTAAAGAAATCATTTCCAAAATAAAGGAAATCATTGAAGGAGATGCCAGATTTACAGTTCGTGATATTGCACGAAAGGTAGGCATATCACTATCAACGGTTCACCTTATTTTGAAGAAGCATTTGAAAGTCAGAAAGATTTCTGCTAGATGGGTACCACATCTGTTGACTGACGAGCAAAAGAGGCAACGGGTTAAAGTGGCCAAAAAGCTGCTTCAAATGTTTCCAAAATATGACAAAAAGCAGTTTGCCAATGTCGTCACAGGTGATGAAACCTAGGTCCATTATTTTGAGCCCGTCAGAAAGGCCACTAAACACAGCAAACGCCCAATAATTGCCAAACATTCTTTGAGTACAAAGAAGGTTTTGTATGCACTCTTCATCTCTGGTGAAGGAGTTGCAATAAAAGTGCCAGTGAAAAAGGGCAAAAGCATCACCGGAAAGTACTACAAAGACATAGTACTGAAGAAACTGAAAAAGTATTACCAGAAACGATGCCCTGCCACTGGTTTTAAACATGTCCGTCTTCTACATGACAATGCCCCAGCTCATACCTCCGCAATAGTTACGGCGTTTTTGAAGAAAGAAAAAGTAACTGTTTTGCCTCACCCCGTATTCCCCAGACCTTGCCACATGTGATTTCTTTTTGTTTCCAAAATTGAAAGCATTCCTTGCTGGGCGGAAATACCTTCAAGAAGTGGATACATCGGCTGAAACTTTGCATTTCTAGCCAGGGGGAGTACTTCGAGGGCATAAAATGAGCACTTTTGGGCTAACTTGAAATTTGAAGTCTCCAGATAGAAATAAGCATATCATTTTGAACATCCCTCGTAGTTTGGAAAATATGAGCTCTTAAAAATCTTTAACATTAAAAATTTCTATGTCCATGATGTTGACCTGACCTTGACCTTGAGGTAATGGGCTGGGGTATTGCTGAATAAAACTTTAGAACTATATCTATCATCCTACCAAATATGAACCCAAGCTTTCAAATGATCTGGAAAATATAAGCTCTTAAAATCTTTAACATAAATGTGGACGCCAATGCCGACCCTAATGCCAGGGATTG
This sequence comes from Anodontia alba, assembly GCA_964016985.1. Taxonomy (NCBI): domain Eukaryota; kingdom Metazoa; phylum Mollusca; class Bivalvia; order Lucinida; family Lucinidae; genus Anodontia; species Anodontia alba. Next base: position 79,194,947 of record OZ024824.1, on the reverse strand, counting down.
TGAAACAGCTCTACCTGGACTTTGTCCAGGTGAGCTAAAAATAGAAAAATGAAGGCAAAATTAATTTCAGCATTAAGATTGTCTGTTACATAATAAACTTCAATCTGCTGTAGGTGTATACAAATTTTGAAGACTGTGGCTCTCATAGGAGCTGAGAAATTGTGTGACGAAAAATTTACTTTAGAGAAAGAAACAAGCGGCCCTGGGCCACTGTGCTCACCTGAGAGCTCAAGTGGGTGAGGAAGTCCACTTCTGAAACCTTAACCCTTTTGCACTCAGAACTTGCACTTTGTACTTTCAAAGTTATGTTTTTCAGTTTTTAAATTTTGATATAAGTTGCTCACTTTCCATATTTAAAATATTTCAGTAATCAGCATTTCAATGAACCTGGTAGGGCCAGAGTCCCCAATGCTGCATACCAAGTTTCAAGGTCTTTGACCATTAAAGTCCAGAGAAGAAAATTTTCAAAGGGAATTTACCATATATGGGCATGGCGACTTTCTTCTCTCCTACAGGGGCTCCATATGCAATTTGATTTCAGTCAGCCTCAGGAGTTTTAGAGGAGAAGATAAAAATACTGAATCTGAGGCATCCAGGATAAAAGTAAGTAAATGACCTTGACCTTTGGTTATTATCAAAGCTCATACAGGTGACTGCATATATCAATTTTATGTCATAGGCTACAACAGCGTCACATTAATCCAGTTTTACCTTTTTGCCATACAAAAACCTAAGAGATCAAATTTGACCTTGCTGTAAAATAGGTCAAGGTCAACCAAGAGTCACCATTTGAACACACTTGGTAGAGCTGGAGTATCCAATGGTGCATACCAAGTTTCAAGGTGGCAGTACTCTTCTTAAGGAAGCTTTTCAAAGGTTTTTACCATATATGGGCATGGTGGCCATCTTGATCATGTGACCCAGATCCCGTGAACAAACTTCCATTCCCCTATAAAACAGAGGCTCCAGATGTAATTTAGTTTCAATCAGCCCAGAAATTTTAGAGGAGAAAGTAAAAAAACAAAACAACTAAATCTGAGGTATCCAGAACAAAAGGTCAATAAATGACCTTAACCTGTTATAAAAAGCTAGCTTGTGGAAGTGATGGTATCATGGCATAAGAGATGTCAACTAATGGTGGCAATTTTGTTTGGTTGCTATTGCAAAGCTTTAAAGTAGGAAATTTGTGGAGCACCAGCAGGAAAAGAAGACCATGCGAAGCACCAGCACGGAGAGAAGACCATGTGAAGCATCAGCAGAGAAAGAAGAGCTTCTCTCGTCTATTTTTAGCTCTGGCAGCCATTCTAGCGATTTTTATAAATAGGCATACAAGCAACATTTCTGTGAAATTATTAGGAAATCTGGCCACCCGCCTAGGAGGAGATGTTGTTTAGAGTTTTTTGGCAGTTTTTTAATTTTATTTTTAGTTCTGGTGGCCATTTTGTTCAGCCAAGCAGAACCATTTTAGCAATTTTGTTAACGGGCCATAAGGGGAACATTTCTGTGAAATTATTTTGAAATTAGGGCACTGGCTAAGAAAGCAATGTCGTTTAAAGATTTTTCAATTTTTAGCTCTGGTGGCTATCTTGTTTAATTGAGCAGAACAATGTAAGAAAATAAAAGAGAACAAATTCTAAAAGGAATGACCTTTTAGAGTGATGAACTGCCATACAAAAATGAAAACAGCTGTAGTGTTTAAGTTTCCTAGTTTCTGTCATTTATTAGGCCCCTTTCAGGAGGTACTTGGTGTGCAAGAAAGTAAACAGGAAGTTGAAAAAAAAGTTGTCTCCTTCGTCAAAAAGAGCAGAAAATTTCCAGGTCTATTGAATGCTCTTAAGGTATTTTGGCATAAGAAAATAAATATTGCATTCCTGTGAGGACAGTTGTAAAATTATCATTCTTCAGAATATGATTATAAACCTCAGCTTTGTCTCAGTTGATAAACATATTCCTTTTGTCCATTCAATTAATTTTTTCTACTCTAAGTCATTGAAAGATCATTCGTGATAGTCCAGAATACTATAATGCCTTGCCCGAACGTGACATCTGGTTTAACGGAAAGTTGACAAGAGCTCCGCCAAGCAGGGCATTATACGCCCATGGCAAGTAATAAGATGTAGCACATAAACTGGTTCCTGTATAATTCAGTGCTCCGAATATAAACTGTAAGTGGAATTACAAAAAAATAAAAATAAAAAATTTTCAGTGGGGCATAGCTCTGCAGATTCTTGGTGAACTGTAACCTAAGGGTCCAAGCGGGGCCCAGAAATTAAGGGAGAAGTGACTTTGCCCTCCTGGGAAAATAGGGAGAAGTTTGCTGCATCTAGGGTGAAGTGCTTTTGGACGGAGGACACACGACTGAAGCATGGCTATATTATAAGCTCATATAAGCCTTTGGCTGATTTGTTTTTCCTATACTTCAATACCAGACCAAACAATAACAAAACAAAAATAAACAACCAAAAAAAAAAAAAAAAAAAAAAAAAAAAAAAAACAAGAGCTTCGCCAAGCGGGGCATTATACACCCGTGGCAAGTAATAAGATGTAGCACATAAACTGGCTCCTGCATAATTCAGTGCTCTGGATATAAACAGTAAGTGGTATTACAAAAAAAAAAAATTTAAAAAATTTCAATGGGGCATATCTCTGCTGATATTTGGTGAACTGTAGCCTAAGGGTCCAAGCTGGCCCAGAAATTAAGGGAGAAGTGACTTCTCTCTCCTGGGAAAATAGGGAGAAGTTTGCTGCTTCTAGGGAGAAGTGCTTTCTGATGGAGGACACACCACAGAAGCATAGCTATATTATAAGCTCATATGAGCTAATTTGTTTTTCCTATACTTCAATATCAGACCAAACAATAACAAAACAAAAATAATCAACCGAAAAAAAAAAAAATGCTGCAAGAAATTTTTTTTTATAAACCTTTAACTTATTTAATACTGATTTTATTTTTGTTCTTCAAGGGAGCCAAATCAGAAGAAAAAAAAAACAAACAAACAAAAAAAAAAAAAAAATTCAAAAAGAATTATGTATTTATAAAGATTTAATAAATGACAACCTTTCCTTACTAGTCTAATAATAGAAGATGTTAATGAAAAAAAAAAATCAATATCTTGCCAACTCAATATATGACCAAAACTTTAGTGATTTGCAAAAAATATACCTATTATATAATAAAATTTACACACTATTACCTCTAAACAATATGCTGCGAAAATGTTACAAAAACTTTCAAAGGGGCATTACTCTGCAAATATTTGGTGCACTGTAACCTCGAAATAATATGTGCTGTTCCACATCATCGTGTAACTATATATGAAGTTTCAGCTTGATCGGGTGTAAACTGTAGGAGGATTTAGCCGAAAAAAAAAAAAATAGAAATTTTCAAAGGTGTTTAACTCTGCTAATATTTGGTGGACTGTAACCTTGAAACAATATGCGCTACTCCACATCATGGTCTAACTACAAATCAAGTTTCAGCTTGATAGGATGTAAACTGTAGGAGGATTTAGCCGGAAACAAAAAGTTTACTGAAATTTTCAAAGGGGCATAACTCTGCTAATATTTGGAAGACTGTAACCTCGAAATAATATGCGCTGCTCCACATCATGGTCTAATTGTACATGAAGCTTCAGCTTGATTGGATGTCAACTGTAGGAGGATTTGTCCACAAACGAAAAATTAATAGAAATTTTCAAAGGGATATAACTCTGCTAATATTTGGTGGACTGTAACCTTGAAACAATATGCGCTGCTCCACATCATGGTCTAACTACAAATCAAGTTTCAGCTTGATCGGATGTAAACTGTAGGAGTTAGCCGGAAACAAAGTCTACTGAAATTTACAAAGGGGCATAACTCTGCTAATATTTGGTGGAATGTAATCTCAAAACAATATGTGCTGCTCCACATCATGGTCTAACTATATATGAAGTTTCAGCTTGATCAGATGTAAAATGTAGGAGGAGTTAACCGGAAATGAAAAGTTTACAGAAATTTTCTAAGGGGCATAACTCTGCAAACATTTGGTGGACTGTAACCTCAAAACAATATGCGCTGCGCCACATCATGGTCTAACTATATACCAAGTTTCAGCTTGATCAGATGTAAACTGTAGGAGGAGTTAGCCGGAAACGAAAAAGTTTACGGACGGACGCCATACCCCATAACATAATATGTCCCGTTTTTCAAACGGGGGTATAAAAATACTGCAAGAAATTTTTTCGTAAACCTTTAACATGTTTTATACTGAATTTATTTTTGTTCTTCAAGGGAGCAAACTCAGAACAGTATTAAAAAAAAAATCCAAAAAGAATTATGTTCATAAGTTTTGATAGTAGTCAAGCTTCTTAATTCTGTATCATTTAATAAATGTATTTATAAAGATTTAACAATGGCAACATTTCCTTGCAAATCTAATAAAAGAAGATGTTAAAAAAAATAAATAAATTGTCCATATGGCCATAACTTTAGTTATTTGCAAAAAATATACCTACTATAAAATAAAATTTGCACACTATTACCTCTAAACAATATGCTGTGAAAAGTTTACAAAAACTGTCAAAGGGGCATTACTCTGCAAATATTTGGTGCACTGTAACCTCGAAATAATATGCGCTGCTCCACATCATCCTGTAACTATTGATGAAGTTTCAACTTGATCGGATGTAAACTGTAGGAGGATTTAGCCGGAAATGAAAAATTAATAGAAATTTTCAAAGGGGTTTAATTCTACTAATATTTGGTGGACTGTAACTGTGAAACAATATGTGCTGCTCCACATCATGGTCTAACTACAAATCAAGTTTCAGCTTGATCGGATGTAAACTGTAGGAGGATTTAGCTGGAAACGAAAAGTTTACAGAAATTTTCAAGGGGGCATAACTATGCCAATATTTGGTGCATTGTAACCTCCAAATGACATGCGCTGCTCCGAATCATCATGTAACTATTTATGAAGTTTCAGCTTGATCTGATGTAAACTGTAGGAGGATTTAGCCAGAAACGAAAACTTAATAGAAATTTTCAAAGGGGTATAACCCTGCTAATAGTTGGTGAACTGTAACCTTGAAACAATATGCACTGCTCCATATCATGGTCTAATTACAAATCAAGTTTCAGCATGATTGGATATAAACTGTAGGAGGAGTTAGCCGGAAATGAAAGTTTACAGAAATTTTCAAAGGGGCATAACTCTGCTAATATTTGGTGGACTGTAACCTCGAAACAATATGCGCAGTTCCACATCATGGTTTACCTATAAATGAAGTTTCAGCTTGATCGGATGTAAAATGTAGGAGGAGTTAACCGGAAATGAAAAGTTTACAGAAATTTTCAAAGGGGCATAACTCTGCAAACATTTGGGGGACTGTAACCCTGAAAAAATTTGCACTGCTCCACATCATGGTCTAATTATATACCAAGTTTCAGGATGATTGGATGTAAACTGTAGGAGGAGTTAGCCGGAAACGAAAAAGTTTACGGATGGACCGACCCACAGACGGCAAACCCTGTAACATAATACGTCTGATTTTTCAAACTAGCGTATAAAAAACCAGTACTGATTGTGTTATGATTATTGCTTTTTGTTTGACTAAAGATAAATTATTTTCAAGATTATACATTAAAATCAACAATGGGAATACTTTTAAGCAAACAGTTGAGATGGGAATAAAATAATACTGACCAGTGGGTCTATTTTCTTACTTTTATCATTGCAATAATCACTAGGAGCTCCGGGAAAAACAAGTGCAAGATTATTGTTACTGACGACTAAATCCTGACATCACTCAATTTATACCCGCCATTTAAAATTGTTTGGCAAGTCTATATTTTCACTCTATGAGATAATAGAATTAATATTTAAATCCCCGATATAAGTTTAAGTAAACTTTATCTACATTCATAAATTAAGCAGAGAATTACACTTTAAGCCAGTGACTGGAAATTTTGTTAACAATACAGCAATTAAAAATTTAAAAACATGAGGCCCACGGGCCACGGTTCGCTCACCCGAGTGACATAGCCACTGCAGACATGCAGATGTTATGCAACATTTTTCCAATCCTATCATCAGAACTAATGAAAATATCATCATTTGAGCAGTTCTTAGTTTTGAAGAAGAATATATGGGCCTGACAGTCAATGGAGCATGATCATTTGAATAAACTATCAATCACATTTCAACAGAAGGATCAATGTGAAATTTGGTGGAAATTGGCTAAGTGGTTTCTGAAGAATCATGATTTTATACATGTAAACAGTACAGTGGCAGGGAAATATTATAAATATAAACTAGATGATGGACATCTTAGATTTCCAATCAGAACAATTTTAACTACTGTTGACCTACAAGTCACTTCGATACTTTCAATATAAATGTATATGGCCCATACAAATGCGGAAGCAAATTTGACCTTGGAGGTAAAAAGGTCAAATGTCAACATAGAACCATCATTTTAGCAATTTTGGTAGATCTCCTATCCCCCATAATTTGTGCAAAGATTAGGACCCAGGGCTTATTTGGTTATGGAGAAGAAGATTTTTTAAGGTTTTTACCATATATGGGCATGGCAGCCATTTTGATCAATGGACTATACCTACGAGGGATGTTCGAAATGAATTGCTTATTGTCCTCTAGCTCGATATCCACGTGGGGCACGATAAAAAACAATTCATACCTGTATAAGGTTATTCAATATCTACACAATGGGGTATAAATGTACATGTTAGACTAAGTGTAAGACATAAAATTTGCCATTTGAATACACACAGTCATTGACCACTGCAGTAAAAATGGTTGGTAGAAGCGTCGACAAAAAAGATGAAATACAGGCTTACATCAAAGCTCGCTTAATACTTGGTTGTTCTTTCAAGAAGCTGATGACTGAAATTTCTACTGCTTTTGGACCTTCTTGTGTGTCTTATGACACAGTTCAGCGGTGGAAAAAGAAATTTGAGTCTGGTGTAGAGTCCATCAAAAATGCACCGAAATCAGGTAGGCCAAAATCTGCATCTCGTAAAGAAATCGTTTCCAAAATAAAGGAAATCATTGAAGGAGATAACAGATTTACAGTTCGTGATATTGCACGAAAGGTAGGCAAAACACTTTCAATGGTTCACCTTATTTTGAAGAAGCATTTGAAAGTCAGAAAGATTTCTGCTAGATGGGTGCCACATCTGTTGACTGACGAGCAAAAGAGGCAACGGGTTAAAGTGGCCAAAAAGCTGCTTCAAATGTTTCCAAAATATGACAAAAAGCAGTTTGCCAATGTCGTCACAAGTGATGAAACATGGGTCCATTATTTTGAGCCCATCAGAAAGATTAGCAATAAGATCTGGGCCACTAAACACAGCACACGCCCAATAATTGCCAAACGTTCTTTGAGTACAAAGAAGGTTTTGTATGCAATCTTCTTCTCTGGTGAAGGAGTCGCAATAAAAGTGCCAGTGAAAAAGGGCAAAAGCATCACAGGAAAGTACTACAAAGACGTAGTACTGAAGAAACTGAAAAAGTATTATCAGAAACGACGCCCTGCCACTGGTTTTAAACATGTCCGTCTTCTACATGACAATGCCCCAGCTCATACCTCCACAATAGTTACGGCGTTATTGAAGAAAGAAAAAGTAACTGTTTTGCCTCACCCCATATTCCCCAGACCTTGCCCCATGTGATTTCTTTTTGTTTCCGAAATTGAAAGCATTCCTTGCTGGGCGGAAATACCGGTCCCAACAGGCACTTGGATCTGCCATTCATCAGTACCTTATTACTGTGCCGAAATCAGCGTACCGTGACGCCTTCAAGAAGTGGATACATCGGCTGAAACTTTGCATTTCTAGCCACAAGGAGTACTTCGAGGGCATGAATGAGTACTTTTGGGCTAGCCACGAGGAGTACTTCGAGGGCATGAATGAGTACTTTTGGGCTAACTTGAAATTTGAAGTCTCCTGATAGAAATGAAGTTTTTTAAAAGCAAAACATATTTTAACGAGTAAAATTTAACCTACAGATAATGTGCTATTCTCTTCTGTTTTCACACCTTCCACAGAAAAAACGACCTTTCAGATGTTAATTAAAGTCTTAAACCAGAAGGTCCCTTAGGCAGTTACCTGTGTGACGTAACTCCTCCCGCTCAATTGATCACGTGTCAGTTTCTTTTATGTGTAAAACAATAGACACAATTAGGAGATAAGCAAGGGTGGACGGAGGGAGATAACTGATTATCTATAGGTTAAGTATTACTCGTTAAAATATGTTTTACTTTTAAAAAACTTCATTTTAATTTCATAATACATTAACCTATAGATAATGTTCTAGAATTTGCAGAATAGGAGGGAGGTGTTCTCCTAATTCTAACACCAATAATATCTCACCACTTCTGGTTAAAGACTCAGGAAACTCTAAGGAATCAGATACATTCAAATTCTATATTTAATAGAAAGAATGATCTAGATTCACAAAATAGCATATCTTTAAGGTGTTATGATCTAACAACCTTATATATAATAGTAAACTCTAGAGGAAGCCAGTTCTTAAGTCTCAGAGACCTAACATTGGCCCCCCCCCCCCCCCCCCCCCCTTTTTTTTTTTTCTTTTTAGGAAACAACAATTGGCTTCAAAAAGAAAAAAGAGTCATTGAGACATAACATAAATATTCCATCACAAAGTAAGCTAGGAATAAAGAAATAATATTTTCAAAACAAAATTTGTAAAACAAAAAGCCAAGACCATATACTGTAAGTAGTCTGTCTAGGGTCTTGAATAAATAATGAAAAGTCTACTAGGTGGAGTTTCCTATAGATAACTGACATATGTAGATATTTTGGATAAAATTCTAGATATGTGAAGCTATCTAATTGTAATAGTCTAAGCTATTAGAATTATAAACTAATTAGATTCTGTTAATTGGAGTGATAGGACAGTTTCCGATGAACAGACTTAAAATAACCATAATGTTGTATAATTATTCCCCTTTGATCAAATTAAAGAAGGGGAGATAATAAAAGTAGATGGAGTTAACTTAACTATAACTCAGTTATCCATCAGAAGAAAAAGGTATAGACAAACATAATGGTTAAAAACTATTGCTAGACTAATTGTATTATGAATTTTTAGTCAAGCAATAAAATAATACAGAGTTTGCATAAAACTGCTGGAAAGAAAAAACAACCTAAGCCATTGATAATTAGTTTTATCATAGACATGTAAAAGCGTTTGATGTCCTGACAAAATAATAAAGAAGAAACTGTCAACATCATAACTTAGAGTTTGACAGACAATTAGAGAGATAAGAATAAGGTTCATCGCAGCTAACTGTAAGACGGTCATAGTTTGGCTAAATCTTACCGTATTGATAAGATTAAGCAATAATAAATAAGCTGGATAGAATATTTCTATACCCGATGATTGCCATGAAAAGTACTCCTGAGTAAATAATCATGGAAATCAAGAAATGTTAAAAAATCCACTTTGTAATGACGGATCAAAATGTTCATAAAAAGAGAAGGACTCAGAGAAAAAGTAATAGTGTGATAATCTCTGAAGAAGATTATACAATAGTACTGATTAATAATCTCTGAAACACTTAATTTATAAGTTAAGAGATAGTATTACTATTCTATACTCATATTTAAGAAAAGTAAGAAATATATGATTTTTTTTTTTTTTTTTTTTTTTTTTGATTTAGGTTTTACGGCCCTTTCAAGAATATTTCACTTATATCGAGCCGATTGTTCATCGAAGGTGGGCGAAAACCGGAGAACCCGGAGAAAAACCACCTGACCATCCGTAAGCGTATTTCATTTTATAACCTATATCCACTGACTTGACTTATCTATAAAGCTCTATGAATAATAATAGATTATTCGGGGACTAGTGACTGTCACCCAATCACTAGTAATCCGACACAATGACTGGACACTAGAACTCGTAACTATTGCCCAGTAGACGGCACTAGTAATCCAATACAATAACTGGATACTAGTAATGATAAGTATTTGCCAGTGGTATACACTAGTAGCTGGACATATGACCGGACACTAGTACTCGTAACTATTTGCCCGGTGAAGTCACTAATAATTCGACACAATGACTGGACACTAGTACTCGTAACTGTTGCCCAGTGAAGTCGCTAATAATTCGACACAATGACCGAATACTAGTTCTCGTAACTGTTGCCCAGTGGAAGTGACTAATAATGTGACACAATGACCGGACACTAGTACTCGTAACTGTTGCTCGGTGAAGTCACTAATAATTCGACACAATGACCAGACACTAGTACTCGTAACTGTTGCCCGGTAGGAGTCACTAATAATGCGACACAATGACCGGACACTAGAACTCGTAATTGATGGAGTAACTAGTAATCCGTCACAATGACCGGACACTAGTACCCGTGATAAATGCCCGGTGATTTAATCATGCCTGGATGACCGGTGACAGGATGACCGGTGACCGGTAAGAAATGCCTGGTGATTCTATCCATGCCTGGATGCCCGGTGACTGGTGACTAATGAAGCTGACAATGAATGACTGGTGACCGGTGACTGGTGACTGGTTGACTTAGACTTATTTTGGATACCAAAGCATCCATAAGAAGCCACCTTGATGGGTCTTACCCCGGCAGTATAGCCATATGGGGTGGGGCTCCCATCAGTAAAGAATTGTCGTATAACCCATAAGGGTTGACAAGTTCTTTACTAATCAGCTTCTCCACCATAGAAATCTTTGCCAATTCGCAAGATATCCAGTAACAGTCCAGGTATAGCATGTCATATCGCTGAATAATCTGGAACAAAAAGAAACAAGTTAAAATTTTTGATATAAGAAAACACGACTTACGAACCGACCGCACACGAGCGTTGTGCCGATTATAGCGAGAGTCGCGAAAACGCATGTCGAAATAGCCAGTCAATAAATGCAAAATCGACAAACGAAAATTTTAAATAATAACATGGTTAGTGAAAGGAGTGATAAGGAAACAAAAGAAACACAAGGATACAGAAATTTATCCGTGAGGAATAGAAATAATCGAAATTTCTTTCACAGGTAAAAATCCTTGTTGAATTTCTTTGTCCACAGAAAAGAAACTGACACGTGATCAATTGAGCAGGAGGAGTTACATCACACAGGTAACTGCCTAAGGGACCTTCTGGTTTAAGACTTTAATTAACAACTGAAAGGTCGTTTTTTTCTGTGGAAGGTGTGAAAACAGAAGAGAATAGCACATTATCTATAGGTTAATGTATTATGAAGTTGAAATAAGCAATTCATTTCGAACATCCCTCGTATTTTGGCAATCTTTCATTCTCCTGCCCACGGAGGCTCCGCATGAAATTTGAGCAACAATAGCCGGAGGCTTCAGAGGAAAAGCCATTTGAAATTATCAACATTTTTTCCATACAAATGTATGGGGCCCATACAAATGCATACAGAAGCAAACTTGACCTCGCCATAAAAAGGTTAAATGTCAATGTATGACAATTATTTTAGCAACTTTGGTAGACTGCCCGTTCCAGATGATATATGCAAAGATTCAGCCACAAGCCAACCTCGGTCTTGGAGAATAAGATTTTTAAATGTTTTTTCCCATACAAATGCATAAGGAAGCAAACTTGACCTTGCCCTAAAAAGGTCAAATGTCAATGTATGACCATTATTTTAGCAACTTTGGTAGACCCCCTGTTCCCGATGATTTATGCAAACATTCAGCCCCAAAGCATCCTCGGTTCTAGAGAAGAAGATTTTTAAAGGTTTTTACCATATATGGGCATGGCAGCCATCTTGGTCAATGAACCGTGACCCTTTTAGCAATCTTTTGTTCCCCATACCTAAGGAGGCTCCAAAAGAAATTTGAGCAAAATTGGCCCAGAGGCTCCAGAGGAGAAGTTTTTTGAAATTCTGAACATTTTTTCCCCATACAAATGCAAAAGGAAGCAAAATTGACCTTACCGTAAAAGGGTCAAATGTCAATGAATGACCATTATTTTACTGATTTTGGTAGCCCTTCTGTTCCCGAAGATATATGCAAAGATTCAGTAATAAGGCATGCTCGGTGTTGGAGAAGAAGATTTTTAAAGGTTTTTCCCATACAAATGCATAGGGAAGCAAACGACCTTGCCGTAAAAAGGTCAAACGTCAACGTACGATAATTCTTTTAGCAATTTTGATAGACCTCCTGTCCCCGATGATTCCTGCAAAGGTTCAGCCCCAAGGCATTCTCGGTTCTGGAGGAGAAGATTTTTAAAGGTTTTTACCATATATGGGCATGGCGGCCATCTTGGTCAACGAACCGCAACCATTTTAGCAATTTTTCGTTCCCCCATCCTAAGGAGGCTCCATATGAAATTTGAGCAAAATTGGCTCAGCGGCTTCAGAGGAGAAGTCGTTTGAAAATGTTAACAGACGGACACACGGATGGACGGATGACGGATGAAAAGTGATCACAATAGCTCATCCTGAGCAGAGCTCAGGTGAGCTAATAAACTCACAATCTAACATGGTATTAGAGAACTTCATATCACTGATTGATTGATTGATTAATTAATTAATATTTGCAAAAAAGACAAACAGCAAAAAAAGTACATTTTGTTCTACTCAATGTGACAGTCAAGATTGATGGTTTGTTGATAGTTGACAGTTATAAATATACCTGAATAAGCAACAATGTATACAAAGACCTGTCAGACTAGAATGTCGGTCAGCGACAAAGTATAATAAGATCTGTAAGCTACACTGTACCCAGGTATATCTGCCTGTCACCTGGAGTACATACCCGAATAGCGGTCAGTGACAAAGTATACGAATACCTGTCAGCTACACTGTTACCCAGTATATTAGTCTGTAACCTGGGGTATAGTGGCCTGTCACCTGGAGCGTTTACCAGAATATCATTCTGCAACAAAGTATATGAAGACCTGTAATCTACACTGCTCCCCGGTATATCAGTCAGTAACCCGGTGTACAGCAGCCTGTCACCTAAAGTGTAAACCAGTGAATATCAGTCAGCGACAACGTATACTAAGAAACATTCCGGGTGAAAGGCTGTTATATCCCAGGTTACTGACTGACACTCCAGGGAATAGAGTAGCTGACAGGTCTTCGTGTACTTTGTCCGCTGACCGATATTCCGGTAGATAAGTGTATACTCTCAGTTACTGACTGATACATCAGGGTTCAATGTAGCTGGCAGGTCTTCATACACTTTGTTGCTGACTGATATTCGGGTGTACACTTCAAGTGACAGGCCACTATACCCTGGGTTACTGACTGATATACCAGTTAACAGTGCAGCTAATACTGGTTTTCGTATACTTTGTCGCTGACAGATATTCTGGTATACATTCCAGGTGAAAGGCCGCTATACCCCGCGTTACTGACTGATACAGGAGTATAGTGTAGGTCTTCATATACTTTGTCACTGACTGATATTCCGGTATAAACTCCAAGTGTCAGGGGGCTATACCCCGGGTCACAGACTGATACCCAGGGTAACAGTGTAGCTTACAGGTATACTCTGTCGCTGACTGATATTCTGGTATACACTCCAAGTGCTAGGCCGCTTTACCCTGGGTTACAGAGATACTTTGGGGTACAGTTTATCTAACAATTCTTAGTATACTTTGTCCCTGACTGATATTCACTGGTTTACATTTTAAGTGACAGGCCGCTATACACCGGGTTACTGACTGATATACCAGGGAGCAGTGCCGCTTACAGGTCTTCATATACTTTGTCGCTGACCGATATTCTGGTATACACTCCAGGTGACAAGCCACTATACCCCAGGTTACAGACTAATATACTGGGTAACAGTGTAGCTGACAGGTATTCGTATACTTTGTCGCTGACCAGTATTTGGGTATGTACTCTAGGTGACACGCGGCTATACATGGGTACAGTGTAGCTTACAGATCTTATTATACTTTGTCGCTGACCAATATTCGGTCCAGGTGAGAGGCTACTATGCCCTAAGTTACAGAGTGATACTTTGGGGTACGGTGTAGTTGACACCTCTTTGTTTACTTTGTCTCCGACAGATATTCCAGTATATACTTTAGGTGGCAGGTCGCTATACCCTGGGTTACTGACTGATACGCCGATGTACAGTGTAGCTTACAGGTCTGGTTTACTTTGTCTCCGACAGATATTCAAGTATATACTTTAGGTGACAGTCCGCTATACCCTGGGTTACTGACTGATACGCCGATGTACAGTGTAGCTTACAGGTCTTGGTTTACTGTCGCTGACCAATATTCCAGTATACTCTCCATGTGACAGACCACTATACCCCGGGTTACTGACTGATGCACTGGGTAACAGTGTAGCTGACAGATTTTTGTATACTTTGTTGCTAATTCAGGTATATTAATAACAGTCAACTGTCAACAAACCATCAATCTCAACCCTGTCACACTGCGTAGACCATAATGTACTTTTTATGCTGCACATCATTTTTGCAAATCAATCAAACAATCAATTAATCAATCAATCAATCAGTGATATAAAGTTCTCTAATTACCATGTTAGATTGTGTGTTTATTTTTAAAATTTTAATTGCTGTTTTGTCAACAAAAATGCCGGTCACTGGCTTATAGTGTAATTCCTGCTTAATGCATGAACGTCTGTTTATAAAGAGTAAAGTTTACTGAAACTGACATAGGGGAATAAAATATTTATTCTATTATCTCATAGAGTGAAAATAAAGACTTTCCAACAATTCTAAATGGCAGGTACAAATTGAGAGATGTCGGGATTTAGTCATCAGTAACAATAATCTTGCACTTGTTTTTCCTGGAGCTCTTGGTGATTATGATAAAAGTAAGAAAATAAACCCACTGGTTGATATTATTTTATTCCCATCTAAACTATTTGTAAAAAAGTATTTCCACTGTTGATTTTCATGTAAAATCTTGAAAATAATTCATCTTTAGTCAAACAAAAAGCAGTCATCATAACACAATCAGTACTGTTTTTTCTACTTTCCTTTCAACTGGATGTCACGTTGTGTGCAAGGCATTATGGTCTTCTGGGATAAAGCAAATTAGAAACTTGAGCATCTTGCTGATCTTTGCCTAGCTGACAATCAAATTATTTGTTTGCATTTTTTTTTAATAAAATTCATCTATTATGATGAACAGTGAGTTTGCATGCATCACTGAAGATGACTTAAGTTGTCTTTTTACCATACAGGATGTTACAAGCACACTAAGGGCTGTCAAAAGCATCGCTGCCATTCAGAAATTGAGTTGATAGGTCTTATTTTATGTAACATGGGAACATCTAGATATTTGATATCAAGTATGTTGTTTTTTTGTATTTATAACTCATCTTGATAATAAAAATATTAAACAATAATACCCAGCTATTATTGTTTTGCGGGCAGAATAACTCAGTCAAACTGTGACAAAATTTGCCCATTAGCTATGCTAAATCAGACCTCTTTAATATCAATGCATGTACCAAGTTTGGTTAAAATCCCTTTGACATTTACTCAAGTTATGGTCCAAAAATGAATAAAATGGGCATGTCTTGTGCAGATAACTTCTCCAAACCTGACGAAATTTGCTCATTAGCAATCCCAAACCAGATCTCAACAATATCAATGCACATACCGAGTTTGATGAAAATCCATTGCTGTTTACTCAGGTTATCATCAGGAAACGAAATACCGACGACAGGATGTACGACAAACGGACGGATGAACAGACTGACACATGGAAGTCCAATGTGAAACGATAATACCCTGCCACTTTCATGTGGTGGGATATAAAATTTTTTTTTTTTCTTTTTTAGAAAACAAAAAGAAATAAGTGAGGGTGGTTGGGTGAGGCAAAGGTGTCCTGTATCTTGTGTCACCTGGGTGTTCAATTGAAACTGACTTACAGTCGGGCAATGCCTGCTAACCTTGCAGCAGGTATGGGTAGAGGGGGGATGTTTTTATTTCTTCTGTTTCTTCACTTTCATTCATTTTCCTCTTTCTCCCCTGTCCCTCTCTTTTATCTCCTCTACAATCTCTTCTATCTCTCTTCTCCCTTTCCCTGGAAGACGACATAAAATGACCCACAAGGGTTGACGTGTTGTTAAAACCTAATCTATCAAAGAAATAAGCAGATTCTCAGTAAAAACTATGAACTGTTGTATGTCAACAGTAAGGACCCAGACCAGTCTAAGATTCTGTGTAATCTAATCAGGTTTGGATTCTCCTGTTTTATAGCTCAGCTCCTCCAAAATTCATTACTAATGAGTACCCACCATCTTATCATCCAGTAGAAATATTAACTATAATTATCCAGGTACTAGTGTTACCCCTATGATCTATTATAATTGTTCATCAGTCACTTTTGCCTGGAAAATTGAATGTTTCCAAAAATATCAAACATATAAATAATTTTGGTTCATTAAGAAATCATACGAAAGTAAAAGCAATTTTAACAATCAAATTACCCTGTGACTTTGAGTACATTTTTTTCACTATCCCAACCTCCGAAATAGACTCTGTCACTTCTCAGGACCACTTTGTCTGTTTTTTCATTAATACCGAATTCCTCAGATAGCAGTGCATGAAAATGAACATGCACAGTCTTCTCTCCTCTTTGTTTATTTTGTCTGAAAAAAAAAAAAATGTTAAAACATTTCATCCACATGAGATATACATAGCTCCAGATAAGGCACTTTTTCCAACCCGAAAGTACTGATTTTTGTTTTCTTATTTCTCCCTAATAAGATATGTTAAGGGGTGCTCATTAGAAGCACCTCTGTGAGGTGCTTCTAATGAGTACCCACAACATAATTATATTTTCATGGAGAAATTGAGGCATTTCTAATGAGTACCCCAAATGTATGTTTATGTAGAGAAATAAGAACAAGAGGCCCACGGGCCAGGGCTCACTCACCTGAGTGACATAGCCATTGCAGATATGCAGATTTTATGCAACATTTTTCCAATCCTATCATCGCAACTAATGAAAAGATCATCATTTGAGCTGTTCTTAGTTTTGAAGAGGAATATATGGGCCTGACGGTCTATGAAGCGTGATCATCTGAACAAACTATCAATCACATTTCAACAGTAGAATCAAGGTGAAATTAGGTGGAAATTGGCTAAGGGGTTTCTGAAGAATCATGATTTTGTACATGTAAACAAAACAGTGGCAGGGACATATAATAAACATAAAGAAGATGGCGGCCATCTTAGATTTCCAATCAGAATGATTTTAGGTACTGTTGATCTACAAGTCACCTCAATACTTTCAATATAAATTTATATGACCCATACAAATGCATGGGGAAGCAAAATTAACCTTGCTGTGAAAAAGTCAGACATCATCATAGGACCATCATTTTAGCAATTTTGGTAGATCTCCTGTCCCCCATAATTTGTGCAAAGATTAGGGCTTATTTGATTCTGGAGAAGAAGATTTTTAAAGGTTTTTACCATATATGGGCATGGCAGCCATTTTGATCAATGGCCCATGCCCATTTTAGCAATCTTTCATTCTCCTGCCCCAAGGAGGCTCCATGTGAAATTTGAGCAACACTGGCCCAGAGGCTTCAGAGCAGAAGTCATCTGAAAGTATCAACATTTTTCCATACAAGTGTATGGGGCCCATACAAGTGTATGGGGCCCATACAAATGCATACAGAAGCAAACTCAAATGATCAAGCAAAGTCAAATGTCAATGTAAGACCATCATTTTAGCAACTTCAGTAGACCTCCCATCCCTGATGATCTGTGCAAAGATTCAGCCATAAGGCATCCTCGGTTCTGGAGAAGTAGATTTTTAAAGGTTTTTACCATATATGGGCATGGCAGCTATCTTGGTTAATGGACGGCAACTATTTTAGCAATTTTACATTCCCCTGTCCCAGGGAGGCTCCAAATAAAATTTGAGCAACACTGGCCCAGAGGCTCCAGAGGAAAAGTCATTTGACATTTTCAACATTTTTCCCATACACATGCATAGGGAAGCAAACTTGACCTCGTCATAAAAAGGTAAAATGTCAATGTATGATCATTATTTTAGCAACTTTGATAGACCTCCCGTCCCCGATGATTTCTGCAAAGATTCAGCCATAAGCCATCCTTGGTTCTGGAGAAGATTTTTAAAGGTTTTTACCTTAAATTACATTATTTTATTAAGTTATTAAATTGATGAGGTGTTGATGTAGATTCATTAAAGGCATGTTGAACATGTGCATGAAGAGGTTTACTACTGGAAAAAATCATTTTTGACAAAATGACTGCCAATTTAACTTCACGGTTTATGTATATCTATATGTCTGTCTGTCTGTCTATATCTGTTTTCCCAGTTATATACAGCCTTAGGCAAATATGCATTTTAATACATAGCTTTTCAGTACCCACAAGGCAGTCATTATCTGCAGAGGCTTTGTGAGGGGTGAGGGGAGGGGAAGGGGTGGAATCTAATGTCACTGATTATTAACAATTCTGGTTTTGCTTGACGTGTCTTGACATATACTATTACAGTAATAACTAGCATGAAAACTGCCATTCTTTTTCATGGTTTCTGTCACATTGGTGTTACTCAGTTATCTTCCAGATACATTGAAAGGTTTATTCTGATATATCTGATATATCCATAGCTCCAGATAAGCAATTAGCAATTAGCAATTAGCAATTCAGAATCTGATGTTGTTTGAAGAGTTTCAAGATTGCTACCATGGCCGTAATCTTGGATACTGGAACCGAATGATTCAGCAATTCTGAATCTCCATTTCATAAATTTCGGCTCAACCTGACGTTTGAAGAATTTCAAGATGGCTGCCGTGGTGGCCATCTTGGATATTTGAATGGAAAGATTTTAGCAATTTTGAATTTCTGTGTCACTGTGATGCCTCCCATCAAGTTTCAGCTCAATCAGATTTAGGTTAGGAGGAGATGTTGTTTGAAGAATTTCAAGATGGCCACCCTGGCGGCCATCTTGGATATCGGAAAGGAATGATTTTAGCAATTTTGAATCTCTGTTACTGTGATGTCTCCCATCAAGTTTCAGCTCAACTGGACTTAGGGTTTGGGAGGAGATGTCGTTTGAAGAATTTCAAGATGGCGGCCATCTTGGATATCGGAACGGAACGATTTTAGCAATTCTGAATCTCCATGTTGCCACAATGCCTCCTACTAAGGTTCAGCTCAATCCAACTTATGGTTCTAGAAGAGCTGACGAAAATGTGTAAAGTTAACGATGGACAGACACCAGGCCATTGCATAAGCTGTCAAAGCTCCAGGTGAGCAAATAAGAAAAGATTCCTTAAATTATTTAGGAAGATAAGGATCAGAAACCATAACATCTTTTCCAGAATAACAAAGGGAAATAACTATATTAACCCTTAGGCCTTTTTTTCTCTGACAATAACATCTCATCAATATCAACATTTATGCAAAATCTGAAAAGATTCTTTAATTAATTTAGCAAAATAAGACAAGAGCTCCGCAAGCGGGGCATTATACTCCCGTGGCAAGTTATAAGATGTAGCACATAAACTGGCTCCTGTATAATTCAGTGCTCCTGATGTAAACTGTAAGTGGAATTAATTGGAAACAAAAAACTTTGAAAAAATTTTCAATGGGGCACAATTCTGCTGATATTTGGTGAAATGTAACCTAAGAGTTCAAGCTGGCCAAAATTTAGGGAGAAGTGACTTCTCCTCCTGTGAGAAGTTTGCCCTGTCTAGGGAGAAGTGTTTTCGGATGGAAGCATGGATATACGATAAGCTCATATGAACCTTTGGCTGATTTGTTTTTCCTATACTTCAATATCTGACCAAATACTAACAAAACAAAACAAACAAAAAAAAAAACAAGAGGCCCACGGGCCACGGGTCGCTCACCTGAGTGACATAGCCACTGCAGATATGCAGATGTTATGCAACATTTTTCCAATCCTGTCATCGCAACTAATGAAAAGATCATCATTTAAGCAGTTCTTTATTTTGAAGAAGAAGATATATGGCATGCCAGTCAATTGAGCGTGATCATTTGAACAAACTCTAAATGGCAGCCAACTTGGATTTACGATCGGCACGATTTTAGCTATTTTTGATCTACAAGTCACCCCGATGCTTCCTACCAAGTTTCGAGTCAACTGGCCTTTCAGTTCAGGAGAAGAGGCAAAAAATAGATTTTCAAGATGGCTGCCTTGGCGGCCATCTTGGATATCCGATTGGCACGATTTTAGCTATTTTTGATCTACAAGTCACCCCAATGTCTCCTACGAAGTTTGGAGTCAATTGGCCTATTGGTGCAGGAGAAGAAGCTAAATATAGATTTTCAAGATGGCGACCATGGTGGCCATCTGGGATTTCTGATCAGAACGATTTTAGCTATATTTGATCTACAAGTCACCCTGATGCTTCCTACTAAGTTTCGATTGGCATGATTTTAGCTAATTTTGATCTACAAGTCACCCCAATGCTTCCTACCAAGTTTCGAGTCAACTGGCCTTTCGGTTCAGGAGAAGAAGCGAAAAATAGATTTTCAAGATGGCTGCCATGACGCCCATCCTGGTTTTAAGATCGATATGATTTTAGCTATTTTTGATCTACAAGTCACCCTGATGCTTCCTACCAAGTTTGGAGTCAACAGCCTTTCGGTTTAGGAGAAGAAGCGAAAAATTGATTTTCAAGATGGCTGCCATGGCGGCCATCTTGGATTTCCCATAGGCACGATTTTAGCTATTTTTGATCTATAAGTCACCCCAATGCCTCCTATCAAGTTTCGAGTCAATTGGCTTTTGGGTTTAGGAGTAGAAGCGAAAAATAGATTTTCAAGATGGCGGCCATGGTGGCCATCTTGGATTTCCGATCAGCACAATTTTAGCTATTTTTGATCTACAAATCATCCTGATGCTTCCTAGCAAGTTTGGAGTCAATTGGCCTTTCGGTTCAGGAGAAGAAGCAAAAAATAGATTTTCAAGATGGCCGCCATGGCGGCCATCTTGGATTTCCGATCGGCACGATTTTAGCTACTTTTGATCTACAAGTCACTTTGATGCTTCCTAGCAAGTTTGGAGTCAACTGGCCTTTCGGTTCAGGAGAAGAAGCGAAAAATAGATTTTCAAGATGGCGGCCATGGCGGCCATCTTGGATTTCCGATCAGCACGATTTTAGCTATTTTTGATCTACAAGTCACCCTGATGCTTCCTAGCAAGTTTGGAGTCAACTGGTCTTTCGGTTCAGGAGAAGAAGCTAAAAATAGATTTTCAAGATGGCGGCCATCTTGGATTTCCGATCGGCACGATTTTAGCTATTTTTGATCTACAAGTCACCCTGATGGTTCCTAGCAAGTTTGGAGTCAATTGGCCTTTCGGTTCAGGAGAAGAAGCGAAAAATAGATTTTCAAGATGGCGGCCATCTTGGATTTCCGATCGGAACGATTTTAGCTATTTTTGATCTACAAGTCACCCCGATGCTTGGTTTAAACATATTTTATTTCATATATTTCTCAATACATCAATACATTTACATAGACATTACATGAGTATGTTAATATATAAAAGGGATTCGAAAAAAGCTATATAGCTTATGTGAATTCGTTTCCCTCGGTTCATGAGCATCAAATCAAAACGTTGTGACCATGCATGTACAAGTAGTTAACTAGCTAACTAACTAAATAAATAACGAAGAGAAAGAAAGGTGAAAGAAAAGAAGCGAAATGAGAGTGCAGTTTAAGAACTTTGAGAGTAGTGGATGTATAATAGAGACGTATTAGAATACGACTTATAAAAAATAATATTTTCCAGGCACAAGCACGTAATATAGGCGAGAAGTAAAGAGAGTGATGTGGGGACCCTACTTAAATAAATAAAAATCAAATCTTTCCTCAAGCATTGAGACTTATGGATTAAAACCGATTTTAAACTACAAATGTATTGTTATATTAGAAAACTAAACAATATTCAGACAACATATTATGTTACTAGCTATATGGAAATTGGTATTGATATATGTCAGTTTGTAGGACAGTGGACAGTTCAAGAGGAGATTTCAAAGCGTTTGCTTCTTTGAATAAACTTATGTACATATTTAAAAATTGATTCATTCGCTTCATCTGTTAAAGCCATGTTCCCGAACAGTAGGGTATGTAATGTTGGTTGGCAGAACTGCGATATTTCATGCAACATATCCATTCTTATAGCGTTATATTTTCGGCATTCTAACAGAAAATGTTTGTTGGTCTCGGGTAGTCCACACGTGCATCTCGGGTCTTCAATGATATTTTTATGGTATAAATAATAGTTTAGAGAGCTACAGTTAGTTCGAAGTCTTGCATGATGTATTTGACCTAGTCTGTCACCGACATAGAAATAGGATGGTGTTTCACGTGAATTAGTACTCAGAGATTTTTTAAAAGATTCTACTGTGGGGGAATTTCTTGATAAAACAGGTAGAGCATTCCAGTCTCTGACTACTGAAGGTAGAAAGGATTTGTAATATAGTTGAGTGCCAGCATGGGTGTTTTGCAAGTTCTCAGCGTTTCTTAGACTGTATGAAGACGCTTGACCGACTTGATCAGGAACTAACTGTGTCAAATAATTTGGTGAAAGTCTGTTAATCATTTTGTAAAAAAGAACAAGTTTATGTTTTCCTCATCGAGAGCTAAGCTCTTCCCATCCCAATTCATTATACAGTGAAGCAAGAGAGACTAACTTAGTTGTTCCAGATACTATTCTACTGGCTTCAAGTTGCACCTTCTCAATCTCAGTTTGATCAAACTGAGTGCAATTATCCCATACGACATCTGCATATTCCAGTATGGGTCGTATAAATGTAAAATAAATAATCTCCAAAGTCTTGCGATCAAACTGGAATTTAAGTTTTCGCATTATATTTATTCTTGCCAAAGCTTTGGATGTGATAAGCTCGATATGATTATGCCAAGTGCCATCATTTGACAAAACTAAACCAAGGTGTTTATGGGAGGTAACGTTTTCAATCGACTGGTTATTTAGGATCAGTTGAGGATGCTGTAGATCAGTACGTCTTCTTGTAATTAAGAGAGATTCAGATTTAGCAGGGTTGAAAGTGACAAGCCATTTTGTTGCCCAAATATTAATTTTTGAAAGGTCGTTATTCATAACAGATGCGGTATTTTGCGGAGTATCGACAATAATATATAGACTAGTGTCATCAGCAAACAATCTAATATTCGAATTAATGTCATTAACGATGTCGTTTATAAATATAAGAAATAGCAGAGGACCAAGTATCGAACCTTGTGGTACACCGGCTTTTAGATAAGACCAATCAGAACAAGAACCAGGAAGAACAACTCTTTGTCTTCGGTTTGTTAGGTAATCGGAGAACCAGTCCAACAAGCGTCCTTTGATACCCACATAATTTAGTTTATGAAGAAGTCCCCGATGCCAAACTCTATCAAAAGCTTTGCTTATGTCAAGAAAGACCGCCCTCACCTCTTTACCTTCGTCTAATGCCTTACAGAAAGTATTATACATGTTTACAAGCTGATTTACAGTTGAATCGCCCGTAACGAAACCTGATTGAAAACTGGAAATTGTATTGTTAGAAAGAAAGAAGTTGAATACATGTTTGTGCACAAGTTTTTCCATGACGCCGATGCTTCCTAGCAAGTATCAAGTCAATTGGCCCAGGGGTGTAGGAGGAGTAGGCTTTTAAAGCAATTGTTGACGCCGCACGCCGCACGGCGGACGGACATTGACTGACCACAATAGCTCACCATGAGCACTTCGTGCTCAGGTGAGCTAAAAAGTGCTGCAAGAAATATTTTTGTAAAGCTTTAACTTGTTTTATCCTGATTTTATTATTTTTTTTTTTTTTCAAGGGAGGCAACTCAGAAGAGTATTAAAAAAATCTAAAAGAATTTTGTTGATATTTTTTTATATTAGTCAAGCTTCTTAATTCTATATCATTTGATAAACTTATTTAAACAAGAGGGCAATGATGGCCCTGTAACGCTCATCTGAGCATCATAGCACTCTGAGAACCTGATCTAGAGCTGATCAAGGCAAACATTCTGATCAAAATTCAAAATGATTATATTAACAAGTAAGACAATGTAGCATGTCTAATGGACTGTGAAATAAAGGTCAAGGTCAAATATGGATGACTGCACTCAAGAGGCCATGCTAAGATGTATGCATGTACTAAGTATCACTGGCTGTAAAAGCAACAGTTACTGAGAAATTGACCTAAACACAAACACTTCACAAGTACCAAACATCACTCTATAGGACAAATAATTACTGAGAAACTGACCTAAATGGAAAGTCACTGGATAGAAAAATATACATCACCTTGAAATCATCAAGACAAACCTTTTGAGCAAGATTCATGATGATCACTTCAAATATGTGACCTCTAGAGCATCAACAAAGTTTTCCTTTGATTTGGCCAGGTGAACTAGTTTCTGACATCAAGTGACCCAGTTTTAAACTAGACCTAGAAATCATCAAGACGAACATTTTGAGCAATATTTATGATATTTTTTAAAAAATTGTTTTATAGAATGTAATTGCCATCTATTTCTACTACATCTTAAACTTACCTTTGACCTTCTGACTTTTGGTTTCCTGTTTGTTTTTGGTCCTGAAGCAAAAATAAATTCAAAGTATTAGTGTTATTTCCTGGCAAACTTTTATGAACTGATATACCAGTTTATCACCACCAACCCCATTCCCCATTTCCCCATTTCTTTTTTTTTTTTGATCGGATTTTATGGCCCTTTCAAGAATATTTCACTTATATTGAGCCAATCGTTCATTAAAGGTGGGCGAAAACTGGAGAACCCGGGGAAAAACAACCTGACCATCCATAAGTAGCTTGGCTTTCCCACATGTGACCCGAGCGAGGCTTGAACCACAGTGGTGAGAAACCTAAAGGATTAAGAGTCAACTCTCCAATCCAAACTAAGTACCGGGGCCCGCACCCCATTCCCCATCTTTACCACCTATCACCAATACCAACCTCACAGTGGTGAAGAAAATGGGAAGATGCCAATAGTTAACACTCCATGCATTGCTAACTCCTTTAAACAAAAGTCAACAGTTGTCATGTTTTTATACACAAAAAAAAAAAAACAACAAGAGGGCAATGATGGCCCTGTAACGCTCACCTGAGCAACATAGCACTTTGAGAACCTGATCTAGAACTGATCAAGGCAAACATTCTGATCAAAGTTCAAAATGATAATATTAACAAGTAAGACAATGTAGCATGTCTAATGGACTGTGAAATAAAGGTCAATTATGGATGACTGCACTCAAGAGGCCATGCTAAGATGTATGCATGTACTAAGTATCACTGGCTATCACTAGGAGCAATAGTTACTGAGAAACTGACCTAAACACAAAAACTTCACAGGTACCAAATATCACTCTGTAGGACCAATAATTACTGAGAAACTGACCTAAACAGAAAAACTTAAGAGAGTCACTGGACAGAAAACTATACATCACCTTGAAATCATCAAGACAAACATTTTGAGCAAGATTTATGATAATCACTTCAAAAATGTGACCTCTAGAGCATCAACAAGGTTTTCCTTTGATTTGGCCAGGTGAACTAGTTTCTGATATCAAGTGACCCAGTTTTAAACTAGACCTAGAAATCATCACGACAAACATTTTGAGCAATATTTATGATGATTATTTCAAAAATGTGACCTCTGGAGTGGTAACAGTTTTCTGCTGATTTGGCCTGGTGATCTAGTTTTTGACCCCATGTGACCCAGTTTCAAACTTGACCTAGAAATCATCAAGACAAACATTCTGAGCAAGATTCCTGATGATTGCTTCAAAAATGTGACCGCTAGAATGTTAACAAGGTTTTCTGCTGATTTGGCCAGGTGACCTAGTTTTTGACCCCAAGAGACCCAGTTTCAAACTTGACCTAGAAATCATCAAGACAAACATACTGAGCAAGACTTATGATGATTGCTTCAAAAATGTGACCACTAGAGTGTTAACAAGGTTTTCTGCTGATCTGGCATGGTGACCTAGTTTTTGACCCCAAGTGACCCAGTTTCAAACTTGATCTAGATTTAATAGAGGCAAACATTTTGAGCAAGTTTCATCATATTAGGTCAAAACTATCACCTCTAGAGTGTTAACAAGGTTTTCCTTTGATTTGACCTGGTGACCTAGTTTTTGACCCCAAGTAACCCAGTATCGAACTTGACCTAGATTTCATAAAGATTCATCAAGATTGGGTCAAAACTGTGACCTCTAGAGTGTAAACAAATTAATTGTTGACGACGGACGAGGGACGTCGACAGACGAGGGACAGAGGGTGATGACAATAGCTCACCCTGAGCTTTTGCTCGGGTGAGCTAAAAACAAAATGACAAGGCTAGAAACAAATAAATGGGCAGAAAGGAAGTCCTATCTTAAAAGAGTATTCACCTTTCTCTAACATTGGTGAATTGCAGCCTCAAAAGGATTTTAACTGCTCCACATAATAGTCTTACTATCTTCAAATTTTAAGCTTGATCCTATGAAAACGGTGGGAAGAGTTATCCGCAAATGAAATGCAGATGGCAGGCAGAAGGAGGGTGGATTGTGACCTCAGTATAATATGTGCTGCTGCACACCATGGTCTCAGTATCTATATAATATCACATTTATAAAATAGTAATTGTGGTAGTTAAGCAGAAACAAGGTCATGTCTAAGACTCTTTAAAACGTCATAATGTTCTTAATGTTTGCACATTAATAAAATGAAAACTAGTAGTTAGGCAAAAAACAAGGTAATGTCTAGGTCACGTTTTTTGACAAATCATGATAGCTTGAACAATCTTGGTAGAGATTCACCAAGGAAACATTCCTGCAAAGTTATACTGAAATTAGTCCAGTAGTTTCTGACAAGAAAGTTTTTTAATTTTTCTATATAGATACATAGGGAAAATAAGCCTCGCCCCCTAGCGGCCATGTTTTTTGACAAATCAGGATGGCTTGAACCATCTTGATAGAAGGTCACCATAGGAACATTTCTGCCATATTATACTGAAATTGATCAGGTAGTTTCTGACAAGAAGATTTTTTAAGTTTTCTATACAGATATATAGGGAAAATAAGCCTCGCCCCCTGGCAGCCATGTTCGTGACAGCTTGAACAAGCTTGGTAAAGGGTCACTAAAGAAACATTCCTGCCAAGTTATACTGAAATCAGTCCAGTGGTTTCTTGCATGATGATTTGTAAAGTTTTCTATATAGCTTATATAGGGAAAATAAGCCCTACCCGCTAGCGGTAATGTTTTCTGACCAATCAAGACAGTTTGAACAATCTTGGTAGAGGGTCACCAAAGGAACATTCCTGCCAAGTTATACTGAAATCCATCTACTGGTTTCTGACGAGAAGGTTTTTAAAATTTTCTTTAAAACCGTGTATACGTAAGTATTGGGACAGGAAAAAAAAGCAAAATTTCTAGCTGCCCTTCTATTCAGAACAATAAAATCTATTATTTTGTTAGGTGTCTCAATACTTGGGCCCCATAGTTGAAAATCGCACCGATTAAAGATGAAAGAGTGTCATGTTTGTTTTCATTGTATTGTGTCTTTATGGACCACTGTCTTGTTCACCTTATCCAGGACACCAGATAAGGGTCATTTTTGTGTTTTTGATGAAACAAATTTGCTTAAAAACGCATGCTATACCCATTTTATGCGTCAGGAAAACAATCGTCGAATGCGTGTTTACGCATCCGTAAAAAAACTGAGGTGTTTTTCCCCTGCACTGCGCAGCCCTCACGGTGAAAAAACCTTTAAATCTACAAATAACCCCAATAAACTGACGAGTTACTTAAAAAGACTCAGTTGATGCTGTTTTTTGTTAGGTTAATCATGTTTCACAGTCTACTCATCTGCAAGCATAATTTTCGGTCAATGTCAACAACATGGCGGCTCATTCTAGCAATGTTAAGAAATCAGATAACATACCAATATTGCCGCAGTAACATCAACACAGTGGACTGTCTTTATTTAATGCCTAGTATACAATTTACAAAATTGGCCCAGAGGCTCCAGAGGAGAAGTAGTTTGAAATTCTGAACATTTTTGCCATACAAATGCATAAGGAAGCAAAATTGATCTTACTGTAAAAAGGTCAAATGTCAATGCATGACCATTATTTTAGCAAGTTTGGTAGACCTCCCGTTTCCAATGATATATGCAAAGATTCAGCCACAAGGCATCCTCTGTTTTGGAGAAGAAGATTTTTAAAGGTTTTTCCCATACAAATGCACAGGGAAGCAAACTTGACCTTGCCGTAAAAAGGTCAAATGTCAATATATGACCTTTATTTTAGCAATTTTGGTAGACCTCCTGTCCCTGATGACTTATGCAAAGATTCAGCCATAAGGCATCCTCGGTTCTGGAGAAGGAGATTTTTAAAGGTTTTTACCATATATGGGCATGGCGGCCATCTTGGTCAATGGACCGCAACCATTTTAGCAGTTTTTCCTTCCCCCAATCTAAGGAAGCTCCATATGAAATTTGAGCAAAATTGGCTCAAGGGCTTCAGAGAAGTTGTTTGAAAATGTTAACGGACGGACGGACAACGGACGAAAAGTGATCACAATAGCTCATCCTGAGCATAGCTCAGGTCAGCTAAAAATAGATTTTCAAGATGGCCACCATAGCAGCCATCTTCTATTTCCGATCGGGATGATTTTAGCTGTTTTTTATCTATAAGTCAATATATGCCATATCTCTCACTGAGAGATAAAATCTCACAGAATTTGGCCCATCTGGAAGGCTTCCCATAAAAATTCAAATCTCACAGAATTTTCAGACCTTTTTACAACAGATTTTATGAAGAAATTAACATAAATCACACAGTGTAGTGGTTTTCACAAGTTTCTTACATGAAAAAAAAGATTTTAGACTATATATGTGGGGAGCTCCAAAATGATGTTTAAGAAAATCTCACAGAATTTTGTCAAATCTCCCTTAAAATTTTGCCTTATCTCACAGATTTTAGTTCACAGCTTATGGCATGTATATAAGTCACCCTAATGCTTCTAACCAAGTTTGGGGTCAGTTGGCCTTTTGGTTCAGGAGAAGAAGCTGAAAATAGATATTCAAGATGGCAACCATGGTGGCCATATTGAATTTCTGATCAGAACTATTTGAGCTATTTTTGATCTACAAGTCACCCCAATGCTTCCTATCAAGTTTTGAGCCAGTTCTCCTTTTAGTTCAGGAGAAGAAGCGAAAAATAGATTGACAAGATGGCCGCCATGGTGGCCATCTTAGATTTCCGATCGGAATGATTTTAGCTATTGTTGATCTACAAGATACCCCTATGCTTCCTATCAAGTTTCAAGCCAATAGGCCTTTTGGTTCTTCAGAAGAAGTGAAAAATAGATTTTCAAGATGGCCGGCATGGCGGCCATCTTGGATTTCCGATTGGAACGATTTTAGCTATTTTTCATCCATTAGTCACCCTGATGCTTCCTATCAACTTTGGAGTCAACTGGCCTTTTGGTTCAGGAGAAGAAGCGAAAAATATATTTTCAAGATGGATGCCCTGGCCGCCATCTTGGATTTCCGATTGGCACAATTTTAGCTATTTCTGATCTACAAGTCACCCTGATGCTTCCAACCAAGTTTGGAGTCAATTGGCCTTTCCGTTCAGGAGAAGAAACGAAAAATAGATTTTCAAGATGGCTGCCATGGCGGCCATCTTGGATTTCCGATCGGCACAATTTTAGCTATTTTGATCTACAAGTCACCCCAATGCTTCCTATCTAGTTTCAAGCCAATGGGCCTTTTGGTTCAGGAAAAGAAGCGAAAAATAGATTTTCAAGATGGTTGCCATGGCTGCCATCTTGGATTTCCAATCAGCACGATTTTAGCTATTTTTGATCTACAAGTCACCCCGATGCTTCCTACCAAGTTTGGAGTCAACTGGCCTTTCAGTTCAGGAGAAGAAGCGAAAAATAGATTTTCAAGACAGCGCCCATGGCAGCCATTTTAGATTTCTGATAGGCACGATTTTAGCTACTTTTTATCTACAAGTTATCCCGATTGTATTGAGTCAATTGGCCAAGAGGTGTAGGAGGAGTAGGCTTTTAAAGCAATTGTTGACGCCGCACGATGGAGGATGGATATTGACTGACCACAATAGCTCACCATCAGCACTTCATGCTCAGGTGAGCTAATAAGAGGACAATGATGGTCCTATATTGCTCACCTGAGCAAACAGATGCGCATACTATTGAAGTTTCACCCAAGTTCACTGTTTTAAGATTTTTGTATAAATTTTATGTTCAAGTGACGTGATGGTCCTATAACAGTGAGTAGCAATGCGGTATATGGCAAGCAGCGCCTCAATTTATTTTAAGTCTGATCTTCAAAATTTCTATATAGATATATAGGGAACATAAGCCCAGCCCCATGGGGGGCAATGTTTTTTGACACATCATGATGGACCTATCATGCATTGGAAAGGGGAAACTGCCGTGGTTGCAAGCTGACAGAGCAAAGATGAAAGTTCTGGAGAGGATTTTGGAAGGCCTCATCAGACAGTTGGAGTCATTTGGAAGGCCTCATCAGACAGTTGGAGTCAATCAACGATTCCCAGTTTGGCTTCATCCTAGGTAGAAGCACAACAGATGCAATCTTTGTTGTCAGGCAGCTGCAAGAGAAGTATCTAGCTGCAAACAGGAGATTCTACATGGCTTTTGTAGCCTGGAAAAGGCATTTGATGGAGTGCCTTGGAAGGAAATCTGGTGGGCACTGAGAAAACTTGGTGTGGAGGACTGGATTGTGCAACTGGTGCAAAGGATGTATGCCATTGCACGGAGCCATGTCCATGTTGGTGAGGGGTACAGTGAAGTCGATGTGAAGGTCAGTGTTCACCAAGGCTCGGTACTCAGCCCACTGCTCTTCATCATTGTGCTTGAAGCCTTGTCCGCTCTGGGGTCCCCTGGCCCTGGGAGGACCTCTTTGGTGATGACCGTGTTATCATCACTGAATTGCTCCAGGAATGTGTCAAGAGGCTCATGACTGGACAGAAGTAGTGGAGGATAAAGGACTGAGAGTAAATGCAGGAAAGACAAAGATCATGATCTGTGGTACAGGCTTGGACCTCCTACAGAGTTCATGGATGTTTCTATGCCCCGTCTGTCACACTGGTGTGGGCAGCAATAGCATCATCTGCAGTGGCTGCAAGCACTGGGGGCACAAGAAATGCAGTGGGCTCAAGTGCTTGACAAAGGACCCTGATTACAGATGCACATGGTGCCAGGAAACTGCATGCCCCTTGGATGACAGACCACTGAGCGAAGTGAAAGTTAGACCTGACAAGCTGGAGGTGGTAGCTTCCTTTTGCTACCTAGGAGACATGCTCTCAGCAGCCGATGGCTGTGAACTTTCAACCACAACTTGTGTGAAAACTGCCTGGAAGAAGTTCAAGGAGCTGCTACTTGTGAGTTCTCTCTTCCTGACACCTCTCTTTCAAGACACATGGCAGCATGTACAGCTCTTGTGTGTGGAGCACCAGTGAGACTTGGCCATTGACAAATTCAAACCTCCAGCGTCTGCAGCGAAATGACAGGGCAATGATCAGACAGATCTGCAATGTCAAGCTGCAAGATATTGTCACAACCAGATCCAATGAGCTATTTGCTCAGCTTGGCATTGAGAATCTGGACCTCATTCTAAAAGAGAGAAGGCTCAGCTGGTACAGACATGTGGAACGCTCCAATGGTGCAGTCAAGCTTTTGATCTACAGGCTGATGGAAAACGTGGGCCTGGGAGGTCCAATGTGACATGGAAGCAGCTGATAGAGAGGGATTGCAGAGAGCTGTCGACCATCATGATAGAATTATTGCCATGCGTGCAGCAAGCCAGTTACCTGGAAAGGGGTCCACTGATGTGAATGTTGTCCCTGTACCTGCACGTTATTCAAAATTCCAATGATAAGGATGATGATGGCTTGAACAATCTTGGTAGAGGGTCACCAACTAAATAATAAATTATACTCAAACTGCTCCAGTTGTTTCTGACAAGAAAAGTTTCAAACATTTTCTATACAGATACATAGGGAAAATAAGCTCTGTCCCTGGCAGCCAAGTTTTTTGACAAATCATGATGGCTTGAACAATCTTGGTAGAGGATTACCAAAGAAACATTCAGCAACTTTATATTGAAATTGGTCCTGAAGTTTCTGACAAGAAGATTTTTAAAGTTTTCTATTTAAATATAAAGGGAAAGTAAGCCCCGCCCCCTCACCGCAATGTTTTTTTAACAATTAATCATGGCAGCTTGAGCAATCCTGGTAGAGGGTCACCAAGAAACATTTCTAATGAACACTATGCGCCCAACTATATGCTTGCCTCTAAAGATAATACAAGGCCCAATCTACAAAGGGCCATAACTCCTTAAATATTTTTCATAATTTATTCATTTTTAATCCGGTCATCTTTACATCACTACTAATCTTTTCATCATGTTATGGGGCTCTAGCTCCAACAGTTTTTGAGATATTTTGCTGACAAGGGAAAATGCCCAAATTTACAAAGGGACATTACTAATGCCAAGAAGCAATAGGCACCTCCAACTTCCTTCTCATCACTACCAATTTATTTTTCAAGTTATGCAGCTCTAGCTCCAACAGTATTTGAGATATTTTGCTGAAATGGGAAAAATGCCCAAATTTACAAAGGACCATTACTCTTAAAAATTTTTCAGATTTTATTCAACAGTAAATCAGGTCATCTACTCGTCATTACCAATCAATTCACCAAGTTTCAAGGCTCTAGCTCCAAAAGTTTTTGAGATATTTTGCTGACAAGGTAAAAATGCCTAAAATTACAAGGAGCCATAACTCAGGAAGTACTTTTCAGAATTAATTCAAAAGTTGATCAGGTCATTACTCATCACTACCAATCTATTCCTCGTTTCAAGGCTCCAGCTTCAATAGTTTTTGAGATATTTTGCTGACAATGGAAAAATGCCCAAATTTATATGGACCATAACTCATGACGCATTTTTCCAAATTTATTCAAAAGTTAATCAGGTCATCTACTCATCCTACCAGTCTATTCATCAAGTTTCAAGGCTCTAGCTTCAATAGTTTCGAGATATTCTGCTGACAAGATTGCAGCCATATTATTTCAAAGGGCAATAACTATAGAAAAAGGCAAAATCCTGTCAAGAAAAAAAATATGTGTCAGCTAATTTTTCATGAGGAATTCATGTAAGAAATTTCAAAACAGTAGCATGCAACTGTCCAAAGTTACGCTATGCATCAAAAAGCATGACAAATGGAAGAATGGACCAACAGACGAACAGATGAACAGCCCAGAAGCAATATGCCCCTCCAACATCTTCAAAAATTGGGGCATAATTATATTGAAATCCTTCCAGTGGTTTCTAATAAAAAGACTGTCAAAGTTTTTTTTATATAGATATATTGGGAAAATAAGCCCCGCTCCCTGCTGGCCAAGGTTTTTTTTATTAATCATGATAGTTTGAACAATCTTGGTAGTGAATCGCCAAAGGAACATTTCTGGCAAGTAATGCTGAAATTGGTCTGGTGGTTTTTTACAATACAATAAAGATTTTTCAAGCTTTCTGTATAGATATATAGGGGAAATAAGCCCTGTCCCCTGGCACCCATGTTTTTTGATGAATCACGATGGCTTGAACAATCTTGGTAAAGGGTCACCAAAGAAAATTTTCTGCTTAATAATATTGAAATCGGTCCTGAGGTTTCTGCAAGAAGATTTTTAAAGTGTTCTGTATTGATATATGGGAAAAATGGAATCATGACTGCTTAAACAATCTTGGTCTAGCTTTACCAAAGGAGCATTTCTGCCATGTTATATTAGTCTAGTGTTTTCTGACAAGAAGATTTTTAAAGTTTTGTATATAGATATACAGGGAAAATAAGCCCCGCCCCCTGGTGGCCATAGTTTTGACAAATCATCATGGCTTGAACAATCTTGGTAGAGGATCACCAAAGGAACATTTCTGCCAAATTATATTGAAAGAAGTTTCTGACAAGAAGATTTTTAAAGTTTTCTATATAGATATATAGGGAAAAAAAGTCCCGCCCTCTGGTGGCCGCGATTTTCGAAGAATCATGACAGCTTGGACAATCTTGGTAGAGGGTCACCAAAAGAACATTTCTTCTTAGTTATATTGAAATTGGTCCAGTGGTTTCTGATAAAAAGTATTTTCAAGCTTTCTATAAAGATATATTGGGAAAACTAGAAATTGTATTTGTATAACACTATGCCTCCAACCATATGCTTGCCTCTCTAAAGATAATATAAGGTTAAAATGGCCCAAGCTACAAAGGGTCATAACTCATGTAATATTTTTTCAGAATTAATTCAAAAGTTAATCAAGTCATCTTCTCATCACTACCAATCTATTCATCAAGTTAAGAGGCTCTAGCTCCAACAGTTTTTCAGACATTTTGTTGACAAGGGAAAAATGCCCAAATTTACAAAGGGCCATCATTCATGCCAAGAAGCAATAGGCACCTCCAACTTCCTTCTCATCACTACCAATCCATTTATCAAGTTATGAGGCTCTAGCTTTAACAGCATTTGAGATATTTTGCTGACAAGGGAAAAATACTTGAATTTACAAAGGGACATAACTCATTAAATATTTTTCAGAATTTATTCAAAAGTTGAACAGGTCATCTACTCGTCATTACCAATCAATTCACCAAGTTTCAAGGGGCTAGCTCCACCAGTTATAGAGATATTTTGCTGACAAGGGAAAAATGTCCAAAATTACAAAGGGCCATAACTCATGAAGTATTTTTCAGACTTTATTCAAGAGTTTATCAGGTCATCTGTTCATCACTACCAGTCTATTCAACAAGTTTCAAGGCTCCAACTTCATTTTTAGATATTTTGCTGACAAGGGAAAATTGCCCAAATTTACAAAGGACCATTACTCATGAAATATTGTTTTCAGAATTTATTCAAAAGTTAATCAGGTCATCTACTCATTACTATCAATCAATTCACCAAGTTTCAAGACTCTAGCTCCAACAGTTTTTTGAGATATTTTGCTGAAACGGTAAAAATGCCAAAAGTTACAAAGGGCCATAACTCATGAAGTATTTTTCAGAATTTATTCAAAAGTCAGTCAGGTCTTCTTCTCATCTCTACCAATCTATTCATTAAGTTTCAAGGCTCTAGCTTCAATACTTTTTAGATATTTTGCTGACAAGGGAAAAATGCCCAAATTTATAAAGGGGTCATTTCTCATGAAAATTTTTCAGAATTTATTCAACAGTTAATCAGGTCATCTAGTCATCATTATCAATCAATTCTCCCAGTGTCAAGGCTCTAGCTCCAACAGTTTTTGAGATATTTTGCTGACAAGGTAAAAATACCCAAAGTTACAAAGGGTCATAACTCATGAAGTATTTTTTCAAAATTTATTCAAAAGATAATCAGGTCATCTACACATCACTACAAGTCTATTCATCAAATTTCAAGGCTCTAGCTTCAATAGTTTTTGAGATATTTTGCTGACAAGATTGCATCTGTATTATTCAAGGGCCATTACTCAGGAAAGGGGCATAATCCTGTCAAGCAAAAAATATATTTCAACTATTTTATCATGCAGAATCCATATAAGAAATTTCAAAACAGTAGCATGCATAGTTCTAAAATTATGCTATGCATCAAAAAGTGTGACAAATGGACAAATGGAGGGATGGAGGGATGGATGGATGAATGGACGAATGCCCCAGAAGCAATATGGTCCTCCAACTTCTTCGAAGTTGGGGGCATAATAAACCCCACCCTTGGAGGCCATATTTTTTTATGAATCATCACGACTTGAACAATCATAACAGAGGGTCATCAAAGGGACATTTCTGCTAAGTTATATTGAAATCAGTCTTGTGGTTTCTGACATGAGGAGTTTTAAAGCTTCTAGAAAGACATACAGGGAAAATAAGCCCTGCTCCTATTGGCCATGTTTTTTAATGAATCATGACAACTTGAACAATCTTGGTAGAGGGTCACGAAGGAAACATTTCTGTAAAATTATATTGAAATCAGTCCAGTGGTTTCTGACAAGAAGGTTTTTAATATTTTCTATGTAGATTTATAGGGAAAATAAGCCAGCCATGTTTTTTGACCAATCATCATAGCTTGAACAATCTTGGTAGAGGATCATCAAAGAAACATTTCTGCCAAATTATATTGAAATCAGTCCACAGGTTTCTGACAAAAAGATTTTTAAAGTTTTTTCTTTTGGTTGCCATGGCAACCAGAATCCTGCATAGATTCCAAATCTTTGAATAATTTTCAGTCAGTATCACCCAAGGATCATTCCTGTGAAATTTGGTTAGAAGTTGGCTCAGTGGTTTAGGAGGAGATGTTGTTTAAAGAAATTGTGGATGGACAGACAGATGGATGAAGATGACAATGACGGATGTTGAGTGACCACAATACCTCCCCTCCAGCCTTTGGCTCAGGTGAGCTAAAATATCTAATCAAAGGAAAATAATCCAGAAAGTAAGAGAGAGAGCAATTATTTTTGCACACAACACGCCATCTTGACCTCGTACACATTGCTATGAAGTTTTATTTAGATATTTCAAACAGTTAGCAAGTTATGGTGCACACAAAGAGAGTAAAAAAACTAATCAAATGGAAGTAACTCAAAAACTGAGAAAGGGAAAGCAATCATGTTTGTATCCAACACACCGTCTTAACCTCATACATATAGCTATAAGAAGTTTCATCAAGATAATCCATATGGTTACCCAGTTTTGGTATGCACAAGGATAGTATGAAAATCAAAGAAATCCGCGGAAAGCGATGTCGCACCTGCGGGGATTAAGTCATATAAGTTCCTCTTTGTATTGAAAAAAATCTATTTTGCAGTATTCAAGAAATTGATGGGTTAGAAAAATGGACAAAGTAGAAAATTTGGAATATTGGCTTGCAAAATTTTATCTAAACCTGTCCATTATTTCACAAGATATTGATACTGAGCGGATATCATTTTTGCCCATTAATCAAGGCAAGTAACTCAGCTGACGAAAAATGTCATGTGACAATCCCAAGCTAGGTATTGTTAACAATATGTATGCAAAATATGATCCTAATCCATCAATTCTTTCACAAGATACTGAGCGGAAACCAATTTTGGGCATAAATCATGGGCCACTAACTCTGCTGAAATGAATCGGAGATTTATGTGCAAACAATATGCACATGTTCAGACCATGACCTAATCATCTGTGAAGTTTCAAAGCTATTGGCCTAAAACTGCAGGAAGAGTTGCGCTCACGAAACACCCACTGACTATAAGGGTTTTAGGCAAAAACTGACTAAGTTAACAAAGCGGAAAAAGTTGAAAAAAAAAAAAAATCTGAGATTTATGTGCAAACAATATGCAAATCTTCAGACCCAGACCTAATCATCTGTGAAGTTTCAAAACTATTGGTCTAAAACTGCAGGAGGAGTTGCGCTCACGAGACACCCGCTGACTTTAAGGGTTTTAGGTAAAAACTGACTAAGTTAACAAAGTGAAAAAAGTAAAAAAAAAATCTGAGAATTATGAGCAAACAATATGCGCATCTACACACCATGGCCAAAACATCTGTGAAGTTTCAAAATGATTGGCCAAAAACTGTAGGAGGAATTGCGCTCATAAGACACCCACTGACTATTAGGGTTTTAGGTAAAAACTAAGTTAACAAAGCGAAAAAAGTTGAAAAAAAAAAAATCTGAGATTTATGTGCAAACAATATGCAAATCTTCAGACCCAGACCTAATCATCTGTGAAGTTTCAAAACTATTGGTCTAAAACTGCAGGAGGAGTTGCGCTCACGAGACACCCGCTGACTTTAAGGGTTTTAGGTAAAAACTGACTAAGTTAACAAAGTGAAAAAAGTAAAAAAAAAATCTGAGAATTATGAGCAAACAATATGCGCATCTACACACCATGGCCAAAACATCTGTGAAGTTTCAAAATGATTGGCCAAAAACTGTAGGAGGAATTGCGCTCATAAGACACCCACTGACTATTAGGGTTTTAGGTAAAAACTAAGTTAACAAAGCGAAAAAAGTTGAAAAAAAAAAATCTGAGAATTATGAGCAAACAATATGCATATCTACCACTATGGCCAAAACATCTGTGAAGTTTCAAAATGATTGGCCAAAAACTGTAGGAGGAGTTGCGCTCACGAGACACCCAATGAATATAAGGGTTTTAGGCAAAAACTGACTAAGTTAACAAAGCGGAAAAAGTTGAAAAAAAATCTGAGAATTATGAGCAAACAATATGCGCATCTACACACCATGGCCAAAACATCTGTGAAGTTTCAATATGATTGGTCGAAAACTGTAGGAGGAGTTGAGCTCACAAGACACCCACTGACTATAAGGGTTTTAGGTAAAAAACGACTAAGTGAACAAAGCAGAAAAAGTTGAAAAAAAAAAATCTGAGAATTATGAGCAAACAATATGCACATCTACACGCCATGGCCAAAACATCTGTGAAGTTTCAAAACAATTGGCAAAAAACTGTAGGAGGAGTTGCGCTCACAAGTCAATTGTTGACGAACGGACAAACGGACGAACGGATGGGTCACGGCACGCCTATATCACACCTGCGTGCTAACGCAGGTGCTAGCACGCAGGTGCGACAAAAAATCTAATCAAAGGGAAATACCTCAGAAAGTAAGAAAGGGAGGGCAACCATTTTTGCATGTGACATGCCATCTTGACCTCATATATATTTCTATGAAGTTTCATCCAGATGTGCCAAACAACTAGCAAGTTATGGTGAGTATAGGAATAGTCTGAAACTAGAACAGTGTTTTCGGAGGAAAACGTATGTCCCCCCACCAGTTTGAATAGACATATTGTTAAAATAGATTGTATCTATAATAAACTCAAAGTCACAATATACCTATATGTAAGTTTGGTCAAAATTCATCCATTCCTAAATGAGATACGGTGCTGACAAGCCATTTTCTAAAATCATAGCCCTTGTGTAACTTGAAAATGGGATCAAGGTCACAAAAATCTAATCAGTTCTTGTCTCTGTCTCAACAATATAGCTGTGCAAGTTTGGTCAAAATCCATCCATTCATTCAGCAGATAGCGTGCAGACAAGCCACTATCCAACAATCTGAGCCCTCCTGCGACCTTGAAAATGGGGTCAAGGTCACCAAAATAAAATTAGTGATTTTCCATGCCACAAAAATTTGGCTGTGCAAGGTTAGTTAAAATCCATCCATTCCTTCAAGAGATACAGTGCAGACAAGCTATTTTCCAACAATCTAAACCCTCCTGTGATCTTGAAAATGGGGTCAAGGTCACCAAAATCTAATCAGTTCTTTTCCATGTCCTAAAAATATAGCTGTGCAAGTCTGGTCAAAATCTACTCATTTCTTCAGGAAAGGTGCAGACAAGCCATTTTCCACCAATCTAAGCCTCAGTGTGACCTTGAAAATGGGGTCAAGGTCGTCAAAATCTAACCAGTTCTT
Source organism: Anodontia alba (assembly GCA_964016985.1). NCBI lineage: Eukaryota > Metazoa > Mollusca > Bivalvia > Lucinida > Lucinidae > Anodontia > Anodontia alba. The sequence goes on along the minus strand of OZ024824.1, from coordinate 79,155,464 downwards.
TTCCATGTCTCAACAATTAAGATGTAGAAGTTTGGTCAAAATCCATTCGTTCTTTTAGGAGATAGGATGCAGACAAGCAATTTTCCAACAATCTAAGCCCTCCCATGTCCTTGAAAATGGAGTCAAGGTCACCATAATCTAATCAGTCCTTTTACATGTCCCAGTATTGTAGATGTGCAAGTTTGGTCAAAATCTATTCATTCCTACAAGAGATAGGGTGTGGACAAGCCATTTTCAAACAAATCTAAGCCCTCCTGTGACCTTGAAAATGGGGTCAAGGTCACCAAAATCTAACCAGTTCTTTTACATGACCCAGCATTGTAGATGTGCAAGTTTGGTCAAAATCTATTCATTCCTACAAGAGATAGGGTGCAGACAAGCCATTTTCCAACAATCTAAGCCCTCCTGTGACCTTGAAAATGGGGTCAAGGTCACCAAAATCTAATCAGTTCTTTTACATGTCCCAGCATTGTAGATGTGCAAGTTTGGTCAAAATCTATTCATTCTTACAAGAGATAGGGTGCAGACAAGCCATTTTCCAACAATCTAAGCCCTCCTGTGACCTTGAAAATGGGGTCAAGGTCACCAAAATCTAATCAGTTCTTTTACATGTCCCAGCAATATAGATGTGCAAGTTTGGTCAAAATCTATTCATTCCTTCAAGAGATATGGTGTGGACAAGCCATTTTCCAACAATCTAAGCCCTCCTGTGGCCTTGAAAATGGGGTCAAGGGCACCAAAATCTAATCAGTTCTTTTACATGTCCCAGCAATATAGATGTGCAAGTTTGGTCAAAATCTATTCATTCTTTTATGAGATATGGTGGAGACAAGCCATTTTCCAACAATCTAAGCCCTCCTGTGACCTTGAAAATGGGGACAAGGTCACCAAAATCTAATCAGTTCTTTTACATGTCCCAGCAATATAGATGTGCAAGTTTGGTCAAAATCTATTCATTCCTTCAAGAGATATGGTGCGGACAAGCCATTTTCAAACAACCTAAGCCCTCCTGTGACCTTGAAAATGGGGTCAAGGTCACCAAAATCTAATCAGCATTTTTCCCCCTCCCAATGATATAGTTGTGTAAGTTTGGCTAAAATATGTCTATTCAATAAGGAGATAGAGTGCCGACAAGAGGCTACGCCGCCGCCGCCGCCGGGATCCGCACTTAAAACAATATGTCCCCCCCCCCCCCCCCCCCATGGTGGGGGGACATAAAAACTAATCAAAGGAAAGTAACTCAGAAACTAAGAAAGGGAAAGCAATCATTTTTCTACATGCCACTCCATCTTGAACTCAAACAAATTACTACAAAGTTTCGGTAAACTATTCCTTATGGTTACTTAGTTATGGTGCACACAAGAATTGTTTACGCAGGACTGATGGATGGGACATCGCCATAACATAGTATGTCCATTTTTTTTTTTTTTTTTTTCAAAAAGATTTCCACATACTCTATCATTCAGCATGTTAATTATTAGTCTTTTTGTTTTTTGTTTTTTTTTTTTTAAATTTTTTATTTAGTTTCGTTTCTAGTTTTACCTGATTAGTCTGATCAGGACTTGTCTGTTTGTTCTTAGCCTGTGTCTGACTTCTAGTAACTCTGGTTTGATCTTGGTTCTCATTTGTCACTGATCTTCCTTTCTCTTCTGCTCCATTTGGTTGCACATTTTTATTTTCCTTCTTGGTCTGTTTTTCTTGATTGCTTGTATCTTTTCTTTCTTTTGTAAAAGGTTCTTGTGTGTTTTTCTTGTTTCCAACGGTGTCTTTAGCTTTGTCATCTACTCTAAATAGACTGGAGACAGATGGTGGTTCTCTCGGTTCAAATTCTGAATTATTTCTTCCATTTTTGTCACAGTCTTTCAAACTACCAAATATTTTTTCTCCTGGTCCATTATCTATAACTTCTTTTTGCCAATTTACTGGCAATTTATTTTCTGCTGATGGTGTTGCAGACAAATTAGGCACTAAGTTCTCATTTGGGTTTAATTTATCTTTATTTTCATTACTGTTATCCTGTTCCATTGCAGATGATTCAGTCAGTGTATGTGGTTTTATTTCATTGTCGTTTTTTGCAGTATTCTCGTGTTTTACTTCTGCGACAACTACTGAAGTTTTAACATTATCAGCTTTAACAGCACCTTTGTTTTCTTCTCTTTTTCCTTTTTTTTTCTCTCTTTTCTTTCTATATGCTGTCTTGTTGGTCTTTTTCTTCCTCTTTCTGCCATTTGTTGTCTCTGTATGAGCCACTTGAGTAGTGAATTTCTCTGGAATTGATTCATCATCACTGCTTGTATCTTTTTCTGACTCAGAGTCTGTGTGTTTGTCATCCTGTCTAATAGTATTCTCTGGATCTGGATTTATGCTGCATGAGTGTAAGACAGCTGGATTACTTAGAGTTACTGACTGAATGTCTTTAACTATCAGACTATTATTTGTATCGGAAGATGCCTCTGTTTTACCAGCCACTAGCTCAGTATTGTCAGAATGAATGTATGCCTGATTCTCAGGTGATATTGATGATTCAGTATCCATATGGCTTCTATCCAAACTATCTGTTCCTGGACTCAAACTCAATTTGGATTTTTCTGGAGACACATACATTTCTTCCGAATTAACCTGAGAAGCTCCAGCAGTGTCAAAATTTTGTCCTTTAGTCTCCGATTCATTCATATTTGTTGGCTCCTGATAACCAACTGCATGTTGCAGGTCCAACTGGTTAGCCAAAGGATTATCACTACATTTTTCTGATCGAATGTCTACACTAGTTTCTGTTCCCTGAGATCTCCCAGTGATCTGGTTCATATCTGCTGGTGGATTTGGAGATGGTTCTGCTACAGGGAATACTTTATTGTCTCCATCAGCACCTACCTCTTGTTGGATGGTACCTTGTGACTTTTTACTTTCTGGATTAAAACTGGCTTGTTTATCTGTCAAAATAAAGGAAACAATAAAGTACCAAAGAAAATTTTATACCACTAACATTACCGTATTTGATCTAATTACCGCACCGTGTGACTAGTTTTTTTCAAAATTACTGGAACAACTTGTGGTAAAATCCACTAAGGATACACTTAAAGAGATCAGCCAAGGACTTATCAAATGATGCTTATGTGATGTTTTTGTATTTTGTTTTTCTGGTTTTCTTTATAAAAGCCATATGTTATGGGTACTCATTTGAATTGCATCGACAAATGGGCATCTACAACATATGCCTATAAAAAAAAGAAGTAGACAAAAAGTACACTGGCTGTAATCTGAAGTCTACAGGATTGCTTCTGTGCGGGTATAGGTGTATGTGTGGTTATTAGAGCAAATACGGTATACGTAATCTACTTTATGTATCAGAAACCTGTCAGACCAGTCTGTGATCTATAGATTACTAGCCTAGTAATGATCAACAATCTTAAGAAATAGAAGTTTACATACTGGATACTTATCCCCAGTGAAGTAACAAGGCATCTTAAATCATGTGTTGATAGTAAGTGCAAACCTATGAGTATTCTTTCAGTCTGATTTGGGCCTGCGCTGTCCACTTGCCCTCAATGATGTGTTGGCATTTGCTAGAAACGCGGATTTCAGCATATGTACATTTGAACACGTATACTGGCTGTGCCACATGAAAAGAATACTTTGACTTAAGTGGTAATTCTGGGATACTCTTTTCTTATTTCTCCATAAAAACTATTGCTGTATTCATTAGAAGTGCCTCACAAAGGCAATTTTAATGAATACCCACAACATACGCTTTTTAAGAGAACTGGAGAAAATTATCCCAGAATATCACCAAATGTTCCTCCTTAAAAAGTCCTCTGAGTGTAACAAAAGGGATGACTAACAAAGTGAAACAGTATCCACCCGCATCCCCTCTCACCACCATCAACATACAGTGAACCCTCGTTACTATGACAAACATTTGTTCCAAAAGACGTTTCCATTACAATGAACCTGCTAGTCACTCAGACCTTCCCTCAGAATGACGGGTTAAACTACAGTTTACGTGTAATTACGTCTAAAACAGCACAGCATTACATATAGACCTACTACTTCTACACGTAAAACCATGTAATGACATGTAAAGCCATGATAATCCTGTACAGGCATGGCAAAGTGCGTAAAATTTTACATGCTGTGGCGGCCATCTTGGATATCGGAATGGAACGATTTTGGCAATTTGAATCTCTGTGTTACTGTGATGCCTCCCATCAAGTTTCTGCTCAATCAGACTTAGTGTTTGGGAGGAGATGAAGAATTTCAAGATGGCCCAAGCTTGGATATCGGAACTGAATGATTTTAGCAATTTTGAATCTCTGTGTCACTGTGATGCCTCCTATCAAGATACAGCTCAATCGGACTTAGAGTTTGGGAGGTGATGTTGTTTGAAGAATTTCAAGATGACCACCATGGCAGCCAACTTGGATATTGGAACAGAATGATTTTAGCAATTCTGAATCTCCATGTTGCCACAATGCCTCATACTAAGTTTCAGCTCAATCCAACTTATGGTTCTGGAGGAGATGTCGAAAATGTGAAAAACTAACGACTGACGGACGGACAACAGGCCACTGCATAAGCTGACCTTATAAATGTGAGTTACCTGAGCTAAAAATGTGAGTTACTTTAATACTTTCTAAGTACTCCTTTTTGATGCATTATAAACTGACACCAAAAGGCAGCTAAGCTCTTGTGGTAGTTTCTTATGTACATTTAGTGGGTGGGGTAGATCAGTTTTCCTTTGAATTTCATCCAAAAATATTCTGCTCCTTGGTGTACTATATATGTCAAGTTTTCAGTTGAAAATATTAAAAAATTTTTGATACTGCTTACCAACTGCTTGAAAAACAAAAATCATTAATTATTCCAGGTCCATGGCTTGTAGTTAATTTATTTTAATTTACTCTAAAACATTGGACATCAAGAATGTCAAAAATAGGTCTGAGCAAATATTAAAGATCCGGATGAGGGCGCTCTGTTGTGCACACATGATTTTTTCAAAGATCTGACCTAGTAACCTAGTCTATGACCTGACATAATTCAGTTTGGAACTTGACCTAGTTATTGTCAAAACAAACTTTATTACAAAGTCTCATGAAGATCCACTGAAAATGAAGCCTCTATTGTGTACACAAAGTTTTTCAATAATTTGACCTAGTGACCTTGTCTTTGAACCAACATTACCCAAAGCAGACCTTGTCCTAGATACTGTTCATAAAAACATTTGAATGAAGTTTCAAAAATATTCAATGGAAAAAGAAGCCTCTATTGTGTTCACAAGGTTTTTTGTAGATTACACCTACCGACCTATTGGCCCATATTTGAACATGGCTTAAACACTGTCAAAACAAATATTCTGACAATTTTTTGTAAACATTCTTGAAAAATGAAGCCTCTATTGTGTACACAAGGTTTTTCAATTATTTGACCTAGTAACCTAGTTTTCATTCCCACATGATCCATATTCGAACTTAACATATATTCTTCAAGCAAACATTCAAACAGAGTTTCACAAAGATTCAATGGAAAATGAAACCTCTATTATGTACACAAGGTTTTTCTAAGATTTGACCTTGTGACCTAGTTTCTGATCTGACATAACCGGGTTTTAAACTTGGCCTAGATTTCATGCAGATAAACATTCTGAGAAAGTTGCATTTAGATTGGATCAAACTGTGCCCTGATAAACATTCTGATAAAAGTTTCATATAGAATGGATCAAAACTGTGCCCTCTATAGAGTGTATATGCAAGCAAAAGTTGACAAACAGATGGACAGACTGATCAATGGATGGATGTCCATACGAGGGACATTATGGTATCCCAAAAGCTCACCATAAGCACTTCTAGCTCAGGTGACCCAAACATATCACAACTACATCTGACATAACCTTGAATTTCCCATCTACATGTAGAATTTTACGTGTAAAATTTCATGTGTAGAATTTTATATGTAAAATTTTACTTGTAGAAATGTACATGTAAACTTTAATCACCAATTTGTATTCCTAGATTAGTAAGATTAATGTTAATCTGTTCTTAAATTGATTGAGCAACATCGTATTGAGTTTGTATGTTTACATTACCCCACCCACTGTGGGTAATGGTCTCTTAATATCTCGCTAGGTCTCGGGACCATGCAGATAAAAAAAAAAAATAAATAAAATAAAAAAATCATCATATACCATGAATTGGCCAAATATTCCTCAGCTACTGGTAATAATAAATATTTTCAGACTTTTATTCAAAAAGGAATAGGAAAAAATTAAATAGTTTATTTGATTTTGCGGATTGTCTGCTGCTAGGCTAGGTGGCATGGGTAAATGTTTTTCTGAAGTAACCAATCATTTATCAAGGTCCATTCAAATGGACCAATCAAATCAAAACTAGCAACAAGAGGGCCATGAAGGCCCTGTAACGCTCACCTGAGCATCATAGCACTTTGAGAACCTGATCTAGAACTGATCAAGGCAAACATTCTGATCAAAATTCAAAATGATTATATTAACAAGTAAGACAATGTAGCATGTCTAATGGACTGTGAAATAGAGGTCAAGGTCCAATATGGATGACTGCACTCAAGAGGCCATGCTAAGTTGTATGCATGTACTAAGTATCACTGGCTGTAGGAGCAATAGTTACTGAGAAACTGACCTAAACACAAATACTTCACAAGAAGCAAATATCACTCTGTAGGACCAATAATTACTGAGAAACTGACCTAAATGGAAAAACTTAAGAAAGTCACTGGACAGAGAAATATACATCACCTTGAAATCATCAAAACAAACATTTTGAGCAAGATTCATGATGATCACTTCAAAAATGTGACCTCTAGAGCATCAACAAGGTTTTCCTTTGATTTGGCTAGGTGACCTAGTTTCTGATATCAAGTGACCCAGTTTTAAACTAGACTTAGAAATCATCAAGATGAACATTTTGAGCAATATTTATGATGATTATTTAAAAAATGTGACCTCTGGAGTGTTAACAAAGTTTTCTGCTGATTTGGCCTGGTGACCTAGTTTTTGACCCCATGTGACCCAGTTTCAAACTTGACCTACAAATCATCAAGACAAACATTTTGACCAAGATTCATGATGATTGCTTCAAAAATGTGACCGCTAGAGTGTTAACAAAATTTTCTGCTGATTTGGCCTAGTTTTTGACCCCAAGTGTACCAGTTTCGAACTTTTGAGCAAGATTCATGATGATTGCTTCAAAAATGTGACCGCTAGAGTGTTAACAAGGTTTTCTGCTGACTTGGCCAGGTGACCTAGTTTTAGACCCCAAGTGACCCAGATTCGAACCTGACCTAGAAATCATCAAGACAAACATTTTGAGCAAGATTCATGATGATTGCTTCAAAAATGTGACCGCTAGAGTGTTAACAAAATTTTCTGCTGATTTGGCCTGGTGACCTAGTTTTTGACCCCAAGTGACCCAGTTTTGAACTTTTGAGCAAGATTCATGATGATTGCTTCAAAAATGTGACCGCTAGAGTGTTAACAAGGTTTTCTGCTGACTTGGCCAGGTGACCTAGTTTTAGACCCCAAGTGACCCAGATTCGAACCTGACCTAGAAATCATCAAGACAAATATTTTGAGCAAGATTCATGATGATTGCTTCAAAAATATGACCGCTAGAGTGTTAACAAAATTTTCTGCTGATTTGGCCTGGTGACCTAGTTTTTGACCCCAAGTGACCCACTTTCGAACTTATGAGCAAGATTCATGATGATTGCTTCAAAAATGTGACCGCTAGAGTGTTAACAAGGTTTTCTGCTGATTTGGCCAGGTGACCTAGTTTTTGACCCCAAGTGACCCAGATTCGAACCTGACCTAGAAATCATCAAGACAAACATTTTGAGCAAGATTCATGATGATTGCTTCAAAAATGTGACCGCTAGAGTGTTAACAAGTTTTCTGCTGATTTGACCCCAAGTGACCCAGTTTCGAACTTCAACTAGATTTAAAAGAGGCAAATATTCTGAGCAAGTTTCATCAAGATTGGGTCTAAACTATGACCTCTAGAGTGTTAACAAGTTTTTCCTTTGATTTGACCTGGTGACCTAGTTTTTGATCCCAAGTAACTCAGTATCAAACTTGACCTAGATTTCATAGAGGCAAACATTCTGAGCAAGTTTCATCAAAATTGGGTCAAAACTGTGACCTCTAGAGTGTTAACTAACTAATTGTTGATGACAAACGACGGAGGATGGACAGAGGGTGATCACAATAGCTCATCCTGAGCTTTTGCTCAGGTGAGCTAATAACGGATCCGTGTGCCCGTGGAGCCGCCAATTTTAACATTGTCGTTACAGCGATTACACCCGCATCAAAAATTCTTACCCACCCACCCAACCCTTGTAAATAGTAGTTGGTAGTTTGTAGGATTAGGTCCAAACCATTATGTTTTACCAGGTATTTCTATTGGTATTACATGGCATCAGTTCTGTCTGGGCTTGGTAAACAGCTCAGTGGTTATAATAGCAATTTATGTATATGAATGTGAAACTTTCCTTCTAGTCTTTGTTATTTTACTTGTATTTACATATATTTTGTTCTGTGGTGCTGACAAATTGTTTCTTATATGTGCAGGATTTTACTTACAAGCCCAAATTTTATGGCTGATGATTTCAGTAGTGACTGAATTCAACTGTGTGCATAAAGCAAGTGGACAGTGGTTGTTACCCTGTGATTCATAAGTGAAAGTTATAGCAAGCATATAGTGACACCTCCTGAACACTGAGGAGTAAACCAATGATGAACAGTGTACGAACAGTATTCACCCTGCGGAAATGATTAGTTTCAGTATTCAACGGATTGCGACATAGAGACAGTGGTTCTCCCTGCACTATCACTTGAATGTCAGTGTGTGATATACATATTCTTACAAAGTTAATTCCATCTGGAGGTATACATTGTATTTTGAAATTTTCAGCCCATATGTTCTAATTTATTTTTACGCATTATCTGGCATTACATGTGAAAATGCGTAAATACATGTTTTTACATGTTTTTCTGAGGAAAGGGTGTACAGAATACTTAATGAGCAGATTGATATGTAAGAAAAGTCTTGTTCTGTTATTATTTCCTTATAGAACATATGTTTTGGATATTTGTTAGAATCGCCATCAAATGATCATAAAATATGGTTCACATCACTTCACTGGTTATGGAAAAAATGCAATTTAACCATTTCCCATTATGGGAGCTTTCTGTTGCCATGATCACTAATCCAAGAGGCAGACTGGCAAACTTTAAGCTTTTTTTGAATTACCTTAACCCAAGAAACAGTTGTACCAAACTAGAGCCATACTGCTTCAGTGCTTTTTGAGGAGCTGTCATTTAAAATAATTCAATCCTTTTTTAAGGTAGTATTAAAGTCAGAGGTCGATTTTACAAAAAAATCTAACTTTTTTCCTAATATGTTTTATTTGAAAGTAGAATCTGTGGCAAATAAGAAAATGATTAAAAAAGTATAGGTCGCTGTGCAAAATTTTGCGGCAGCGCCCCCAAAAGAAGGCTGGTCACGTGCACAAATTTCGATTATTTTATTACATGAAAAAAAGCAAGTTTTCCTTTAATTAAGCCTCAGATGAAACGAAAGTTGGTAATATGTTGGGTTTTAACATTCATATCACATCTTTGATCATATTTCAATATAGCAAACCAGAAATATTAACAATTTGATCATATTTAAGGGCAAAAAATAGCCTTCTTTTGACTCTTAACAGGATCTATATAACACAGCAGACAGATACAAAAATAATTCAGAACCTAATAATTAAAAAAAAAATCTATTTCTAAAATCTAACTTTTTCTTATACTCCTTCAGATGATAGAACATTTTATTATCTATCAAAAACTGAAAAGAAATTGAAAGGTCGCTGTTGAGAATTTCAAGTTATTTTTGTTTTAGAATTACCTGCCTTGACCAAAAAAAAAGCAAAAATCACAGATTTTAAGCCTGAGTGGCCCTTTTGCCTTCATGTACTATCTGATTGTTATCCAACTGAACCAAGTATTAGCTAATCAAAAGAACTAGATTGAGTTCTTGCATCAGCCATGTTGTATTACACATACAAGAGTTATGGCCCCTGGTATGGTGAAAAATCGATAATTTTAACATGTGTGCACCAGTCATTATTTCCTATCCAATTTGTACCAGCTTGGTATATAAAGTCTTCAAGTATTATTTAATTTCATCAAACTGCACCAAGTATTAAATAATCAAAAGACTTGGTTTCCTCTCTTGAACCAGCCACACTGTACAAAATATGTGAGAGTTATGGCCCCTGAAACTATGAAAACCACTAACATTTACATACTATATACACTTAAGTCATAATGTATTATCTGATTTGAATCAAATTGGTAAGAAAAGGTTAGACAGGCCAAAGGTTTTGTATTTTCTTAAACTTGCCATAACAAATTAACCCTTGAAGAGTTATGACCCCTGAAATAGGAAAAATCTTAGTGTTTAAACTTTTGTAGAGTTTTCTATTGATCATCTGAATTTTTCAAAACTAGGGAAAAAGTTAGATGACTACAAAATTCTGTATTATTTTTCAAAATACTTGAGTCACAGGATGCATGCCATAGTTAAGCACTGCTTGAATCAATATAGTAATCATTTTAAAAATTTTTATTACAAGCCTGTACATTGTTTATTACTTTTACCCCATGATATATGTAGTAAGTGGGGTACATGAAGGTACACATTATAAGGCGAAATTTCATGGAGCTTCTAATTATAAGCTTTGTCCAGTTACTCTGCAATTTCTTTTTTTTTTTATTTCATCTTTTCTTTCTTTTTTTTTTTTCACTGAATATCATTTTACCTTAATTATTTGGATAGATGGACATGTGCAAACAGTGTAGGCCCAAATCAGATGCTGCAGATTTCAATTTAATTCCTCTCTGCTGCATCATACATTTGAGTATTGTTTGAATCCATTCCATTTCAAAATGTAATACATGTACTTATGTGTATAGCAAGGAAAAAAAAAAAAAAAAAAAAAAAAAAAAAAAAAAAAAAACTGGGCCTTATTTGAAAGTTATACTGCAGCTAAAATGAGTTAACACCAGATGACAAATGTAGCCTCTTCTTGAAAATTAGAATATTTTCTGAGTAAGTTCTATCAGATAACTTATCTATACTACATGTATATTTCCATTCATTCATTTACTTGGCAAGAAATGGAAACAAACTGCTGAACTATTTTAGAAAATGCACACTGGATGGCTTAAATGTGTTAAATAAGTGGACATCAAAAGACAAATGTGATCATATCTTGAAAAGCTACATTTTTGGGAGGAATATTTATCAGAAGATAACCTATTCAGCTAAAATTTTTCTGATATTCTTTCATTCTATAAAGTAACTCTAATAACAATAAAAACAAAGTACTGGGTTAAATTTATATACTTACACCATGGGTAGCTTAATGAATGTGTGAAAATCTCATGACACTGACTAAATAAGCTGTATTGTGATATACATATTCTGGCTTATTTCCATTATAGACAAACAATCATTTTGAGGATTTCCTATGTTCATTTGATTTGGAGAGTTATGTTCTGTATTCATATGAACAAATAATATCAAAATACAGGGTTACTCTTCAAAATGCAAACTTTGGTTACCTTAAATAAGTGGGCAGGGTCACTCAAATTGACAAATCTGGGCACAATATTATGTGATGTGACACTTTCTCTGATAAGTTATCCAACTTAGGTCTCTGTATGTCTGTTTTCTTTGGAATTAAAGTTAACCATTATATAGCTACCAATAAATAAAAACGAAATTCAGAGCATCTCTTTAAAACTTCAGATTTAGTTACCTCAAATAAGTGGACAGGGTCATGCAAGTTGGTGAAAGTAGGCAAAATACTATATAAATGTTAACACACAGGAGTGCACAATTATACAGATCAGGATTAAGGTAATATCTTTTTGATAGAAATAACCATACAGAATTCTCATCTGGATAATTGATCATACCAATTTAAACTATCAATAAACAAGTACATTCACTGCCTTCCATTGTTTTAGGTGGTCAAATTAAGTTGTCAGACTGGTGGTAAGTATGAGTGTGTAGTTTATGAAATTATCTAACTGTTTGTGCATGTGTGTGAGAGAGAGGTGGCACTTAGAGGATGGGATTCAAAATTAATTTTCTTGGTATTATTGCAGCTCATGAATTGTCCTGACATTTTGAATGGGCACAGATACAGAATTTTAAGCAATTATGTGTTCAAATAAGTACACACATACTCCTTGTTTTTTTGTTTGTTTGTTTTTTGGTATCTGCTGTCAGCCCTTACTGAGAATGACTTTTGACTATACTTGATATTTGATTGAGTTGTGGTTTAACATATAGAGAAAATACCTCCTAATTTGTGGGGCTTTTACCCGAGCTCTGCCTTGGAGGCATCAGGCAGCCCATCAATTTCGCCAGCCCCGATGGGCGGGGGCTGTGATTTATCAATGCTCGATAATATGTGTATGCCAGTAATAGTTACCTGGAATGACAATACACAATCGTTCGCATATCGAAGATGCATTTTACTGTATCAGAAAATTTTCTAGAAAAATTGAAACAAAATCCTGTCTTTCAATTTTCGTTTTTTGCAAGCATTAACATTATGTATTGGAAAATACAGTCAAAAATAAACGTTTCAGAAATAAACCAAGAAACAGTCAGCGATCATTGTGTCGATTTAAGGCAAGTCATAAAATCAAACTTTATTTCCGTATTTCAGATAAAAATGCAAGTCTATACTTCATTTCTAAAGACAATGAGCTAAATTGTAAATGAAAAAGAATTAAATAACTTCAAAAACCAAATGTATTTTGCATTACGACATGGTGTTACCTCCCTTGAACAGAACAGAATATGATTTTTCGCCTGGCTGTAGTACCACCTTAAATTTAATGTTGCCATGGCAACCAAACAAAATTGCCACTGGTCATAAAACACATAAATTGGGTAGACAATCATAAAATGATAATTAATGCCAAATATGGTTCACATCACTTCACTGGTTATGGACAAAATGCAAGTTAACCATTTTCCCATGATTCTTATATTCTGGGAGCTTTTGGTTGCCATGGTAACTGAATCAAAAGGCATATAATAATAATTTTAGCTATTTTGAATTGCCCTTACCCAAGCAACATTTGTATAAAATTAAAGTCATACAGTTTAAGTGGTTTTGAAAAAGTTGTCATTTTTTTTTTTAATTTAATGTTGCCTTGGCAACCAAACAAAATGGTCACTCGTCATAAAACACAAAAACTGGGTAGACGATAATCAGATGATCATAACTGCCAAATATGGCTCACATCACTTCACTGGTTATGGAGAAAATGCCAACCAAGAAGCATTTGTACCAGATTAAGAGTCATACTGCTTCAGTGGTTTTGAGGACTTATCATTTAAAAAATCTTTTTTTAAAAATTCAATGTTATCATGGCAACCAAACAAAATGGCCACTGGTCATAAAACATATAAACTTGGTAGACAATTATCAGATGATCATAACCACCAAATATGGTTCACATCACTTCACTTTCCTATTTTCCCATTATAAGTCTATGGGAACTTTCTGTTGCCATGGCAACCAAACCAAGAGGCAGAACACCAAAATTTTAGCTATATTTATATCTAGCTACCTAAGCAACATTCTTACCAAATTAGGGACAAATCACTTTGGAGTTGTCATTTGGAAGTGTTAATTCGGACAGACAACGGGTAAAAAGTGATCATTATAGCTCATCCTGAGCATAGCTTGTGCTAAAAAATGTCATGGACGGAAAAATGACAAACAGGAAAACTGTAAACCCTTTCCCAAAAAATCCATTTCTGTGGGGCATAAATAACAGCTTCTTTGCATCTAAAAGTACCTTTCTCTTGAACATTTTCTCCACACTCTGAGCAGAAAAGGAATCCTGGTTCCAGTTCCTTTTTACACTTAAAACACAGCTTGATGTCTTTTTCAAACATTTCTCTGTCTACTTTTATCCCACAGCCCTCACAAAACTTGTAGGTGATTTTTATCTCAGTATTACATATGGACCCTTCTTCCAGTTTGTTTCTACAAAAAACAACTTCTGTCTTATGTGGCTTCACCATCTTTGTGCCACACTCTGGACAAAACTTGAATGACTCTCCCACTTCAAAACCACATCCAGCATTTAGGCACTTCATTGTGAATGCTAAGCTGGTACTTGGTTATCTGAAAAATAGCAAAAATCAATTTAAGAAAAGGATATGATTTCTGTAGGTATGAAGATATTGCAAAAATGCCAAACAAACCAAATGGACCTGAATCACACAAATGTGCACTAGCTGGCCTAGTGTTAAGTACACACAACATAATTATATGAACCAGTAAATGAAAATTGGGACCTTATGGTTTTCCAGTTTGCAGTTCTTTAAATACTTATGTGTAGCCCCCTAAATGGGCTACAGATGTGTGTTTTGCCTGAAGCTTCCTCAAGGACTCTACTACATCTGCTAACAGCAAAGGCTCTGGGGAGACTGTGCTTATGCCCTATGTGATAAGTACCTTTTCTCATGTACTGGCTCATATCTTCATGGAAAATAAGACAAGAGGCTCAGGGGCCATGGCTCACCCACCTGTGTGAAATAGCTACTGTAGATATGCATTTGTTATGCAACATTTTTTTCAATTCTGCCATTGCAACTAATGAAAGGATTTAGTTTAGGGGCTAGTTAATGCATTTTAAACAGAATAAACCTCAAAATACCTCATAATTATATCCAAAATAGCCCAAAAATAGCCCCTAAACCTTTGATGTTCATCCGTATAGATGGACAGATACTCGAAAATTCAGACAGTATAACATAATACACTTGCCTTTTTTTTGTGCCAAGGGTATGAAAATGAAATTAAACCATTTTCCCATTATAAGTCAATGCTAGCTTTCTGTTGCCATGACAACCAAACCAAGAGGCAGACCACCATAATTATAGCTATTCATACCCAATTGACTTTTGTACCAAATTAGAGTCATACTGCTTCAGTGGTTTCCAAGTTGTCATTTGAAAAAGTCCTTTCTCAAAACTGAATGTTGCCATGGCAACCAAACAACATGACCACCAGTCATAAATCATACAAACTGGGTAGACAATCATCAGATGATCATAACTGCAAAATATGGCTCAAATCACTTCACTGGTTAAAGAGAAAGTGCAATTTAACCATTTTCCCATTATAAGTCTATGGCAGCCTTCTGTTGCCATGACAACCTAACCAAGAGTCAGACCGCCAAACTTTTGACTATTTTGAATTATCCTATGTCAAGCAACATTTGTACTAAATTAAAGTCCAATTGCTTCTGTGATTTTGGAGGAATTGTCATTTAAAAAAATCCTTCTTCAATTTAATGTTGCCATGGCAGCCAAACAAATGGCCACTGGTCAGCAAACACACAAACTGGATAGACAATCATCTTATGATCATAACTGCCAAATATGGTTCACATCACTTCAGTGGTAATGGAGAAAATGCAATTAAATCATTTTCCCATTTTAAGTCTATTGGAGCTTTCTGTTGCCATTGCAACCAAACCAAGAGACAGATCAACACAATTTTAGCTATTTTGAATTGCTCTTACCCAAGCAACATTTGTACCAAATTAGAGCCAAACTGCTTCAGTGGTTTTGATGGAGTTATTTAAAAAATTCCTTTTTTAAAATTTAATGTTGCCATGGCAACCAAATAAAATGGTCACTGGTCATCAAACCACATAAACTGGGTAGACAATCATCAGATGATCATAACTGTCAAATATGGTTCACATCACTTCCGTGGTTATGGAGAAAATGCAATTAAACCATTTTCCCATTATAAGTCTATGGGAGCTTTCTGTTGCCATGGCAACCAAACCAAGAGGCAGATCACCATAATTTTACCTATTTTGGATTACCCTTATCCAAGTAACATTTATACCAAATTAGAGACAAACTGCTTCAGCAGTTTAACAGGAGCTGTCATTTAAAAAATTCCTTTTTCAAAATTGAATGTTGCCATAGTAACCAAACAAAATGGCAGCTGGTCATAAAACACATAAACTTGGTAGACAATCATCAGATGATCATAACTGCCAAATATGGTAGATATCACTTCAGTGGTTATGGAGAAAATGCACTTTAACCATTTTCCCCATTATAAGTCTTAGGGAGCTTTCTGTTGCCATGGCAACCAAACCAAGAGTCAGACCACCATAAAGTTATCTATTTTTAAATCCCCCTACCAAAGCAACATTCTTACCAAATTAGGGACAAATTGCATCAGTGGCTTTGGAGGAGTTGTCGTTTGAAAGTGTTAATGGGCGGATGGACGGCCGCAAAGACGGACGGACCAAAAAGTGATCACTATAGCTCATCTTGAGCATAGCTCAGGTGAGCTAAAAAATACCAATACCAATAGTGGGCTTCAGCTTCTTTCATCTAGAAGAGATTGTGATCCAAATATGAAGATCCAAGGCTTTAAGATTACTGAGAAACTAAACTAAATGCTGTAAGTGAAACTTAACCGTTTGTCCTGCTGAATAAATTAATATGCCACACTCACTTCTAATGGACAAACAATCAGATTCCTTGATCCAGACTGATGATATAAATTCACATACTGAATGACAAACAGTGCAGATCCAGATCAGTTGGCTTCTTAATCTGGATCTACACTGTTTGCAAAGGCAGAGCATATCCCAATTCAGCACAACAAGGGTTAATAATCCAAGTTAGCAAACCCTGAAATACAGGTCATGGTTATATACTGATATAGGGCCCAGCTGCTGTCACCTAGAAGCAATTGTGGTCCAAGTATGAAGGTCAAAAGTCTTATGATTATTGAGAAGAAAAACAAAAACTCTCCTGCCTGCCAACATTTGCTAAATCTAATATCCTGAAATCAGGCCTCCTAGTGGCCCATTTGGAAAATAAAGGTTTTTATAAAGGTTCCTTTTACCAAAAATAAAGGTTTTTTACAGGTTTTTCAACAAAAATATAAGTCTTCCCTACTCACTTTCATCACATTTCAAGCTGTTAGCTTCTTAATACCAGATATCTTTACCATGCATAATTACCATGCATTATAGTTCTGATCAAAGTAATTTGATTACAATACCTGGGTCAATAACACTTTTTCCTGATCTAGTTGTACACAGCACCTATTTGCAGTTCCATGAACCAGCCAGATAACATTTACAAGCACTACTTTTGAAAACAACTTTTGCCGTAAAAAAATCAGAAAGCCCTTTCTGCAAAAATATAGGTTTTTGTATGGAAATAAAGGTTTTTTTAGAGGATTTATAAGCAAAATAAAGGTTTTATAGGTTTTGCTAGGAGGCCTGTCAGAAATCCTGGTTAACCCTTATCCTGATGCATTTTCTTCTGATTTGGAACTACCGCAACCCTCATAATTTCCCTTGTTTTTCACTGATTACATTCATACTTCCACAAATAGAAAAGTACTATGAGGATGCCATGCAACTTTCTTCCAAGTATAAGCCTTGTTTCTGTAGGTTCTGAGAAGCACTCAAGTAGGCCTACATAACCCCATCTCCCACCAACTCAACTCCCACTAAAGCATAAATATGAGAACAGTATGATAAAGGTTAATAAAATTTGTACTTCAACTGCCAACAAAGTTTTTGCCAAGCAGCACTTCATACAATCTGTCTCCAAACAACAACAATCATGAGGGTAATACCAAATTCACGACCTGTACTGTCGACCTAGTTGAAGTAGGTATGGCTAAAAGTTGCCATCGACTGAGAAATATGGTTTTCGACTGAGTAGTACGGATTTCAACATACTAATGACTTTGTTTGGTACCTGCTCGGAGTATAATTTTAGAATATGTTTCCATTTTTTTTTGTTTTCAGACTATTTCTTAAATATTTAGCTATCTTTAAAATTGTTCTGGGTGGCTGGCTGATCGCTTGTTTTCCTCTGAGATGAATCAAACCAGAAAACTTTTGCTCAGTGTCATGACCAATTGAGGGAAGAATTATGTAAAATATCACAAGTATACATGGTAATCAATTATTTGTGTGTGTCTATGTGCTTAATATGCATTTGTGGTACTTTTTTACTTTTGCTGATACTGCTGTAGATGAGAAAGATACCATCAATATTCATTCGTTGGTAATCGATGGCCGTATCCCGATATTTTTTCGAATGCCCATAAAATCTGTCAGAGTGCATAAATTATGCCAAGCATCCTTTTTTTGTAGATATATTAGTTGTAGGTAAAATATATTAGGTGTTTTATTGCTTTCTGACCTATCTAAATAAATTTAATAAAAGCCTCTTGTGGGCAAGCATCCCCCGATGTCATGGCTTTGTCAGTACAGGGTTGTGACTTTTAAATCCGTATGATAGGAGGATAATCCCAAAATCACATGCACATCTTCAGACCATGCAGAACAAATATGCATAGTTTCAAAATGACTGGTCGAAAATTCTAGGAGGAGTTGCACCAACAAGGTATCTATTCTAATACTAACTGGACCTGGAAAAAACTAAGTCAAAAAAGTGGGAAAAAAATTGATAACAAATAATGGGATAACCCCAAAATCACATGCATATCTTCAGACCATGTAGAAGAAGTATGCATAGTTTAAACAAGAGCTCCGCCAAGCGGGGCATTATACGCCCGTGGCATGTAAAAAGATGTAGCACAAAAACTGGCTCCTGTATAATTCAGTGCTCTGGATATAAACTGTAAGTGGAATTACAAAAAAAAAAAATAAAAAAAATATAAAAAAATTTCATTGGGGTATCTCTGCTGATATTTGGTGAACTGTAACCTAAGTGACCAAGCTGGCCCAGGAATTAAGGAAGAAGTGATTTCTCCCTCCTGGGAAAATAGGGAGAAGTTTGCTGCTTCTAGGGAGAAGTGCTTTCTGACAGAGGACACACCACAGAAGCATGACTATGGCTGATTTGTTTTTCCTGTACTTTAATATCTTACCAAACATTAACAAAACAAAAATAAACAACAACAAAAAAAAAATGCTGCAAGAATTTTTTTTTTGTAAACCTTTAACTTGTTTAATAATGATTTTATTTTTGTTCTTCAAGGGAGCCAAATCAGAAGAGTATTAAAAAAAAAAAAAAAAATCTAAAAAAGAATTATGTCTACATAAAGATTTGATAATGGCAACCTTTCCTTGCAAATCTAATAACAGAAGAAAAAAAAAAAAAAACAAGAGGCCCACGGGCCACGGTTCGCTCACCTGAGTGACATAGCCACTGCAGACATGCAGATGTTATGCAACATTTTTCCAATCCTATCATCGCAACTAATGAAAATATCATCATTTGAGCAGTTCTTAGTTTTGAAGAAGAATATATGGGCCTGACAGTCAATGGAGCATGATCATTTGAATAAACTATCAATCACATTTCAACAGAAGGATCAATGTGAAATTTGGTGGAAATTGGCTAAGTGGTTTCTGAAGAATCATGATTTTATACATGTAAACAGCACAGTGGCAGGGAAATATTATAAATATAAACCAGATGATGGCCATCTTAGATTTCCAATCAGAACAATTTTAACTACTGTTGATCTACAAGTCACTTCGATACTTTCAATATAAATGTATATGGCCCATACAAATAGGGGAGCAAATTTGACCTTGGAGGCAAAAAGGTCAAAATTAATGTCAACATAGAACCATCATTTGAGCAATTTTGGTAGATCTCCTGTCCCCCGTAATTTGTGCAAAGATTAGGACCCAGGGCTTATTTGGTTATGGAGAAGAAGATTTTTAAAGGTTTTTACCATATATGGGCATGGCAGCCATTTTGATCAATGGACCATACCCAGTTTAGCAATCTTTCATTCTCCTGCCCACGGAGGCTCCGCATGAAATTTGAGCAACACTGGCCCAGAGGCTTCAGAGGAAAAGCCATTTGGAATTATCAACTTTTTTTCCATACAAATGTATGGGGCCCATACAAATGCATACAGAAGCAACTTGACCTCGCCGTAAAAAGGTTAAATGTCAATGTATGATAATTATTTTAGCAACTTTGGTAGACCACCCGTTCCAGATGATATATGCAAAGATTCAGCCACAAGCCATCCTCGGTTTTGGAGAATAAGATTTTTAAATGTTTTTTCCCATGCAAATGAATAAGGAAGCAAACTTGACCTTGCCGTAAAAAGGTCAAATGTCAAGGTATGACCATTATTTTAGCAACTTTGGTAGACCCCTTGTCCCCGATGATTTATGCAAACATTCAGCCCCAAAGCATCCTCAGTTCTAGAGAAGAAGATTTATAAAGGTTTTTACCATATATGGGCATGGAGCCCATCTTGATCAACGAACCATGACCATTTTAGCAATCTTTTGTTCCCCCTACCTAAGGAGGCTCCATATGAAATTTGAGCAAAATTGGCCCAGAGGCTCCAGAGGAGAAGTTGTTTGAAATTCTGAACATTTTTCCCATACAAATGCATAAGGAAGCAAAATTGACCTGAACGTAAAAAGGTCAAATGTCAATGTACGACCATTATTTTAGCAATTTTGGTAGCCCTCCTGTTCCCAAAGATATATGCAAAGATTCAGCCAAAAGGCATGCTCGGTTTTGGAGAAGAAGATTTTTAAAGGTTTTTCCCATTCAAATGCATAGGGAAGCAAACTTGACCTTGCTGTAAAAAGGTCAAACGTCAACGTACGACAATTCTTTTAGCAATGTTGGTAGACCTACCATACACGATGATTTCTGCAAAGGTTCAGCCCCAAGGCATTCTCGGTTCTGGAGGAGAAGATTTTTAAAGGTTTTTTTTCCATATATGGGCCTGGCGGCCATCTTGGTCAACGGACCGTGACCATTTTAGCAATTTTTCGTTCCCCCACCCTAAGGAGGCTCCATATGAAATATGAGCAAAATTGGCCCAGAGGCTCCAGAGGAGAAGTTGTTTGAAATTCTGAACATTTTTCCCATACAAATGCATAAGGAAGGAAAATTGACCTTACCGTAAAAAGGTCAAATGTCAATGTACGACCATTATTTTAGCAATTTTGGTAGCTCTCCTGTTCCTGAAGATACATGCAAAGGTTCAGCCATAAGGCATGCTCGGTTTTGGAGAAGAAGATTTTTAAAGGTTTTTCCCATTCAAATGCATAGGGAAGCAAACTTGACCTTGCTGTAAAAAGGTCAAACGTCAACGTACGACAATTCTTTTAGCAATTTTGGTAGACCTCCCGTCCCCAATGATTCCTGCAAAGGTTCAGCCCCAAGGCATTCTCGGTCCTAGAGGAGAAGATTTTTAAAGGTTTTTACCATATATGGGCGTGGCGGCCATCTTGGTCAATGGACCGCAACCATTTTAGCAATTTTATGTTCCCCTACCCTAAGGAGGCTCCATATGAAATTTGAGCAAAATTGGCTCAGCGGTTTCAGAGGAGAAGTTGTTTGAAAATGTTATCGGACGGATGGACAAAAAGTGATCACAATAGCTCATCCTGAGCAGAGCTCAGGTGAGCTAAAAAAAAGAAATAATCAATATCTTGCCCATATGACCAAAACTTTAGTTATTTGCAAAAAATATACCTATTATAAAATAAAATTTGCACACTATTACCTCTAAACAATATGCTGCAAAAAGTTTACAAAAACTTCCAAAGGGGCATAAATCTGCAAATATTTAGTGCACTGTAACCTCGAAATCATATGTGCTGCTCCATATCATCATGTAACTATTTATGAAGTTTCAGCTTGATGGGATGTAAACTATAGAAGGATTTAGCCGGAAACAAAAAATTTACAGAAATTAATAGAAATTTTCAACGGGGTTTAACTCTGCTAATGTTTGGTGGACTGTAAACTTGAAACAATATGCGCTACTACACATCATGGTCCAAACTACAAATAAAATTTCAGCTTAATAGGATGTAAACTGTAGGAGGATTTAGCCGGAAACGAAAAGTTTACTGAAATTTTCAAAGGGCCATAACTCTGCTAATATTTGGTGGACTTTAACCGCGAAACAATATGCGCTGCACCACATCAGGGTCTAACTGTACATGAAGTTTCAGCTTGATTGGATGTAAACTGTAGGAGGATTTAGCCAGAAACGAAAAATTAATCTTCAAAGGGGTATAACTCCGCTAATATTTGGTGGACTGTAACCTTGAAACAATATGCGCTGCTCCACATCATGGTCTAACTACAAATCAAGTATTAGTTTGATCTGATGTAAACTGTAGAAGGAGTTAGCTGGAAACGAAAAGTCAAGTGAAATTTTCAAAGGGGCATAACTCTGCTAATATTTGGTGGACTGTAACCTCAAAAAAGTAATTGCTGCTCCACATCATGGTCTAACTATAAATGAAGTTTCAGCTTGATTGGATGTAAAATGTAGGAGGAGTTAACCCGAAATGAAAAGTTTACAGAAATTTTCTAAGGGCATGACTCTGCAAACATTTAGTGGACTGTAACCCTGAAATAATATGCACTGTGCCTAATCATGGTCTAACTATATACCAAGTTTCAGCTTGATCGGATGTAAACTGTAGGAGGAGTTAACCCGAAATGAAAAGTTTACAGAAATTTTCTAAGGGCATGACTCTGCAAACATTTGGTGGACTGTAACCCTGAAACAATATGCGCTGCGCCTAATCATGGTCTAACTATATACCAAGTTTCAGCTTGATCGGATGTAAACTGTAGGAGCGAGTTAGCCGGAAACGAAAAAGTTTACGGATGGACGGACGCCATACCCCGTAACATAATATGTCCCGTTTTTCAAACGGGCTATAAAAATGATGTGAAAACTGTAGGATGAGTTGCACCCACAAGGTATCCTGATACTATTCGGGACCTAAAAAACGTCGAAAAAGCAGAAAAAAGTTGAAAAACTAGAGCAAGTGCCAAGAGGGTCACAAATACCCCCGGCCGGCACCATTTCTTAATTATAAAATATCATAAATTTAATGACAATGATATAAGGCAAAATTTTGTTTAAAATGTCAGTCTCTGGAGTAAATAGTCTTCAAGACATGAAGCAAATTTGCTGGACCATAAAATATAAGTTACTGACCTACATATACTTGAGAAGTTAATCTGATGGTCACATTGATCCATTCTACCAACTATGATGCTAATCCATTAAATAATCTAAAAGATATCAAGCAAAATCACTAGACCATGAAATATAGGTCATGCTGATTTATATTTACTTTGAGGTCAAAGTTTGGGTCACACTGTGTCATTTTATGTAAATATAAGACTTAGGTATCAAATAGTGGGAGATATAAGAAAAAACACAGGGCTATGAAATATATGTCATATAATCCCCAAGTATGATAATAATACATCAAATTGTCTTCAAGATGTAACATAGAATCACTGGACCATGAAATATAGGTCACAGTGACCTACATTTACTTTTAGGTCAACTGTTTGATCATACTGATTCATAATCCCAAACAATGATGTTCATACATCAAATAACATTCAAGATATAAGGTAAAATTACTGGATCATGAAATATAGGTCAGGGTGATCTACATTTGTTACATTGTCAATCGTGGTGTCACAAAGAACCAATATTCCAAGTATCACATTAATCAATGAAATAGTCTTCAAGATATAAGGCAAAATCATTGGAGCATGAAAATAAAGTCACAATGACCTTGACCTTATTACACTGAATGTTGATGTGATAAATATGTCTGATGCCCATCCTTCTTTATTAAGAAGTTGTTTGCATAAACAAACTGCAACATACTACTCTACTGAGGCATTAATCCATGAAATAGTCTTCAAAATATAAGCAAAAATCACTGGAGCATGAAAATAAGGTCACAATGACCTTGACCTTGTTACACTGAATGCTGATGTGATAAACGTGTCTGATGCCCAGTCTTCTTTATTAAGCAGTTTGTATAAACAAACTGCAATACAGTACTTTACTGGGTGTCCTAGCCCCACCCTGGGGCATGATCCAGAGGTTCATAGAAGTAGAATGGAAGATAACCCTCCCAGGTATCCCTATACCAAATATGAAAAAGTTTTGATCAGTGGCTGCAGAATTATAGTTATCAAAAAACTGTGAAGTAAAACTTGGTTATAGAAAGGGTTAACAGACGGAATCATGGACGGAAGGATGGATGGAAGGAGGGAAGGATGAACTGATGAACGGAACCGACAAAAACTATATACCCCTTCGGCATACTCCCTCTGCCGGGTTATAAAAATGAAAGGAGGATAACTCCAAAAGCAGATGCACAGCTTCAGACCATGATAAAAACCACCTGCAAACTTTCAAAATGTTTTGCATGAAATTGTAAGAGGAGTTGCATCCGCAAGTTACCCATGTCATTGTGTCAAAACTAAACTAGAATTCAGAAAATCGGATGTGTCGCCTACTTAAAGTGCCAACCATTTGATATGAATAAGGAAAATAAACATTGTCCTTATAACCGCTCCTATCCCTAAAGGCGAGTAAGTCGAAAAAAGGTCATAACTTACCCAAATTTTTGCGGCGGATGATTACCAATACCGAACTTGACCTGTATTTTTACAATAATATATCCTTCTGCAAACTTTAAATAAAATCACTGCATCAATGCAAAAGTTATTGAGTGAAAACCAATTTCAACACACCAAAAAAAAAAAAAAAAAAAAAATAAGAGGAAGAAGGGCCATAACTCAGCCAAACATTTGTGGATGATAACTAATATTGAACTTGACTTGTATTTTACTATGATATATCCTTCTTCAAACTTTCAATAAAATCAATGCATCCCTGCAAAAGTTACTGATGGGAAACCAAATAAACATACCAACCAAAACTAAGTCAAAAGGGCCATTACTCAGCCAAAATTTGGTGAATGAGTACCAATATCAAACTTGACCTGTATTTTACAGTGATACAGAGTTCTGCAAAGTTTGAATGAAATCAATGAACCCCTTCAAAAGTAACTGAGTGGAGACGAAAAACAAAAATTAAGTCAAAAAAGGGCTATAACTCAGTCAAAATTTGGCGGATGACTACCAATATCACATTTGACCTGTATTTTATAATGATATAAAGTTTTGTAAAATTTGAATGAAATCAACACATCCCTTCAAAAGTTATTGAATGGAAACAAAATGTGTGATGCCCACATGGACGAGGCCGACGACACCACCGCTGATGCCACTGCCGCGGCAGAAGGACAACATGATTCCTATATGTCTGCCATGCTACGCAGGCGACACAAAAAAACTAAGTTGAAAAAAAAAGCAAAAAGTTTAAACAAGAGGCCCATGGGCCACAACCCTCACCTGAGTCAACTGCTGCAAGTTAATCAGGTCATTTACTCATCATTCCCTATCAGCCTGTCCAGTTTCAAGGCTATGGCTTAAACAGTTTTTGAGATATCTTGCTGACAAGGTTAAAATGCTGAACTTTTAAAAAGGCCATACTTAGTCAAAACAAGAATATATATGGTTTATGGATGGATATCTGAATGGTTTCCAAGATATTATGCATTTTATGAAAAGAGCAGGTGGGGCATGCCCCCTGGGGACCCAGGGATCCATGTCACTAAATGCAGCTTGTCATAAGGAACAACAATATATATGGTTTATGGGTGGGGATCTGAACAGTTTCCGAGATATAACACATTTTATGAAATGAAGGGGATGGGGCATGCCCCTGGGGGACCCCTTTGGGATCCATGGTCCATGTCACTTAATGCGCCTCATCATAAGGAACAAGAATATATATGATTTATGGGTGGGGATCTGAACAGTTTCCGAGATATAAAGCATTTTGTGAAAAGGGGGTGGAGCATTCCCCCAGTGGACACCCAGGGGTCCGAAGATCCATGTCACTAAATGCACCTTATCTTAAGGAACAAGAATATATGGTTTACGGGTGGGGATCTGAACAGTTTACAAGATATAACATATTTTATGAAATGAAGGGGATAGGGCATGCCCTCGGGGGACCCTCTTGGGATCCATGGTCCACGTCACTAAATGCGCCTCGTCATAAGGAACAAGAATATATATGGTTTATGGGTGGGGATCTGAACGGTTTCCAAGATATTAAGCATTTTGTGAAATGAAGGGGGTGGGGCATGCTCCAAGGGGACACCCAGGGGTCCGAAAATCCATGTCACTAAATGCGCCTTATCTTAAGGAACAAGAATATATATGGTTTATGGGTGGGGATTAGAATGATTTCCAAGATATTATGCATTTTATGAAATGAAGGGGGTGGAGCATGCCCCCGGTGGACCCCCTGGAGTCCCAAGATCCAAGCCACTTAATGTGCCTTATCAGATGGAACAAGAATATATATGGTTTAGGGAGGGTATTCTGAACCCTAAGTAAGTTATTATGCATTTTCATTTTTTCGCATACAAATGCCTATGCGACCAAATTTGACCTTGGCCTAAAATAGGTCATAGTCATCCCAGGGTCACCATTTATGCAATTTATGATGGGCCCACGTCCCAGATGCTACATACCAAGTTTCATGCAAATCGGCCCAGCGGTTCCGGAGAAGAAGATTTTTGAAGGGTTTTTACCATATATGGGCATGGCGGCCATCTTGGTCCTGTGACCTGGACCACCCAGGGGTCCCAAGATCCATGTCACTAAATGCGCCTTAAGGAACAAGAATATATATGGTTTAGGGTGGGGACCTGAACGGTTTTCAAGATATTAAGCATTTTATGAAATGAAGGGGGTGGGGCATGCTCCCAAGGGACACCCAGGGGTCCCAAGATCCATGTCACTAAATGCGCCTTATCTTATTGAACAAGAATATATATGGTTTATGGGTGAGGATTTGAATGGTTTCCAAGATATTATGCATTTTATGAAATGAAGGGGGTAGGGCATGCCCCCGGGGACCCCCTGGGGTCCCAAGATCCGTGTCACTTAATGTGCCTTATCAGAAGGAACAAGAATATTTATGGTTTATAGAGGGTATTCTGAAGTAAGTTATTATGCATTTTCACTTTTTCGCATACAAATGCTTCGGTCGCTCAGTTGGATGCGCCGTCTGACTGGAGACCAGGAGGTTGCGGGTTCAACCCCCGCCGAGGTCAGCAACATTCTTTTGTGGAGATTGATCGTGAAATATTTTCTGCGGTCATTCTCTCCCTTCCACTGATTCAAGAAGGGCAGTTGTCAGTTTCTGGCGAAAGAATGTGCACAATACTGGTTAACCGCTTAGAGGACTAAGCCTGCCCAGTAAACGTGTGGTTAGGTAAACTGACCACGCTCGACATGACCCCACTGGGTTGACTTGGCCATAAAACCTCAACACAAACAAACAAATGCCTATGCGACCAAATCTGACCTTGGCCTAAACTAGGTCAAGGTCATCCCAGGGTCACCTTTTATGCAATTTATGATGGGCCCACGTCCCAGATGCTACATACCAAGTTTCATGCAAATCGGCCCAGCGGTTCCGGAGAAGAAGATTTTTGAAGGGTTTTTACCATATATGGGCATGGCGGCCATCTTGGTCATGTGACCTGGACCCCATATGCAAACTTTCGTTCCCCCATCCCATGGAGGCTCCACATGAAATTTGACTTCAATCGGCCCAGTGTTTCCAGAGGAGAAGACGTTTGAAAATGTGAACACGACACACAGACAGACGGACAGACAAAAGCCTTGCCATATGATAAGCTCACCAATGAGCCTTCGGCTCAGGTGGCTAGAAAGATAATGGCAGGATAACCCAAAAACAGTCTTCGCGAAAACTTTTGAAGTGCTTAAGGATGGCTGTCAGTTAGACAGAAATTTTCTCCAGGACAGAGGGAAAATCTAAAGGACAGACAAATTTTGGTTTCAACTGATAATAACCTAAGATTAGAAAATATACGAGGGTCCTGCAAAAAGTTTTGTCACTGGGTTCGGATTACTTCAGTGCTATGTTTTATCAAACATATTTTTATTACAAACATTCAAAGTATTCCCTTTTACTGAAGCACATTTTTGTTACCTTTTTATCCAGTCGCCAAAAGCAGATAAAGTCTTCTTTTGGCATCTGTTGGAGACACTGATAAATAGCATTGCCAAGAGAACTTCTAGACGTATACTTATTTCCAGAAACCATTTTCTTAAGCTTTGGAAATAGAAAGAAGTCACAGGGACTCAGGTCAGGTGAATAAGGTGGATGGTTTAAAACTTTCACCTTTTCAAAAGCCAACTAGAGTTGGTGTTTGTAAAACACTATGCCCCCAACTGCCTGACTCTAACACTGTTTGACTCCAACACTGCTTAGCCATGATGGTAACAACAGTACAAATATATGATTTCAATGTTATTTTATCAAAGGGAAATAACTCTAAAACAGAAGATGATTGGGATAAGAAAAAAATATGGATCACCTATTTTTTCATGAGGAATCAAAACATGAAATTTCAAAACATTAGCATACATGGTTCTAAACTTATGCTATACACAATAAAGCAACAACATTAAATAGCCTGAAATTGCGAAGGGCCATAACTCCAACATTTCATTTAATTGGTTCAAAATTTATTCAGGTGATCTCCTCCTCAATCCCAATCAGTATACCAAATATCATGGCTCTGGCTTAAATACTTTTTGAGATATCTTGCTGAAAAAGTCAAAATGCCTAGAACTACAAAGGGCCATAACTACATCAATTTTTCATGGAATTCCCTAAAAAACAAACCAGCTAATCTCCACATCATACCCAATCAGCATATAATATTTCAAGACCCTAGCTTAAGTGCTTTTCGAGAAATCTTGCTGACAAGGTCAAAATGAGCAGAACTGCAAAGGGCCATAACTTTATCAATATTTTCATGGAATTCTCTCAAAATATAATCGGGTAATTTACACATCATTCCCACTCACTGTATCGAATTTCAAGAACCCAGCTTAAATACTTTTCAAGATATCTTGCTCACAAGATTTAATTCTGATTTTTTTCAAAGGGGCGTAACTTTAAATAAACATGCTAGACAAGAAACAAAATACGGGTCAGCTATTTTTTCATTGGGAACCCAAATATAAAATTTCAAAACCCTAGCGTGCAGGGTTCTTAAGATATGGCATGCACAAAAAAAGCTTGATGAACGGACAAACAGTCAGATGGACAAATGAAGGCAAATTAATATACCCCATCAATTTCATTTGAAACTGGGGGCATAATCAGGTCATCTACTCATCGCTACCAATCTATTCATCAATTTTCAAGGCTCCAGCTTCAATAGTTTTTGAGATATTTTGTTCACAAGGGAAATATGCCCAAATTTACAAAGGGCCATTACTTACGAAATATTTTTCAGAATTTACAAATAAATTAATCAGGTCATCTACTCATCATTACCAATCAATTCACCAAGTTTCAAGTCTCTAGCTCTAACAGTTTTTAAGATATTTTGCTGACAAGATAAAACTGCCCAAAATAACAAAGGGCCATAACTCAATAAGTATTTTTCAAAATTTCTTCAAAAGTTAATCAGGTCATCTACTCATCACTACAAATCCATTTACTAAGTTTTAAGGCTCTAGCTCTAACAGTTTTTGAGATATTTTGCTGACAAGATAAAAATGCCTAAAATTACAAAGGGGCATAACTCAAGAAGTATATTTCAAAATTTCTTCAAAAGTTAATCAGGTTGTCTACTCATCACTACCAGTCTATTCATCAAGTTTCAAGGCTCTAGCTTCAATAGTTTTTGAGATATTTTGCTGACAAGTTAAAAATGCCCTAAATTCTAAAGGGCCATAACTCATGGTGTGTTTTTCAGAATTTCTTCAAAAGTTAATCAGGTCATCTACACATCACTACAAATCAATTTACTAAGTTTCAAGGCTCAAGCTCTAACAGTTTTTGAGATATTTTGCTGACAAGGAAAAAACGCCCAAAGTTACAAAGGGCCATAACTGAAGAAACATTTTTCAAAATTTCTTCAAAAGTTAATCAGGTTGTCTACTCATCACTACCAGTCTATTCATTAAGTTTCGAGGCTCTAGCTCCAACGGTTTTTTGAGATATTTTGCTGACAAGGTAAAAATGCCCAAAATTACAAAGGGCCATAACTCATGAAGTATTTTTCAGAATATCTTCAAAAGTTAATCAGGTCATCTACTCATCACTACAAATCCATTTACTAAGTTTCAAGGCTCTAGCTCTAACAGTTTTTGAGATATTTTGCTGACAAAGTAAAGTTGCCCAAAATTACAAAAGGCCATAACTCAAGAAGTATTTTTCAAAATTTCTTCAAAAGTTAATCAGGTTGTCTACTCATCACTACCAGTCTATTCATCAAGTTTCAAGGCTCTAGCTTTAATAGTTTTTGAGATATTTTGCTGACAAGATTGCATCCATATTTTTTCAAAGGGCCATAATTCAGAAAAGGGACATAATCCTGTCAAGAAAAAAAATATGTGTCAGCTATTTTTTCATGAGGAATCCATATATGAAATTTCAAAACAGTAGCATTCACGGTTTTAAAGTTATGTTATGCATCAAAAAGCGTGACGAACGGACGGACCAACGGACGGACGGAAGGACGGATGGACGGACAAACAACCAGAAGCAATATGCCCCTCCAACTTCTTTGAAGTTGGGGGCATAAAAAAGACTTAACAACCTCATTTTTATGAGAGGAGGCATTGTCATGTAAAAGGTGGACTCCTGACCATCCTTTGTTTGGTCGTTTCTTATTGTAAAACTCTTTCACTTTCTTCAGTACAGAATTCTTGTAGAATCGTCCAGTGACTGTATGACCAGATGGACAAGGCACTTGAACGACTGGCCCACCTGAATTAAAGAAAATTGCGTACAACATCTTTTTCGAACTTATGCTTCTCTTGGCAATACATGGGCATTTTTTATCTTTTTGCTTCCATTGCTTATTATCAGCCCTTCTTTGTGCTCAAACATGTGCACCCACGTTTCATCACCTGTTAGCAAGTTAGAAATAACCCGAATATTACAGCCTTTGTATGTTTTCAAAAGTTCCCGGGCACATTTAAGGCATTGTGTCTTTTGCTCCTCAGTGAGCAAATGAGGTACCCACCTAACGCAAACCTTTCTCAGGTCCAAATGCTTTTTCAGAATTGTTTGCACACTGCCTTCTGATATGCCAGTACAACTAGCTATATCTTTGACAGACAATCGCACATCCTGTTTGACCACAATCTTTACAGCGGCGATGTTAGCCTTGGTAACAGAGGTTTTAGGCCTTCCAGGACGGGTATCATCCTCAACAGAAAATTTCCCAGCTTTAAAAGCTTTAACCCACCTAAAATCTGTGTGCATTGAAATGGTCTGAGGTCCATATATACTACACAATTCATATCTGCTTTGAGTCTATATTAAGCCTAATGTGGCATTTAATATAGCTACGAATTTCAGTCTTCTGGTCCATGTTCCAATGTAACAAGTAAATTGGTCAGTGTATATGACTGCATCTATTTCAATTTGAAATAACTCAAGCAATTTGCATGAAATAAACAGGTATCATTAGCTAATCAACACACCATTCAAGTGCAGTGAAGCATTTTAAAATATACCTGGGATAAAACTAAGGAAGCCTATCAGTGACAGAACTTTTTGCACGATCCTTGTAATTTTAGTGTTCAGATAATACTGTTTTAGTGCCTTTTTACCAAAGAATGTAAAGACAAAAGCAAATGAAATTTTAAAACAAGAGGGCCATGATGGCCCTGAAATGCCTACCTGAGTATCTTAGCACTAAGAGAACTTGACCCATAAATGATCAAGGCAAACATTCTGACCAAGATTCATGATGATTATATAAACAAGTAGCACACCTAATGGACCATAAAATATAGATCAAGGTCAAATATGAATAACTGCACTCGAGGCCAAACTTGACCTAGAAATCATCAAGACAAACATGTTGAGCAAGGTTCATGATGATTGCACCTGCTTAGGACCCTTTGGTTTCAGAAAAATTTTTTTTCTTTAAGTTTCAGCTATATAGCTCTATATTAACAAGAATTCCGTGGAAGGCATCATCGCACCTGCTTGGGCAAAAGTCACGAGAGCCACAATCAGAATGTGGTTATTAAATAAGTTTATTTCATTCTTAGCAGTGCTTAGTTGGAAAACTGGGTTGAAAAAAAAATGTAGACAAAGTGCCTAGTGGGGCACATATATTCCAGACCAGTGCCATTGCCTCTAATGGCTATATCTTCAGCACTGACTTTTCGTATTATACAGCCCAATGATAATGGAATGTCAATGTAAAATGTGTAAAAGTCACTGGAGCGTGAAATATAGGTCAAGGTCACGGGTCAAGGTATCTGCTAATTCAGTACATCAAGGTAGAGCACTATGCAAGGTATGGTGGTTGTAGGCCTTATAGTTGAGGAGATCAAACATCAAGGTAAAATGTGTCAAGTATAGGTCAAGGTCACTGGGTCAAGGTACCTGCCAAGCCAGTGCAATGAGGTGAAGCACTATGCAAGGTTTAGTGGTTGTAGGTCTTATATTTGAGGAGATACCGAACATCAACATAAAATGTGTCAAAGTCACTGGAGTGCAAAATATAGGTCAAGGCCACTAGGTCAAGGTACCTGCCAAGTTAATGACCCCTGGGGCATGGCCAATTCAGACCCAAGGGGCATGGTTGGCAGGATTTATGTAGGAGATTATTAAACATTGCTACATACTAAATGTATAAGCTGTGGGCCTCATGGTTTCAGAGAAGATTTTCTTAAGGTTTTCCCATTATAATCTATGGGAGTGAATGACCCCAGGGACATGGCCAATTTAGACCCCTGGAGCTTGATCAGCAGAATTTATATAGGGGACCACTAAACATTGCTACATACTAAATATACTCAAAGGCAATAATAAGTATACAGTTTCGAGTTTTGAGTACCGGCTGGTGTTGTACTTTTTTCATTAAAATGTTTTCACGGTCATTTTTGTCAAACGTCTGTCTTTGAAAATCACAAAGGTAATTCTTTCACAGTCATGAATTATATAGAGTTATGAGCCCTTAATTAAAAACAGCATTTCCAGTCATAACTCGCTTTGTATAAAACAAATGTCATTTTACGTTTCATAAATGTCTTGCACAAATGTCTGTGAGAAAAAACACAACGTTATTTAATTTGAAATTTCCATCAAATGATGTCAAACTGAATTTGAATTCTCAACTATCTCTCTTAGAATAAATAAAAGCACCGCAAGCATAATACCCTGCCACAGCAATTATTTGTTTATGTATTAAAGTTATTGTTGTGAAAATGTCTGGAAAGAAAATGACAGAGGGACAGATAACAATCCTAAACCAGATCTTGATAATATCAATGCATATAGCAAGTTTGGTTAAAAGGCCTTGTTATTTACTCGTTATCATCCAGAAATGAAAATATGGGCGTGTCTCGGGCAGATAATTACGTAAAAATTTGACCACATTTGCCCATTAGCAATTCCAAACCAGATCTCCTTAATGTCAATATATATAGCAAGTTTGATTAAAATCCCTTGTTATTTACTCAAGTTATCGTCCGGAAACGAAAATATGGGCGTGTCTCGGGCAGATAACTTCGTAAAAATTTGACAAAATTTGCCCATTAGCAATCCCAAACCAGATCTCCTTAATGTCAATGCATATAGCAAGTTTGGTGAAAATCCCTTGTTATTTACTCAAGTTATCGTCCGGAAACGAAAATATGGGCGTGTCTCGGGCAGATAACTGTGTAAAAATTTGATGAAATTTGCTCATTAGCAATACCAAAAGCAGATGCCCTTAATGTGAATGCATATAGCAAGTTTCATGAAAATCCCTTGTTATTTACTCAAGTTATCGTCCGGAAACGAAAATATGGGTGTGTCTCGGGCAGATAACTCCATAAAAATTTGACGAAATTTGCCCATTAGCAATCCCAAACCAGATCTCCTTAATGTCAATACATATAGCAAGTTTGGTTAAAATCCCTTGTCATTTACTTAAGTTATCGTTTAGAAATGAAAATATGGGCGTGTTTCGGGAAGATAACTCCGTAAAAATTTGACGAAATTTGCCCATTAGCATTTCCAAACCAGAGCTCATTAATGTCATTGCATATAGCAAGTTTGGTGAAAATCCCTTGTTATTTACTCAAGTTATCATCCAGAAACGAAAATATGGGCGTGTCTCAGGCAGATAACTCCATAAAAATTTAACGAAATTTGCCCATTAAGGCCATTAGCAATCCCAAACCAGATCTCCACAAGATCAATGCACATACCAAGTTTCGTGAAAATCCATTGACGTTTACTCAAGTTATCATCCAGAAACAAAAAACAGATGAACGGACGGCTGTACGACTGACGGACGGACACACAGACGACCAACGTGAAACCATAATACCCCGCCACTATTGTGTGGCGGGGTATAATTGTGTGGCGGGATATAAAAATATAGGGAATTTAAAGAGGCTATATCTGTAGTGGCATTGGTCGTTTCCACTTGAATTTTTCAAAAAAGTGTTGCTTGGCTTAGCCTCCGTGTACCACATACAGATGAAATCTCCTAAAACCATGTATTTAACAGAACAGTGTCAGTTAATGTCCCATAGAAATTCAATACATTCTGTCAGAACAGGTACGAAAATGTCAAAAACATCAAGTCCTTGGTATAGAAATTTGACAGTGTACTCTAGTATGCATTTCAAGATGAAACATGTCCTTACAACATTTTTATCCTTCTATCGACTGAATGCAATACCTATGCATAAATGTAAGTCTTTTGTTCAAAATGCACTTTTAAAGGGAAGCTACTCATACACAAATGTTGATTTAGACCCCCTATTCATTCCCGTAAAAGTTTCTTCCTTGCTCTTTGATATTGTTGCAAATTATGCGTAAATGATTGTTCTTAACTATGACATCAACAATTTATGTTCATTTGTAAAAATCTGGTGACAAATCCTCGCAGTATATATAACTTGTGTACCTCATGGTTTCAGAGAAGATTTTTTTTTTTTTCATTATAAGTCCAAGGGAGCTAATGACCCCTGGAATGTGCCAATTTGGACCCCAGGGGCATGGTTGGCAGGTTTTATGTAGGAGACCACTAAACATCACTGTAAGCTCTGGGCCTCACGGTTTCAGAGAAGAAGAGTTTTGAAGGTTCTTTAGCTATATAGCTCTTTTTAAATATATGACCCCCTGGAATGTGGCCAGTTTGGAGCCCAGGGACTTGATTGGCAGGATTTATGTAGGGGACCACTAAACATTGTTACATACTTAATTAAGATATGGGCCTCATGGTTTCTGAGAAGAAGATTTTTGAAGGTTTTATAGCTATATAGCTCTATATAAACAGGAGACCACTAACCACAACTACATACTAAATCTTTTAGCTCTCAGCCTCATGGTTTCAGAGAAGAAGATTTTTGAAGGTTTCTTAGCTATATAGCTCTATATAAACATATGACCCCCCCTGGGATGTGGCCAGTTTGGACCCCAAGGACTTGATTGGCAGGCTTATGTAGGGGACCACGCACATTGCTACATACTAAATACGTAAGCTGTGGGCCTCATGGTTTCAGAGAAGAAGGTTTTTTAAGTTTATCCCATTATAAGTCTATGGGAGCTAATGACCCCCGGGGCATGGCCAGTTTGGACCCCAGGGACTTGATTGGCAGGATTTATGTAGGAGAGCACTAACCACAACTACATACTAAATCTTTTAGCTCTCAGCCTCATGGTTTCAGAGAAGAAGATTTTTGAAGGTTTCTTAGCTATATAGCTCTATATAAACATATGACCCCCCTGGGATGTGGCAGGTTTGGAGCCCAGGGGCTTGACTGGCAGGATGTATGTAGGGGACCACTAAAAATTGCTACAAACTAATATATAAGCTGCGGGCCTCATGGTTTCAGAGAAGAAGAGTTTTTAAAGTTTTTCCCATTATAAGTCTGTAGGAGCTAATGACCGCCCCCCCCCCCCCCCCCCCGACCCTCCCCCACCCCCAGGCATGGCCAGTTTGGACCCCAGGGGCTTGATTGGCAGGATTTATGTAGGGGACCACTAAACATTGCTACATACTACATATATTAGCTGTGGGCCTCATGGTTTCAGAAAAGAAGATTTTTTAAGTTTATCCCATTATAAGTATGGGAGATTATGACCCCCATGGTGTGGCCAGTTTGGACCCCAGGGGCTGGATTGGCAGGATTTATGTAGGAGACCACTAAACATAGCTCCATACTTAATCTTTTAGCTCTTAGCCTCATGGTTTCAGTGAAGAAGATTTTTGTAAGTTTTAAATTGAGCAATATAGCTCTATAAAAACATACAACCTCCTGGGGTGTGGCCAGTTTGGAGCCCAGGGACTTGCGGCAGGATTTATGTAGGGGACCACTAAACATTGCTTCCTACTATATATATAAGCTGAGTGCCTCATGGTTTCAAGAAGAAGATTTTTTAAGTTTTTCCCATTAGAAGCCTATGGAAGCTAATGACCCCTGGGGCGAGGCCAGTTTGGACCCCAGGGGCTTAATTGGCAGGATTTATGTAGGGGACCACTAAACATTGCTGCACACTAAATATATAAGCTGTGGGCCCAACAGTTTCAGAAGAGAAGATTTTTTAAGTTTTTCCCATTATAAGTCTATGGAAGATAATGTCCCCCTGGGTGTGGCCAATTTAGAACCCAGGGGCTTGATTGGCAGGATTTATGTAGGGAACCACTAAACATAGTTATATGCTTAATCTTTTAGCTCTCAGCCTCATGGTTTCAGAGAAGAAGATTTTTGAAGGTTCTTTAGCTATAAAGCTCTATATAAACATATGACCCCCAAGGAGTGGCCAATTTGAAGCCCTGGGGCTTGATTGACAGGATTTATTTTGGGGACTACTAAACATTGATTCATACTAAATATATAAGCTGTGGGCCTCATGGTTTCAGAGAGGAAGATTTTTTAAGTTTTTCCCATTATAAGTTTGTTTGTGTTGAGGTTTTACGGCCCAGTCAACCCAATGGAATCATGTCAAGTGTGGTCAGTTTACCTAACCACACGTTTACTCAGCAGGCTTAGTCCTCTAAACAGTTAACCAGTATTGTGCACATTCTTTCGCCAGAAACTGACAAAACTGAAAACTGGGAGAGAATGACTGTAGAAAATATTTTATGATCAATCTCCACGAAAGAATGTTGCCGACCTTGGTGGGGGTTGAACCCCCTGGTCTCCAGTCGGACGGCCCATCCAACTAAGCCACCGAGGCCGGCTCCCATTATAAGTCTATGGGAGCTAATGATCCATGGGGAGTGGCCAGTGCAGGCCCCAGGGGCTTGATTGGCACGATTTATGTAGGGAATCACAAAACATTGCTTCATACTAAAAATATAAGCCTTGGGCCTCATGGTTTCTGAGAGGAAGATTTTTAAAGTTTTCCCATTATTGGTCTATGGGAGCTATATATGGGCATGGCGGCCATCTTGACTTACGGACCAGGACCATTTGTACATATTTTCAATCCCCCTTTAACACAAGGCTCCACATGAAGTTTGAAGAAATTTGGTCCAGGGGTTTCAGAGAAGTCATTCAAAGGTGTGAATGGACAGACGGACAGATGGGCAGACGACAGACAGGGAGTGATCACAATAGCTCATCAATTCAAAAAAAATGTCTATTATTAAAATTTGGTGATTGAAAAGTGTTGCAGGACAGCTGTCAGGCCAAAAATTTTTGCAGGACAAAATGAAAATTTGCCATTTTGTTCTCACAGTCATGCAGTTTTTGTGAAGACTAACCCAAAACCACATGCACATCTTCAGACCATGTAGAACAAGTATGCAAGGTTTCTAAATGATCAGTGGTAAAATCTAGGAGGAGATGCACCCACAAGATATCTATTCTAATACTAATCGGACCTGGAAAAAACTAAGTCAAAAAAGTGGAAAAGGTTGATAAAAAATAATAGGAGGATAACCCCAAAACCACATGCACATCTTCAGACTACGTAAAACAAGTATGCATATTTTCAAAATGATCAATGGAAAATTCTAAATCGTTTTCGTCAATGTCATTAGCTTTCGTGGGTGTCCATTTGTTTTCATAAATGAACTATTTACGTACTGAAAATTGGTCAGAAACAGCATTAAAAAGCTAAAAATTAAGTTTAAAAGTTGACAGACATTTTAGCTAACAAATTACTTTTTTATCATTATGTTTATAGCTTATCAGATCTTGATGTTTTGACTGAGAAGATCAATTTCCAAAAAGATATGGGTGCAGATATGATGCATTTGCCCTACTCATGTCTGTGTTTCTCCGGATCATTTAATAGGTTTAGAAGTAAGAATTAAAAGATCTACAGTAGAAATTGTTTCCTTTTTTGTTAATTCCCAAGACAATGCGGTAAAGCGAGTCGAGAGTCCTTAAGTGTCATGCTTTCAGTAAGGTGATAGGTTAACCGAGTCTTGACCTCCCTCATCCTATAAAACTTCTCCCTGTTTTGTCTGGAGGTAGAAAGAAGTCAGTTCTCCCTAAATTTCTGAGCCAGCTTGACTCAGAATGATGATGTAGAACAAGTACGCATAGTTTCAAGATGATTGGTGGAAAACTCTAAGAGGAGTTGTGTCCACAAGATATCTATTCTAATAGTAATCAAACCTTGAAAAAACTAAGTCAAACAAGAGGCCCATGGGCCACAATGCTCACCTGAGAACTGCCCCAAGAGGCTTGACTGGCAGGATTTCTGGAGGGGACCACTACACATTGCTTCATACTAAATATGTTAGCTGTGGGCCTCATTGTTTCAGAGAAGATTTTTTTTAGTTTTTTTCCATTATAAGTCTATAGGAGCTAATGACCCCCGGGGCATGGCCAGTTTGGGCCCCAGGGGCTTGATTGGCAGAATTTAAGTAGGGACCACTAAACATTGCTATATACTAAATATATAAGTTCTGGGCCTCATGGTTTCAGAGAAGAAGATTTTTTTAAGTTTTTTCTCATTATAAGTCTATGGGAGCTAATGACCCCAGGGGCGTGGCCAGTTTGGGCCCCAGGGGCTTGATTGGCAGTATTTATGTAGGGGACCACTAAACAATGCTACATACTAAATATATAAGCTCTGGTCCCCATGGTTTCAGAGAAGAAGATTTGAAGTTTTTACCATTATAAGTCTATGCGAGCTAATGACCCCTGGGGCATGGCCAGTTTGGACCCCAGGGGAATGATTGGCAGGATTTATGTAGGGGACCACTAAACATTGCTACATACTAAATATACAAGCTGAGGGCCTCATGGTTTCAGAGAAGATTAAGTTTTTCCCATTATAAGTCTATGGGAGGTCAGGACCTCCTGGGGCATGGCCAGTTTGGACCCCAGGGGCTTGATTGGCAGGATTTATGTAGGGGACCACTAAACACTGCTACATACAAAATATATAAGCTGTGGGCCTCATGGTTTCAGAGAAGAAGATTTTTTTAAGCTTTTCTCATTATAAGTCTATGGGAGTTAATGACCCCAGGGTGTGGCCAGTTAGGGCCCCAGGGGCTTGATTGGCAGGATTTATGAAGTGGACCACTAAACATTACTACATACTAAATATATAAGCTCTGGGCCTCATGGTTTCAGAGAAAAAGATTTTTTTCCCATTGTAAGTCTATGGGAGCTAATGACCCCCGAGACGTGGCCAGTTTGGACCCCAGAGGCATGGTTGGCAGGATTAATGTAGGAGACCACTTAACATCACTTCATACTTAATCTATTAGCTCTCAGCCTCATGGTTTCAGAGAAGAAGATTTTTTAAGGTTCTTTAGCTATAAAGCTCTATATGAGGGTCCTGCAGAAAGTTTTGTCACTGGGTTCGGATTACTTCAGTGCTACATTTTATCAAACATATTTTTATTACAAACCTTTAAAGTATTCCCCCTTTACTGAAACACATTTTTGTAACCTTTTTACCCAGTCGCAAAAAGCAGATAAATAGTCTTCTTTTGGTATCTGTTGGAGACACTGATAAATAGCACTGCCAAGAGAACTTCTACAAGTATACTTATTTCCAGAAAGCATTTTCTTAAGCCTTGGAAATAAAAAGAAGTCACAGGGACTCAGGTCTGGTGAATAAGGTGGATGGTTTAAAACTTTCACCTTTTCAGAAGCCAAAAAAGACTTAACAACCTCACGCTTATGAGAGGAGGCGCTGTCATGTAAAAGGTGGACTCCTGACCATGCTTTGTTTGGTCGTTTTTTATTGAAAAACTCTTTCACTTTTTTCAGAACATAATTCTTGTAGAACTAGCCAGTGACTGTATGACCAGATGGACAAGGCACTTGAACAATTGGCCCACTTGAATAAAAGAAAATTGTGTGCAACATCTTTTTCGAACATAGGTTCTCTTGGCAATACATGGGCATTTTTTTATCTTTTTGCTTCCATTGCTTATTATCAGCTCTTCTTTGTGGCTCAAAAATGTGCACCCAGGTTTCATCACCTGTTAGCAAGTTAGAAATAACCCGAATATTACAGCCTTTGTATGTTTTCAAAAGTTCCCAGGCTCATTTAAGGCATTGTGTCTTTTGCTCCTCAGTGAGCAAATGATGTACCCACCTAGCACAAACCTTTCTCAGGTCCAAACGCTTTTTCAGAATTGTTTGCACACTGCCTTCTGATATGCCAGTACAACTAGCTATATCTTTGACAGACAATCGCACATCCTGTTTGACCACAATCTTTACAGCAGTGATGTTAGCCTTGGTAACAGAGGTTTTAGGCCTTCCAGGACGGGTATCATCTTCAACAGAAAATTTCCCAGCTTTAAAAGCTTTAACCCACCAAAAACTGTGCGCATTGAAATGGTCTGAGGTCCATAATATATACCACACAATTCATTAAATATCTGCTTTGAATCTATATTAAGCCTAATGCAGCATTTAATATAGCTACGAATTTCAGTCTTCTGGTCCATGTTCCAATGTTTGTTTGTTTGTGTTGAGGTTTTACGGCCCAGTCAACCCAATGGGGTCATGTCGAGCGCGGTCAGTTTACCTAACCACACGTTTACTGGGCAGGCTTAGTCCTCTAAGCGGTTAACCAGTACTGTGCACATTCTTTCGCCAGAAACTGACAACTGCCCTTCTTGAATCAGCGGAAGGGAGAGAATGACCGTAGAAAATATTTCATGATCAATCTCCACGAAAGAATGTTGCCGACCTCGGCGGGGGTTGAACCCGCAACCTCCTGGTCTCCAGTCGGACGGCGCATCCAACTGAGCCATGGAGGCCGGCATGTTCCAATGTACATTTAACAAGTAAATTCGTCAGTGTATATGACTGCATCTATTTCAATTTGAAATACTCAGTCAGTTGGAAAGCAATTTGCACAAAATAAACGGATATCGTTAGCTATTCAACACACCATTCAAGTGCAGTGAAGCATTTTAAAATATATCTGGGATAAAACCAAGGAAGCCTATTAGTGACAGAAATTTTTACACGACCCTCGTAGCTATTTTTGATCTTAAAGTCACCCCAATACTTCCAATCAAATTTCGAGTCAATGGGCCCTTCTATTCAGGAGGGAAGTTCAAAATAGATTTTCAAGATGGAAACTGTGGCAGCCATCTTGTATTTCTGATCATGATAATTGCAGCTATTTCTGATCTACAAGTCACCTTGATGATTCTTAGCAAGTTTCAAGTCAACTCGCCTTTCTGTTCAGGAGAGGAAGCAAAAAATAGATTTACAAAATGGCCCCCATGGCAGCCATCTTGGATTTCCTATCAGATCAATTTTAGCTATTTTTGATCTACAAGTCACCCCAATGCTTCCTAGTTTCCACTCAGTTGGCCATTCAGTTCAGGAGAAGTGATAAATAGATTTTCAAGATGGCCCCCATGGCAGCCATCTTGGATTTCCAATCGGATCAATTTTAGCTATTTTTAATCTACAGATCATCCCAAAGCTCCTATCTAGGTTTGAGTCAACTGGCCTTTTGCTTCAGGAAAAGAAGTGAAAAATAGATTTTCAAGACGGCCCCCATGGAGGCCATCTTGGAATCCAGATTGAAATGATTTTACTTGTGTTTTCTTTAACTAAAAGTTACTCCGATGCTTCCTACCAAGTTATGAGTCATTTGGCATTTCCATTCAGGAGAAGAAGGGAAAAATGGATTTTCAAAATGGCGGCCATCTTGGATTTCCGACAGGAAAGATTTTAGCTATTTGTGATCTACAAGTCATCCCGATGCTTCCTTCCAAGTTTCAAGTCAATTAGCATTTAGGTTCTGGCTATTAAGCGAAAAATAGATTTTCATGATGGCTACCATTGCGGCCATCGGCAGCCATCCTGGATTTCCAATCCAAACGACTTTAGCTATTTTTGATCTACAAGTCACCCTGATGCTTCCTACCAAGTTTCGAGTCATTTGGCCTTTCTGTTCAGGAAAAGAAGCAAAATATAGATTTTCAAGATGGCCATCATTGATGCATTTTGGATTTCCAATTGGAAAGATTTTAGCTATTTTTGCTCTACAAGTCACCCCAATGCTTCCTGCCAAGTTTCGAATCAAATGGCCTTTTGGTTAAG
Source organism: Anodontia alba (assembly GCA_964016985.1). Classification (NCBI taxonomy): domain Eukaryota; kingdom Metazoa; phylum Mollusca; class Bivalvia; order Lucinida; family Lucinidae; genus Anodontia; species Anodontia alba. The sequence continues at coordinate 79,112,919 of OZ024824.1, read as the reverse complement.
GAAAAGAAGGGAAAAATAGATTTTCAAGATGGCCTCCTTTATTGATTTCTGATCGGAAATGATTTTAGCTATTTTTTACATGTATCTACAAGTCCCCCCTATGCTTCCTGCCAAGTTTCTAGTCAATTTGACTTTCGGTTCAGGAGAAGAAGCGAAAAGTAGATTTTCAAGATGGCCGCTTGGCGACCATCTTGGATTTCCAATCCGAACGACTTTAGCTATTTTTGATCTGCAAGTCACCCCGATGCTTCCTACCAAGTTTCGAGTCAATTGGCCTTTCTGTTCAGGAAAAGTAGGAAAATATAGGTTTTCAAGATGGCCACCATTGATGCATTTTGGACTTCCAATTGGAAAGATTTTAGCTATTTTTGCTCTACAAGTCACCCCAATGCTTACTGCCAAGTTTCGAGTCAAATGGCCATTTGGTTAAGGAAAAGAAGGGAAGAACAGATTTTCAAGATGGCCACCATTACTGATTTCTGATCGGAAATGATTTTAGCTATTTTTTATCTACAAGTCCCCCCTATGCTTCCTGCCAAGTTTCTAGTCAAATGGCCTTTTGGTTCGGGAGAAGAGGTGAAACTTAGATTTTCAAGATGGCCACCACGGTGGCCATCTTGGATTTCCGATCAGACTGATTTTAGCTATTTTTGATCTACAAGTCATCCCAATGCTTCCTACCAAGCTTCAAGTCAACTGACCTTTAGGTTCAGGAAAAGAAGCCAAAAAAATACGTTTTCAAGATGGGCACAATGGCTGCCATTTTGGATTTCCAATTGTTTAGATTTTAGTTATTTTTGCTCTACAGGTCACCCAATGCTTCCTACCAAGTTTCAAGTCAAATGGCCTTTCGTTTCAGGAAAAGAAGGGAAAAAATAGATTTTCAAGATGGCTGCCATTATTGATTTCTGATTGGAAATGATTTTAGCCATTTTTTATCTACAAGTCCCCCTATGCTTCCTACCAAGTTTCTAGTCAATTGGCCTTTCGGTTTAGAAGCTAGTAAGCCCTGTCACTGGGCCACCATGTTTTATTGACAAATCATCATTGCTTGAAAAAACTTGGTGGAGAGTCACCAAAAGAACCTGTCTGATGAATTATATTGAAATCGAGCCAGTGGTTTCTATTAAGCAGATTTTTAAAATTTTCTCTATAGATACAAAGGGAAAATAAGCCCCGTTCCCTGGCAGCAAAGTTTATTTATGAGTTGTAATGACTTGAACAATCTTGGTAGAGGGTTATCAAAGGAACACTTCTGAAAAAGGTCCTGTGGTTTCTGACTAGAAGATTTTTAAATTTTTCTACATACATACCATAAAAATTCTAGTTATTGCCTTGGCATTTATTAGAATCATTACCTTTCATAAAGAGGGAGGTGAAAGTTTATCAGAGGCTGCAGTGTTTGATAACAGCTGGAAAAACTTCGAAATATTCAACTTTGCTATCAGAAACGAAAGTATATACTAGCATTACAATGGATGTGATAAGTATAGACTAGCGGAACAAAAAGATGTGTCAGCCTCTCTAGGAGAGTCATAGTACCTAGCGGAGGACTAGAAATCCCATGTTCACATCTTTTATTTGGACCAGGAAAGAAAAAAGGGACTTGTTTGTTTGATTATTAAACAGTAGATTCAGAAACTAACTGTTCGAGGTAGTAGCAATATGGAGGTTTATTAAAGGTTGGAATTTCCAAGACAAATGATAAAAAAACTAGACCATGAAGTGAGCATATGCTCACTAATACCCAAGGCCATGGCCATCAGTATAGCCAGAACAACAAAGGGAATAACTCTAAGGGACCTGGCCCCATGGCCCTTATTTTCTTTCCCACAATACAACTAGTCATACTTGTCATGTGTACAAAATTTCAAGTTTCTAGGTAAAGTAGTTCCTGAGATATCTTTGACACACAAGTAAATGCCATGGCCATCAGTATAGCCAGAACAACAAATGGAAATAACTCTAAGGGACCTGGTCCCATGGCCCTTATTTTCTATCCCACAATACAACTAGTCATACTTGTCATATGTACAAAATTTCAAGTTTCTAGGTAAAGTAGTTCCTGAGATATCTTTGACACAAATAAATGCCATGGCCATCAGTGTAGCCAGAACAACAAAGGGAAATAACTCTAAGGGACCTGGCCCCATGGCCCTTATTTTCTTTCCCACAATACAACTAGTCATACTTGTCACGTGTACAAAATTTCAAGTTTCTAGGTAAAGCAGTTCCTGAGATATCTTTGACACACAAGTAAATGCCATGGCCATCAGTATAGCCAGAACAACAAATGGAAATAACTCTAAGGGACCTGGCCCCATGGCCCTTATTTTCTATCCCACAATACAACTAGTCATACTTGTCATATGTACAAAATTTCAAGTTTCTAGGTAAAGTAGTTCCTGAGATATCTTTGACACAAATAAATGCCATGGCCATCAGTGTAGCCAGAACAACAAAGGGAAATAACTCTAAGGGACCTGGCCCCATGGCCCTTATTTTCTTTCCCACAAAATACAACTAGTCATACTTGTCATGTGTACAAAATTTCAAGTTTCTAGGTAAAGCAGTTCCTGAGATATCTTTGACACAAAATAAATGTTAAAAGACTGACAGACTGACAGACACACAGAAAAGACAAAAACTATATACCCCCATTGCATACTTTGTATGCCGGGGGTATAGTCACCAATTTGCAAGCCCAGATTTGGGGATAGGCATTTATTAGAGCATGGGCATTTATTAAAATTTGTATAGTATATGGAAAATAATCCTCACCCAACCCCCACCTGGCAACCATGTTTTTTTGATGAATCATCATGGCTTGAACAATCTTAGTAGATGGTCACCAAAGGAACATTTATGCCATATTATATTGAGATTGGTCAAGTGGTTTCTGACACGACGATTTTTAAAGTTTTCTATATAAATATATTGGGAAAAGACGCCCTGACCCTGGCAGCCATGTTTTTTTGTTGTTTTTTCCTTACCATCATGGCTTGAACAATCTTGGTAGAGGGCCACGACAGGAACATTTCTGATAAATCATACTGAAATCAGTCCAGTGGTTTTACAAGAAGATTTTAAAGTTTTCAATATAGATACGAGGGATGTTCGAAATGAATTGCTTATTTCTATCTGGAGACTTCAAATTTCAAGTTAGCCCAAAAGTACTCATTTCATGCCCTCGAAGTACTCCCCGTGGCTAGAAATGCAAAGTTTCAGCCGATATATCCACTTCTTGAAGGCGTCACGGTACGCTGATTTGGGCACAGTAATAAGGTACTAATGAATGGCAGATCCAAGTGCCTGTCGGGACTGGTATTTCCGCCCAGCAAGGAATGCTTTCAATTTCGGAAACAAAAAGAAATCACATGGGGCAAGGTCTGGGGAATACGGGGGAGAGGCAAAACAGTTACTTTTTCTTTCTTCAAAAACGCCGTAACTATTGTGGAGGTATGAGCTGGGGCATTGTCATGTAGAAGACGGACATGTTTAAAACCAGTGGCAGGGCGTTGTTTCTGATAATACTTTTTCAGTTTCTTCAGTACTACGTCTTTGTAGTACTTTCCGGTGATGCTTTTGCCCTTTTTCACTAGCACTTTTATTGCGACTCCTTCATCAGAGAAGAAGATTGCATACAAAACCTTCTTTGTACTCAAAGGACGTTTGGCAATTATTGGGCGTTTGCTGTGTTTAGTGGCCCAGATCTTATTGCTAACCTTTCTGACGGGCTCAAAATAATGGACTCAGGTTTCATCACCTGTGACGACATTGGCAAACTGCTTTTTGTCATATTTTGGAAACATTTGAAGCAGCTTTTTGGCCACTTTAACCCGTTGCCTCTTTTGCTCGTCAGTCAACAGATGTGGCACCTATCTAGCAGAAATCTTTCTGACTTTCAAATGCTTCTTCAAAATAAGGTGAACTGTTGAAAGTGATATGCCTACCTTTCGTGCAATATCACGAACTGTAAATCTGGCATCTCCTTCAATGATTTCCTTTATTTTGGAAACAATTTCTTTACGAGATGCAGATTTTGGCCTACCTGATTTCGGGGCATTTTTGATGGACTCTACACCAGACTCAAATTTCTTTTTCCACCGCAGAACTGTGTCATAAGACATACAAGAAGGTCCAAAAGCAGTAGAAATTTCAGTCATCAGCTTCTTCAAAGAACAACCAAGTTTTGAGCAAGCTTTGATGTAAGCCCGTATTTCATCTTTTTTGTCGACGCTTCTAACCATTTTTACTGCAGTGGTCAATGACTGCGTGTATTCAAATGGCAAATTTTATGTCTTACACTTAGTCTAACATGTACATTTATACACCATTGTGTAGATATTGAATAACCCTATACAGGTATGTATTGGTTTTTATCGTGCCCCACGTGGATATCAAGCTAGAGGACAATAAGCAATTCAATTCGAACATCCCTCGTATATAGGGGAAAATAAGCCCAGCCACCTGGAAGTCATGTTTTTGATGAATTATCATGGCTTGAACAATCTTGGTAGAGGGTCACGAAAGAAACACTACTGCCAAACTATATTGAATCCAGTCTATGGGTGACTGACAACATTTTTTCAAGATTTTTATTTAGATATATAAGGAAAATAAGCCCTGTCCCCTGGTGGCCATGTTTTTGAGGAATCATGAGGGTCACCAAAGGAACATTTCTGCAAAATGATATGGAAATCAGTTCCAGCTGTTTCTGACTTGAAAATTTTTTAAAGTTTTTTCTTTTGGTTGCCATGGCAACCAAAATCCTGCATGGATTCTAAATCTTTAAACAACTAGAGCTGGTGTTTGTAAAACACTATGCCCCCAACTGCCTGACTCTAACACTGCTTGACTCCAACACTGCTTGCCCATGACGGTAACAACAGCACAACTATATGAGATTTCAATGTTATTTTATCAAAAGGAAATAACTCTAAAATAGGAGATAATTGGGACAAGAAAAAAAGATATGGGTCACCTATTTTTTCATGAGGAATCAAATTATGAAATTTCAAAACATTAGCATACATGGTTCTAAACTTATGCTATACACAATAAAGCAACGACATTAAATGGCCAGAAATTGCAAAGGGCCATAACGCCAACATTTCATTTAACTGGTTCAAAATTTAATCAAATGATCTCCTCCTCAATCACAATCAGAGTACCAAATATCATGGCTCCGGCTTAAATACTTTTTGAGATATCTTGCTGACAAGGTCAAAATGCCTAGAACTACAAAGGGCCATAACTATGTCAATTTTTCATGGAATTCCCTAAAAAACAAATCAGGTAATCTCCACATCATCCCCAATCAGCATATAATATTTCAAGACCCTAGCTTAAGTACTTTTCGAGACATCTTGCTGACAAGGTCAAAATGCGCAGAACTGCAAAGGGCCGTAACTTTATCAATATTTTCATAGAATTCTCTCTAAATAAAACCAGGTAATTTACACATCATTCCCACTCACTATATCGAATTTCAAGAACCCAGCTTAAATACTTTTCAAGATATCTTGATCACAAGATTTAATTCTGATTTTTTTCAAAGGGGCATAACTTTAAACAAACATGCTAGACAAGAAAAAAAAAAAATACGGGTCAGCTATTTTTTCATTGGGAACCCAAATGTAAAATTTCAAAACCCTAGCATGCAGGGTTCTTAAGATATGGCATGCTCAAAAAAGCTTGACAAATGGACAAACAGACGGATGGACAAATGAAGACAAAATAATATGCCCCATCAATTTCATTCAAAACTGGGGGCATAATCAGGTCATCTACTCATCGCTACCAATCTATTCATCAAGTTTCAAGGCTCCAGCTTCAATAGTTTTTTAGATATTTTGCTGACAAGGGAAACATGCCCAAATTTACAAAGGGCCATTACTTACAAAATATTTTTCAGAATTTATAAAATATTTAATCAGGTCATCTACTCATCATTACCAATCAATTCACCAAGTTTCAAGCCTCTAGCTCTAATAGTTTTTGAGATTTTTTGCTGACAAAATAAAAATGCCCAAAATAACAAAGGGCCATAACTCAAGAAGTATTTTTCAAAATTTATTCAAAAGTTAATCAGGTTGTCTACTCATCACTACAAATGCATTCACCAAATTTCACGGCTCTAGCTCTAAAAGTTTTTGAGATATTTTGCTGACAAGGTAAAAGTGCCCAAAATCACAAAGGGCCATAACTCAAGAAGTATTTTTCAAAATTTCTACAGAAGTTAATCAGGTTGTCTACTCATCACTACCAGTCTATTCATCAAGTTTCAAGGCTCCAGCTCAAACGGTTTTTGAGATATATTGCTGACAAGGTAAAATTGCCCAAAATTACAAAGGGCCATAACTCATGAAGTATTTTTCAGAATTTCTTCAAAAGTTTATCAGGTCATCTACTCATCACTACAAATCCATTTACTAAGTTTCAAGGCTCTTGCTCTAACAGTTTTTGAGATATTTTGCTGACAAGGTAAAAATGCCTAAAATTACAAAGGGGCATAACTCAAGAAGTATATTTCAAAATTTCTTCAAAAGTTAATCAGGTTGTCTACTCATCACTACCAGTCTATTCATCAAGTTTCAAGGCTCTAGCTCCAACCGTTTTTGAGATATTTTGCTGACAAGGTAAAAATGCCCAAAATTACAAAGACCATAACTCATGAAGTATTTTTCAAAATTTCTTCAAAAGTTAATCAGATAGTCTACTCATCACTACCAGTCAATTCAACAAGTTTCAAGGCTCTAGCTTCAATAATTTTTGAGATATTTTGCTGACAAGATTGCATCCATATTTTTTCAAAGGGCCATAACTCTGAAAAGGGGCATAATCCTGTCAAGAAAAAAAACATGTATCATTTATTTTTTCATGAGGAATCCATATAAGAAATTTCAAAACAGTAGCATTCACGGTTCTAAAGTTATGCTATGCATCAAAAAGCATGACGAATGGACGAATGGACGGCCGAACAACCCAGAAGCAATATGCCCCTCCAACTTCTTTGAAGTGGGGGCATAATAATCAGTCAGTATCACCCAAAGATCATTCCTGTGAAATTTGGTTAAAATTGGCTCAGTGGCTTAGAAAGAAACGTTGTTTAATTTGTTTGTGTTGCGGTTTTACAGCCCAGTCAATCCAATGGGCTCATGTCGAGCATGGTCAGTTTACCTAACCACACTTTTACTGGGCAGGCCTAGTCCTCTAAGTGGTTATCCAGCACTGTGCACACTGTGCCCAGAAACTGACAACTGCCCTCCTTGAATTGGCAGAAGGGAGAGAATGACCACAGAAAACATTTCATGATCAACCAGCACAAAAGAATGTTGCTGACCTGGAGGTCAAACCTGTAACCTCCTGATCACCAGTCGGACGTGCATCCAACTCAGCCAGTGAGGCTGGCTAGATGTCATTTAAAGAAATTGTGAACTGACAGAGGGATGACAACAATTACCACAAATGGTGAGTGATCACAATAGCTCCACACAAGCCTTCGGCTTGAGTGAGCTGAAAAAACAATAGAAGATAAATCATATTGAATGCAGTTTGCCAATATTTAGAGTAGCAATACAAAGTTTAACATATCTCTTGACCTGCTATGTCTTAATTATACCATGGTTTGTGCATATGTAGGATGCAATAATGCACGAGAGTGAGTGCATTATCGCATGTGCACAGAACTATGGTATAACTGATTTATCACATTTTTATGCATGCAGGCCAACCACATCGCAAGACATTTCACGGTAAATGTTGGCAATTTAGATTACCGGTACTATGTGATAAATTCAGATATAAGTGCAAGACATTTTAATAGGTTCCTTGGAAAAATAAAGAAATTCATCATCAATTAGTTGCCTGCTGAATTAGTCCAGAGAGTTGTAAAGGTCAAACTTGATTTGAACAAGTCCATTTTAATACCGTTGATGTGTCTCAAAAGTGCTGGGTGAATGGCAAACAGTATAGGCCATGATCAAATGCCACATAGTAGGATAAATAGGGTACACTTTGTTTCCCTGTGGTACATTTCTAGTCAACCCTTGTTATACAGACACTCGATACAATGACACAATTTGTTATAATGACAATTTGAATGTTACGAAACCTTTGCTCAGGAGGTGACAGTTTATGAAATTATGCAAGAATATTGCATTAAAATTTCAAACAACATGTTTTGGATATTTGTTAGAATTGCCTCACTGAGGTGTTTCTAACAAGTATCCAAAACATATGTTCTATAAGGAAATAAGAATAAAACAAGGTCTTTCTTACATATCGTTCTGTCCATTACTTATAATTAGGATTCTTTACAACAGCAAATTCATTTTAATGGCAATATCTTTGGGAACAAATGCTGTCGTTGTAATGAGGGTTCGCTGTATAAGAAAAAATATCATGCTACATCAAGACTACACAACAAAGTACATGTAGTTTTCAGAAATGCTACTGCACCATAAAACCGAATTATCACACAACCTAGTTTTGAGAAAGGCTACTGCAGACTACACAACAAAGTTTTGAAAAGCTTTACCGCAGCATAAAACCAAGACCACACAACAACCAGGTTTTGAGAAATGCTACTGCACCATTACATGAAGACTATACAACAATTTAGTTTTAAGAACTGCTAACACACCGTAACACAAAGACCACATAATAACAAAGTTTTGAGAAAGGCTACGGTACAATAAAACTAAGACCACAAAAAAACATAGTTTTAAGAAATGCTACCACACCATCACATCAAGACCACATAATGATGTAGTTTTAAGAAATGCTAAGACAACATTACACCAAAACCACATAACAATGCAGTTTTGAGTACTACTGCATCGTAACACTAAGACTACAAACCAATGAAGTTTTGAGAACCACGACAAAGACAAAATCTTAAAAAGTCTGTACGACTGGTATAAACTCATGATACCCTTTACTACTCTAGGGGCCAATTCAGCAAATCGACAATCAATATTTTCCTTATCTTTCTCAGAAATTAGAATTTCAGATCTCAAATCCTATTTTCAAGGAAAAGATAAGGCACTTTTTTCAATCAAAAAAAAGAATTGATTTTTTTTCTTATTTTTCCATGAAAACAAAGCATATTAAATACACTGTCAGTTCTCATTAAAAACACCTCTTTAAGGCACTTCTAATGACTACCCACAATATACATGTATGTTTTCCTGGAGAAAGAAGAAAAATGTTTATGGTTTATCCACCCTTATCTAGAGCTATGTCAACTGATTTCTACAAGAAAAATTGTCATGCTTAGGCATCATAACACCAAGACCACACCATAATTAATACTTGGACCACACAACCATGTTATTTTCAGAAACTATCATGACAAAGAGGAAATCTTAACCCTTGTCCTGCAGATCACATATATATACACTTTCTGGGGGTAGGCCTATTTGAGAGCAAAAACAAGTCCCATCCTTTAGGTTTAGATTGTCGAACGGAATGGGGATTGTGGGGGCAATGTATTTATCACAAACCTTCATTTGTCTGCATTAGATCAATCAGTGCAATAATTCTCCAAAATCACAGTCAAATTTCATCACTTTCATTTTTTCTGTTTTTTTGTTATTTTTTTTAGTCAAACCCCTATCCGATCAAATAGGCTCTTGTGCCAAACATGCGAACTCTACTTAAACAACTTCTGGTGACACTGTGCTATGTGAAATAAACACCGGCTTGTAACATGACTGGCTATCACGGGATAGTCAGGTAATCACAATTATGGCGCTAATGGTTAGCCAGTCCTTGGATACAGGACATGTGCAAGTGTGACATAATTCAATAGAAAAGTAGGGAAATAACATGTACTCAAGTACAAGTAACCCCAATTTTATTCAAGGTGTATACCAACAGATTATATTGAACGGTGCTATAAAGGTGTATCAGCTTTTAAGACTTATAAATTATACAGCTTTTTAGACTTATAAATTAGTATTAACTTATACTGTATACTTAACGACAGATAAACTCTTATTATGTCTACACTGTTGGTATGTGAAGTGTTTTAATACATTATTAACATGTAAACAATGTTATCATATACAAAATTATATATCTTTATTGACATGAAGCAGACTTTGATCCTATCATAGTACATTCATTTTACAGCATAGTTGACTCATGAACTTTATTAACTCAAGTAGTACTTGCATTATTATTAATAGGAAAAATCTAGTGTTACAAACAAGTTCTGTTACATTGTTTAAGTGTAGAAAGGTCTTAATTCAATATCACAGCCACAATGACAGTTGAGCCACTATTATGGCTATATTATTGACATACAAGAGATGATCTGTCATTTTGTGGCTCTCATACTGGCATGTTCAGTGCTTTAGCTCAGAGTATTTTTGCTACATTATTTATACTTGAACTCAGTTGTTACTGATAGAATTTTTAAAACATTGCTGTCCTGTTGCAAGTTCTGGTTCTGTCATTACAATTTTTTTAGCATTGTTGACGTATAAAATGTATTGACTCGAGTAGGTAAGGCAGTCTCAATATTACTGCCATAACAGATGATCTGTAAATTTCTCAGCAGTACAGACAAGTAAAAAGGAAGGTGAACTGTCATAATGGCTGCAATATGGATAATCTCCATATCACTGCCATAATGACAGATAAACAGCCATCATGTGTATGATATTGTCATATGAAATGCCTCGAATCAAAGCAATTTTTCTACAGTACTTACATATAATCATTTTGCAACGTATGAAACTTTGTAGCATTACTGATAAGTCACCAGTTCTAACTCTGCCATAACAGACATTACAGAATTATTGATATTTGAGCTACGTTGACTCATAGTGACTTATACCTTATACCATAGGAACACTTATAGTTTAAATAAGTTTCAACGATATTTTTGTAGGTTAGTATTGACTTAATACTACAGCCCCAGTGACATATGTGCTGCCACTATGGTTGTTATATTGCCATGTGAAAAGATGAACTGTCATATTGGCTGTGACCTTGGCATGTGAGAGGCCTGAATTATTGAAAATTCCACTATATTATTAGCATGTATACAGTGTTACCCCTTACCCAATTTCATAACATTGTTGACAAGAAAAAAGATCTCACTTTGTAACATTACATATTTTACATTAGTTGCCGTATGAGCAATATTGACTCAAAGTAAATAAAGCAGTCTCAATATCACATAAATAGTGACGAATAAGCTGCCATTATGGATGTGATATTGACATATAAACTGCCTTAACCCAATACAAATCTTGCCACATTATTTACTTGTAACAGTGTTGTCATCTATAAGATTAGAATGTATTTTTGACATGTAAACTGTTCTGTCTCTGTCAAATTAAATTTTTCAGGATTGTTGACCTCTGGACTGTATTGACTCAAAATTATTTTTAAATTGTCAACCTAAAGCTCTAATGGACCAGACCAATTTCAACAGCATTTCTGGCATGTAGGATAATCTGGACTCAATATTACCGTCACAATTACAGATGAACTGTAATTATGGCTGCAATATTGACATTTCAACATATGTACTAGCATGCTCGCTGTGATATTGGCCTGTACAGTGCTTTGATTCAAAGCAACTTTTGCTACCCTATCAATGTATAGACATTATTGCCACACTCCATATTTTACTACATTATTGAATATATTTTGTATATTAATTATATTTTGTACTTATTAGTGTTACACTCGTTACAGGTTCAAGTAAATGAGGGACTAGTCCATACATGTATGGAACCAGCATCCCAAGCAAGACATCCCGATTCTTTCAAATCCTTATTTACAAGTGGTGTACTTCAAAGCCCGCAGCTGCACAGTTAAGCACTGTATGTGAGGTAAGTGGTTTATGCAAGGCTTTAGTTTTCAATAATGATGTGTAGACTGGTTTGACTTAAAGTAAATTGTACAGCGTTATAGACATTTAAACTGTTTTGACTCGTATAATTTTCTTATAGCACTATAGACATGTAGTCTGTATAGACCCAGTAAAGCATTTAAAACATTATAAACATCCAACATCCAAACAATATTAGTCTGAAAGAGACTGTACGGCTTTATAGACTTTTTAAATAGATATTGGCTTATACTGGATCCTTAATGACAGATGAACTGTCTTTATGTTTGCAATATTGGTGTTTGAAATGCTTTCTATATTAATAACATGTACACAGTATTGTCACATATAAAATTATGTAGCTATTATTGGTCTGAAAGAAGGTCTGACTGTCATAATACCTTATACAGCATAGTTAAAACATAAACTGTATTGATTCAATTAACACTTGCATTATTATTAATAGAACACTTTTGTTTTACAAACAAATTCTGTCACAGTCCTGCAATGCAGAAAGGCCCTGTTTCAGTATCGCAACGACAATGACTGATGAGCTGCCAAGAAAGCATTCATACCCTGTCACAGACCACATTTCACATCACTGCTTACATATGAACTATCTAGACTCAAAGTAAGTAGGGCATTCTCAATATCACACCCCCAATGACAGGTAGCTGCCATTGTGGCTGTGACATTGGCATATAAAATATCCATACCCAAAGTAAATTTTGCTGTACTATTTACATGCGAACAATGCTGCTACTATAAGACTATACATCACTATCGACATGCAAACAGTTTTAACTCAGTTATAACACATTTTTCAGGATTGTTAACATCTGAACTATATGGACTCAAAATTACTTTTACATTATCCGCATGAGCCTCTAATAAACTAAATCAGTTTCAACAGCATTTTTAGCATATAGGACAAGCTTGTCTCAATATTACAGTCACATTTATAGATAAACTGCAATTGTGGCCTTAATATTGGCATATAGAAATATGGACTTTCATATTGACTGTATTGTTGATCTGTGGCATACTTTAATTTAGAACAAGGTTTACTACACTATCGCCATGCAGCTTTTGAAATGCTTGCCTCAAAGCAATTTTACTGCTTTAAATACACTTGAACTGTAATGTCACTTACATAACCTTGCAGCATTATTGCCATGTAAAAGGTTATGATTCTGTCATAACAAATCCTATATCACTACTAACATATGAAGAGTGCTGATTCAAGAGTAAGTAAAACATTCCCAAAGTTACGGCCACAATGACAGCTAGTCCGTCATCATGGCTGCAACAATGATAATCTTGACTCAATATTACAGTCATATTTACAGATAAGCTGCAACCATGACTGTAACATTGACATGTAAAAATATGAACTATCATTAGGACTTTGATATTGATCTGAAACTGCTTTAATTTAAAACAAATTTTTCTACACTATCACTATACAAACAATGCTGCATGTACATGTATAATGCACTGTCTCGAATCAATTTTACTGCATTATTTACATTTAAACTGTGTTGTCACTTATGTAACCTTGCAATATTATTGCCATGTAAAAAATTATGATTCTAACATAGCAAATCCTACAGCACTATTGACATGTGAAATGTGCTGACTCAAAGCAAATCATTCTCTAACATACAGATCACAATGTCAGGTGATCTGTCATGATGGCAACGATAATGATAATCTTGACTCAATATTACAGTCACATTTATAGATAAGCTGTAAATGTGTCCATAATATTGACATGTGAGAATATGACCTGTCCTTAGGACTGAGATATTGGTCTGTGGAATAGTCTAATTTAAAGCAAATTATACTACACTACCACTATATAAACATTGCTGCATGTGAAATTCTCTGTCTCAAAACAATTTAACTGCATTATTTACACTTAAGATGTTATGTCACTTATGCAACCTTGCAGCATTATTACCCTGCAAAACAGTATGGTTTTATCACAGCAAATCCTACAGCACTTTTGACCTGCAAAATGTGCTGACTCAAACCCAAGCGTTCCAAAGATCACAGCCACAATGACAGATGATCCATAAAAATGGCTGATATAGTGATAGTCTTGGCTCAATATTACAGTCACATTTACAGATAAGCTGTAACTATGGTTGTAATATTGAATGTAAAAATATGGACTGCCACTAGGACTGTGATATTGGTCTTTGGAGTGCCCTAATTTGAAGCAAATTTTACTATACTATCACTATGTAAACAATGCTGCATGTGAAATGCCCTGTTTCAAAACATTTCTACTGCACTATTTATATATGAACTGTATTGTCACTTATATAACCTTGCAGCATTATTGTCATGTAAAAATTTATGGTTTTGTCATGGCAAATCTTACAGCACTATTGACATGTGAAATGTACTAACTCAAAGTAAGTAAAACATCCTCAAAACCACAGCCACAATAACAGATGGTCTGTCCCAATGGCTGCAATAATGATAACCAGTCACACTTACAGATGAGCTGTAACTATGGTTGTAATATTGACATATAAAAATATGAACTCTAAAACTGTGATATTGGTCTGTGAAGCACATTTAAAGCAAATTTTACTATATTATCACTATGTAAACAATGCTGCATAAGAAATGCCCTGTTTCAAAACTTTTCTACTGTACTATTTACATATGAACTGTATTGTCACTTAAATAACCTTACAGCATTATTGTCATGTAAAAATTTATAGTTTTGTCATGGCAAATCTCACAGCACTATTGACATGTGAAATGTTCTAACTCAAAGTAAGTAGAACATTCTCAAAACCACAGCCACAATGACAAATGATCTGTCCTAATGGCTGCAATAATGATAACCTTGCTCAACACCACAGTCACACTTACAGACTAGCTGCAAATATGGCAGCAATGTTGATATAAGGAAATTTGAACTGACACTATGGCTGTGGTATTGGTCTGTGAAATGCTTTTATTCAAGACAAGTTTTACTACACTATTACCATGTAAACCATATTGCATATGAAATGTTTTGTCTCAATGCAATTTTACTGCATTATTCACAATTGAACTGTAATGCCACATGTAGTCTTGCAGCATTATTACCATATAAAGATTTCTGCTTCTATCATAGCAAATCTTACAGCCTTATGGACATATGAAATTGCTGACTCAAGAGTAAGTAAAGTATTCTCCAAATTGCAGCCACAATGACAAGTGATCTGTCATCCTGGCTGCAATAATGGCATTTAGAATTAAAAGCTAAACTTCACTATATCTATGATAAGGGTATATAATACGCCTCAAACCAGAGCACACTCTCTGCATTAATTACATGTGGACTGTTTTACCATCTGTAGAACTTTTTAGGAATATTTGACATGTAAATAGTTCTAACCCTGTCATTACAGGTTTCACAGCATCATTGACTTATAAGCTGCATTGACATGAGAAAGCACTGACTCTCTCACTACCTCATCATTATTGACAAATGCACTGTTCTAACTCAAACTAGGTGGAGCAGTCTCTATATCACAGCCATAATGACAGATAGACAGCCATTACAAGTCTAATTCTGGCATGTGAGAAGGGTTTGGCTCAAAACCAAGCCTACTGCATTATTTACATGCAATTTTTACAGCAACATGTGGTACTTTATACCATTATTGACCTATAGACAATTTTGACTCTTCCATAACAAATAATACAGCTTTATTAGTATTTGATCATTGTTAACTCATATTTCATTTATTTTACATTTTCAAACTTGAAGCTCTTCTGATCTTATTAATTACAACAGCAGTTTTAATCTGGGGGATACTATTGACTCAATATTGCTGCCCCAATGACAGGTACATGTACTTACTTGGCTGCAATATTGCCAAATGTAAAGATGGATTGTCATACTGGCTGTAATCTCAATGCAGGCCTTACTACATTGTCAGCATGTAAACAGTATTACCTCCTATACAACTTCATAATATTGACAAGAATAAAATCTGTCACATATAACACATTTTGCACCTTTTCTGCCCTATAAATTTTTCTGACTCCAGGGGAGTGGGGCAGTCTCAGTATCACAGCCATCTTGACAGACAGTCCTTCATTCTAGGGGTGACACATGTATTTGTATGAAAGATCCATGTAAACAGTTATTACCGTATCATGATTCTTTTCAACATTATTGACATTTGAACTGCATTAACTCAAATTAACATGAGCAACATTATAAATCTGTGAACTTTTTTTTTTTTCAAAGGCAAAATCACTTGCATTATTAACATGTAGAGCAATATTTCAGCCATAATGACATATGATCTGCTATTATGACTATTATGTTGACATATAAAAAGATAAATTGTCATTATGGCTGTTATATGGCTGTGGTATGGCTGTGATATTGGCTTGTAGCTCACCTTGACTGAAACATTTTTGTTTCCAAAAGTTTAATAACGTGATCTGTTTCATGAGAAACTATGTAGTTTTGTTTTGTTATAGAAATATGTAGGATTTTGTTTCTGTCATAATTAATATTACAAGATTCTTTGCCTGTAACATGTTTTAACTCAAAGTAGGTAGTGCATTCTTAACTCCATATTACAGTAATAATAGTAGCTGTACTGTATTTCTTGACCTACATGTTGAAAAGTTCTAAAGGTTTTTAATGCCCTCCTTTATTTAGATAATGTAATATAGGGCAACTTTATAAGTTTCATATTCTAGTATAAGAATGTTTAATTTTTATATCTTCTTCATTTGAAGCCTGCTGTGTTGGCTATTGTTCATCTTCATCTTCTTATGTCTCTATATTTATTTCTATTACACTTATGTTGCTGAAGATTGTTTAATCTAATTGATGTGATGTTGGTTTTTTTTTATATAGTCATTACTAGATCATATTTGGATATAAGTATTCATGTTCTTTGGTTCTTTTGTTTTTAAATATTGTGTGAAATACAAGGTATCACAACACAAAGATACACATATTAAAACCACATTTCTCATAATATGTACTCCAGAGGAAATTTTTATGTCCTTCTGTCATTCAGGCATCTTCCTCCTCTTCCCCTGTATCTAACTCCCGCCTCACCCATTTGCCTTTTTTCTCCTTTCTTACTTCTAAATACAAATCTAGGCCTTTATCTCTTATTCTGGTTTGCAGATTTTCCTCTTTTCTAATCTTATATGCAGCTTTAGCTAATCTATCTCTTTCTAACTTCATTTGTACTGGTAAGTCTGTTAATATTCGTTTTCTAGTGTTAAGCAGGTTTTTCGCCTGGGAAAGTACCAGTTCTCTGTCATCCCAGCAAGTGAATCTTAATATAATAGGATTTGGGCCACCACTTTTAGTTGGATATCTATGGCCATTCACAAAGTGAATTGACTGGGCTTTTTCCTCTTCTATGCCGAGATCAGTGACGAAAAATCGTCGCATTTTATCATAAAGTTTCTCCTCAGCCTCCTCTGGTATCCCATAAAATAATAAGTTGTATTTTCTATCTTGTTTTTCAAGGAGCATCAGTTTTTGATCAAGTAATTTTATCTTTTCATCTACCGACTTTTCCAACATTTTCATTTCATTCTTACGTTTTTCATCTGCTTCTATTGTCTGATTGGCATGAAATTCAATGGAATTTTCATGCTGTCTCAATGTTTTATTGATTGACACAATATCTGATGTGTTACCCTCTATCTCTGTCTTTAAGGCCCCTATCTCCACCTTCAAGTCATCAAACCGACTTGTAAACTTATCGTTCAAATTGTTTATTTTCTCATCAATACTGTCATCTAACTTTTTGAACAAGCCTCTTATCTCATTTTGAAACCTGTCAAACTTCTCATCTAAACCTTCACATTTACCAGCTGCTTCTGCTGTAGGCTCTTTTGGTGTTTTTAATTCTAAAACTGATGCTGATACTGATGCTATTCTAGAATCCCTTCTGTCCTTCCGCTCCTTGCTTTCCCTCTCTTTGTCTTTCTTATCCCTAGATGCCATAATGATACCTTCTATAGTTCACAAGAACTACTGTTCCCTTCGATCTCGTTGGCCTAGTGGGTGGGGTACTGTTTATCTACTTTAATGTTTATTTTATCTGTGTATTAAAAAAATATCCACTCGATTGTTATGTTACTGTGCAAAGTACATTTTCATTGACTTATTAAACCCATCGGTTAATCTATAATACCCTTCTGACTCCTATTTTTCGAAACCTCAATCTGCTGTGAAATTTTCTGTCATATTTGTTTACAACCACAACCGGAAGTCAATTCCAAATTGGAAGAAATATATTAAACAGGTTGACATAAAATGATATAGGATCTGATTATACCAGCCCCTAATCGTTGCTCTTGTTACTTTCAATAAACCTGTGTTTCCTTTGTATGAAGCAGCTGTGAAATATTAATTAAAATAACCCGTTCTTGTTAATATATGTTATTATGAGATACCCTTAAAAATCAGTTTTCATGGCGCTTTGTGACAGAAAATCATCGAAACTTACAACATATGCTTTGAAACTAAGTTGTAAGATTAACTTTCTATAGACTCACAGGAAGTGCAAGCTGTTTTATATGTTGTTTATATATGTATATGTGTGTTTCTTTCTTCTATATATGTTAAATCTGACCAACAGCACAAATACTGTTTGAGAGTGAGTGTAGTTAATTATGATTATAGTATGTTCGATATACAAGCCACCATTTTTAAATCGAAATTATATAAAGCAAGTGTTTTGTTAGATTGCTTTGATGGAGAATCATAATTTCATAAAAATATCATCCACAAACTGCAGAGGTCTAGGCGACTACTCAAAAAGGAAAGACGTTTTTGGCTATTTGAGAAATAAAAGAATTGGTATATATTGTTTACAAGATACACATTTTACTGCAGCTTTAGAACCATATATTAGATCAGAATGGGGAGGAGAAGTATATTTTAACTCGTTTACATCTAACGCGAGAGGAGTTTGTATATTATTCAGCAATTCCGTCTCATATAAAGTATTTAGGTCTAAAAAAGATGAAAGGGGCAATATGCTAATTTTAGATTTAGAATTAGAAGGAAAGCGATTCACGCTAGCTAATATATATGGTCCGAATGAGGATTCCCCGGATTTCTTTTTAAAAGTACAAGAAATAATAGAAGAATATGATAATGAATATGCTATCATATGTGGCGACTTTAATTTAGTACAAAATCAGGAATTAGATACTTTTAACTACATTAACGTAAATAACCCAAACGCCAAAGATACCGTTCTCAATATAAAAGAAGAATTGAACTTAATAGACCCGTTTAGAGAAATATATGAAAATTTCAGACAGTATACCTGGCGAAAACGAAACCCAATTAAACAAGCGTGTTTAGATTTCTTTCTCATATCTGAAGCGATTATGCCAAGTGTTAAGGACATTAGTATAATTTCAAGCTATAGATCTGACCACTCATCAGTAGTATTGTCGCTGGAAATAAATGAGTTTAAACATGGAAAAGGACTTTGGAAATTTAATACTAGTTTATTAAAGGACAAGATATATATCGAAGAGGTAAAGAAATGTATAAATAAAGTAAAGGAACAGTATACACTTCCCATCTATAACTTAGAATTTATTGAAAATAACATAAACAATAATCTTTTAGAATTTACAATATCAAATCAACTATTTTTGGAAATGTTATTAATGGAAATTAGGGGAAAGACAATATCATATTCTGCATATAAAAAGAAGCAAAAACAAGAAAGAGAAAACAACTTAATTAAAGATATTTTGAATTTAGAAAACTCGTCAGATCCCGATTTGGAATTAATAGAAACTAAAAAAGAAGAGCTTGAAAATTTAAGAAAAGAAAAATTACACGGTGTAATTATTAGATCTAGAGTGAGGTGGGCAGAAGAGGGGGAAAAACCGACAAGATATTTTTGCAGCTTAGAATCCCGAAACTATGTTAACAAAATTATACCAAAAGTTGTAAAAGAAGATGGTACTTCCATAACTAAACAGGAAGACATTTTAAATGAAGTTAAGAATTTTTATAAAAAATTATATGGTAGTCTTAACGATAATATGGAACAAGATTTAGAAATACAAAACCTGCTTAAATCAATAAGTACGGATCCTAAGCTTAAAGAAGAAGATAAGATTCGCTTAGAAGGAGATTTATCTGAGGCAGAAATTTTGGCAATGTTAAAAAAAATGAAAAATAATAAATCACCCGGAAGTGACGGGTTTACTGTTGAGTTCTTTACATTTTTCTATAACGACTTAAGAGTTTTTATCCGAAAAGCAATAAATGAAGGGTATAGAGAAGGAAAACTCTCAATTACACAAAGACAAGGAATAATTACCTGTCTGCCAAAAGGGGATAAACCAAAACAATTTTTAAAGAATTGGAGACCTATTACCTTATTAAACGTTATTTATAAACTTGCATCTGGCAGTATAGCCGAGAGAATTAAACAAGTGCTAAATAAACTTATTTCAAAAGAACAAACAGGTTTTTTGAGTGGCCGATATATCGGGGAAAATACTAGACTGATCTACGATATACTACATATAACAGACGAATTAGATCTTCCTGGCTTATTACTGATCATAGATTTCGAAAAAGCATTTGACTCGATCTCGTGGAAATTTATTGAAAAGGTATTAAGCTTCTTAAATTTCGGAGAATCAATTAAACAATGGATAAAAGTATTTTACAATGACATCTCAGCTTCAGTAGTACAATGTGGATTTTTGTCAGAATCCTTTATAGTGTTAAGAGGATGCAGACAAGGAGATCCACTTTCTCCATATATTTTTCTTTTGTGTGCGGAAATTCTTGCTCGACTTTTTAAATCAAATAAAGATATAAAAGGCATAAAAATAGAAGGTGAGGAATATACTTTGTCACAATTTGCAGATGACACAACGGTACTTTTGGACGGTTCAGAAAAATCCTTAAATGAAACGTTAACAGCATTGGATATATTTGCAGCAGCCTCTGGATTAAAAGTTAATGCATCAAAAACTAGAGCTGTTTGGATTGGGAGCCAGAAATTCAGTGGGGAAACATTTAACCATAGACTTAACTAGACTGGACTCAAAATGACTTTGATATCTTAGGAATAAGATTTTCTTGCAATCTTGATACAATTCTTGAAATAAACTACAACGAAAAAATCAAAGAAATTAAAAAAGAAATTACACAGTGGTCGAGACGAATATTGACACCACTAGGACGGATAACTATTCTTAAAACTTTGTTGATAGCTAAACTTAATCATCTTTTTATCTCTCTACCTAACCCAAGTAATGATACTATCCTAAAATTAAATCAAATGTTTTTCAATTTTATTTGGCAATCCCCTACTGATAGAATCAAAAGAGAAGTACTTTGCCAAGATTATTATAACGGAGGTTTGAAAATGGTACAGCTTAATAGCTATATAAGTGCTTTGAAAATAAGTTGGATACGAAGATTAATTATTACGAACTCAAAATATAAAACCCTATTTGAGGCAGTGCATACAAATATAAAAGATTTAATGAACAGAGGCGCAACATATATCGAAGAAATTAAAAGGCACTGTACGAATAAATTTTGGTGGGATGTTCTAGATGAATGGAAAAAGCTTATTACACATTTAGTACCAAAATCGGCTTCAGATATTATGGGTAGTAGAATATGGAACAATATGAATATAAAAATAAATAATACTCCAGTGTTTTATCGCAGATGGTATGATAAAAATATTCATTTCATTAGAGATTTGATGGATGAACATTGGCAGTTGCTGAAATATGAGCAGTTTCAAGTAAAATATAATGTCAGAACAAATTTTTTGGAATTCGCAGGAATAAGAACTTCGGTAGAGACATATCTTAGACAAACTCAAATTCCATTAGTTACTGAATCATTATTCAATTGCTATTGGCCGTTTAATGTTAAAATTATAATGAAATCGACTAAAGGTAGTAAGGATATTTATACGGTACTAATCAATAAAAATATTGTTCCAACTAGCCAACCTAAGTGGGAACGAGCATTTGAAAATACCCAGTTGAATTGGAAACAAATACACAGTATACCATCCAAATGTTGTCGCAATACAAAAATGCACTGGTTCCAGTATAGGATTATCCATAGAATAATAGCCACAAACGACTTGCTAACGAAAATGAATATTAGACAAGATAATTTATGTACATTCTGCAAATTAGAACAGGAGAAAATTGAACATTTGTTTTGGCACTGTAATGTTGTTAACCAATTTTGGGGCACTATAGACCAATGGATTTTCGAAAAAAACAATTATATGGTAAATGTTGATAAGTACAGGGCATTATTCGGAATTCCAAGTATGTTACCAGCGATGCAACCAATAAACTACATATTAATATTAACGCGCCACTATATATATACATGTCGAGTAAACTCTTCCAATTTAAATCATTTGAGCTGGAAAAATTACGTTAATAAATTTCTGGAGACAGAAAAACTGATTGCTATTAAAAATAGTACATACGATAAGATGAAAACACACTGGGAAAAATGGCTTAACATTTTTGGGGCTTAGCAGGTTAGTGTCTAGTAACCCTCTTAAGTTTATAGTCGATGAGTATTTACAGTTTATATGCATGCTATATTTTTGCAGGATTACCTGTGGTTTTATACTAGCAGTACAGATCACAACCAGATGCCGTGTTGTCAACGTCGAATTGGGATCTGCACTGTTGGCTTGCTTAGTGCCTTGAGGCGCTAGGCGTTGATTTGCTACTTCGATACATGCAAGTACATCACGATTTATTGATAATATTGCTTTGATAAATTAAAATTTCATATACAATAGTGAATAAAATGAAGAATACTTACAGAAAAGAAAATGCATCACTACGTCTCAACCAGTATTAAAAGCGCCGGGGGGAGAGAACATTATTTTTGCTTTTGCCAACTGTTATACTGGTACCGTCTTATTACGCTTCCTCTCCTGAAATAAATGATAAACTATTATGTAAAAATATAAATTTTAGAATCTATTTAGGTGCAATACGGGTTGTTAATATCTGAGGTTTATACATGAAATAACTTATTCAAGTAGAAGAACCATTCCAAAATGACAGAAATAATTTTGATGGATATGTAAAACCTTAATACGAATACGCAAACAACAAGATGACGCAGTTGATCATATGTCATCACGTATACATGCTTCTTCAGGGGAACAAACAGTCATAGATTTGGACATTCGAATTTGAAGTCAAGGTCGCACCAAATAGTAGCCAACTACCATCTATATTCAAACGTGACGGACGGACGTACATACAAACACATGCATACATACACATTGAAACTGATGGACACTCGGGTTTTACATGAAAACATAATACCCGATTTTTCTTCGAAAATGCGGGTATAATAAAAATATAATGATAATACCTGATGTGTAAAATCAAATAAATTTGTCTTCTGTAACTCTTAATACAACTTTACATTCTTCTGGTAAAGCGTCCTTTCCCAGAATTAATAAGAAAATATATTTACCGTCATGTTTATCCAGTAAGGGGATCTTTAAAAACACTTGACTTATGTCTTGCACACATGTATATTTCAACTGGGTACGCGAAGGTTTGCCTTCGTATATTACTGAAGCTCAGCGAAGCATTGAATATTTACAAAGTACAGTTGCGTTTCATATGTGTACGCCAAAAATTAATAAGATCTCGTTTCGCATTAGCACACCTATGTAATTGGTATCTTTCATGTTGCATAGCTGTGTTATTGTGATTGGAAAAAGTATTAGTAGTAGCTATAGATCATTTGGACAAATGAAATGGTGGTTTGTATTACTTCATATATTTTGTGCCTTTTCTTATACACGTTGTTACACATGTTTTTCACACGTATAAGAAATATTTGTATTTGTTATGTTGTCAGGAAAAAGAAACAAATAAATTATAAAAAAAAAAAAAAAGTACAAGTACCCCTTCTGAAGACCCAGATCAGATACTTTCACAGCAGGATAAGGGTAAAAAGTCTGTACAACTGTATCTTTTCATATAATCTCTTGACAACCTTTACTACTCTAAGGGCCACTTCAGCAGACAACAAACTGATTTCTTATTTTTTCAAGAAAATAGAGTTTGAGATTTCACACAAATTGTCTCTTATTTTTCTCAGAAAAAAAAAAATGCTTTCTCAGAAAAAAACAAAAAATATTTCAAAATGTCTTCTGCTGAATTTTTCCCAGCATGCTGAGCATTAAGCAAATTTCTAGAACACATGCACAATAAGAATTTGTATAAATTACCCCTGCCATATTTATAGTCCACTGAAGTTTATAGAATAGCTGTGTGTTCTTACACTTATAAAACTGATATGTGCCAGCCATACCTTGTGGAAAATTTTTAAAAAATTAAACTGAAAGTAGCCAAATCGAATTCCTGGTAATACTATATTTAGCTTCATCATTGAGACACCTCAAATCTCTGCCATACCTATCCTAAAACGGACTACCAGGCCTTGCCTTTATATAACTTTTTTTCATGCTCAGCTGAGTTGAGCATGAAAATGTTGGCATTTTCATATTTATTACCAGTGAAAGATTTATCTCAGCTATCTTTATTAAAAAAAAAAAATGCAATTTTTAGTAATTTGAGATTAGCACGACAAATCTCATGCTCAGCTGAGTTGAGCATGAAAAAAGTTTTATAACCTCAGGGCCTGGTGATGTGTACACACCATGATCAGATGCCACATTCTGTACCATCTGATCTAGGTCTATATTCTTTGTCATGGCCTGTCTCTTGCAAAACTATGATAAATATCCATATACCACAGCTCTCCAGATGATAAGGCATTTCTATTAATAAAAAAAATGATAATTTTCTTACTTCTCTATGAAAACATACAGTATGGTTACTCATTAGAAACACCTCATCAAGGAGCATCTAATAAAACCTACCCACAACATTATATTTTCCAGGAGAAACAAGAAAACTGTTCATGAATTAACCCCTCTTATCTTGAGATATAAAAAACTTTGTTCCTTGTGGTAAATTCGTACAAGAGAAATTTCGTATCAGGCTTTAGCACCATAAAACAGCAATGTAATTTTGAGAAACTGCCAAAACAAATGTGAAATCAATATGCTTCTTGTGAGTACATTTAACATTTACATATTTTCCTGGAAAGAAAAGTTTAATGTCTACCTTTCACCCTCATCACACCACACCACCCCAATCACCCCTCTCCCTTCCCTTCAACCTTCTTTAATGATCTAGAGATCTATGGAAAATTTTGCGGGTTTTTTGTGGTAAATTCCTACAAGAAAAATTATCAGGCTTCAGCACCCTAACACCAAGACCACACAACACAACAATGTAATTTTGAGAAACTGCCATAACAAAGACAAGATCTTAAAAGTCAGTACAACAGTGTATTTTCAAATAAACCCGATTCATCAGGCAGACCAAAACAAAAAACCTGCTCAAAGAGTGTAGATCCAGATTGGATGGCTCATAACTAGCCATCTAATCAGGATCTACATTGTCATTTGGTTTTTGATTTTAGACTTAAACCCCTATTTGCATCTGTGGACAAGTCCAGATTCAAATATGCATGCGTAGATTTCAAAAACTCGGGAATGAAAAGGTTAAGCAACTTTCTAGCATCCTTTTACAAAAATTAGCATAAATTACCTCTGCCATGTTTCTGCTTAACAAAAGTTGCAAGTAGTTCCAGATATCTGTCTTAAAATGAGCCAGCAACTCAATCCCTAAGGAATTTAAAAAAAATAATAAATAAATAAAACTGAAAGTAGCCAAATAAAATTCCCTGTAATATTATATTTAGCCTTTCTAACAACTACGTTTTACTTCCTATATGTAACAATTTCATTTTGCTATCTAGCAATGTGTATAGATAGCAACTATCTCACTCCTAGGTGAGAAGTGAACAGTGCAAACCAAGATCAGATGTCATATTCTGTACCATCTGATCTAGGTCTACATTGCTGTTGCCTGTCTGTCCCAATACTAGGGTAAATACTGTAAATCACAGCTCTCAAGATACAACTATTTTTTTAATCTTAAAGAAAGATATTGTTCTTACTTCTCCATGAAAACATAGTGTGGGTACTCATCAGAAACACCTCACCAAGGCGCATCTAATAACTACCCACAACAATACGTTTTCCTGGAGAAACAAAAAAAATGTTTATGAATTACCCCTTCTTATCTAGAGATATACAAACTTTTGGTTTTTCCTTGTGGTAAATTGGAACAAGAGAAATTATCAGGCTTCAGCACCATAAAACGACAATGTAATTTTGAGAAACTACCAAGACAAATCAAGGTGCTTCTAATGACTACATTTAACATTTACATGTTTTTCTGGAAAGAAAAAAGTCTGCATTTCACCATTTCACCCCCAACACAATCACATCCCCCCTCCCCCTTCCATTCCCCCTCTCCCCAACAACCCCTCTTATCTAGAGACCTATGGTAAATTTTGTATCTTTTTGTGCAAACAGTGTAGATCCAGAAGATGACATGGCATACCATCTCCTCGTAACAAGCAGTCTCATCTGGATCTGTACTGTTTGCCATTCTGTAGTTTGATTTTGGACTTAAACCCTATTTGCATTAGTGGACAAGTCCAGATTCAAGAATGGAACTGCCCACTTCAGAAACTCAGGGATGAAAGTGTTAAGCAAATTCATAGCACCCTTTTCAAAGAACTTGTATAAGCTACCTCTGCCATGTTTCTGCATAAGTTACAAAAGTTGCAAGTACTTCAGATATGAGCCAGCAACTCAATCCTAAAGGATTTTAAAAAAAAAATGAAATAAAATGAAACTAACCAAATATAATTCCCTGTTATACTATATTTAGCCTAAGAAATTTTAACCCTTATCCTGCTGAATATTTAATTAGCCACACCCAGTTCTGACTATTAGCCAATCAGATTATATCATATAATGTTTTTGTTCAAATTCACAAACTGAATGACAGTGTAGATCCTGATAAGATGGCATGAAGAAGCCATCTCATCTGATCTGGATCTACACTGTTTGCAAAGTTAGGGATTGTCATGAACAGCAGGATATGTGTTAACAGCTACATTTTACTTCCTATATTTAACAATTTTATTTTAATATCTGGCGATGTGTTTAAATACTCCTAGGTGAGAAGTGAACAGTACAAACCATGATCAGATGCCACATTATGTACCATCTGATCTGGATCTTCATTGCCATGGCCTGTTTGTCTCATACAAATTCATAGCACCCTTTTCAAAGAACTTGTATAAGCTACCTCTGCCATGTTTCTGCATAAGTTACAAAAGTTGCAAGTACTTCAGATATCTGTCTCAAATGAGCCAGCAACTCAATCCTAAAGGATTTTAAAAAAAAAATGAAATAAAATGAAACTAACCAAATATAATTCCCTGTTATACTATATTTAGCCTAAGAAATTTTAACCCTTATCCTGCTGAATAATTTAATTAGCCACACCCAGTTCTGACTATTAGCCAATCAGATTATATCATATAATGTTTTTGTTCAAATTCACAAACTGAATGACAGTGTAGATCCTGATAAGATGGCATGAAGAAGCCATCTGATCTGGATCTACACTGTTTGCAAAGTTAGGGATTCGTGAACAGCAGGATATGTGTTAACAGCTACATTTTACTTCCTATATTTAACAATTTTATTTTAATATCTGGCGATGTGTTTAAATACTCCTAGGTGAGAAGTGAACAGTACAAACCATGATCAGATGCCACATTATGTACCATCTGATCTGGATCTTCATTGCCATGGCCTGTTTGTCTCATACTAGAGAAAATACTGTAAATCATATACATCGTAAGATAAGGCACTAAAAGTACTGATATTTTTTTCTCTATTTACCCACGAAAAAATATATAGTGGGTTATCATTAGAAATACCTCACAAAGACATTTCTAATGACTAACTCCAACATATGTTTACCGGAGAAACAAGAAAATTTTTTTTATATTTCCTCCTTCTTATCTAGAGATACACAATATTTTGTTTGTGTGTGTGTGTGTGTGTGTGTGTGTGTGTGTGTGTGTGGCAAATTCCTACAAGAAAAAATTTACTACCAAGACAAAACAACAGATTAATGGCTACAATTAACATGTACATTATGTTTTCCTAGAGAATAAGAAAAATGTTTAATTTTTACCCTCACCCCTACCCCTAACTCTATCTAGAGCTAGAGTAAACTATGTACCCTTGTGTTAAATTCCTAAAAGAAAAAAAAAATATCATGCTACCACACCATAAGACCAAGTCCACCATCACCATGTCTCAGCACCATGTTGTAAGTTTGAAAAACTACAAAGACAAAGAGGAACTCTTATAAGTCTGTACAACTGTATATTTTTATATAAATTTGTTTGAAACAAAAAAAAAACAACAAAAAACAAAGATAATAATTACCTCTGCCATGTTTCTGCTTAAAAGTTGTGACTTCCAATATCTGATACCTGTCTCACAATGTGTCAGCCAGGCCTTGTGGGACAATTTTTATAAAAATGAAACTGAAAGTAGCAAGTTAAAATTCCTTGAAATTCTATAATTACCCTAATTATTTGGACACCTAAATGCCTTGCCACATTTGTCCTAAAGTTTAAATACTCCAATTTCTTACAAGCTGATTTGTCGAAAAAATGCTAAATGAGTGGCAAACAGTGTAGACCCTGATCAGATGCCACACTTTTGTTTGGGGTGCACTGTTTCCTCAAGTCTGTCTTGTTACTTATGGTTAGTATGGTAGAATAAAAAGAAAAATGGTGAGTAATACACATATCTCAATAGTTTTTATGGGGCATGGGAATGTTGTTTCACAAAAAATGTGCTCTTCTATTTTATTTTTTGTTTATGTATTGTACTATGACTACCCTTAAACCAAGAGATTTAGAATATTTTATATTTTCAGTTTCATTTTCACAAGACACGTCACCAATTGTTTAAAATGTTTGCATGTCACTGCACTCTGATCCTTGATTAGATTAGAGTATCATTCATTAAAAACCTCTTCTGACTGCATAAATGAACAGTCCAAAGATCCATATAACATTATGAAAACACGCCTATTCAAATATATTGAAAATTTCACCACCAGAAACTGAAAGTTTTCAGATAAAAATTCTGATATTTTTCATATTTCTGCTCAAAAACATAGATTGTACGTACTCATCAGAACTGCCTAAGAGGCAGTTCTAATGAGTACCACAATCTATGGTTTTGAGCAGAAATAATGAAAAATAATGTGTACCCCTTTTACCCCAGTTTTACTATATAACAATGGGGGTTAAGGGGTCAAAACTATATACATGTGTTTTTTTTTTTTTTTGTTTTTTGATTTGGGTTTTACGGCCCTTTCAAGAATATTCACATACTGAGCCAGTCGTTCATCCAAGGTGGGCGAAAACCAGAGAACCTGGAGAAAAAGCACCTGACATCCGTAAGCAGAACTCGGCTTTCCCACATATGACCTGAGCTAGGCTCGAACCACAGTGGTGAGAAACCTAATGGGTTAAGAGTCAACTCTCTTATCCACTAGGCTACGGGGGCTCACATATATACATGTATAGGTATGTTTTTGTGATGGATAATAATGATGATGATTTCTTGAAAACTCTTTGTCATGTCTATGCTTCCAAAATGTAACTGTAGGGTGTCCCTCAAAACTGCTTCAAGTCCAAAAGGCACACTGAACTTTTTGCTTTTAGTATTTACCACACACCTGGTAATCTTGTAAGGGGTAGCTGCTAGTTATGCACACAAAATCCTTACACGAACTTCCGGCCATGACTTACGAGACATTCAAATGTCAACAAACGGATAAATTCTCCTGATTTTTAGTAAATTTCATAGACATATTTTGAAAAATCAGACAATGCTATTCCCAACAACTTTCATTTCTGTGTCAAAAAAGATAGGTGTGGGCTTGAAAAAACAAGCGGCTAATTGTTTTAGTTTCAGTTTCACCCGGAGAAGGGTAAGTGCAATATTCCTGTTTTGACTTTTTTACTAGTGCAAAATGAAGGTATTTTCAGCTATCTGGGCTATGAAATACTTACTTGTTTGTTTGTGTTGAGGTTTTACGGCCCAGTCAACCCAAGCCGGTCATTCGAGCGCGGTCAGATAACCTGACCACACATTTACTGGGCAGGCTTAGTCCTCTAAGCGGTTTACCAGTATTGTGCACATTCTTTCGCCAGAAACTGACAACTGCCCTTCTTGAATCAGCGGAAGGGAGAGAATGACCGTAGAAAATATTTCATGATCAATCTCCACGAATGTTGCCGACCTTGGCGGGGGCTGAACCCGCGCCCTCCTGGTCTCCAGTTGGACGGCGCATCCAACTGAGCCACCGAAGCCGGCAAAAAATACTTATTTAATGTATCAGATAAGATGTACTGTTACTCACATTCACTTTGAAATATATAAGATGCTTAATGTCCCCAAGCATTTGTTCGGGGACTGAAATATTTGTGCCAAATATGACTTACAAAGCCGACTACCCCTACCGGTGCATTAACCCTTATGGGGACAAGAAAGCCTATACATCACAAAGCGATTTTTATGGCAGTATAATGAAACTTTTATATCATTTTGCTCAAATGAGAGCTTCAAATATATACAAAAGTGGTATATCAAAACCCTATTGATAAATGCTGTCTCATTTGCAAAACCTTTCATGGTGTTTGGTTGTTTATATGTAAATGGAATATTTTGAAACTGGTTTGGTCTAAAATCTGCAGGCATTCTGATAATGACTATTAAATATGGTAAATGTTCTAGAATTTGGAACAATATTTAATTATTACTGTGTTCCTGTGGTTCAAAATTTTAGCAATTATGATTTGCTAAAATATTTACTGTTTGAAGTTTTAGGGCAGCACCACTGACAACCAAAACTGGCTTGGCTATTGGACGTTTCAGACACCCCAATGACATAAAAAAAAAAAACAAGAGGCCCATAGGCCACAATTCACTCACCTGATAAAAACAGCTATTGCATATCTGCAAAAAAAATGCCATGCAATTTCTTCCAGTATTGCCACAGCAACTAGGATACAAATTGACCATACCATAAAAAGGTCCACGATCATCCTAGTATCACCATTTCAACAAACTTGGTAGACTTTGAGTCCCTGATGCTATATACCAAGATTCTGTCTCAGAGCTTTTTTAGCTCTGAAGAAGAAGATTTTTAAGGGTTCTACCATACGTATATGGGCATGGCAGCCATCTAGTTCAGTGGAGCAGAATCATTTGAACAAATTGTCAACATACTTTCTACAGAAATGTGAAATCTAGTGAAAACTATTCAGGCTGTTTCAGAAAAGAAGACATTGAAAGATTTCACAATTTTTTACATGTACAGAGTCCAAGGGCAAAGGCAGATAACCCCCAAAATTTGACAGTAGCTAAACAGTTTTACTTTAATCATACATTGTAAGTTTCAACCATTATTCTTAATTATCCATTGAGAAAATGATTTTTCAACATTTACCCCATACAAATGTATGAGGGAGCAAATTTTAACTTGCCATGAAAAGGTCAAAGGTCAACCTACACCACCATTTGAACAAAATTGGTAGACCTTGAGTCCCCAATTCTATACATGTACAGTCAAACCTGTCTTAAGCAGCCACCCATGGGAAGCTTAAAATATGGCTGCTGAAGGCAGGTGGCTGCTTAATACAGTTCAAATATATAAGTCTATGAATTTTGGGGCAACTTTCCTCTGGCTGCTTAATACAGGTTGGCTGCTTAATAGAGGTGACCACTAACACAGGTTTGACTGTATGTCAAGATTCTGCCTCAAAGCTTTCTTGATTCTGGATAAGAAGATTTTTAAGTTTTTTACCATATATGGACATGGCAGCCATCTTGTTCAATGGGGCTGAACTATTCATACACATTTTCAATACCCTTTTGACAGAAGGCCCTATCTGAAATCTTGTGAAAATTGCACAAGTGGGAGATGTCTAAAATATGTTTCTCAATATTTTTCCCATATACGAGAAATGTATAGGGCCCATACAAATGTATGGTGAAGCAAATTTGACCGTCCCATAAAAAGGTGAAAAGTCAACTTAGAACCATAGAACCATCATTTTAGCAATTTTGGTAGACCTCCTGTCCCAAATGATTTGTGCAAAGATGAGGCTATAAGGCTTATTCGATTCTGGAATAGAAGAATTTTAAAGGTTTTTACCATATACGGGCATGGCAGCCATCTTCGCCAAGTGACCGCAACCAGTTTAGCAATCTTTTATTCCCCTGCCCCAAAGAGGCTCCCCAAAGATTGCGATATATTGGATCTGTAATTGGGTACTCTGTCAAATCAATTGGGTATCAGTAACAAGTTTTTGAAATTAATCAAGTATTTGCTCAAAACATTTGGGTATTTTACTCAGCTACTCCTCTTATGTCTTGCCCTGGATAAAGTGGATAGATGCATGGACGTACGGACAACGGACAAAAAAATTCACTACAGCTCATCCTAAGCATAGCTCAGGTGAGCTAAAAAAACATATGCGACGAAAGAGGGTTTTATTATTTGCTTTATGTGATTGAGAAACTTCATTAGAAATAGTATGAGCAATAAAATTAATTACCATTCTCTGATTTTTGTTTTCAATTACATCCTATCAACTCTATGTCAAATATAAGTAAATTACCTAAAATTTTGAACACTCAAAATTTCGAACCTCTAATACTTTTGCCCAGAATAATTTCTGAAAATAAGTGCCCTAAAATCTCAAACAATAGCACTTTTGCAAAATGTCTATTTCCAAAATTTCAAACATAGCTTTCTTTCGGAAAATTTTTATTGATGTTCTTGAATTTCAGCAACTGTTTTACAATCACGAAACCAGAAACTTTAGCTACCGCAAAAGTTAAATACACAAAGCAGTGTTAAAATGATTTTTACGTCAAAAAATTGTACAGGAATTGTATTTTAATTTTAAATGAACCCTTGAGATACCGACTGTTTGTGTTGAGGTTTTATGGCCCAGTCAACAACCCAATGGGTCATGTCGAGCAAGGTCAGTTTACCTAACCACAGGTTTACTGGGCAGGCTTAGTCCTCTAAGCGGTTTACCAGTATTGTGCACATTCTTTCGCCAGAAACTGACAACTGCCCTTCTTGAATCAGCGGAAGGGAGATACTGACTGAAAATCAAAAATAAACAACAGACTTCCATTATAAACAGCAAATAATTTGCAAATTGTCTTTGAAGTGTTGTCTTTGAAAACAATTATCACACATGAGTTGCTCAGGTCGGTGGGGGTATTATAGGACAAATTTGGATGTCTCAAGATTGTACCTTCTTTCTTTTTTTCTATGTAACTCATGCATATTCTTTTATTTGCCTCACTTGCTGTTGATTTTTTCACCCAACAGATTTGGGATCTGACAGACAGTCATTATTTTCATTAGAAAAGACAACTCTAGTGCTGGGTGCAAATAATTATTTTTCTGAGAAAAGAGCAAAATAATACCTTAGCGCTAAATTTGCGAGATTGCAGTTTGCACATCAAAATGGCTTTTCATGTTTCTAAGTCCTGCAGAACCTACTTAGTAATCCATACGTAGATCCTCATGGGTCTGCTCAGATACAACACCAGGCAATGTCACGCAATTCTTGGACATTCTCATTTCCAGTATAGATTACAAAAATATATGTGAAAATACCCAGAAAATGCAACAGTCACATTCCCTTGCCCTGCATGAAGAAACCGCCTACTCGTAACGGTAACATTATGAGAAATCGTGGCGGAAACAATAGAAAAAACACACTTATGTTCGTTAAATTATAAGAGCATTTTTTTCGTCAGAAATGCATATGAAACTGGCATGTATTAAAAATAAAATCTAAGTATTGGGATAGATTATAAGGCCAATGCGAACTGTAGACTGAGATCAGACTCTGCAGCGAAAGAGGGAATGAAACTAGTTAGGAGGAACATGGGGACATGGAAATTTAGAAAACACTTTTAGGACAATAAGACATGCAACCAGTGAAGAATCAGATCATCTTCCTATGCAAGGGCAGTCAGATTTGGCTGTTTGACAAACAGGCATGTAAACTCCAGTTCTTGGAGAGATTACAAACTTAGAACTGGTTAAATACATCACCGTTTCAGTGAAGGTTTGAATGCGTTCTGCAGCATCTGATCTGGGTTTACACTGTTTGCTCAGACCTGTCCGAATACGTAGCGTAAGTATGGAAATTTTATCAAATCGAACCCCTTCAGAAATCATCCTGATTCATAGAAAAATGCTGTGTTTGACTCCTAAAATTCATTATCAAGGCATATGCAATTAGCTCCCTTTAAACAGTAAAACTTAAAGAGTGAGGGCCTTATCCCTTATTTACCAGGGTATAAATAGATATTAGTACTGTTATTTATGTCAACACTTCTTTTGATGTTCATTTCTGGGTTTGAATTTATCTATCTTTAGAATTGGAAAATCCTCTCATCCAAGTTTAGCTTAGTTGCCTTTCCGTCATTGTTTAACAAAATTGACTTTTTAAATACATCTTATTGCTAAAATGTTAAAAGATATATCATTAAATTCATATCTTATGCATTCTTTGCGTATTCGTTAGGTTTTGGAACTGCTTAAACTGCCATGACGTTTTAGAAAAAACGACGTCAGAGCGCAACCTGGAAATTCCCACTGACCGAAAATTTTCGGGTTCAGCAGCCAACGTTTGGCACGCACTACCGAATATATGTGGGTGCCGCAGGAGAAGGGTTAAGTATTGCTAGTTAAAGTATATTTTACTTTTAAAAACTTCATATTTAGACAAGATTGCACAGCTAAAGTGAGATATCATTGATTGAACTGGCACGATTTTAAGCGCTTTTAAAAAGCACCTGGCAGTGTTTTCACCTTATAGATCTTTGCAGCTCTTCAAATGGAAACAACATTTGGTTCCAATACAAGACACCCTGATCACTTAACAAGAGAATAGACTACTTTATAAGTTTATACAATTCTGCAGCCAGAGCAATATGAATCAAACTTATTAAGAAGTGCTCACCACTCTAAAGGTCGTATTAAATATTTGTTATGCACATCGTGAAGGAACAAGCTTCAACCAAGATAAACATGTACACTTTATGATTATTGATTTCCCTTTAAATGTATGATTTATATGCTCAGAATCAGAATTTTTACTAGTGATATTTCTAATGACAGTCATTCACCTACATGTAATGCTTTAAAGATCTAAAAAAAAAAAAAAAATCTGTGAGAGTTTGTTAACTACATGTATTATTTAAATGAACCCATAAAGACAGAACTTTCAAATCAGGGGATCTGGTTTCCAGTACATGGGAATATTTTACCTGTACAGGTAAAGGTGTGAATTTATTTTAGCCAATCAGTCGACTAGAAATACCATACATGGACTGGAGATGTTACCTCCTTGAGATCAAGAGACAGAATGACTTTTGTTGTTGTCATGCAGATTTTTAACACTACTAGGCACCCATGGCACATAGAGGCAGTAATAATTGTTATATATATGAATTTGTACAGCCTAGCTTTCATGGATCACCCATGCACAATTGGTGCCACTGTCTATCACCAAGCACCACCCTGTCCACTTTATACTCAACCCAGGACATGTTGGGTGAGAGCTAGGCATACTAATGGTCTGAAAATTGTCTCAACCCAAGCGGGATTCAAACCCACAATATCCCACTTGAAAGTCAAGTGTGCTTACCACTAGGCCACGAATGACACTGTGGAACTTACTCCTCTTTTTATAGTGCACTCCTGTCTTTGATGCACCAATCATAACTGCAGCAGATGGCACTTTTAAATATATATATATATTTTTTTTTTCTTAGAAAATAAGTCTTGACATTTCAAGTGAGTCATCTGTGATTCACATGAAATTTCAAAGCTTATTTTCTAAGACAAATAATTTTTTAAAATGTCATCTACTACAAACTTTGCTTGGCACTTTAAGGGTTAATAATGTGCACAATAAACAATGCAACATTTGTTTTAAAAAAGTATGCACCTGTAATCTAGAGTAGTGTACCAGCTCTATTACTGCTGACTGACTGTTCAGTGGGGATAAACATGGATGCAAGATAAATACCTGATTTCACATTAGATAATTTAATCATACGTGCACTTCTATACTGCTGCAAAACTTTCATTTGGCTTCTTTTTTAAAGAAGCTACTAACTTGTTCTATCTCC
This sequence comes from Anodontia alba, assembly GCA_964016985.1. Taxonomy (NCBI): domain Eukaryota; kingdom Metazoa; phylum Mollusca; class Bivalvia; order Lucinida; family Lucinidae; genus Anodontia; species Anodontia alba. The sequence continues at coordinate 79,076,796 of OZ024824.1, read as the reverse complement.
TTTTCTCATAACTCCGTTCACTCTCATAACTCCGTTCACCCTCTTATTTAAATACTGTGAAAAGAAATCGTTCTTAAATTTATGTCACATTAAAATTAATAGAAAATAAATAAAATTACAACTGAAAATAAAGAAAAGCAGTTTTGACTGTCAATTTTATGCATAAAAATAAAAAAAAAGCTGTCCCAAAATGCTAAATATTTAGTGGTTACTCTAAAATAATCACTAACCACTGACAATCGTGCAATTAAATGTAAACAGTTTCAATAATTTAGAACAGTTATAGTCTAAATAAAGTGCTTATCATGTAAAATATGCATAGAATGAATTTTGTTGCTTATGATAATCAAGGCAATTTGAGTGAACGGAGTTATGAGAACATGCCCTAAACACCACCTCAGTTCATTTTTAGGTTGTAGAAATTAAAGATGTGATTTTTATTTTCTTTAATTTTGAGATTCTCATAGGCATTTAGTCAAATGTTTAAAAAATATATACAGAAAATCATTCTGGCAAAAAAGTTTGAAAGCAGAATAGCTCAACTTTAGGTGAACGGAGTTATTGCAGGCTACATTATTTTTCGGTCATTTTTCTTGGAATTTTTATAAGAGGAATTCTTCAATGCATCAAAAGTAATAATTCAAATATTTAGAAAATTGTCATTTCAACTCACCTGTAATCTTCAATTTATTGCAAACTACTTCTTGAATTTCATTTCATATTTTCAACGCAATAAAAGTTTCTTTTCAGTTTGGACTTTCCGTCTGAAAATGAAAGTAGCAACGACTGCTGGTTGGTGCATACTAATCTACGGTATTTCCGGTATCCATGTCCCGGTATTCATAAAGGTTTATGTGTTTGACACAGCACTACATCAAAAGTACTTGGCAGATTTTAATAATTTAAACACCAAATTAACGGCAATAATCTAATCTACAAAATAATGATATTTCATATAAAAAATATTTGTTGCTGATGTTGCAGGATGTTGTCAAAGTCCCGGTATCGAGATTCACTTGTCCCGGTATTCATAGGGGCATACGTCTTTGACAAGGCATAACATCAAAACTACGCGATCGATTTTAACAAATTAAACACCTTATAAAAGGCAATACTCCAATCTATGCATAAAATATAAATTTATAAAAAAATATGTCAGTTGCTGATGTTGTGGAATTCTGTCAAAGTCCCGGTATCGAGGTTCACATGTCCCGGTATCCATAGGGGCATACGTCTTTGACATGGCATAACATCAAAATTACGCGATCGATTTTAATAAATTAAACACCCTATAAAAGATAATACTCGAATCTGTAAAAACAATATAAATGTGTAAAAATATGTCAGTTGCTGATGTTGTGGCATTCTGTCAAAGTCCCGGTATCGAGGTTCACATGTCCCGGTATCCATAGGGGCATACGTCTTTGACATGGTATAACATCAAAATTACGCAATCGATTTTAATAAATTAAACACCCTATAAAAGACAATACTCCAATCTATAAAAACAAATATAAATTTATAAAAATATGTCAGTTGCTGATGTTGTAACATGTTAAAGTCCCGGTATCGAGGTTCACATGTCCCGGTATTCATTGCGGTCTCCGTGTGTGACATGACATAATATCAAAATTACTTAATTGATATTAATAAACTAGACATCCGACAAAAGGTAATGCCCCAATCTATAAAATAATTATAAACATAAAAAAAAAAAAATGTTAGTTGCTGATGTTGCAGCATTTTGTCAAAGTCCCGGTATCGGGATCCAAATGTTCGGCACATGTTGAAGAAAACCGCCCATTTGAGCTATTATTATTAGTAGTAGTAGAAGTAATATATACAATACAATACAAAAACTTTATTCAGCATAAAACATCATACAATGTTTGTAGCCAAAGAAATACAAATCAAACAGTGACAACATACATGAAGACATTTGTTTCGTTTACCGAAGAGCAAAATTGCAAAGCTCAAAATATCATATGAATATAAATATGCTTAAGAGGCATACAATACGAATTACAGTCAAAACGGCCCCAAGTCAAAACGGTCCCAAGTCAAAACGGCCCTCATTTGGTCAAAACGGCCCCATAAATTGGTCAAAACGGCCCCACATCCCAAAATTGAAGGTCAAAACGGACCCAAGTCAAAACGGCCCCATTTTTTTTTGTAAATGCATAGATAAACAGACGGACAACTTAGTGTTAAGGAGTTGGAAATACTTGGAGCGGCAAAATGTTGAATATTCTTGTGAACAACAATGAAACAATTGAGTATTATGTTATGTAAGCAATGAAATGTAATTAAATAAAATAAATGCATACTCCAATCATTTATCAATATTAGAAAGCGGTGTGCCTTTGAAGAAGATTTATAATTATCCCTTTTGATCATACTGGATAAAGTTAGGATGCTCTTGCGAAAAACAAAACAAAACAAAAAAACAAAAAATGTATACATGGCTATATAAACCCATTTACAGAAACGGCACTACCAAACCAATATAGTTCACGTAACTTTGACATAGGCTTCATTTTTTTTTATTTTATTTGTGTGACTAAAAAGTGTAAGGACGAAGTTCGGCCGAAGCAGCATGCCGTAACATGCGACTCATGCGACAGATGGCATCACAGAACGTGTAATACAGGCACGTGTTTCATTTGCTGTTTCATTATCAGTTTGATTAAAATGAATGACTGAGACCGGGATATATATGTATACTCGTGTATGAGTGCATATGTGTGTCTATGTGTGCATGTGTATTTATGTGTGTGTGTATGTGTATGTAAGTGCAAAAGTGTGTATGTATGCAGTGTGTATTATGTATGCGTCAGTCGGTGACATGGAACGTCTGTGGATGAATACATGTACACATTCAGGGCGTTATCAACGAAAATAGTTTTTTTTTTATTATTATTTTATTTACATAGTCTCTTTCTGTGTGTAT